>OX276452.1:31221632-32471632 GCA_946251905.1 Cryptocephalus moraei
CATATCTAGAAAGGTTGACGAACAGGTTTCCCTATGCTAAAGATCATGAAAGTTTTTCTGCAACCCATGGATATGATCCTAGGCTTATCACTAAGTTGACGTATAACTATAGGGCTCTACCAGATATTCTTGGATTGTACAGTTCTTTATTTTATGATAATGAGCTCATCCCCACGGTAAGAGTTCTTCAAATAACAACTACTTGATATGCAATGAGAAACGTTAGATATTTTACCCTAAGGCTTAATGTAGTAGTAACCAGGAATAGTCTATAAATAGTTAGATCTAGTTTTGATCCTGACCAAAATGAGATAGGGATGTGATTCAATTAGCATATGTTGTAGCTGATTTGTTGCAAGATATGTAAGTGTGTAAATCTTGAAACTGCCTCCCCCCCTTTATCTAGTGTAACTTGCACCTCCTGAAAAATTCTAAAAGTGTGATACATGCTTTATTGAAGAAAACAAACATCACTTAAACATTTTCTTGTCGATTTACTGCTTCAGACCTAACGTAAAAACATTACTTGAAAACCAGCCGTTGGAGACGTATTCTCTAGACTGAAGCATATAATTTTAGTGTGAAATTTTAGACCAGATATAGATCAGATCATACAGATAGTTGCTTTTTAAAAGTAAAACACAATAATCTTAAAATTCGAAGTAGACAACTTCTTATGCTAACTATATAGATTTAGAGTTCATCAATGAAACATTCATGTTGATTTGTATTAAACATGTCATGGTTAGCTGTTTTGGTTTCCGTCATGGATTTCTTCAATTCAAGTTACCTAATCAGTTGACGAATTGAACACATTGCTGTACCTTCATCTTAAAACCTTGTTATCTAAATTGTAGTTAAACTTAAATTTCCTTTATGAGCTTATATAAATTGATTGTGACACCTTTTATTTTACTTGTAGATCGATGATGAGTCGAGTTCGGAGTCTGCGCTCCTCAACAAACTAGTCGAAATGTTACCAGTGACCCGCTCGAATAGACCCTCTCGCTTGATCTTTCATGGAGTCAATGGCGAAAATTACCAAGGCGAAGATTCCCCGTCTTGGTACAATCCGCACGAAGCCGCTCAAGTTTTCTATTATGTCAATGAATTGTATCGCTTAGGCTTAAGCAGTAAACAAGTGGGGATAATCACTCCATACATAAAACAAGTAAAGTTAATTTGATGCGTTTAAACGAACCAACTTGATATTTTCTCATTGTAGATCAAAGAGATTCGAGCGGTGTTTACGGAAGCAGAATTCGATATGCCGAAAATAGGTACTGTAGAGGAGTTCCAGGGACAGGAATTCGATGTAATTATACTATCGACTGTGAGGACTTGTCAAGAATATCTGTTGAGTGACGTAAAGTACGGTTTAGGTTTTCTCTCTGAACCGAAGAGGTTGAACGTGGCTGTCTCCAGGGCGAAGAGCCTGTTGATAATTGTGGGTAATCCATTTCTGTTGTGCAATAACGTGTATTGGAGATCAGTACTCAGGTATTGCTTGGAACATGGAGCCTATGTCGGCTGTGATTTTTCCTGCTTTAATGAGTAAGAATAAGAATTTTTGTACCGTTTTTTTTATTAAAGAATACGTTTTTTATACATGCTTCCTGTATTGGTTTTCAAGGGACTGAACTTAGCCAGATCTGAGGCAGAGTTTATTAACCCGTTTTGTTTCAAATGTAACACATTTGCTGTGATTTCTCGTTCTCGAAAAAACCTCTGAAACGTTTTTATTGTTCAGTTGGTACATTTATTGGTTTGGTCGTTTTCTCCCATTGAAGTCACTGAACTGCGGGGGTACACAACAGGCGAAACAATCCAATGGCATCTTCTCGGCGTCCTCGAGCGTTTGTGGCAAGTGTTGGTTCAAAGTTTCTGGTAAAAACAGGGAGCATATGCCGCCTGATATGAGCATGGTCCCCATTATCATTAATGGTAGGACTAGCATGTCCGAACCCTGAAAGTGTAATTGAGATAGGAGGTTGGAAGTGACCATAACTCTAATGACATATGTATATTTATGAATAGAAATTTTCTTGTGCTTACCAAGTAGTTCACAATTGGGATAAATATCGGCCCCAGCATCCCTATGACGGAACTTATGCTCATCCCCAATCCTCTCACCACAGTCGGATATAATTCGGATGCCATTAGGGGCAACACTACGAATGATGAAGATATTCCCATTTTACCGATGCAGTACAGACCCAAAGTTACTATATGATCTGGAAATATAAATTCAGAACGTGTACCTACTAGGCAATTATTACAGAATATTCAAATGCTTACATTTTAGGGTAGATGTGATACATTTCGTTAACATGGTGAATATAAGAAATACTGATGAGATTTCAGAAATTGCCACGCAACTGACAAAAGAAGAGTGGTTCGAAATGTCAAGATACTCGGACAAAAGGCGTCAAGAAATTTTGACACACCATTTCTTTTGTTCATTTATTTCATTGTATACAACTCGAGTTTGTACACAAGAGCACTTTTAAATTCTTTAAAGATTACCAACTCTTTACAGTTCTGAATCGACTTCTGCTTCTTCAAGTGCCATAAGCTCCCAGCGTGTAGGCTTCATCTGCCATTTATTTGTAGTTAACCCTCTCTAGCAAGTGTAAAGATTTCTTCCGAAACTCGAATTCCGCACCAAACTCTTATATACTGGAGCCACGAATGTTGCTTTCTCCCTGGGCCTCTTCTTCCCTCTATCTTACCCATTAAAATTAATCTTAGGACCTCGTATTTATAACCCCTTATTATAGTATTTTCCAAACGGGAAGCTTTTCGTTGTTTTGTAGTTTCTAACAGTTCACGTTCTGTTCCAGCTCCTCTCAACACTGCCTTGTTTGTCACATGGTCATCCCATGCGATACGCAGTAGTTTATGAATAGTCCGCATATTTCGAAGTATTTGATTCATTACTTCAAATTTTAATGCAATTTAATTACCTACTTTTAGTGACCAAGTTTCAGCCCCGCATGTTATTATGGATCATATATAACATTATACCATGTGGAGTCTTAAGCTCAGAGAAACCTGTCTCCGCCATAAGTATTATTGGAATTTAACCAATGCTGATCTTGCCATCGCTACTCTTATTTTCATTTACACATCACTATCCAGTTTGTCATTTATGGTGCAACCAAGATATTTGAACTCGTCAACTCGTTGCAAAGGTTTGTTATCCACTAATATCTGGGCCTGATTATGTTGTTTTGTACTAATGATCATAAATGTTGTTTTAGGGGTTTTGATTTTTAAGCAAAATATTTTTTTCTATTCTGTCAATATTATTAAGAAGTTCTTGTATATCCTTTAAAGTATCTGCGAGTATAGCAGTGTCATCAGCATAGTGTATGTTGTTGATAAGTGTTCGGTTTATTTCTTTTGTTTGGTATTGTAACGCTATCTGGAATATCTCTTTTACATAAACATTGCATTAAAGAGGAGATAAGACAGCCCTGATGTACCCCTCTTGTTATTTGCATTTCTTAAGTTGACAGCGAGTTGTTGATCCGTAGCTTTGCCGATTGATTCCAATATAGCATTTGAAAGAAAATTAGATTGAAAGGGTTGCAATATCTTACCATTCTGCACGAGTACCGTCGCCAGACAGGACGTCCCGCCGATGATCATGCTGAGGCACAGCGTCCACCTCCTCCCCAGCCTCTCCATCGACGGCCACAGGAACAGATAGGTCGGGAACTCGACCGCCCCGGCGAGGAAGAAGTTGAGGTACTCGTCGCCCCCGAGGCTGGGAGCGTAGTACGACAGCCCGACGTAGACTCCCGTATTAGTGAACCACAGGAAGGTGATTATGATCGTCTTCCATCGGAGGTTCCGGGATCCGAACAGGTCCCGGACGCCGTACTTCCGGGGTTCCTCCTTCGGTCCGACCGCATCGGGAGACCTCGAGGGGATGTTCAGGGAGCCCTTCGAGACGGTCTTGCCGTTTACCCTGGAGAGTAATTGAAAATACGACATTGATATGTTAGGAATACGATTTTGGGGAAATTTATGAGAAACTCCTGCAAGTTGAATCATTCGAATACATGTAGTACCAAGCACGAGTGTCAGCACTTGAGCATTCAATTTTAAAATTAGCTGTTATATTAAGGGAAAAATGTGAGTGAGTAAAACTTTCCAAAATTTCTTCTCTGTAACTCAGTTTTTATTGTAAGGATGTGGTAAAACTAATTTAAGTTTGTGTTAAGCTTAAATTTAATATAAGTGAAAAACTCATTTAATTTAAGAAACGGTAGTCATAGGATAGATAAAAAGGAAACAAACAGATCTAAAATTTTTTGATATTCACCTGTACTAAGATTTAAATTAGTTGAACATCGTATAAACTTGGTTGAAAGATGGATATACCATATAACCTTCGGTTCATGTAGTAGGAGCGACTTCCGAAGTTCTTAAATAGGATATACGATATCCTATAAATAGAATAAATACATCGTTTTCTAATCCTTTTTCGGTCTGCTGGAAATGGGATCTAGGTTCAAATTTTACCAAGTAAAGTAGAAAACTTTTAGGATTATGTATAAATTTACATTCAAGTGTTAAAAGATTAGTAACAATTTAAGATTATCCAACTTGCTTTCTACCCGAGGTTTCCATTTATTCAGGTTTTTAAATACATATTAAGACAAGTGTAGAAATCTTGCAGGTTTATTAATTTGTAATTTTCTCAGACTGTCTTGAATATTTCATTTTCAAAATTCCTAAACCCTTAGTCATGCCCTAATGACACAGTGAAATATCCCATTTAATACACTATTTACTGCGCAAACTCAGAAGTAGGTCAATTTGCCATATGGGGTGCCAAATTGTTCAGAACTGATTGGCGTTCTAGGGTTTATTATATTTCTTTGGACCTTATTAGGTTGATTTGACGCTTCTATTTTTGGATTTATTGTATCATGCATTTTCTTTTAAACGAATTAACTTTTGTATTGTTAGATACAGTTACCTAATGCTATCATGAAAATGTTAATCATTTACACAAATATGTAGTGATCTCAATTAGACATCCAATAAAACGAATTAAACATATCTCCCATCTCCCATACATTGTTACTTCCAGCTACTCCCAAGGGACACCCTTCACCTTTCATTCACCCTTTAAGGACAGCCTCGCTCTCTCACCTCGCCATCCTGAGCAATATCTCCTCGGCCTCCTCGTACTTGCCCCTCGCCAGGAGCCATCTGGGGCTCTCGGGCAGGAGCCACCAGTGGCCGAAGAGGGCGAGGAAGGGCAAGGTCGTGGCCAGGGCGAGCAGTCTCCAGTCCTTGACGGCCCACACGATGACGGAGAGCGCGACCAGCGAGAGGGAGTAGGCGATGTTGATCAGGATCATGACGAGGGTCCTGTCTTTCGGGCCGATCAGTTCGATGGCTGCAAACGAAAATTTAAGGTAAGTGGCCAGTAGAATAATTGCCCATGTCAATCAGTTCAGATCAGTTTGGGATCTAAGTGCTTTGTATTCATTGTATCTGACACTGCTCAAGAGACAAGCATATGAATTAGAAGAAAAGGTATCCAGGAAAATTGACCGAATAGAACATTCACCGAATGAAAAATTGCTTTAACAACAATTGACCGAATGGAAAATTCCCCGAAAATGTCGAATAACTTATTGTCTCTTGCCTATTTTTATAGAAATGAAGGACAAAAACGAAGCTCTATGAACGGTATTTATGTTGTTTATTGAAAAATATGTAATGTGACAATTACATAAATACTGCAATACTTGTAAACGTTACATAAATCACATTAAATCACAATTCTAAAATAGAAAAATATTCACTTGTAGAGTTGTAAATATGTATCTACATAAAATAATACAGGTTTTAATATGTTAAGTTGTGAGCTAAGGCACGCAGGTAATCGTGCCTTAAGATCTACTAAGATCGGACCTAAGTTTAGAAGGATCAGCAGGCAGATGCAAGCACTTTCAGATTTTCTACTGTTCCAGAAATATCTTCTGTGAAATCCAAATCAAATAGGTACAAGATTTGTTCATAATATAATATAATCTTTACATTTTACATTAGTTACACTGCGAATCTTTCACCCTCTTTGACAAACTTTGAGAGTGAACACTAAGTAGATTTAATTTTTTGAAGAAATATCATTTGAGAGTCAAATTGTAAGAGTAGTGTGTCGTTTTGAACCAATTTGTAGTTTTCAAGTAAATCTTCCATGGCATTTTCAGCATATCTTTTGTTTTTTAGTGATATTTTGAGCAATTTTGATTTGTAAGTAGGACTATTACATTTATTTAACTATTCCAAAAAAAATTTTAAATTGCTTAACCAACAAGTATCGCACCTACGTTGATATATGGATATTTCTTTATAAAATTAAATTTAGTTTTAATTGTCAAAGAATCAGTCTTTAAAGTAACTAAAGAATTAACATATAGATAATTGCCCTAACATTATAGCAAGTAGTTCTGTATCTCGAAATATAGCGGATTATGCACGCCGAAATTATTTACTTATCTCAGATTTTTTCTTGGGTTAAATCCCTAAGTTTACAATCTTAGTAAATGAGGTGTGTAAATTTAACGTTGAATTTATCTTGAATTCTTTTCAAATTTCACACTAATCAAAGAATACTTATTGGGTTTTATATAAATTTCGAAGAAATATGCACGTTGGTGCAAAATTCATCAAATATTAAAGTAAATCATTTGAAGGTAAAAGATACTTGTTGAAATGGGAGCATTCGCCATAAGTTAAGTCGCTCCCCCTCCATTTCCACGGCTGTCCGATGCCATCTTCGATACGCATGCGTCAATTTTGTCGGCTCGGCGTTATGAACGGCGGTACTGTGTATGTTCGGTTTCGTTCTCAAAAATTTACAAGTTTTTCAGTTAATTCGAAACGTCACGCGATAATTCCGTGTCATTTCGATCGGTAATCGATGAAGTCATTCGATTTGCTATAAATCGTCGCTCGGAGTGCTCGTTATTCCACAAAATCGTTTGTGTAGAACTTTGCGATTCGTATAGGTAGACCAAAAAAAGCGTCTTTCTCGGTAAACATTGTCGGTCGTGGTGGCAAGTGGCGAGTTTTCGCGATTTAAATTTGTACGCGAGTGAGGCGTTTGGGCTGTTCCAGGGACGTTTGAGGAGGAACCTGTGTTTTAAGGTTAGTACTAATTGGGAAATGTGTGAAATGAAACAAACGTAATTAAGGGACATCTCAAAAGTACCATTCGAATTATGCGATGGCCAGTGACTCATTTTCCAAGGGGCATAGGGCATATTTTCCTTTGTCAGTTCATATTTTTCCTCGATTTTGCCGTCGGATGACATCGGGCGACCCCGTTCATATTCGTTCCGGATATGTAGAAATCTAGAAAATTTGCATTTATTCGGTGGCTCTTTTCTAGACTTTGCTTAGGATATGCATATTTCGGGCACTTATGAAATTTAGATTTTAGCACCTCTAACTACTATTCTAGTATCGTCGATTGAACAACTCTTCAATCAACGCTAGTACATATCTAGACCATAGATCTGTAAAGGTTCGTCTAGGTGGACCAAGTCAATTTTAACGAATGTTCTGTTGGTGAAAGAGGACACTATCAGTATATTGCAAAAAATAAATATTAACTTTAGAAATACAGTAGTTTGTGCAAAAAAATAAAAACAAAAATTTTGCTAAGATTGACTACTTTTGACGCTCATTTTTTCGATGTTCCAATAAGTGACTCTTATGAATTTCGCGATAATAATGAACTTTGACTATCCAGTTACACGGTAATATTCAAATTTCACTCTAACAATGTAGGAAAATAGCCGGAAAAATAATTTAATACGTTTCCCAACTTCCGCCATATTGGAATTCTTCTGATGGTTGTGTGTAAACGACCGACATGCCGGGCATACGATCGGATCAACTAATCTTACTAGGGACCGAAATGAATTTAATAAAAATATATACCTATAGCGAAAATTGAGGAACCACATCGTGAATAATGATTTTGGAGTTTGGTGAAAATGATTGAATTTTACGCCATACTGATGTTTACGCAATTTTCAAAAAACAGGTGTAAAAAGATCTATGTTACGATAAAATATCAGTACTAGTCCAACAACACATTTCAACTTAACAATCCTAGTTAGTCTATGGCTTCATAACTGAAATGATCATACATAACATGCTGTGTTAATATGATTGATATTATTGACAACAGTGCGTTAGAAAATGGATGAGCGGATTACTAACGTTTTTACCTATCAAACAAAACCCAACCAAACCCTATCCTTCCCAATAAAGTCGTCTGGTCAGACAAATTTCAACTTCAGATAACCCAACAATTCAGCTAGTTAAATTATATAGAAGATGGATAAAAACTTAAAATTGCCTAAACCTGACCTTTCTTCATAAATTAATTCTTAATTCTAAAAACCAAAAGTTTATGCAAGAAAAAAAGTTTCATATCGTTTGCTATGTCTTTCTATTGGCTATTGACGATTTTTTGGTAAGTTTTTAAATTTCAATACCATAGCCTTCTGTGTAAAATGGTAATTTCAAAAAGCCATGCATTTTAAAATAATCGTCGAAACTTATAATTGATTTCCATGAACTAATAATATTATATATTATTAGTATAATGTGTATGTAACTATAATATTACTACATATTTATATAGTAAACTAATAAACTAATAATTGATGTAAGATTTGAGTTGATAAAATAATTTCTTACTTTGATTTTGATTACGTATTTGATTGACCTACAGCTATTTAGGTGGTACATTTGAAATCTTTAATGCCAGGATAGTTGAAACGTATAAATTACCCTTTTAGGTCAAAACATATAAAATTATATCATAATATATCTAGCTCATAATATGATATGCTAGTCAATCTACAAGATGTAGTTGTTTCACTTTTGGATATGACCCCATGCGTTCGAAGCTATGATTCATGAAATTGTATGTAATAAATTTGGAGATGGTATTGGGGGTTTGACTTTAAAACTTATTAAGAACTCCTTACCAGTAGTATTAATCAGTTATACTATATACATATAATATACTAGTATAGTACATATATGTTCTTAATAGATAGGCATAGTTCTGCGAATGTACGACTTATCAAAAAGTAATAATTCACGAAAATTTTGTGTTTTCTAAAAAAAGCAAAGGTAATGGAAAAAGAGAATTTTCCCATTATGTTCCACGTCTTTCAATTGACTAATGACTATATTTTTAAGAGTTGGTGGTCCTGTAAAACGAACCTCAGCCATAGATCTTATAGTATATTGATTGCGCCACAAAGTTCGGCTGTGCCAACATCTGAGGGAATTGCTTGGATCAAGTTAATAAAGAAGATTCAATAACCAAGCTCAAGTTACTCAATTTACCATTCACCACGATAACTTGAGAAACTTGAACTCACCAAAGTGGCAGTTATTGCAACCTCCATTCTGGTAGTTCAATTCGATTGAGTATTCATCATTTTGTGTAGTTTTACTACTTACCCAAAACGTAGGGGGTTCCCAAAATGGCGGGCACGGTGAATCCCACGCCGATCCTAGCCACGGTCCATAGCTCGTAGTTAGTGGCGAATGCTGTCGCTATTCCGAAAACGCACTGTATGAGCAAATAAATGAAGAAGGCGGGTTTCCTCCCCATCCCGTCCTGGACGTAACCAAAGATGTAGTTTCCAACTAGTCCGCTGACGTTTAGGAGTACAAGAGATAGGGTCACCAGGAACTTCTTGTCGCACACTAAGTTCCACTGAAAATGAAAAATCGTTGAGAAGACATTTCTAAAAGGGCGAAGGGGTTCACGAAGGATTTAGTCTGTTATGTTATATCAATTGAAATGCATGGGTTACGTTGAATTATTGCGAGTATTCACCAGTATATTGCATGAAATTTCGATACCTTCGAAAATTAATCAACATATCAATCATGCCAAAAATAGCGTTTTCTCCCAAAAAGAGATCTGGGTAATCTCTGGTGTCTATTTTCCTTGGAATACTTATCTACCTGAAAGCCAATATATTTTGAAAAGGGCCCCAAACCGAACCATTTCAAAATTAATAAAAACCGATAGGTATCAAAACATATTCAGAAACTCTTTTGGTTACTTTGTTGACTTGATCAAAAGCTCCGATGGATCTTCGGAATTAATAAAAGTAATCGACTACCATTTCCACCGATTCTTCAGGTTTTCCCTCTAACATTACGTTTTTCGATTGAATCCTGTGGCCTCTTGAGTAATTTAAACTTTTAAAAATCGCAAATCCGCCCCGACATATCCGTACACATAAAATCCGCAACGTAGAACAAATTCATCAGTTTCATGTGATTGGAAAAACGAATGAACCGGTGAAGCTAAATTACTGTTATTGTTCACCGTAATGGATCGGTTTTATTGGAAATAGTAACCGTGGGGATGGGAAGCTTTCAGCCATTAATTTTGGACATTTTTTCCTGAAAATACGAAATTCGCCGGAAGTTTGAATTTATTACGTTTCCGCCCCAGAGCATTAGAGAGTGCTGTATTATTCGTTTGATATTTCAAGGAAAACCGAGCGAAATTGTGGTTGTTTTTACGGACGTGGAAACGCAAATTAAATGAAACTCAGCACACTCAGACTGGGAGTTTACATGACGTTCATACACTGATATGTACCATCTTTTATTTAAACGGTACACATTTCAAGATGCTACAACCCATCATCAGACCGAGAAATTTTTATATGTACAAGGAAGCAGGAATAAAGCTTGTCCAAAAAAAGAACTCAAAATGACGAGTAAAGAGCTCTTTGCCCTTAACTGATTCTGCTGAAATTTATGTAATTGCGAGTTTTCAGGGCACCCAGCCTAAATACAAGTTTCAACTTTCCACTATCTATAGTTTCTGAGAAAACGTTGACCACATACACCATACATAAACACACATACATACTTACACAGACATGTTTGCAAGAACATGTTTCTCGAACTCAGGGAACCTCAAAACGTCCAGAAATGCCAATATCTCAAATTCCGAAAATCAGCATGATTACAGTATTTTCTCTTATTATACGAGAAAGTAAAAATGGAATGTTATGGCACTTTTTCTCTTGAAATATCATTTTATGATCTCTGACTGATAACAGACGTCGAAATAATTTCTTTATCTCTCGCTTTATTCAACGTTACTACAGGAGGCCTCAATAACATCCTTGGAACACGTTGAATTTTTATCGAGTTTCTTTATTTATTTTTTAAGCGTTCCACGTTTCGACAAAAGAACGGGACGCCTGCTCAGGTACCTCTGGCATTTTGCAGGGAATGCTCGCTCTAAATTTTAAAAACGTTATTCTTTTGTCGTGGCAATTTTTAAAGCGGGACGTCGCGTGTTCGCGAAACGTAATTATCAGGGGAAGCGGGGGATAAAACGTGAAAATTAATTTTTAACGAATTTTTAACGGAATGAACACAGTGTCCGAGTTTGTTTAAACGACGTGTTTTCTTAATTCTGAAACGGTAAGAATGTAATTAATAAGAAAAATTTTACGCTTTGAATTTCCATCGCAAGATGCTGACGTGGGTTGGTGATGGTTTTTAACGTTCAATACCGACGTCGTTTATGATATTCAAATTTGAGTGCGAATCTATAAGAGTTCAGGAGAAATTTAGAATATCGATAGATTTTTGTCTGTTCGAAATAATATACAAAGGTCACTACTCTTCTTAATTTTTCGCTTTCTCCTGCATATTCTTACATTTGTAACGTTTATTACTAACTTATTTACACTGACCTAATTATTCACTACACACTACTTAATTTATCTTAACTATTACTGAACTAATTTATATAACGCACTTAAATATTTCCTAACAAATTAATTTATATTTCTTAATGCTAATTTATTTCACTGGTCCGTTTTTCGCTTGTCCGTTTTTTTCACTCGCGGCTTCACGTCTAGTCTAATCACCTCTCCGACCGCAAGCAAATTGTATTCGCGATAGTTCGTGAATTAGCTCGAACTTTCTTTTTTTATGTAGAAAGGTCTAGGAGGTAATAAATCATTCTTCCTTAATAAGATGTTGCCGGGACTCAATTAAGCGTAGCGCCGTTCCTTTGAGGTAAGCCGCCGAGGTCCGATAAGAGTAAACACATTTCGCGCTGCTGTTTACATTTCGCGTTACACATTATTTGAAATTAGTAACTTTCTACTTTTAAATGTTCTGTCCCAACTAAAAGTACCCAGCGTAAGACTTAAGTTGTAAATAGGGGAGACACGTAAACCATGTTTGCAAGTGGAAAACATTTTATTTATGTCACGATTACCCGCTTTATCTGCAATTGATTCCTCTCATTTAAAATTTTAAAAGTCTATTAAGTTACCATAGCAATTTCATATCTAACGATTTTAACGTAACACATAATTTAATGATAATTTATTACGCATAATTTTTTTGTCGGTGTAGTCGTTCCTGAAAAGCAATTGCTCAAGCTGCAACTGCAATAGCATCGGAACAAACGTTTTTAAACAAACTTATTAAAAGTAATCATCTCTCTGTGTTTAAACTTGTTTCCAATATATTAATACGTACTTAAATTTCTCACTTTATTCATACACGATTATTTATGACTTATTTGTTTCTGCCCTTTTATGCAATAAATCGGCTCACTATTAAAAGTTAAAGTTAATATACACGATTTATTGTTTCAACAATACCCTGACGTAGCCAAAATTGCTAACTGCGCCAGTAATACGTTGGTTTGTGATGTAACTCACCCCTAATGATAGTGCGATGAAGTGTAACTTCTTTTAGGTGCATATTGTAACGCGCTTTGTTGCGGTTACTGGGGAGATTTGGCGCTGGGACGGATTTCGGGAGTTCGGAAAAGGGTTGTAAGAGTCGGTTTTACGGTTTTGCTCGGGCGCCAGATTTTTAAGGGTTTTCTCCCTCGGGAATATGCCTGGGTAATTTACGAACTCAGGAGATTACCAGGGTTGTCTGTAGAAATGAAACACACGCTCAAAAATAGAAAAACTAAAATTATTTTATTCCCAAACGGCAGCGAAAAACAATTCGTACGACTAACACCTGTTGGCGCTAGGTCGTCGAACGGAGATCGGCAAAAACTTATTTACAATTATTTATGTATCTCGGAAAGGAAACACACAAATGCGAAAATATTATTATTATCACAGTTGGAGAGAAATAAAATGTATTCTAAATAACAGTGAGAAGAGAAGAAATTATTTTAACAAATCGAAAATGGGGAAACGGAAAGTAGAAATACTCTTACAAATATTTAGAACCTGAGATATGAAAAACCCTTTTAATAGTGAAAATGCCAAAACGAAAAATTATCCTAACAATTTCACAATGAAAGAGAAATAGCTAAATACGGAGACGATAGGAAAACGTGCAGTGTCTAATATTCGGTAATACGGCCTTTACATCAGGAGAGAGTGAGAGCGAGAGAGCGAGCGGAAGATTGTGGGTAATTAATTTTTCCCCAACACGACGAGGGAGAAATTAATTTAAATCGGTTCGGAGAGACGGACATTTTCACGGTGCTACAGATCACTCACATATATCGGTCGGTAACGGACAATTACATAACATATAACGGCGGAACGATCACAGATAGGTACATATAACAAAGAATTCGGCGGCCTTAAAATTAACGGCGGTGACGATCACAGTTGACGGACATCGGCGGTACGTTCACAGTTACATATAACAAAGAATTCGGCGGTCTTAAAATTAACGGCGGTGACAAGCACAGTTTAGGGACAATTATGTAACAGATAACGGATAGTTCGGTCGGTCTAGATCTACGGTCGGTAACGTACACAATTACATATATCGGTCGGTAGAACGGAAAACGGATATCAGACGCAACGGAAAAATACGGATAACGTACGGCTTCTCACAGACAAGTATTGGTTCTGACCTTGGATTAACTCAGGTACAGGACAGCTGGAGGGGGCGGTTGGCTTAGCTAAATTTACTCTGAATGTTTAAGCGATGGTAGATTGAACAGTGCCTTATCGGCCGCCATCTATCCGAGATAGGTTTGATTTCGCGATTAACTGTATAGTGGGTGGTCTACCCTTGACTCTCGAAAATCGGCTTCGTTACAATATCATTAAATGTAAATTTACAAATTATGTTCATTATAAATACGTTATACGTAAAAACTACGCAATCAAATTAATGTTATAAATATTAATAGTAATGGAATTAATTTTATTCTCAAAAAACTGTCTCCAAAAAATAATATAACATTTTTGGCAATTCATATGGTAAGCTTTGTGTCTCCTATTCGACATTTAAATCATGTCATTAAATTAAATCATTTAAAACGTGACGCACAGTGGAAAAATTTAACTTTCGTGAATTATTTATAACTTTTTGACTATTATCTTTTTGTAATATCATAATATCCTTCACTAATCCTAAGGTTTAAGTCTAATTCACGCACTAGTTAACATTCAAGAAATCTTCGTTGATAGGAGCTTCTGATGTATACCTGTGGAGACGTATCTGACACCTAAAAGCATTATTGTATAACTTATATGATATGCCACACGTTTTGTCTGTTAATATTGAAAATGGGTGACAAGTTATTGTGTCAGTAATTTGCTCTCTGACAAAAGTACCATAAATATCATCTAACGCGCTTCGTACTCTGACTGAAATGTATTCCACTTTTCTCATTTAATTAGTTTAGATATAATAAGCAATATCATTCGAGAAGCTAAGTGGAAGTATATAATACGCGGTTGTGTACCTTATTTTTAAATGCTTCCCAGGTAAAACTACTCTACGTTATGTATACTTTAATCTTCTTACCTCATTCACGACGGAATTCCTATCGGTATCGTAAATCCATCCATTTTTACACGGTACTTGTTCTGTGGTACCATCGGTGAGGTTTGCTTTCATGAAACATTGACTGTACCTGGGGTTACCGTCAATGGTGAATTCTAGTGGGATACTGAAACAAATAAGATTCTGTTGGGAACGAAAATGCTTAAATTATAGGTAACTGGAGACAGTTAAATTGGATACTTTTGATGTAAAAGTAAGATACTCTTGATGCAAGAGTAGCACTTACATGACACTTAGAAAGTACGTTCCCACAAAGGGGTATAATTTTGTTTGTAAATAACTGTTAAAGAAACTGTTTGGTCTATATAAATTCAAAAAAGATATATTGTAGGTTTGTTTCAAGTATTTTACGTACGGTTCCAAACCTACTAATATATGTTTTAGTGCATATGTGCCAATGAAGTGTTTCTTCAAGAATCAGTTCTGAAGTTCTACTTGAACATAAAACGCTTTACATTCAGAGGAATGCAAACAGGCATAACCTCAAAAAAGTAATAAAGGGTTTGCCACACCTAACAAATTCTCTTCCTTACTCCAATCAGAGGTCAATGTCAATATCACTCAAATCATCGATTTTAACATATAGACCGTTTCTACAGAGTCGCAGTATGGTATAAACATAAGAGCGAAAGAAAGACCATATATTCCTCGTTGGCTAAACAGAGAAAGAACTTTTGCGACGTTGCTAGCTCGCGACACATCGCAGTCATCGCCACACTCTACCGGATCATTCGCTGTATAGCCTGCGACGGGACTATTTGGAGTGGGTTACGGACCGGCCGGCCGGCAACGTTGCAAAACTTCCTTCTCTGTCATACTAACGAACTACTATTAGTTTCTCTTTCGCTCTTGTTGATTTCGGACCCTGCATTTCAATAGAATAGGTCCGTATACACAAAACTTACCATGTCTCTTAACTTTTATCTATCGAAATTTCAACCTTCTGGATTTGTCTCCTAATGGGTGAAAAAAGCTGATTTTGAAAGATTTTGTTATGTCTTTTCTTTAAATAAAATACATTATTTCAAAAAGATATTAACTTTACCTAACCCATTACTGTTCTTAGAAGATATTAAAACTTTAAAAAAAATTAACTTGGACAAGAATGAAACATGTTGGTAAATTATTATGCATTGCACACTTTTTCAAGTGCACATTACTATGCTGATTAATTATTTCATCAAATAGCAATTATATCGAAGTTCAAATTTCGGTGTGATTGGGCTATTATACTTTTTTGTATCAATCCATCTAAACACTAATTTATGATTATTTGATTTCAAAAAACCATAGAAATTCAATTAATTTACGTAATTTCACATGCATTCTAAGTAAAATACAACTACTGCTTACATATTTAGCGAGAAGGATATTTAATTTTGACACCTGGTTAGTAATTGAAAGTTACGGGTTTTCTCATCCCTTATTACATTCCACCAATGCGGTAATCTTAAATTATCCCCATTTCTTACGTCGCTACCCCAACGTTAGTAAATGTTAAAATGATTTCCGTTTCACGAAGAAGCGCTTGAAATTTACTTTTCGGGATTCCATCTGCGACATTAATTCGCAATTTAAATTTGTTATTAGCGCAAAACATGGCGCGACATGCTCCCATTTTTCACGTGTTATTCGACGATAAATCCCCGCAGGGCGGGAGAGAGAAAGTGAGAGGATGTATCCCTGGGATATACGCCGGGAGTCACGTTGCTCCCGGATTTATTTTTTATTTTGTTTGTCTCAGGCGGTATTCAAAGGATTAGGGGGTGGACGGAAAGGTGGAAACGGAAATAATACGCTAATCCGAGAATAACTGCGCTTTTTACGAATTTTCTATTGTAATTGTAGTTCAATACTTAAAGGGGTAGTTGAGGAAGTAATGTTTTAATTGAAATGTGTGTATGTAAAAAAGTTGCTCACGATTAAGTACAAAGTTCGCTGAGTAGGTATGCGTAATATTGAATACGAACAGGTGCAACTCGTCATTCCTGAAAAAATATAATATACAATTTACGAATAACATGTATATCGTTTCATGTGCTTCTACTGTATTTTAATTCTATCTTGATATTAACCACAGTTCCCCAACAATTTAATTCGATTATTAATTCAATCATTAGGTTAATTTAAAATTTACTTTTAAATTTGACTCATTTTTCAATTTGATCGTGCGTACTATTTATTCTTCTTCAATTAAGAATTCGTGTCTCTTAATCTAAACGTTTCGAGTGTGTATATTAATGTACAGGGGGTATGTAAGTACGGCACAGTACAAATATTTTTTTATAAAAAGACTTCATCTCTATCTCTATGTTTCCTTCATTTTTGAACCCATTTTTGTAGATATTTTTCTAAAATACACAGACTAAATGGTGCATTTTCTTACCTCCATCTTTATGATCTATCATATAAATTATTAAAATTGATTAATCAAAAGCGTATCTGACAGGATATTGAATCGAAAACTAAAATCTACCCCCATCTTTTGACGACTCCATCCATAAATAAATATTTAAATGATAATATTTAAATAAATCCTAAATCAGTATTTAGAACGAATCTGTATTATGAAAATATATAAATTATTAATTCAATTAAAAGATAAAATTATAAAACTCATTAACACTTTTCACATTTTTTATAGTAAACGTATTTTAGTTCAAAGTATTTTATATAACACTAATTGAATTTCTTAACAACATCGCCTTAACAATCATTGTAACTATATACGGAGCTTTTCTATCGAAACGCATGATGGGAAATCAACAAGAGCAAACGAGAAGCTAATAGTAGTTCGTTAGTATGACAGAGACGGATGTTTTGCAACGTTGCCGGCCGAGCAGGCAGTTCAAGTCAACGCGTATCGCGGTTGCGTATCGCTTTACACTTTCGGATGTATGCGCCACAGCGTGCGGAGCGGATGACTGTAATGTTTCGCGAGCTAGTAACATCGCAAAAGGTCGTTCTCTGTTTAGCTAATAGAAATATATGGCCTCTCTTTCGCTCTTACGTTTCTCCCATCCTGCGACTCTTTAGAAACGGTCTGTATAGTATAAGTAAAGAAGATATTTCTGTACCTCACGTGTTCGACTATCATATCTCATGCAACACGCTCTTTTATTATTCTTTTTCTATCTATATATAATACATATCTCTCTCTTTCTCCTTGTCTCTATCATTCTCTCTCTCTCTCTCTCTCTCTCTCTCTCTCTCTCTCTCTCTATCAGAAAAACAGCAATATGAAACTTAATGGTATACCGTAGGTACATATAGGTATACTTATATATGTATATACATATATACATTGACTCGCTTATACTCCACATATGTATATAAGTATATTGTATATACTTATAACGTGCGTTTTGATATACGATGACTCGCAGCGTAACAGTTTTCATGCTGACGCCAAGTTGAAGATTTTACTCCATCTAAAAATGTTTATTTTCCTCAAGCGCACTATAAAAATTTTCATTTCAAAATTTCAAACGAGTTGAAAGTACACCAAATAGTTATAGAATAAAGTAAAGAATTGGATATATAAAACACTCACTAAAATATCCTTAAATTCATATTTTCTCAAAAAAATCTAGAATATATACTGTGGACTATAATAAGTAGATATTTTTTCAGTGGAAAGGCATTTTGGGTATACCCAGGAGGACGATGTGATGATTTATATTATAAACTATAATGCCCTATACTCGCATTAAAACAAACGCCGTTATTATTTTAACATATTCTTACCTGATATTCCTGGCGGTTTCCCTGTCATAGCCGGATAGTTCCGGGACGTGGCACCAATAGTCTGGCACCGAAGCCATGAAGATCTGATTGTAAGCATGGAAACCGCAGGGGAAGACGGCAGGTAACAGTACGACCCACACCACCAATTTCTGATACCTGCCGAACTCGCCTACTACCGGTAGAATCTCATCCAGATCCATTTGTACCTGCTGAAACTCTTGGAAATTTTGGTTGCCGAATCCTGAGTTGTGAATGAGGGAGAATTTGTTAATTTGGTTGAAGGCTGGTGTACCTATTTTCCAAACTGCTATTTGTATTATTCGATACGTTTATTCGATGGGCTGATTATGAATCTTAGATCGAAGCGTAAAGAAAGTAATAATGGTAATGCTAGAATTAGATTTAATAACGTCGTCGGCCAATTACTTCAAGACCAATAACGGGAATCTTCCCTTGAGATATCATCTTCTGCTTCATTCATGCCAAAATCATGCCAATTCCTAAAATATATTGTGTTACCCACCCACTACCTATCACGCTAATTTAGCGTAAATATTTCAATTAATTCTGAGCCTGACGGCCGATTTGAGTTTTGTATAAAATCCGACCTACCTTACTGACCGGTCTCCCTCAGTTATTGTCCCCCTTTCTGGCGTTCGGTTCGCATCGACTGTCGGAAGGCAACTCGAAAAGTATTTTGCCCAGTGATTTGATTAGGATTAATTAGGAGCCGCGGAATAAGGAAGTGAATTCGTAATTGGATTTAAGCTGAAATAGAAATGAGTAATTACGTGCAGAGAGAGAAAGAGAGAGATGAAAAGAAACACGCGTCGGATACGTTGATTTATTACCAGTTAGGGGGGCGTTGAAGGCATTTTTGTGAATAGTTTTGGAAACTGGAATGAATCCGTGATTTTTATTTATAGGTAATTTGATGTATTTTAAAGCTATTAATTGTCATATTTTTTACTTTAGTTGGAGGTGTATCAAGGAAAGAATTTTAAATGATATTTTATGGTTTAAAAGTTCTTAATATAGAGAAATTAGCGAAACTTGCGGTGCACGTCATCAAAATTTATGACGTCACCACGTCGCCATGTTGCCACAGCAATTTTTTTTACTTGACATGACTGTTGGTTTGGATAGTAAATTTATAACTGAAAAGTATACATTTTCTTCGTCTTTCATGAATTTAGCTCTGAGGTTATTGTGAAATTGTTAAATAATCAAAAATATATAGATATTAGTATATACCAATAATTAGAAATGAAATAAAATCATAATGTGTTAGGATGAGTTAGTAGGTACATGGAATTTACTCATTTAGTCAGTGTGATTTTATTAGTATTATTATACATTTACATTATACATATTACATTACACACTATAATGCTATTATACAATTATTATTTACAAACAAAATAGATATTAATATATTAATTGTATTAGAAATTATGAAATTCTTAATTACAAACACATTTATATACACTAATTACAATTCATATAGGATCATGTGTTCTAGGATGAGTAAGGTATATGGAATTTACTCACTTAGTCAGTGTCATTTTATAAGTTTTTCTAATTTGCCATTATGCATTCTTGTTAATTGAATTACATATCTGCAAGTGCTTTGACTTAATGCATTACTTTGTTATAAAAACTCACTGTCCAGCAAAGACTACAGGGAGGTGTGAGTATCCTTTGCCAGGAAAGGAGTGGAACAGGAAGTGTACACTTTCATATAAAGTGAAACCGAGTAGAGAATGGACTTGGCACAGCACAGAAAATACAAGATTGAAATTGAATTGTTGACCAAAATGACCTACAATGTAATATTAGGTAATACAAATACAGATGAGAAAGAATAGAGGGCAACACAGAACAAATTAATATGTGAGAAACAAACAACAATAAATAAGTAAAGTATCTGCTGCCAGAATATATGTGGCCATCAATTGAAACAAAGAAACCCAAATTAAGCCTACAATTAAAAAAGAATAAATAGAGAAATTTCAAATATAACTGAACTTTTGAGCAATTAGAGGAAACAACTACTTCGAGGGCAAATACCCCTACCGACATTGAATTACACCCCTAACTTCTCTCACCTGAACTCAGTTTAACATCTCAGTGATTTTTTATAAAGAATATATATTTCGGGATTAAAGGTGCATTTTTCTTTATAATAAATAGAGAAGTATGGAGGTCGGTACTGACATTGTTGTGAAAACCATAAGTATAGAGCCAAAAATATTAAGGAATACAGTAGAAAATAGAAGAAAACAAATAACATTAATAGATGACAAATCCAAAACAGAAAAGAAATATTTACACCTATGAAAATGAAATGGAAACACTGCTCTGAAGATAAGCTACAAACTACAAGTGTGATATAATAACTGATCTGCAACATTTGGATCAAGAAAGTGTACACTAAATTGGCAGGTGTAATTGGATCGAGGAGCGTAGAGACATTGTAGGGAGGTGCATGTCCAACGGCCTAGAATCTGGAATTCAAGCAGAATATTGTAGTTATGAAAGTCGCGGAAAGAAACACACCCCGGTCAACCCGTCGGAAGTGCTGTCTCTTATCAACTCTCTATTGGCAGCTTTACATGTGTCCATCGAGCCTTCATTTTATGTTTACCTAAAAAAAGTTTTACTATATAAATATTCATGCACTACAGTTACAATATAATAATATTCTAATAATACATTATGTGCACATACCTAGAGTAAGATGTATTTACTTTAGTCTGAATCTGATATAGGTAAAAGTGCGATACCAGACATATCAGGCTCGATTTTAGATTCACAGTCACTACAGATGACATGTTCGTGTAGATGTTAAATATTTCCTAAAAATCACTATCACTCTCTGAGTCACTGTTCAAGTCAATCACTAAGTTGTTAACTTCCATTCTATCAAACATTCGTTCACGATTCCATCATCTCTCAATTACTTGTTCTGTATGCTTGATGGAGTTCATCCAGACCACAGGTGTAATGGTAGACAATGCTTCTTTCCACATGTCCAAACAGTTATCGTTTGCATTTCCATCTCGACCTACGTGTTGGTTATAATAATTTTTCGCCACGCCCCATATCAACTCGATTGGATTGAATATACAATGATAGGGAGGAAGACGTAACACTCTATGGCCATATTGTTCAGCCATCTGATCCGTTAGGTATATCTTTTCTGGTTTATTTCTAGAAAAAAAAAATAAACAAACACAAATGTTTATATTTCATTTCTACTTACTGATTAACAATTTGAAGTAGTTCACTCTTTAACATTGTATGTTCAAATTGAAAGTTATGTTTTGTAAGCCAATCCTTTATAACAGGCTTTGTCGATCCACTTGTCAGAGCCTTATTTGCCAATGTACTGTGGTACGGTGCGTTGTCCATAATAATAACTGACGGTTCCTCCAAGTTTTTCAAAAGTTGATTCTCAAACCACAGCAAAAAGTTGTTTTGGTTCATTTCCCCATGATAGTCACCTTTGGATTTAGAGGAAAACACTAATTCAGCCCCAGGAATAAAACCATTCTTGTTACCAGCATGAAGAATGATATGTCTGCAATAATAAATCACTATTAATTAATACTTAAATCTTTCATAGCAATTCTGCGATGAGTTACTAACAAATAATATGACTTTAACAAAACCTAATCAAATGGCATTCTAACGTTTACCTTTTCCCATCAACTTTTGTGGTCTTTACACTCTTTCTGTTATCATCTTGCCACGAGTGAGCCAATGTTCCATTTTGGAATATCCAAGTTTCATCCAAATAAACAAAATTGAATGTGGATTCCTCTTTAATTTGTTGATACATTCTCAAAAATTGTATTCTTTTAAATGTAATATCTGGAAGTTCCATTAGCCCCCTCCGTGGATTATCCTTATTCCATTTGAAACCAATATCTCTTAAAAGGATACGAAGTGATGATTTACATCCCTCAAAGAGCTTCATATTCTCAAGTTTTTGATGAATACTTTCAAGAGTAACAGTTTTCTCTGAAATAATTACATTAAATTATCACTCATTTTAGTATATTGTATATGGTGAATACAATCAAGGATACAATGTAAAAAAACTTTCTTACTTCTTTTATACAGTTCGTAAATTTGATTGCGAATAGAACAAATATCAAGGTGATCTTGATTCGTGACTCCCTTCACATGTGGACGGTTTTTCTTCGGCGACTTTAAGACCACATCACTCTTCACTTTTTGCGAGATTCTACTCACAGTACACACACTGATCTTCAGTGCAGCTGAAACACGCTAAAAATATTTCCAATAAGGGCCATAGAAGCTTAATAACCAATAGTATCAATACTTTACCTCTCTAACGCAGTTTAACGGGAGTAAGGGGCCCCCATTATTTCGTTCCAGTTCAAAGTAACTGATTAGAGACGAGACCAGCTGCTGACACCGACTATTCAATGGTTTAGGCATTTTATTGCAATTCCTTACACTCGAAAACACCCAAACACGTATTTAATTTACAATTTACCGAAGCGAGCAAATATTTCGAAGTATAACCTCAAAATCATAACAAAACTTTCGTGCCAATACGTGAATCGTCCGGCATCACTGTCCACGGCTACCAACTTATATTTTATCGGCTAACATCCGACAGTGTGCTATCTCTTTTTAACTGGGATAACAGTGCGCTCTGTTTAAAGCAAATTTTTATCTTACACCAAGGGCAATTGGCAATAAATGTGACGTCATTGATGACGGCACCGCAAGTTTAACTAATTTCTCTATATATTCCTTTTTTCCAACGGTCATTCACTTACTGGGAAATTTGCGTAATTACATCCGTCAGTTGAATTTAACCATCTCCTACAATTTGTAACAACTATGTACTTACATACGTTAAATCTTGATAATATATACAAGTGGTGTACAGTTCCCACAAAAACCGTGACATGTAAGAGTGACCCCTACATAAATGAAGGAAATTCCTACACCAACTTATTTGGACCATTGTTGGATTCCTACACTGTTAAAATTTTTGTAAAATTACAATTGTTTTCAAGCGAAATGATTAGCAAAATTACAAATCAGTGTGTGGCAATACAGAACTCAAGCAATTCTGCCACACATGTGAGGAAACGTACTTTTTGTACGTTTTTAGTAAAATTCCAAAAAAATATCGGAACTGAAATTACCATGCTGTCATCGAAAGTGAAAACATATTTTTGGTGTTTTACAACTTTTCATTCAAATTTGATATACAGAAACATTTAAATTATATACATTTGGAAAAATAAAATGAATCTCGTACGTGTTCGCAATATTGGACCAATTTCTTTCCACTTCTTCTAGGACTTCCTAGGACCGGCAGGTAGGTGTTGCAGATACTGAAATTGGCATGGTGAAAATTTTGCCCCTTCATAACAATTTTAAATTTTATAATTATTTTTCGTTTTTCGATAGATCTGTCGTGAGGTTGGCGCGTCATTATTTTTTTTCCCAACCAAAACTATTTCATTCTATTCTAGGTTCAGCTACAAGTATTATCCCAAATTTTCAGACAAAAATATTACTACTAGCGTTTTTTACGGCCAATTTTCGTTTCTTTCGCGTTTTCAGTTTTCGATGACAAATTTTCTCCAAAACGTTACCGCAAACACATCGCACGCTGGAAAAATTTCAGAGTACCTATAATCGCTGTAAAATTTTCCAAGGAATCCATTCCCACCCTCAGAATTCCCCTAAAATTTTTCCATTTGCGAGAAATCCCAAAATACCAATTTTTATTAAACTTGCTCTATCTCGCGAGTGGAAATTTTTGGATTTTTTTGGAGGAGCGCAAAATGTTTGGTTTTTAGTGTACTTTGAGGGACTTATAACTTTTCCGTGTGTATTTTGGTTTCAAGTGCCCAAACATGCGAAAAATGTCAAAAAATGGACGAAGCAGCCTAAAATGATGCATTCAGCGTGAAAAAGGAATGTCAAAAGTCTGGAATATTCGTGTGAATCTCAAGCTCAATTCTCAGCGATGAAGTCATATCATTTTCGTTAAATACCAGACCATCTGGAGGTCCAATATTGGGAGATTCGTTCAAAAATTCAAGAAATATTTTCGATCGCTCGATACTTTGATGTTCGGTTTATATGAACTTTGGACCCTAATATAAAGGAACTATGAAGGTAAATGACGTTAAATGACCAAAAATCAAGTGATTAAGATATAATATGACAACACCGAACAGTTCCTTTTATTAAGTTATAAATACATATTAAAAAATACTACTAAATATGGTTTATTACAAAGGTGCAGATCTATAAAATAAGCATTAATTTATGGAGGAACTTTCTTTATTACTTTAATATGAACAGCTTTCGTATTTAGACCATCCCCGACATAAATTTCTCAAAATATTTCACAATTTTTTCGTGCTGAGCACTGCTCAACCTGAATGTGTTCGGGGCCTTCTTTATCTCATTGAGCTTCACTTCGCAGAGTATTGAGCAAACGAAACGGTCAAACGTACTGGCGGATCTGGGAATGAATTAGTTTGAGCCACTTGATTGAAGGAAAGTACTAAAAGCTCTGCCTCCATATTCAATTCATCCGAAGTCATTATTACTCCTAGATGCCACACGTCATTGAAGATAAACGCTACATATTGACCAGCACATTTGTCATCCAAAATGGTATGTTTGTATTTTATTATCCAATCATTATTCAAAGAGAATTGGTGAGAACCTCTTGTCCTTGTAAACAATACGTGGTACCTGGTGCGAATGGTACCCATTCTATTTGTGTTTGTCAGATCCATCAAAATTTCAAACTCCTAAATAGTACTGGCACAAAATTGACCTCTAAGGATCTTGTTGCTAATTTAGTTTGTAGCCCAGAAAACGAGAACTGCATGTTTGGTCTGTGTACCATATGTCCAAAAGATGCTGATTTGCCCTCATGTCTCCATAAAAGGATATGTTCGGTGTTGTCATATTATATCTTAATCACTTGATTTTTCGTCATTTAACGTCATTTACCTTCATAGTTCCTGGATATTAGCGTCCAAAGTTCATATAAACCGAACTTCAAAGTATCGAGCAATCGAAAATATTTCTTGAATTTTTGAACGAATCTCCCAATATTGGACCTCCAGATGGTCTGGTATTTAACGAAAATGATCTGACTTCATCCCTGAGAATTGAGCTTGAGATTCACACGAATATTCCAGACTTTTGACACTCCTTTTTCACGCTGAATGCATCATTTTAGGCTGGTTCGTCCATTTTTGCCATTTTTCGCATGTTTGGGCACTTGAAATCAAAATACACACGGAAAAGTTAAAAGTCCCTCAAAGTACACTAAAAACCAAACATTTTGCGCTCCTCCAAAAAAATCCAAAAATTTCTACTCACGAGATAGAGCAAGTTTAATAAAAATTGGTATTTTGGGATTTCTCGCAAATGGAAAATTTTTAGGGGAATTCTGAGGGCGGGAATGGATTCTTTGGAAAATTTTACATCGATTATAGGTACTCTGAAATTTTTCCAGCGTGCGATGTGTTTGCGGTAACGTTTTGGAGAAAATTTGTCATCGAAAACTGAAAACGCAAAAGAAACGAAAATTGGCCGTAAAAAACGATAGTAGTAATATTTTTGTCTGAAAATTTGGGATAATACTTGTAGTCGAACCTAGAATAGAATGAAATAGTTTTGGTTTGGAAAAAAAAATATGACGCACCAACCTCACGACAGTTGACATGGAATCGCCCATATACAAAACAGTTGAAATATGTTTTTTTCTAAGTTTCTAGCTTTTTAGTTAGTATTAAATATATTTCACCCCATCTTCCACCCCTCGGTAAATGGAATTAAATTTTTTGGAGCCACTCGAAGATCTTGTTATATCAGTGCATTAACGGTTTGCTAAGTACATGGGAATGAAAGTCACAAAAATAAATTTCATCCCTAATTTTCACCCAATCGGAAAGTTTAATCGTCAGAATTTTCTAAGTTTCTGATTCACATTGTCATAAACGTAATTCTCAAATTCCATCAAATGGAATCCCATTTTTTATTGTAGTATTAATATTTTTAAATTATAATTATAATTTGAATCTCATTAGTGGCAAATAATTAGTTTGTTACCTAAGTACGCTCATGTTATGGTCTGAATTCGAATACCTGAAATACGCATACCTAAACATGTTTTTTTAGAAAAAACGAGAAAATCTGCGAATCGGATTAGAGACTGTTTACGAAACGTAAACGTAAAAGAAGTAAATTAAAAACCTTCTTATTAAAACTTTCCCTACTTTAATCATTTTCCGTTTAACGTTTTTTCCGAAATCCTTGTTAAGTGAAACAGAGAAAGAAAAGGAGAAGAAAGGACGAATAGATTAAACAGTGAAAACTCATTTCTCTTGCACTGATTATTATTAAGTCGAGATCCGTCCCCGGGCGAAATTTAATTTTTATATCGAATCACAGCGGTTATAAAAATATATTCCTCACGTTTAATGTATTCACAAAAAAATTAAATTCCGCACTCTTATGAAATTTTAATTGCTACCCGCACTCGACGAGGAGAACTTCTCTCTCGGCCGAATTTTGAAAATCATTTAACGCAGTTGTAAACTAGGAAGTTTTATCGGCGAACCGACATAAATCGAGTTAAAATGTTAATGGAAGTTTGGAAATTCAAAGTTTGGGGACGGACGGGATACATTTATCATCCTATCGGGTCTCCTGGAGGTGGAATTTCGGAAAGTTTCGTAGAGTTGTGCTTTTAAGTTCAGTGCTTTAAAAGACGTGTAGTTGGTTTTGCAGGTATTCTACCTGCCAAAAATAAAACAACCATAAAAATCAACAGATTAAGGTGGATAATTCCATAACGAATAATTTTGAGAAAAGGGGCGTTTGTCAGATTTTTACCGGCATTTTTACAATTAAGAAGCAAAATTGTGGCTTCTAGCACTTCAGAATAAATTTAGGTACATCTTAAATTTTCCACAAAATGTCGGGGACGGAACCGTAAAAATTTATCATAAAGTCCAAACTGATAAACCTAACGACGTTGGCAAGTTTAAAATTCTTGTGTATATATCTAAAAGACAAGGAAAAATATTATCTACAGGACTGTCTATATAAGGTTGATAACATGTAAGTAACTACATCACTGTTCATAACCTTTCATACTTTGATTCACGTTAATGATTTATTGGTTTTTTAAAAATTTCATACCAAGTAAATTTGTTTTTGAAGTTTTACTTGACCAAAACTTTGTTAATAAGTCAATTTGTATCTACTTGTTTTTTCTTATAGCCTTTTTCTTGATTTATAAGTGTTCTGGATTAAAATATATTTTTAATTACAGCTCTTCGGGGATTTCAAGCTAAAGTTTTCCTGCATAGCTCTGTTAAAGTAAAGTTTAGTATTAAGACTTCTTTGCTTTTAGACAACTGTAAGATACTTAGTCATACAGTCTGATTCGTTGAAGGTATATTCTATCATGGTAGATATGAAGAAATGAAATAGGTTTATATATTGATATATCACTATGACAAATAAATTAACATTGGCTTATTTTATGAAATACACATTTATTACATTTTAAATTAACTAAGTATCTGAGAACAAAACAGGTCGTAAAGAGCATGTGCTTTGCCCACGCAATACTAAGGTTCTTTGGCTTTTTAGCATCACACAATATGTGACATTACTTGTTACGGTTTCTCAGGTTATAAAACAAAATCACAGTGACAGTTCACCGCCAGGGAATAAATACACAATTAACTTCGCTTATAACTGACCTTAAGAGCCCATTGAGACTAGGTCAGTTAGAACTTTTAACTAAAATCAATGTATCTGAATTGATGTTGAGGAAAGTTATGATAAATAATATTATGTAAAGGATAGCAAAGTTCTACTACTCTAAATTGACCCAATTTTGAAAATAGAGCATTTTTTTGGAAAAAACCTGATTACAAATTTCCGTCGTTTGTAACTTGAAAAGTAAACTTCTTTTTTAAAAAATTTTTAAAATTTTTGGAAATGTAATTTTACACCATTTTTGAAAAATGTTAACACCAAATATTAATCTTTTGGATTTCCTGATGGAACTTGAAGGGTAAGTACATTTTTATTTTATAAATCGCTAGCTGTGACCGTTTCGGAAATATCCCTTAAAGTCAAAAACAAACTTAAGTAGGTACATCATATCTTGGAAAATAAATTATTTAGATGACATTTTTACATCGCTAACACGAGGAAAACATCTCTTTCGTATACGACTCAAATTTCATAAAACCAAATTTGGTCAGTTAGATCCTATACTTATTATTAGCAGAGTCAGTTATAACTGAACACTTTTAGAACATATTTTGACTATAACCAAAATCAACTATAACGGGTGGTCGTAGATCAGGTGTAACGTGGACTGTAGTTGAGAGTTACGCATGTGCCAAAACAGAAATCTAATACTTGTAATATTGCTTTTACAATTTCACAAACTTTATAAACTTATCCATATTATTTTTGGATCGGAGCGAAGTTTCTAAAAAAAGTTAAAGTTATATTTTCCTAATAGTCCAGTAAATGAAGGAACAAACCTAGGTTAAATTCTGCAAAGAGATGAAACTGGGAACAATTGTAGGTCTCAACTGGGTCTTTCTAAATACGGAAAGTTGTAGATTCTCCAGGCCACGGAACATGGTAAAAAATGGTCCTCAAGTTCCAATAATTCCGTTTTCAGCCAATATCTCCAAGAATATGGCATTTGGAAAATTTTTGTTTAAATAAAAAAGAAAGATCGGTTCATTGGCTACAAAAATGGTCCTTATGACTTTTCCAAAAAACTCGACAGTTTTCGAGATAACGGCTCCGAAACAGCCGATAATAGCACTTTACTTGTTGCTCCTGCTCTGAATCCAGGAGAGCAAATTCGAGAAATGGAGACAAAAGCGGGCGGACAAATTGTCCAATAACTCGAGTAAAAATGGATATTTATTGATGATTCAAAATTAACGTGAAAGGGAAAACCCATAGCTATGGTATCCTGGGTCTCGGCCTCATTTTTATTTTTCTTGAATGTTGGAAACTCCGGCTAAATTTTTTCTTCTTCGATATTTCTCGACTTTTAGAAAATTCATCCATATTTTAACAAATAATGGTAATTTAGTCATGTCTTTCTTGATAATGGGTCTCCAAGACCTATCGAAGGAGCCCATAAAGGTTGTTTCATTTTCTTTCTTTTGCATCTCAATAAAAAGTAACTTTGAATATGTTGATTTTTTGACATTTGTGACATCAATCGGGTATTAAAAAATTATGAATCATCGTATCGGTTCACAATGCACATCAATGGAATGCTTGAAACGCCCCCTTTCCAATGGTTTCTTCGTTTTTTGTGTCAACTTCAACATTCTTGCAACCAACATTCAAAACTCCGGAAATGTCAAAAAATCAACATATTCAAAGTTACTTTTTATTGGGATGCAAAAGAAAGAAAATGAAACAACCTTTGTGGGCTCATTCCATAGGTTTTGGAGACCCATTATTAAGAAAGACCCGACTAAATTACCATTATCTATGAAAATATGGATGAATTTTCTAAAAGTCGAGAAATATGGAAGAAGAAACAATTTAGCCTGGGTTTCCAACATTCAATAAAAATAAAAATGAGGCCCGAGACCCAGGATACCATAGGTATGAGTTTTCTCTTTCACGTGAATTTTGAATCATCAAAAAATATCCATTTTTACTCGAGTTATTGGACAATTTGTCCGCCCGCTTTTGTCTCCATTTCTCGAATTTGCTCTCCTGGGTTCAGAGCAGGAGCAACAAGTAAAGTGCTGTTATCGGCTGTTTCGGAGCCGTTATCTCGAAAACTGTCGAGTTTTCGGAAAAAGTCACAAGGACCATTTTTGCAGCTAATGAAACGATCTTTCTTTTTTATTTAAACAAAAATTTTCCAAATGCCATATTCTCGGAGATATTGGCTGAAAACGGATTTATTGGAACTTGAGGACCATTTTTTACCATGTTCCGGGACCGAGAGAATCTACAACTTTCCGTATTTTGAAAGACCCAGTTGAGACCTACAATTGTCCCCAGTTTCATCCTTTTGCAGAATTTATCCCAGGTTTGGGAGTTTATCGGCTTTCATTTACTGGACTATAAGTCTTATATTTTAAATGCAATTTATATCTTATAAACTTTTATATTTTTTAAATTTGAATTGTCTTCATAATTGTACTAACTCACTTACTTACTTTAGCCGCCGAAGAAAACGCCCTTACTATTATTGAATCAATATTTTCAAAAATGGTACTTTTAATTCTAATCAACGTAACGTTGAAAGCATATGAATCGATGTTGCCAAACCTATATAAAGTCAATATTATTGCAGATTTATATACAACAAAAGTTCCGAATGCACACGTAAATCCTAAGAGAAAATTCGTCAATTGGATTCATGCAGTAATGTAAAAAACGCTTAGAGTGTGCTATTTTCTTCGAATTATATTATTTTGTAAATATAGGGTCTAGATATATTAGAGTCGTATGTGGGTCCACCCGACCCTTATACCGCTCTCTCGCGGTAAAGTTAGTATAGTTTGTCTACACAAGTAGGCAAGACCCTTAAACTTAAAATCCCATAGTGTCCTAGTGCATATTGACAAATCATCAAATCAGTGGCAAAGATTTGTGGTTCATTTAATACATTTGTTTCAATGGAATTTCTATACTATTAACCTTCTGTCACATCCTACAACAGTTCTGGATTTCCCATTTTATTACCGCCCTCTCGCGGTAAAGTTAGTGTAGTTTATCTACATAAGTAAGTAAGATCCTTAAACATATCCCATAGTATCGTGCATATTGACAAATCATCAAATCAATGACAAAGATATGTGGCTGATTTAACACATTTGTTTAATAGAATTTCTCTATTTCTTACTTTTATTATGTCCAACAGTAGTTTTGTATTTCCCATTTTATTACGTAACGTTATTCTTACAACTTTTGTTGGGTGCTGTACATGTTGAACTTGAAGTTCTGTTTGTAAAAATGATGCACCAGCCTCATATTCCGCCAATAGTGATTGATCAGGATTGGTCACAAGACTACAGAACATTAAGTAGGGTCATGTTTCAAATCTCGAATAATTTCAATTAGTCGTTTTTTAAATATTATTCTCAAATTTTGTTACACTTTTCACAATTCTGAACTTAATGGCTGCAATTTTTCTTTTCATGTTCGCAACACTTCTTACACTGAATCCCACCGTTATATTTCCCCTAACAAAAACAAAACCTTCGCCTTTCTCACGCACACATCAACCCCTCTTCACATCTTCTACCACATCGTTTTATGTAAAAGTTTTTTTTGTCGTGTCACTTTTTTCCGTACTCGATGTTTTCCCTGAAGATCCGAGATTGCACACGTATAGCAGCGCTGTCGTTCCCTTTACATATGATGTGATATAGTGTGTGCGTGCAAAGTTTCCTTGCGTGGAAAGGAGGGAAAAATCTGCGAAAAGTGCGTGTTTAACGCCATCGCGATACGTTTTCAATTACGGCGATAATTGAGGAACTCTGTCGGGATTTTATCAGCTTAGTTAGGCTCGGAATTGTTATCGGTTAAGTTGTGATTTGCGAAATGGCAGAATTCGGCAGGAATTACATTTGGGGTGCCGTTTCGTTTTTGCATATTCAAAGGTTCCTGTTTAATTACGCCGCTGTAGCAAGAGGAGAGCTGCATCACTCCTTTCGCTCCCTTTTAAGCTGAATTTTTGTTTAAAATATTTACTAAGTTTTCATTTTCTCGTTTTTCCTTCTTGCTTTACTCTTCCACTGCTTTTATAAATTCTATTTGTCCAAGCGATTCATTATCTTTCCATTATTTTTTTGGGGGGTGTGAACAGTACGTGACTTTTAGCGAGCGCAATGAAATAGTATGCTAATGTAACAAAGAAGATAAGCGTTAGTGGAGTCTGTGAATTTCGATAAAATGGCAATAAAATGGTAAGTTCGCCCCAAAAGTGTTGCACATTTAATAGTAATTTCCATAATAATACAAATTACTGAAGCGGTGTTAGTGGATGGCCAACAGTTTTTATTTGTGGACAATTTAATAGTTATTTATTATACAAGCGGATGAAATGAACGTTTAACGAGCGATATGTTTAAACGCGCGCGCGGCGCAGCCGCAAACTCGTTAATATCGCGAGTTAAACGTTCATTTTATCCGCAAGTGTATTACAACGTTTTATTCAATTTTGCCACATATAAACTGACGTTTAGCGGAGTAAGTCCAATTTTGAAAAGAGAATTTGACAAGATGACAACTTCAGTGCCGCAACCTTGACAACGACGAAAACAATTTTAAACATATTAAACATTGAATAGGCAGCGGATTAAAACATTTTAATCCACTGCAAAAATAAACAAAATAAAAAATGACTTTATAGGTTCGATTTGACGTCAATAAACGTCAGTTTATACGGCAAAATTGAATAAACAATATTTAGTAAAACCATGCGATCAAACCTTTTAACGAGTCGAACGATTAATCGTGTCAGAATTGTAGTGTACAGCTTTCCTATTAAATTTTTTACCCCGTTTAGCGTGTTCCCTACCCTTTAATTGAATAGAATAAACATGAGACCGCGGAAATCTTCCCCGTCTTCATCTTTTATCCATCCTTTCCTGGGGAGATTAAGAAAATTTATACATTCACGGTTTAAGGCGATCCCTCAATTTAGGACTCTTTCCGAGTTCATCTCGGGGCGAATTTAAATATTTGTAAAACGGATTAGTCGGACCTTTTGACGTTGATCCCTCATTTTCTTTGAAAGTAGAGGAGTTTTTCTTTAACTCGGATATTAATCGGATTAGGGCGTCGTACAAGAGGGTTTATCGTGTAATGTTTGGCGAGGTCGGACTTGAAATGCACCAGGCCGATTATAGACTCCCCGTGGCGTTAGGGATCGTAGGTGTCTGTCGACCTTTCCCAGGTAGTTTGCACTACGAAACAATATAAAATTGATTACAATTCAATAGTATGTTCCAGCGAATTTTAATTAACGCGAATATATTTTTATTAAGATCGTTGTTTTTTCCTCTACAAATCGATACCAAACTCAAAATATTTCCAACAAAATCAAATTGTTTTATGGTTTTAGGTCTAAATTCGGCGAAAATTATTATTATATTATAGGAGTATATTTCTCAACGTATACAAAATTATAAATGCATATCTACTCACTAATATAAAGACGAAATTGTTACATATTTGAGAAAGAGAAATCTTGAACTGTAATCTGTATCTTGATGAAAAGGGAACTGTGTATATCTCCTTAATGTTGTTTATCACATAAGTAGGGTTAAGTTCTAGGAATGTGCTCCGGTTTGATCCTTGAGATAGGTTTTTGATTGGCTGCCAGGAGTACAGAAAGAACGGCTGATACATATAAGCCCCGAACAAGCGGTACTCCTAGCGGCCCAGTGGGCCTTGTCAAAATTGAAATTATCTACATGTTCACAAAGCTAAGTAAGGAAATAAAAAATCACAATTTCATCTTTATATTATTGCGTAGATACACATTTAAAACCATAAAACAATTTTATTTTGTTGGAAATATTTTGTGTTTGGTATCGAGGAAAAAACAGCTATCTTAATAAAAATATATTAGCGTTAATCAAAATTCGCTGTAACATAATATTGAATTATAATAAATTTTATATTGTTTCGTAGTGCAGACTACCTGGGAAAGATCGACAGGTAAGATCCCTAACGCCAGGGGGGGGTCTATAATCGACCTGATGCATTTCGAGCACGCTCGTTTGGCGAATAACCCTAAATGGAATATTAGAGGAATCCAAAGAGTAGTTGTGTAGTGGTATTTTCATCAGGGATTTTAGTCACATAGTGACAAGATAAAAATAATTTAAAGGTTCCAAGTAACGTCTGGTTAGGTAATTTAGTTATGATTAATGATATGTTAATTTGCACCACTTCGGAAATGATGGATACAGAATTGTGAGGTCGGATTTTCTAGTCTTTATAAAAACAATTAAAGTGAACCAACTTTATTTGGGGCAAACAAGTGAAAACATCCATACCTCATTGAAACATAGGTATTTAACAAGGTACTATACGTTTTTCTTAAAAATTCAAAATTAAAAAACCTATAAAAGTGAATATAAAAAACTGAAAACGTTAATAAATATTGGATTAAATATTTGTTTGCTAGAAGCAGTAATAGTTAGTGAAATTCTTTCAGTTATTTGGAAACAATTGTTCCATCAACTTGTTTTAAGTGGAATATACAGTGCTTGTATTGCTAATTACTCTACCTTTAACTAATTACCACAATATATGAGGAGTTTTTTAAAGTAGGTATATAACTCATACATCTGTATTTAAACTAGTAGCCTGAATTTCAGAAATAATTTCTGAAATTGTATTACAATTTTTATAGATTGTCATGCTTAGGGACGCCGAACTTTACAGGTTTATTGATAATTATCTCAGGTTGCCTTCAATGGTTTCCTATTGTAACGTTTTTACCTACGCGGGAATTACTACACGACACAAATTGTCCTTACTTAATTTAGTTTAACCACTTAACACTCTGATTTATCTGTACATTTATACTTAGCACATATCTACTAATACTTAATCTAATTTATCTTATCTTACTTACTCTTACTTAACTAGTTAATTCATATTACACACTTACATCTAATGTATATAAACCACTCTTTATTTATCTTACGACCGACCTGGCCGACATCCGTCGACCAGTCTCCCGGCGACTGACTTTATCGCTCTCGGACCGGCTATTTATTTTACCGCATGGAAATTCCAGATAGATCGACGCGTTTCCGGTCCTTTCGGGAACCTTCTTGATATTACTCGAATACTCTACGGCTTTCCAAGAAATCCACTTGTTCCCCGAATCTATCTCGTTGGGAATTTCCTTGAAGTGACTCATTCCGACGTGCTTATCATTATGGCAGGCTATTTCGTTACACTATGTTGCATAGATTCTATGTAACATAGGTACCTAGGTACCTAGAAATCTTGCAGATTCATGACAACTTGATGAACCTTCCACTTCCATACTTTTTAGTATCATTTAAGGTTAATTCGTTGCAAATATGTTAATATCGAAAATTATTCACTCCTGGGTAAAGTCAAAAGTGTAGATTGTAATACTTCTAACGCTATTTTTTGAAAGTATCTCACGTTGTTTTGAATAGGTATTCCATTCTTTCGGAAATTTCTGACACTATCTACAAATAGTTAAAGCTTACTAGAAATTAAGGGTTATCGAATTTCCTTTCAGTTTACATGTTGTGGGCTCTAGTGCCCAACTAACTTTCAACCGTTTCGGGTTTAAAGTAGAAAATCTCAGGTTGCTGACAATATCTAACACTGCGTAGAAAGTCTTGGCTCTCAGGTTGATAAATATCTCAGGTTGTCTTGAATACTTCAAAGGCTAAGTTGCTTAAGTTTCTCACTCAAGGAGCTAAGGCTCATATTCTACGATCGTACAAACTAAAATGGAAAATTGCGATGTATAGTTTGAATACTAGATGTTCCCCTTAAAATACCGTAAAAGTTGTAACGTTTTTTTTTTTTTTTAGAAGAGGCATGAATTGACAACTGTAGCCCGATGATTAAAAATTATTCAAGATCTTTTGATATGCAACTTAGCTCTTTACTTAGCAACTCCACTTAACTTTATACTCACACATTTTATGCAATTCACTTCCCCGGGAGCCAGAATAACATGTTGACATAGCTCGTTTGCCCCTAAGGCCAACAGGAGTCAGGTATTGATAACCTCTTACAGGCCACATGTAATTAAATATCAGGAATAAGCTGGTGTAACAGGACTGGTGTGGCAATGGATAGGGTATTATGTTGTCCCTCATTAAGGGTTAAGTTATTAGTTTCGTCTCCCTTCTTTTGTGAACACATTTCCGGTTCATGAGAGGTTATGTGAGCGAACTAGCTTAGACACCAATAACGTCAGATAAGGCTCCGGGAGAATAGGTAGTGATGCAAGAACGAACCTATCTTAGCTAGGATTGTGTGGACTATATAGAGAACAGGTAATCTAGGAATTCTAACCTCCAATTATAACACATGTAATGAATTGTCGATAATAGAACTGATGTACCCGGAATGTCTTCACAGGGGAAATGATAGATTATCACGTAGTCCATAACTAAGGGTTGAGCCCTTAGGTTGATCTCCCTTCCTCTGTGAACACATTTTTGGATGAGAGGTTAGATCCATTAGGAAAATTCGGCTCAAAGTCTAGTGAGAAGTATTCCGAGTGTTACGAAGAGTATTATCGTTAGTTCGAGTGAGCATCAACCAGTCTCAATCTCCGAGTTAAGTCAAGTTGAGTTCAGTGAGTGCGCGGACTTCGGAACCCATTACGATCGGTCACGGAAACAGTGTTTCGTGGGTTGACGGGCGACAGCGACAGGGAAGTGAAGTCTCTCCGTTCCGACCGTTCCGTTGTCAAGAGATCTCCGCCGTCCTGGGCTTCATCTTCCCAACGCGGAGACTCCGCCGTACGACCAAAGGGGGCCCAGAGTAGTCGGGCGGCGGGCCCCATTATTAAGACCGTCTAACTTTTCAGTAACGTTGATAATTTAACGTTGCAAAGTTTTGTAAACTTTGTAAAAATAGTTGGCGAAGACTTGGTGTTTTCCTTTGGTTTACATTGTCATGGCCAACTTAGATAAGCTTAGATAAGCTTGACAACCTTCGGTCGTTGTTACTTTGTTTACTCTTTCCTCTTCGTCTCAGCTACCATCTCCCAACCAGAGCACCTCTCTGGAGCCCAAGTTCTTAGGACCGTGACAATATTTTTATACAACTAACCTGTTGCAGAAACTAAATTGATAAGACCGTCTACTTAATTATCTGTCATATATAGATTTGGATAAAATTGTGTTCGAGTTATAAAAGGAATGTAAGGTTAGAGACAGCAATGACGTCTTGAAATAACAGGTAAAAATTGCGGAGAAAAATTTTCGCGTTTATTCGAATTCTCTATCGATTTCCGCTTCCATCGTCGCGAGAACGAATTATTTATTTGAGGAAATCATGTCTTCCTCGCGTACGCTATCGGGTTGATCGCGCCCGAAGCCTCGACAGATCAGAATCACGACCCAATCGGCGTCAAAATCGAACCAAACGAAGTTAAAGCGCGAGAATTTAATCATCCGGTCGAGAGGCGCCTAAACGAGAATGGGGAAGAAAAATCTCGAGTAAAATAAACAGACTGCTCGCTTATCACTGTTTATTTATTTCCCTTCCCGCCCTCCCGAAATCTGAGGCACAAAACGTAATTTCTCATCTTGCGATGGATTCGTATAACGAACCGCACGACGAGAATCAATTGTCCCGAAGGATAACAGCCGTTCCTTCGAACAAAGGAGGAGTAACGAGGCAATATTCGGCTCTCTCTGTATTAGATATAACGAGGAATTCTGAAGAGGAGAATAAGGACGGTGTTATTATATATGACAAGCGATCTGGCGAAAAATGAGCGGTTAGAAAAAAGCGCAGAGGTTGTATTAAATCGGTGTTCCATACAGGGTGTCTATCTTCCATACAGTATGTATAATAATTTCGAAGCTTGACTCTTGCAAGTGACATCCAGCACTCTCAATAAGTGGACTGTATAGGATACAAGAAACAGAAACCCATTTCTTTTTAATTGAAACAAAAATACAATGAAAAGATAATTTCATTTGGTCTTGTACATGTGATTGGGAAAGGTGTAGGAAGTAACTAGTAAATCGCAAAGCTAAATCAACGATTAAGACCACTGGTACTTCTGAGTGATATTATTTTAAATGTAGGATTATTTTCGTATAATCCTGATTTCAGCAGTGCAGATTTTTCAATAACATATCAATTATTACTTTTACTTTGTGATTTTACATTTAAATAAGTAAGTCGGTAATTGCGAGTTAAATAAGTAATTAATGCAAAATGAAAGTTTTTGACGTGATAAACGTCTTATAAATCGATGTGGGGGCTACCTCCACTTTCCAGAAAACATTGTAATGTTACGCCAGACCCATGCGTGCGGGCTAGAGTGAGAGCGGGAACAATAGACAGAGATCGACCTTAGCGGTTGCCTTGCGACGCATCTATCTCTCTTCCACTACAGCGTCCGAGTGAAAGCTCGATGTGGCGATCGGCTCGGTTCGCTAGCGCGATGGAGGAATATGCGGTACGCGCTTTCTGGCTGCACTGCTTCCACTCCGTCGGCGACAGCCCGTTAGATAAAGTTATCTGAATATTTACTGTGCATACCATTGCTTATTACTATTACAATAACAATTGCGGCAATAGGGTATTTAATTCTTGCATTCTAAGAATTTGATTAGTTATATAATCTCATGTACCTATTTGTTCTTGGATCATTAAAGCAAAGTAGCATCGGTCAACGTGTGCAGTAATAATAGGTTATGTTACGATTTCGACTAAAAAATTATGATGAATGATATAAGTGATCGTATAAAAAGTCGACTGCTTTCATTTAGTATTCAATGAAAACAATCATCCTGCGTAGCAATTCATGTAAGGTTCAAGATTAATTTTCAACTTCACACATATCATAACAATGTGTCTAAAATGACAAGTTGGACCGGCCAACCGCAGGCGAAAAAATCTTCTATAATATAAAACATCAATGATTATTGTTGTAATGTTTTCTTATGACGTTATCACGTACAATTATCGTCCGTAAACAGACTTTACAGACAACCAAATTTTGTAATATATCTATTGTTCGCTTGTAGTCAACTGCTGCCATTAAAGTTATGGGATACGATCATACGATCCTTTATAATTAAAGTCATTTTTAGCAAAATCTTTGGGAAGTGTCAGTTCTATTTTAATAGATAGAACTAGGAAAATTAAGTGTTTAAATAATATATGTTGATGAAAGTTAACATATTGTTGTTAACAGTTCTTTTCTCCGTTTTTGATCCCTTCAATTCCAAAAATTTTAACTTTTTGGTCCTGTAAGTATTGCAGATGATGCATGACTATGTCGTTTTACTGACTCGGAAATCTTTTAAATTTCTGTTTAAACCAACATTTCGCTTTCCCAAAAAACATCTGGCTTGGTTTAAAAAAATGTGTTTCAATCGATCATTGTCTATCATATTAATTCAATCATATATCAATATCCAGAGTAAACAGTTGGAAAAGACACTCATTACAAAAATGAATACTGTCACAGCTTCAGGCCAAATGAGGCGAAGGGGTTCTCGGTTTGGGGGTAGCTTAGATGGTAGATTATGCAGATTAAACAAATTTACGACATGTATTGGGCCTACCAAGAAGATGTTTACAGGGTGGCGGTGATAAATCCAGCACTAATAACCTTAATTATGGCGGAGATATTTAGATATGTAGATAGAGAGAGATAACACATCAGGGAGGCACAAATTAATTGAAACAATATTTCAGAGGAACACAAAGTAGGAAGTAAAGTACAAAGGGTAAGTTAATAGTGGCATAGCTTACACGAGTCTGGAACAGGAGCAGGAATACATCACGGCAGGACATGCTCTCGGCATCTTGTGTTCGACCAATAGATCATCGATGACTGTTTTTCGAATGCTTATTTAGCTCGTTATTTATTCGCGTCGGTTATTTTATGATATTTCATTTGACGGTAAAATTTTGTCCACTTTGATAGACTAATGTGTGAAGATAAGAAATTTCTTTCTATGTTTGAAGTATGGAAATTCACGTTTCCCTTCTGAGTTAATTACCTGGTCCAAATACTGCCGTGTTGTACGTGACAATACCACCAAATTTTTTGAGGGTGATTTTCTAAATTACATCTTTTCGGGGATTCTGCTTCTTCTATTCATTTTTTTCGACCTCTTCCATAGTTTTAGATAGATTCCATAGATTTCCAATTCTGTCGTAAACTGGATTAAAGTCCTTATGCTGTTTTGCCAAACTCATTTAGACTAAACAACTTTTGGAAATTGTTTATGAGCAGATAAACTAGGAATTGCTACTTAGTTTACTTTAATTCGAACTGTGTGTTTATTTTGTTTGTTAGTGTGTTTCGTCTATCTACCTTTTTAAACCCAAATTTAAAATCCTTTAGGTACTTTAATCATTGATTTTGAATGCTTGTTATTATGTGTATATTTTTCCTTGAATAAACCGAGAAATTTTTGCAAAAAAAGGAAGGCGCTCCTTTGAGGTGAAAGGTCGGGAAACGTGAAAGGACTCCGGTCAAGGATAATGCGACTAATATTTCAATCTGCACCCATCCAGGCCCATAAACGATTTCCCCTTAATGGCAGGGGTTATGAAAGAGAGGCAAAAAAAAGAAAAAAAAATATAGATGTGATATTGGTAAAATATGAGGAAAGATGGCTCTATAAAGGAAACATATAAATTAACTGCGTGAAATGTGTGCCGTAAAAGCTAATACAGATTCTAAATCATGGATTATAAAGATAAGTCAACTTAGTATAGATTTTAAAATAAAAACGCAAAACACGAACTGCGGCAACAAATAACAGGAAAATGTTAGCAACATGCAGGATTTTTTGGTCCGGCAGCATTAAATTTGACGCTTTCTTAAAAGTTAATGGTAGGATTCGCAAAATCAATGTTTGATGTTCGTTGAAACAACGAAGACCGTTTATTAAATTTTTATGTTTGCCGTTCATGAACCTCTAACGAAAAATTATGAAGAACATTGTTTAATAATCCTCAAAACATTGATTCAATGAATTTTCACATTAAATCGATCGACGAACTATTTAATTGTAATATTCTGCCATCATTGTTTAATGGTGGTCCATTTATTGGTCCAGTGCATGAAGTTATTAGTTTATGACTAGAAATAATTGTAGAATGGAGATCAGGCGTGACGTAATCTCCAGTGTGGACCTGAGGACGTATCGTGCAGGTCCTGGTTGAGGTTCTTGTAGATTGGAGACGGGGCGTAACGTACTCTCCAGTGTGGACCTGAGGCCCTATCGTACAGGTCCTGATTAAGGGTTCTTGTAGATTGGAGACAGGGCGTGACATACTCTCCGGAGTGAACCTGAGGGCGTATCGTGCAGATCTTACTTGAAGTTCTAGTAGTTGGAGACAGGGCGTAACGTAATCTCGTTACGTATGTAATTGGGGTAAGGACAGATGGCATTAGGTTTGAAGTAAGGCGAAGGTATAGAAACGTAGTGTATTTAACCAAACCATTTATTTATTTCTTACGCATCTCATTCCTCCTCTTCAAGTCGTTAACGTTATAATGCCACTCGGAGATTCCCCTTCCCTTTACGCCGTTGACCGTGCACTCGTGGAACCTCTCGCACATCTTCGCCTCCTCCTTGGAGCCCTTGTAATGCACGGAGTCGTACAGGTACCTGACGCTGATCTCGTACAGGACGTCCCCTGCGGTGATGGTGAAGCAGATCTCGTCCGGGAGTACGCCGTCTTCGGCGTGCTGGTAGAGTAGGAGGTCGCAGGAGCTGACGGGGTCGATGCGGCCCCGCGGATGGCACACGTAGCCCATCTCCAAGGAGGAGGAGGTGGAGGGTTGGGAGACGACGCCGAAGGAGATCTTGGTGCCGTCCTCCAGGTAGAACATGTGGAAGATGTATCTGTGCATCAGGGACCAGTCGCGTTTCTTACCTGCGAACGAGACGGTTTCGAGGATTTATCGTCTGCTTATATTGATTGCACGGTAAACGTACTGACAATTCCTTAAGGAATTCAAAGACCATCAAATCCAATAAGAACTACTAAAGGTCTAAGAAAAGGTTGCCCTTACTATTTAATGCGTATGCAGAGATACCGTTAAGAGAATGAAAAGGAAGGTGCCAGGGTATGTGCATCCCGATAAACAATGAACACTTATTTATCTTGAGCTTCACGGATGATCAAGTAGTCATAACTCAAGACTCCTACGATCTATATTTTGATTAAAAGACTCTACGAGGGATACAAAAAGGGGGCCCTGCATGTTAACCTGAAGAAGACGGAATATTTTGCAATTAACACTGATGAAAAATTTGATGTACTATTCAATGATGACGATCAGATTCCCCAAGTTGATAATATCTGGGGGCTAAAAACTATCGGACATCTAAACACCTTATGGTGGGATCGTCATATATCTGCAAGTACAAAGAAGTGATTCGAAGGAACATTGGTAGAATCAGTACTGCGGTAGGGATCATAATTGTGGGTGATGGGAAGGGAGATGTGGTGCAGGATTTAAGCTGTGGAAATGGTCTGCCTAAGAAGAAGCGCTGGCATCTCCAGATTGGAGAGAGTAAATTATGACAAAATAATAACAATTCTTCTTTTTTATTGTGTATAGCAATTTAAATTGGTAGAACAACTCTTTTCCTTTAATTTGGACCCTTTAGAATTATTGTATTACGCGGTATATGTTATTACAAAATTAAGGGACCTGAAATAAACAATCTCAATTTTGCAAAAATTATTCTATGAATCGCTTTGAAATCTTTATCAAATATTGCGCACCACAAGAGCTTACTTCTTAGATCAAATCAAAATGTATGTAATCGAAGCTATTATTTGCAAAAATTAGTAATAATCTAATTTAAATCCATTTAAGATTGTATTAAGCAAAACATTCACATAATTGCTTTTATCACAGCTCATTTTGAAAGATTTTTTAAAGCCTTATAAAAATATTATTTCAGTAGTTTTGATCGGTTATTATAATATTATTTATGGAAAAATGCGCTAAAATCATGCGTTCTTGAAATGTACTAATTAAAAAATTTTTTGGATGACACTATATGACTTTTGTTTCTTTACAACTAAAGTAACAGGAAATCTGGTCACAAACTATGGTAATCCACAGTTTTGAACAGGCTGTTTTTTTTTAATTATTTACCTTTACTGATGTGATATTAAAGGCAAACACTTTATTGAGGGTCGATAATGTGCAGTCGTTGCTCATTCGGTTAGTTTGTGAAGTTTAATTTATGTTACTCAATGTTTGATTTATTTATTCACCACTTATTACTTCGATAATATTATTAATAACAATTGTCGAGTCAGCGTTGGATCTTACTTTTCTCTTGATCCATCAAACTTGCAACTTTTCCACAAATGACAGTATCAGTTTTTCGTTCGACGATATAAAAATTTCTCCATTTCCTCAGATTGTCTTGAGGCTTTTCAAATTATTAAATCGTCGTCGATTGACTCGATAAGTGGAGATTCCTTTCCCAGGTCCACGATAGAAATCTCCAGTTATTAATTTCTGGAAATATTTTCTTAGTTAAAGCTTAATCAACCGAAATGTATATCTAATGAAGTTTACTTCTCTTCGTCTTCGCCCTCGGCGGGTAAAAAATCGACGACCTCCTTGCTTTACAATTGGAAGGTTCTAAAAATCTCGGACGCAGTCAAGTGAAATTAATCGACATTGAGTGAGGGGGCGTAAAAACGAAGTTATGAAAATGGAAATTTCTCCAGGTACGACCTGTAGATACATAAATGATATTCCGTTTTGAATATCAAAGCGCGTCTACTGAATATAAAGGCGTCAGTTGATTGATCGTTAAGGATTAAAAAAGTGTTGAAAGGGGTGAAGGAGGAACCAAAAAATCGATCTGAAAAATATTAAGGGGTAATTTGAGTGTATATACGGTCGTTAACGAGTTCGTTAACATGCCAGAAAAATAAATTAATGTCAAAGTGTGCAAATTTAACAATTACGCAGATAACGAAGTTGGAAATGCGAACGAGGCCTTAATCAGTTTTTTTTTCTCGAAAACCGTCTCTCGTTAAAAAATGTGAATATCGGATTAAAAGATTACCTTCGCATAGTACGCACAAAAATTATGATTCGTATGAAGTATTACCTCTTTGAGGCCAGTATATTCGGTATGTATCTGACGATTATTGTTTTTACTATTGCTTTCAATGCGTATATGGATCCTTAGTTTATAGCTAAACTAATATGAAACTTTTGAAGTCAGCCATACTGTTTGGAAGTATATTTCAAGTTTTTTTTTGTAGCTAGCTTTGGAGGTACACACACACAATTTGCATGTTTATAGAACGACGTCTCCTCTTGTTAAATTTTTCCACCTGAAGTGCGCCAAGGTTCTGTTTTGGGACCTGTATGTTTTTAGCCGACGTCAGCACTTGCTGCTTATTCAATTTTTTGATCTCAATCACTTAGAATTCGCAAAAGTGAATCTTGTGTTTTCAAATTTCTTAAAGGCTTCTCATCATCTTGAACCTTGTCACTTCACCCTTGGAGTGTTTAGTTTTCGACTTGTAACGTTGAAGTATTGTCACGTCAAACGATAATAATTATCGTAATCAGATCTGCAACACGAACACAAGTGCCGCGGGAAATTTTATAATATTATTATAAATTATAATTATTATAATGATATTTTGATCATTTCTTTCCATTAAAAACTTCTTCAAGGTAAAAAATAAAAGGTAAAAAAGTGAGCTACCCTTAACGAAATCATTTATTTTGTGTTTTATTCGTTCAGCTCTCTTACTTTAATGATTTAATGATTTTCTTCCCCATCTAAATTTTGAAATGCTTTTCTCTTAGGCGCACGCGCTGGGAGAGTTAACCCCCTTGGGTGTGACAATATGTAGTACTTTCAAAACCGTTTCCTGATTCTTTGAAGATGAGATGAAAACCAGATTTTTCCATTTATTGACCCCTTTGATTGCTCAGCAGGTTGATAGGTAATTAGGACTTGCATTTGGCATTGTTTTGAGATTTCGTAATCAGCATACAGTAACCCGTTCCTGGCGTGTTATTTTCAACCCTAATTTTCCACTTAGCCTTTGTTATTGTTAATTGTTCTGGTGAAAGCCCAGAATGGGAGCTTTGTCCCGGTTCCCGATGATTTGATTAGGGAACGGATGGGAAAAACGGGATACACGCCAGATCCGCGGCATTAGCGCGATATTTCATTATTAGTTAACGACAAGAAGGGTGAGGTTACGAAGGTATCCAATTCCTAGCGACAAACAACTAAACAAATACGTTTTTCTCGAATTTTTTACCCCATTTTTAACGAGCGTCGCCTATGTTCCCGTCTCGACTGATTTTGTAAGAGTCGCTCTCCGTTCGAGTGGAAATTCCTACATTTTTGAAGTTGTGCGAGGAACAATAACAGAATTGATCCGACAGGTCGGAGATAGGAGGATTTCAGAGGACTGTCACAATATAATTTCAACGAAAATATTGGTCGAAAAAAATTAAAATCTCTTGGGGGGGACCCTGAAAATACTTGGATGACCAAAACGTATTTGCCAATAAAATATAGTTTTTTGAGTAGGTAGTTTGTAAAAATATATATGATAGAAAGTTGTTATGAATTAACCCTACCAGTCTAACTAGCTCACGACTTAGTTTTTTTTCATTGCTTCTTATACTTTGTTTATCAGTCGAATACTTTTAATAATCTTAACATTTACATTTCTATCTTGGTTTTGTTGTCTTGCAAGCGTACTTTCCATTACTAACCTGGGTAGTCTCTGGGTCCCTCTGGGTTGCACATGAAAGGGGGTGATTTCCCGGTATCAACAGTGAAAATTTTACGAAACATTTATTTTCAGATTTACATAAAGTCCTGAAATTTAGATGTTTATTTCTTTCAAAAAATCGCGAAATTTTGAAAATTGTTGAAGCTAGTAAATTAAATCTAAAATTTCGACAATTTAGTTTTTCACCAACACAAAAAAGGAGATTAGCTTATTGTGATTTTTTTTCAAAAAATGGATGAAAAATCTATTTTCAAAAATACCCATCACAAATGAAAAGGAATGACTACTCGATAAAATTAGTGAAAAAATTATAGCGTTTTACTTTCTGAGGTATGAACTACTGAAATGTAGGTTTTCAATATTTTTTTTTCAAAAAAATTGAGATATTTCGTAAACTGTTTTTAATCAGCGTGTTTAATTTCTATCACAGGACTAAATGGCACCCCCTGCCAGTTTGGTGACGTTTTAAATTCTAATTTTGGAGTCTAGAAAAAGAGGATGTACCCCTTATGATTTTTTTCAAAAAAATGACCGAAAATTAGATTTCCAAAACATCGATCGCCAATAAAAGGAGATGACTGTCTGGTGCCCAAAGAGGAATAATTTCACGGAGAGAACATTTATTTTTCGAGGTATAGATATGAATGTCAATGAAGTTGACATTTTCACTTTTTCAAAAAATCAACTTATTTCGAAAAACGTTGCAAACTCAAACTCTACGAAAGTGAAGAGCAGTCAAGATCTCATTCAGAGATCGAAATTCCAATTGAAGAGTATTGGCCTATATATAGAAATGTTATGGGAAATTGGGATGCAAACATCACTAACTTTCGACGGCAGAACACATGAAACAATCCTTTCTTTAGGTAATTGTTGGCATATCTTTCTAACGTTGTTATTGAATGATTAAACTTCACAGAACTAATCAATCTTCAGTTTTCCCCCCGTCATGGAATCATATTTCTGCTTGATTTGCTACGATCCCAATCAGTTCTCCCCAGTTCCCACTTTGCTCGTATTTTTACCTGGTGCGAGATTTATATTTACCCGCCCGACGCTCGACACCGGCAATGATATATGTTCTGGTTCTGGAGAAAGGGGGGAACTCCCCAATTCCCGTTTTACAACGACTGTAGGAAAGGAGAGAGAAAGCAACTCTCCTTTTAAGCTCCTTTTGGGATTACCTCGATTTATTACCCGTTACAATTCAAATCCCGTTAGGGTAATAACGATAACTCCCCGCGGGAGTTCCGTGCGATACGGACTATCCGACGACGCGAGGTTAATCGAAACTTCCTCTCGCGTTAATAATAACATATTCGGGCCCGTAAGGACCGTTCGTCCGAGGAACGGCGGCGATGAGTTTCGAGTAAGTTGTTCGGTGTGTGAGTTGCGAAATAAAGTTGCTTATCTGACCCAATTCGAGGATAGGGCGTTTTACCCGGACTGGGATCGGTGAGTTGCGATTTTTCGAATGAGACCAAATTTTATCAGATGGGAGCTTTTGGAGGTATACGTAAAAGTAAAACAATTCACATGACATTCGCGAGTTCAGAGATTTAGAATGATTTCGAAGTAGGTCTCTACTGGTTGAATATTAGAGAAATTCATCAAAAATTTGCTGAAGTGTGTCGTTGCAAGGTACTGTGATATTTCTCTTTCAGAAATGTATCTAAAGGCTCAAAGGAGTCTCAAAATGATCTTAAACACCCTTTAAAGAGAAGGAAATTGTTAAGTTGGGTTAGGATATTGTATTCTAGTTTAGTTTACATTGGCTACGTTCTTCTTCTACGCTACAAGTATTAGGCACATTGCCGGTTAGGGTATATGGTCGTCCCACGCTTCTTCTCCCTTTATATTTGTATTTGAGCGCCTTTCATGGCAATCATCCATTCTATGAAGATGTTCCTTCCAGTTCTTCCTATATTGCTTTACCACATCATTATCATTATATATATTCAATTATATTAATATTCAAATATATTAGTTATTTATTATACAAGCGGATATGTTTAAACGCGCGCGCGGCGCAGCCACAAGCGCGTTAATATCGCGAGTTAAACGTTCATTGTATCCGCGAGTGTATTACAACGTTTTATTCAATTTTGCCACATATAAACTGACGTTTTGCGGAGTAAGTCCAATTTTGAAGAGAAAATTTGACACGATTACAACTTCAGTGCAACCTTGACAACGACGAAAACAATTTTAAACATATAAACCGTCACTGTATACAGCAAAATTGAATAAATAACTATTAATCCACTGCCTAAATAAACAAAATAAACAATGAATTTATAGGTTCGATTTGATGTCAATATACGTCAGTTTATATGGCAAAATTGAATAAAATAGTATATTTGCTCTCAATTATTCGGTGATTTTAGTGACCCGCTAAGTGTTTCTTATTCGTGTTCTTGTTCGTCTTAGTTTGAGATTAGTGTAAAATTGCAGTTTTATATTTCTTTTTTCTTTCTTTTTAAAGTTCAATGTTGGTAATATTGATTTTATTATTTTTTCAGTGCAGAAATGCAGTTGTCGCTCGGTGGAAGTGTGGAAGCTGCCGTTTTCTTAAGGTAGGTTAGTTTCTTCTTTATGAACGTCGCCATTGGTTATGGCAACATTTTCCAAGGGAATTCAAAATATTTCTTCAATAACGATTAGCCAGTTTCGTTACTTATCGATTAAAAATTAGCTAATTTTGTTAGATGAAGGCAAGCTATACCGAAATGTCTTTTTTTATTTAAAATACACCCAAAATTGTAGTTGTTTAAACATGTACATATAATTATAAAGTTTTGCTAATAGTTGGATTCTTAGACATATCGAATATAAAATGGTGTGATTCAATTTATTTCGCGCCTCCGCCAAATATTCGATTGCGTCGCGCGTTCTTAAAAAATTTAATTCCAATGGTTATAGCTTGAAAATTCGTGACGGTTTTAAAATCTCTCAAAATTTCCTAAGTGCCTCATTTTTTCGGCATTTCACGAAAATTTTTACCTTCATTAAATTTTGTCACAGCATTTGTCACTATTTTTAAAAATTTCATAATGATAATATATCAATACTAATATTATCACATAATAGAATTGTAATCTAAATTAATATAATCAAGTACATTTTGTGTATTTTAAAATATGTACTACATTTACTATTTTATTTGTTCTTTAAAGGAAATCTTTTTTTTGTGATTTATAAATGCTTAGTTCTAAATCACATATGCTCCGAAATTTTCGTTTTTCTCATGTCAGTTACCATCCACAATTATCCACAAATTTTTGCTAAAAAATAAAATTACATTTCCATTTCGGATATAAGTTACCCACATAAGGAAAATACAACGTGTTTAAGAAGTTGTGAAGTATGATTGTTCAAAACGTAGTTGCTTAATTAAATATTTAACAAAGTTTAAATTAGATACACTGCAATAATGCCACACATGAAATTTCCGAATATTTGGCGACATTGCGGTAATCTCCCAATTTTGAAACTCCAAGCCAGGCAACCCCATATGTGGGATGATTTTATCTAATTTTCGGGAATAATTATATTTAGGTACACAAATTAGACAGTTTTGTTAGAAGTGTTTTACCTGCAGTTAAGAAACTTTCCAAGGCTGTTTATTTTATCTATATTTTATACAATATACCTAAATAGAGAACTTTTACGTCATTAGACAGGTATAAATTTTGGGTATTATTTAGATAAAATTTAGTTACCAGCTTTTTCCTTAATTTTATTAGCTAAAGTTTACTCATCTATAAAATTTAAGGAATGACTTCTTCCGGGGTTGTCGCAACATTCTAGTCATAGTTTACAATTTTTGCTCTTTCGATATGACAAACCAAATAACCGTTACAACTTATTTTCATGGAAGTTTAAAAAATTCAGAGAAAAATACTGCAAGTCTAATTTGATCCTCCAGTTAATACAAATTGTTATTGGAAGCACATTTACCAATTTTCAGGACATCAATCTACAATTTACTTTTCAGTTCGTCTCGTAGATATCATGTGAATATTACCAATGGGAGGTAAGCTTCAAATAACTAATCGAACTCTTATACACCACATAATTTACATCTCAGACTTTCACCATTTTCACTAATGTCGAAGGATTGCCCAGAAACGAAGAGATCCGAAAAGCATAATCTTCTCCTATTTCACGAGAAAGCGACAAATTCGCCGTCTCCCTCTGAAGGGTCCGTAATGACCCATTATGAGGATTATTCATCATCCCCTTGAGAAATCTCTTCATCGACTGATCCCACAAAAATAAATAGTTGGATAAAGGACTTATCTTAAGGTCTTTAGCTAAGGATCTTAAGAACGACCAGTTTTATCAAGCCAGTTTGCACTAACTGACCGATAAATTTTAGTGATGATCATAGTGCGCCTTAAAGCTAGTACCTAAGTTAAATTTATCTATGGATTAAGATATAATGCCGTTCTGTTACGGAGTTGAAAGTTGGCAGTTTAACGGTGATGGGCTGAAAAAGTCTGCTAAGTGGATTACACAACTTATGACAGCTTGGATTTGAACTTAATTATTCGAATTCATGGGAATCACCCGAGGAACGTTCAGTGTAGAGATTTATGATTTGGTTGAGTTAATTGCAAAGAGCAGACAATAATAATTTCAAATCAGTTGACAATGAGAGTCTCAAAAATTTAACGGAGTTTGTAAAAGTTTTTCAACTGTTAAATGCACAAGGACAACTCATTGCAACCTTGTAAAGTTGTCCAGGAATCGTGTAAACTCCAGAAAAACAAAGGGTCCGACTTAAGGTGTTTTATTAAGTTTCAGGAGTTGTCTAAGTTTCAGGAGTTGTTGGAAGCATAAATTACCGAAGAAATAGCGATAGAAACATTATCAAATTTCTTAGTAGGTCATTTGGAAAGTTTCAGTAAATTTAGATATTTAGTTATTTACCGTATAGTGTTGATAGTCTTGATAGAATCAGTTCATAATCGCTTATTAACGGACACTTTTACGTATCTGCCCGTTAAAGAGAGGTTCTGCTACATTGGATTATTTTCTAATTACTGAAGTAACTATTCCGGTAAATAGCAAAGCTTGTTGGATTATTTTACAACTCTTAAACTTTCCAATTTCGGCGAATTCGAGTTTTGTTCCGAGATTTAGTTAATAATTAAATCGGGCTTACCGAAACTGTGATCCCTGAAGGCGTCCACTTCGACTAACTTCGTAGTTTTCCCATTAATTTTGAGGGTACCGTTTAAATATCCCATTTGTTCGTAGTGAGTTTGATGAGCCCTGAAAATTAACCAATCATAGTTTTAATAATTGGGAAAATAATAATAATAATGATAATAATAATAATAAAAATAATAATAATAATAAGAATATTAACGATGTCTTTATTAACGATTTCTAACGATGTATAAACCCGGCCAAATAAGATATTTGTGAAAAGAGAGTGAAATTGACATTTGTGATATTTATTCTACATTTTGTTACTTGTAATGTGTTTGTAAAATTGTTGGTATTTCGTATAGAATTTTTGTTACGAATGCAGTTTTGTGTTATTTTGTGTGCTTATTCTAATTAAAGCCATTAAAGTTTTATCTGTTTTGCATTTATTTTCAATTTTTTGATTTTGCTGAAACACCAGTGTAAGTGTTAAATAAACATGATTTTGATGGTTGTATATTGGTAATTGTGGTTCTAATTTGCTGTATTATTGTCTTCGGATACGCGTTAACAATGGTCACTCATGTTACGTAGCATCTTTTTCACGTGTGTGTTTCTTGTTGCACAATTTGTTTTAGCTCATTCACATAGTATTTTAAGCATTATCTTCTGTTTGGTAATTTAGAAATTTAAATTCAAACTTAAATGCCTACCTGTGTGAGACAATTTTTTTTTCTAAAAACATTAGCTTAGAACGTGTGCTTTGCCTTCTTGTAACATATCAAAAATTTATAAACAAATATATGTATATATATATATATATATATACTATATATATACTATATATAAATTTTTCTTCTTATATATATAAATCCCATTTATAGTACTTTCTCCCTAAATTTCTATTTCAACCTTTTTATTATGGCACATTGACATAGGACTCCTCAAATACACACACTTCACTTTCACAATGTGTCATCTGACTTGGCTCAGTCTAAATAACATCCCAAATTCCATTTAACCGACTACGCCAAATGTAAATCGACTCACTCTTTAAGCGCCTCGAAGTATTCCTTGGTCCATTCTTCCTTCGCGATAGCCCTCCCGAGGACTCCTGCGGGAATGTCCGTCTCGAAGAGGAACCACGGCAGGTCGCTAGTCCATTCGCCCTGTAGCTCGACGTTGACGAATTTTCCGGGATCATCTTTTACCCTGTCGAGACGAAGGGAGCGTTTAATCGGCGCGAAACGATAATTTAAATGGAAAATCGGGTTCCTCAGGGAGGAATCTTTTCCCTTTTTGTCCCGGTTCGAGGAGGGCTCTGGTATATTTCGTTAATAAGTTATGAATGTGATGTAAAGCCCAGTCGACCTGAATTAAATTAAATTTAAAATTAAAAGTTTTCAACTTTTTTCAACAAAGAAGTGTCTAAAGTATTTTATCCAAAGTCTTTATCCAATTTATTGGATAAAGACAGTCTATTTATCCAAAGTCTCCAAAGGATTTATAGAACGTATAAAAAGTTGGCGACCCGCATCTAGCGGCCAGCAAAACAAAATACCAGGTAATTTGTGTTTTTTTTGTGCCTTTTTGTACCGCAGGAAAGAATTTTGTAGCTCTCACCATCGACGAGCTACAAAAAAAAACTGCCAGCGTAAACTTAACCCAGCAGCCATTGCGATAGCGTGCGAGTGGATTGACAAAAAAAAAAGATTTTCAGCTAGAAATTTGTGTCTTGAAGAGTACTAAAAGGACATGGGATCAGAATTTTAATTTCGCCAAGTTGGCTCAAGTGGGCTAGATGTGGCTGCGAATCGGCCAAGATGTGGAAGAAATGTGCTGTTCTGTCTCAGATTCGTTTTGGAATAAAATTGGGAGAACATAGTCCTATTTTCAAATTGGTCAATTTTCTGCCGAATTCGCCAATGGACAAAAGGTTTCGTCCAGATTTCAAAAACCCGTGACTTTAGTGGAAAATTTTGCATCTTGGAATCTTTTGGTGTCCTGGGGCCTCGGTGATGGCCTGGGACCTGGACACAAAGGCCCAGAGGACGTCCCAAGACCTCTACGACGAGTTCCAGTCAAAATACCGACACTCCAGTGTCGGCCGCTGTAGTTACAAATTCGATAAACCCCCGACAGAGTAGAAAATGCTGGATCTTGGAATCATTTGGTGTTCTGGGGCCCTGGTACTGGTACAGACCCTGGACACAAATACCCAGAAGACGATGTAGCTAACTTATTCACCATTGATAGCTAAAAATTATTGATGGATATAGCCTTCATTAAAATTTTGTAGAATAAGTTGTTTATTGATCCGGTTAATGAAATGAGTTAGTTCAAGGAATAGAAATCAAAATATAATAAAAAATCGTGTAGAAATGAATATGAAAACGATTTTTTACCTTTTTGTGGATTTTTTTTAGTTGTGGTTTAGTTTTTTAATAATGAATTTTTGTTTTCTGCTTTTTATGTGCAATTAATTAAATTTTTGGGATATATTTGTGAGTTAAGTGCCAAAATCATGTATGGTAAAATAGCATTTTTATTAAATTGAGACCCTAAAATTGATTTACCTTGTGATACCTCATTGGATAAGTAATTTTATCTGGAATTCAGGTGTATAATATTCAGATCTGATTTAACTAACGTCTCAAAGTTTCATGATACAGTTTAGTGCGAGGAGCTATAAAGTAACAGTTGAACAATTTTTTGAAGAGAGCGAGTCCTGCATATTGTAACATTGCAATAAGAGGGAGTTCATGTAGCTCCTTCATAACACTAACTAGCTAGCTAAAAATTATTGGTGGATATAGCCCTAATTAAAATTTTGTTGATAAAGTTGTTTATTGATCCGGTTAATGAAATGAGTTAGGAATAGAAATAAAAAAATTATCAAAAAATGAAAAATATTGTTTTACCTTTTTTGGAGATTTTTTTAGTTGTGGTTTACTGTACCATATTTTTTAATAATGTATTTTTGTTTCCCGTTTTTTATGTGCAATTAATTAAATTTTTGAGATACATTTGTGAGTTAAGTGCCAAAATCATGTATGGTAAAATAGCATTTTTATTAAATTGAGACCCTAAAATTGATTTACCTTGTGATACCTCATTGGATAAGTAATTTTATCTGGAATTCAGGTGTATAATATTCAGGTCTGATTTAACTAACGTCTCAAAGTTTTATGGTACAGTTTAGTGCGAGGAGCAATAAAGTAACAGTTGAACAATTTTTTGAAGAGAGCGGGTCCTGTATATTGTAACATTACAATAAGAGGGAGTTCATGTAGCTCCTTCATAACACTAGCTAGCTAAAAATTATTGATGGATATGACCTTCATTAAATTCAATCAGCATGCAACATTGATCAAACTCATCAAGGGAATGTGGAAAACTTAAAAAATCTTGTTCTTATAGAGTAAATGTGTTGCAAACGTGTTGCAAAAAAGTAGTAAACTCATCCCACGCATCCCTTCGGCTGAACAGTCCTTTTAAGCAACCCTTTACACCCCTTTTCCATTCCATTACGGGGTATCTGCATGCAACAGTTACGGGGATTAAGCCTATCGATTCGATGCGCGCATTTTCGCGTCGAATGGCGCGCTTCTCGCGGAATTAATTCGCGAAAATGTTGCTGTTGTTGCCGTTTGTTGTTGTCGCCTCGATAAATCGTCGAAAAATGTATAGATATAGGTACCGTCAAAAATTCGCACCGTTAAATCTAGCAGAAATCGAGTTTTGATTCATCGCACCCGTCTGACAGTTCATTATACGTGAAAAATGATTGTCATAAATAACGTTTCGTCAGGTTGTTGCGCGATATTTTTTTTAGATGTTTGCAAACTACATTTGTATTATACTCGGGTTTCGTAGCGACGGGGATTTATATTTTTATGGCGGTGGTAATTAGGGGATGATTCTGTTTTTTTGTAAATTTATTAATTTATATTGATTTCGTGTTTAAAGTATGGAAAACATTCATATAATTTTATACAATCTATTTAGATTTAGTGAACAAATCATGTAATAATACATTTGTATTAAATAACCTCATTTTATCCATGTAAATGATATATATCCCATTATTTTATATTTATGTATTCTTTCAATTATTGTTGCGCCGATGATATATAAATAACATTGCCGTTTCCGTTGAGTACAATGAACGATATAGTTATCGAATTCCATAATACCATCATACCTATTTTCTTTAAAAATCTCGATCACCTTATACCACCTTTTACAAAATATATTCAGTTTTTACGACATAACTCTAAAATATAATGAAAATTAGAGTGTTCGTTGCCCCCTGACTGGAGGGTTTTAAAAAAACAAATGTTTGTTTAAGAGTTTTTTAAATTAATTTGATTCAATTTACAATATATATTTTATTATTCCAAAAGAATTTATTTCATTTATCCAACACATGACAGTTATCACTGTCATTATTAATGTCATTTTAGACAAGTATACTATCAAATAACACTATAATCCATAAGTCACTATTATAACTCATGTTCATATTTAAAGTAGTATTCTATTTATTTATTGCTATTACAAGCAGAATTCACATTGATATTGGAATTAAAGGAAAACGCTAACGGTTTATTGGAATTTGAAGTAATTGTTAAATTCATTGGTTCATTGGAACCAGACGCTCCCATATCGGTACAGCTGCTTTACAATACAACCAAACAAACAATCTACTTTAACCAAAATGTAAAAAAGTCACTGTCAAGTCATTCTGACATTTATAGGGTACTGAGACGCAAGTAGCTTTGATGTTATCACAAAACATATTAATTATTATCTCATAAAAAAAATAAAAAAAAAATCTTGTTGGATAAAACATTTTATGCCACTCGCTTGTTATGTTTCCTAAGTCACTTGAGAATTTATACCACTCGGCCTGACGGCCTCGTGGTATAAATCTTCTCGCGTGACTTATTTTCAACATAACACACTAGTACCATAAATAACTATTAAGCGTTCCATACTGAATAAGTTCCCCACTTCACTCGATATAAAGGGATTTCATCAAAATCTGCGCTCAAGTTCTTGACTTTATTTCCATCCTCACAGATCTGATTTTGCGCAATAAAACTTTAACCTTTATCTTTAAGGTTGGTGTTTGGTTTATTTCTGTTTTAAAACAATTACTGTAGGGATTATAAACTGACAATAAAAATGAGATTATGACAATCGTTATTTCGGTAATTCAACGTTTCAATCATTAGAATTGAGAACGCCGATAGACCTCTGAGCTTAATTATTGTTAAGAGCTGTAATCATAGCATTACAGAATAAATGAGGATTATGCAAAGAACAACCAAAAAAGAAAATATGAAAATATAATCCTCGCTTTATATATTCACGGAATTGTTTTATTCCACCGAACATATTAAATAACCAGGAATTTTCATTCCCCTACAATTATAATTATACTTTAATTACTAATTACGTGACCAGTTAATAAACAATTTTCAAGTAGGTATCTCTACTCGCAATATTACTCGCACCACCACATTTCTCAAATATAGAGGTTATTTAATATTCATTTTATCGTTCTCGCAATGTTTAATTTTCAGTGGCCGACTGTTTGATTAATTTCATAGAATCCAGTCCGTAAATCAAAATTTGATTAAAACTGCACATTTGTTTTAGTACGATACGTACATAATTAATTACTAATGAAACATATTTTTAATGAAAATGGATCCTTCGTTCGTTGTACTGTTTTCCTGGTAGGTAATTAATGAACTGCAATTCGTTATTGAATAAAATAACTGATGGTCGCTCTGGAAAAATACACATTTGATGTGATATTAATTGAAAAGAGCCGATATTTTCATGAATCCCACATTGTAATTTTTTTTATACAAAACTCTTCTCATTTGCATGACAAGTTTTCGAAGGACACTCACATTTCAAACTGTTTGGAATTCTTCTCTTGAACAAAACAAATTTCATTACGCGGGTCAAAACTTTCTTGCCCTAAAAGTTTCGTAAGTTTCACTAAACATATGAGACTAAGTTTCCGGCGGCCTGTTTTACTCTCCCTACAAATTAAGACGTTTAGGCATAATAATTGAAATAATTATTTATTTTGAAATAATTATAATATAATAAAATTTAAGTTATTATTTATTATTTTTGGTTCTTACAGGGCACTTGGTACGTTAACCCTACGCCTATATTGAAGGTAACTAATTTTACTTGCACTAAAACAAGTATATGGGAAATCTAGAAAGTTACTATGCCGCAAGTGAGTAAGATTCTACTTATATGAAGATATATCTATTCTCGCTTTACATTTCATTTAAACTCACATTTATCTTAAAAAACTGTGTAACTTGAAATTAGCACACCCCATTTCGTTTTTGTAACGATTTTAAATTTTTTGGGATTTTGGGAAAGATGATATTAATTCAAGTTTGGTCTCGACGATATTACATGAAGTTCTAAAACGAGGTTCAATATAAAATTCGATCCTTTCGGCTTTGAAAACTATGAAATGCGAACTTAGCATTTTGAATTTACTCTTCATATATTTTTTGGAGCACTTTTAAACTTTTTAGGATTTCTGGAAATGTGAGATTAATTCGAGTTTCGTTTCAACCCTATTTAATGAAGTCCTAAAACTTTGCATTATGAACTTAGTCTTTATATAGTTTTTGTACGGATTCTAATTTTTTTGGGATTTTGGGAAAGAGAGATTAATTCAATTTGTTTGTCTAGCTATATTACATGAACTTAAAAAGCAAGATTCAATATGAAATTAGATGCTGTTGCTTTTGAGAACTGCGTAACGTGAAATTAGCGTTATGGATTTACACTCCATTTAGTTTTTGTAACGGTGCTAATCTTTAAGGATTTTTGGGAAAGATTAGATTAAGGCGAGTTTCGTCTCGACTTAAATTTAAAATTCTTAAGATTCTTTAAAGTATGAACATTTTACGCTAGTGCTTTTATTTCAATAAGATTCCTATGTCGCCCTTTGGAAGTCCTTAAAGTTCTCTATAAATCTCGTCGTTGGCTTTTGATCTTGTCAAAGGTGTTAAGACTTCTTTTCCTGACAGTTTACCCTTTTGAGCACTTTCACGTAGAATTTGATACGAATGGTAATGCTCGTGTGTACAATCCCAAAATAGACCATCCTTTCCTCATCAAAAAAGGCAATGAGCATCGCTTTAATTCGCGATTTAGGATTTTGACAAAGAATCAATGGTTTAGATCTCTGGAATGACCCGATAAATCGCGTATCGGGTTTTGGCCAGTTTTGTACAAAATTTGTTTGTATATTGTCACGTCACGGTAATCTGGACTTAAATACCGCAATCCAGGTCGCGATGATTACCTTAACTAAGCCTCAGGCATTAAAAACATAAATACGAGAGTCAGTCGTTTTGAATACGTTAATTATGAGCTATACAGGTTAATCAGAATCTACTCAGCAATTAATCAGATAGGCTTAAGCCTAATAAAACAAGACATACCTCATCTTTCCATTAAAATTCATCTTCCATTTCTTCATCGGCTCCACGGGAGTCAAGACTAAACCTTCAGCCGCGTACATCGCTTGCGACAAAAGGGAGACTGGATCGGCTGTCAGCACTGTACTTGGTAATTTTTCGCTCTCCAGGATTCCGTATTCGGGAACCTGTCCGGTTAGTAAATGAGAATAAAATGAACTCACAATGTGAATTAGGTTAAGTAGGACCTTTGGTCAAAGTTGATGCTTTTCCTACACAATTGTACTTACCACGAGGTAAATTAATCCATTAACCTTCCCGTTGTGCCTCCTCTCGGTACCGCAGCAGAGATACAGCCCGTTTTGACTCACCACGTGAAAAAATACCGCATCGAACGCCTATAAAGTTGTAGAAAATTTCATAAAAACTTTACAGGAATCAAAGTACCTCTTCATGATTCGACAATGGCTGCAGTTTTTCAAATTTCACCACCTCCTTCTCCAGCAGCCTTGGGTGTAGTTTATACTTCAGCCTTCTTAGATTTATCATCGAATAGATAAAAGCGTATTTGATGCAGAACCATTTCCCCGGTTGACTGTACACGTCCAGCACCTTCCTTGGGTTCTTCTTTCTACTTTGCACTATCAAGTAAACCCCTATGGTTAGTACAGCGATCAGCACCACGAAATCCAACATTTTTTCGGAGATGAGTGTAGTTGTTGTATGGATTACGTGAGGAAAACACACAAAATACACAACTCTCTCGTTATCTCGTTATCTAATTAGTAAAGATAAGTGCAATATAGAAGATAAGTAAAACGGAGCTCTTAAGTGATGGGGGAAAGGTCAGATATGTATATGAAGATTGGAGATAGCACGTTTTTATTTTATGGAAAGTTTTGAAAAATTTGGGTTCATGCATGTTGCGATTAGATTATTTGTTAGTTACCTGGTTAACTGCTGTGGGTTATCTCAGAATTTAATGAGATGCAAAATGGCACTTATAGCTACAGTTTTCCAGTACTTTACCTTAAATTTGAAAATCAAAAGTAGCTATATGGTTTTAGTGTTTCGGAATATTTTTGAGGTACGCTTTTCCCCAAGTTTATATTCTATAGCTCGACATTTGAAGGTATTACGAAATGTTTTTGTTGTTGTTGGTGTTTTTCTATAAAAGCTAGGCGATTAGACTAACCATTAATTCTCCTCTAGCGTATACACTATACACATTGCTCCTTTAATCTAGTTAGACGGATCAAGTCATTCATAAATCGCTTTGGAAAGCAATCAATCATAAGTTTTCAGGAAAAATTGAATTCATCGCATATTGGCAACAGCGCAGGCATGCTTTATCATAACAAATTATGAAGTGGCAGATGGTGCGTAATATATAAACATAACGATGTGTATATATTAAATGTACATTTTATTGACTTGGAATGTGCGAATTAACATCGATTTTATGTATTGGTGAAATGAGGATGAAGATATTGTCCCGAAAGTGTGTAAAGAATTCCCAAAAGCAAGAAAGCCGCAAAATAATGCCGGGTATTCTATTGGCAACAATGCACAAACGAATTGAATTAATATGAATGAGTAAAGAAGTCCCCACCCGAAACGGAGTAAAGATGACGTCAAGCTGGTACGCCGTAGTAGGGTAATGTTGCCAATACCCATTTTATCTTTTCCGCTATTTTCGCTAGTTGAGTATTGTCGTACTGTGTCTTCCGTTGCTTTCTGTCAGTTTACTTATTTACAATAGGAAAATATTTCCACGACACAGATAATTTTGTATTATGTAATAAAAAGTTGAACCACTTCGCGCCAAAGGCGGCTTTTTTCATAGGAATAGTATCATTTCGGAGAAATTCGCGTTGTTTGAAAACCTTTTATGTAGGGAAAAGTGTAAACATAGAAAAATTACTGGACGTATACCTACATATTTAAGTAATTTTTTTCACTAAAAATTAAAGTTTTGGTAAAAAATGTAATACGTCCTGTATCGTTATATCGTGTCGTTGAAGAGCTAAGAGTTCACCTGGCAACCGCGTGGGAGAATCCATTTACTATTCGAGGTGTTGGATTGCAAATTGTGTGCATTCTCCGGGTCTAACTTGATTAAAGGTCAATGACTATACACAATACACATATGTATATATATACACACACACCAACTGTTATATGAAGATTCAAATTATCCTCTAGTGACAGCCTAACGTATATAAGTACTCTTTATTGAGTCATGTTCTTTATTTTGTTCTAAAGTATGTGCATACAGAAGAAGTAAAATAGGTTTCGATATACCTGAACAGGTGACTTTGTTTGTATTTTATGTGCATAACGTGGAGCTGTTCGGCTGTAACCGGTTGAAACGGCTGTTGAATCACCGTGTCGTACACAGAAAACGAGAGAAAGAGAGGGAGAGAGAGAGAGAGAGGGGAACTTATATTCTCTCCCCTCCATGCTCGGAATCGTATGTATTATACAAAGCATGTATACAACATTACACATTGTCGTGACTCTCGCTCCTGCATTTTACTCTAGAGAAAGCACAATATAACGCCAGTATAGAAGTATAGACAAGATTCCTAATTTAATAAAACTGCTTGGATGAAACATGTATTAACATTATTAACCGAAATATCTACTCCTTGAACTCCACCAAGGATCCTCTTTGAACTCTAAGCACAACATTCCGCTCCGTGTTTATCGAATATTAAGTGTCTGTTTTGCGTGTAATTGCCGTTCAACGTACCGGATTAATATTCACCTGGAGTACACTCCCGCTCGTCTTATACTGTAGGAGGGAATTTGCATATAGTGTATACACACATAACACACTACGCAACACGGAACAAAAGTCTCGGCCGATAATAATTCTGGTATTCGCCTCCTATCTGCGCTCTCCGGTCCTCTTCAAACACAAACTTCTAAATAAATTTTAGCCCGTAGCCGGAGTTGGAAATTTACCCGACCGAGGAGAGAGAGAGAGAGAGAGAGAAAGAGGGATTATTATATTGGGGAATATAAACGGGATTTGGTCCTGGATTTTCGTGGGATGATAGGGGAATATTACCAAATGATACCGGCTACTTCGCTTATCCACAAGGGGATTGGGTGGGAGGTTAGTGAAATAGGTGATAGTGATTGGTGTAATCTTGCGTCAGATTATTTTATGTTTCTACAGACTGGAGAACGTCGTTGTTACTTATTTATCATGATGTGTAGAGCGATCGCAAATCATTTGGGAATCGCGCAGTTTTGTGATGAATCTTTTTTAATGGATTTACCGATAATGGTAATTTTGTTGCACTTCGAAAGTTCTAATCGGTCGAGGCGGTCCACCTCAAAGGGAGGCCGCTCCGCTAATTGAATCATAAAAAACAGTTCCAGAATAATCGCGAATAAAGCAAGAATGATTTATTACTTTCGGGTCTTTTCTAGAATAAACAAATTAAGGAAAAGAAGAGTCGAGTACTCTTTAGTAGGTTCTTGAGACATAATGGAGGACTATAAAAAGCGAACGCTGCGGACGAAGAGATTAGATTAGACGTGAAGACTCGAGTGAAAACAGTGCGATAAACGGACAAGTGAAATTGTACAAATAAATTAGCCGTTAAGAGTGTGAAATAAATTAGTTAGTTAGGAAATAGTCTAGATAAATTAAGTAGTGTTAAGACAGTGTGTAAATAAATTAGAATAAACGTTACAGATGGTTTTGTGTAACATAAAGTAGTTGTTTTTGTGCATTTTAAAGAAAGCTTCAGAATTCCAAAGTAACATTCTACAATAGGCACTGATTTTACATTAAAGTTTATATCGGTAAGTTGTAAATTGTCAAACTGTTTAAACGGTGTTAACAGTCCTCTTAATGTAAGGATATTGCGCTGTTTAACACTCGGTACGTTTGGATATAGTGAAAACATACGTAAAACCTGTCATTCATGATCACTACTGATGTAGAGAACTATGTTGTTGAAATTAGCAGTGTGGAGAGCATTTTGTTTCGTAAACACTTCTTTGGGAATGTCACCGAAGGATGTGTTTTAGTAATAATTGACAAAATATCACGTGAGTCATATAAATTCTTAGAATGGTATGTGGCCAATTTTTCCCAGAGAAGTCACCCCTGCCCTTTTCACCAGACGTCGACTTTTTTACGCTTCTACACATGTATAATAAATGGCTTCATGAAGTTATGTAACATTATAAAGAGTTAATAAAAGCAATCTTTTCATCACAATTTCATACAGACTTAGGGCTGGCAAAGATTTAATATAAATGTCATTATGATGACCTTTGATGTGCTTAAAAGATGATTGCATTAGCAGATGTACGAAAATTAAGTTTAATTCCCATGCACATACAATATACATAACAAGACCAAATAAAGCTAGACATCAAATAAATAAAACGAAAAAAATTACGTAACGTAACCATAAATGATGTAATTTAACGTGAAAAAGCTAGAGTTCGTAATGAACAAACTTATTGTAATCACAAATAGAATTAGGGTTGAAAAACTTAGAAGTCCAATTAAAAAATCATTATGTTATCCCGAATATGACTAGGCGAGAAACATATATTGGTCCACAAAAACACGTAATTGCATACTTAACTCAAATTTGTGAATAAACTTTTTAAAAGTTTTCTTACATCCTTGTGATATTTTCGAAATTCGTTTGTCAAGAGAAATGTATGGTTTTCCCTAAAGATTAAATTCATTTATCGTAAAGGTGTTCTTAATACCGTGAGAAAACACTTTACCAATTGGTAGTGTTACAGTTCTGTGAACGAAGGAACGTTTGAGATAATGTCCCGCACAACATAACAAGGATCTAGAACAAGGAATTCAACCAGTAGCAAAACGTGATTTTCCAAAAAATAATTCCGTAAAGTAATTTCCCAGCGAGAGACGTATGTTCATTCAAATTAATCAAAACGGCCGCAAAGAAAAGCACAACAGCGAAAATCGGTCGCCAATAAATAACGATACTAAAAAACATTCGAGAGAAATAATTAAGCTGTCGTGCTGCCTAGACTACTTACCTATGGAGACTCATATTTATAAACTTTTTCCTTTTTCACCTTTTTGTTATATTCATTAACTGGATCTTTTTCGTCTTTTTGACATGTACGTAACATCTCTTTCTCTTCATTCAGTAACCTTGCCTGAGCTACTGCCAACCACTTTTTAGGAAATAAATGTATCTGATTTGTTTCAATTGTCTTCGTCATCTGAGCTACTACCCTGGGCCAATAAGACCTGAGGACCGTGACATATGGTGGAGGCGCCAATATATAAATTGAGGGCGTAACGCATATGCCCCATGGATCGTGCCTTCGTGGGACAAAAAGGAAAGAAACTATGCAGCCTCTTCTTTTTGGCGTCGCTAATACTTTTCCGTCTAGCGCTAATAGCTCGATTAATCATACCTAGATCCGGCTAATATTTCGATACAATGTGTGTTACAGTATGGAAATATGGATCGTTTGTGTAGCTGCATTAAACAGCTCGGAATAAGTTAGGGATTGGTTAATAGACTGAAGCAATTAAGGGGAGATATTTAGAAATATAATAAACTCTTGAACGGCAATAGGTACGTTGCATGACTCCAGATAGCGAACACTTTCCTACTACTTGTACTTATGCAGAACATCTTTTCTTGCCACACCGTTGTAGGTTTTTTTGTTGTTGATATTTTTGAAATACAGTTCAGAATAGATCATAGGACAAGTTTTTGGAGAAAGTCCAGTAAATTTGGCAATATCGCCTCAAAAGCTCACATGGTAATAAGAAGAATACGATGCGTTATAAAAAGAATACAGTCCGCTTTTAGGAGTAGTTGATTCCATTTTGCTTTCATGTTTTTTAATTCGCTAGAAAATTGTTAAGCTTATGTGCTCTGATTTCTATCGTTCCTCTTTGTTTTTATGAACAATTTGTATTTCTAATACTGTCTTTCACCGTGTACTATTGTGAGGTTAGTTTCGGACTTAAATTGAGAAAAATTGAGGTACATGGCTGTTTTCTTTTGACGATTTGAGATTTGATTAGAGTAGTGCTGGGGGCGTGGATATGAGAAAACATCCCAGGAAAACATCCCCTGGAATAGAATTGAGATTAATTTTTCGATAAATTCTGTCATTTGTGTAACCTCTTCTAGCTTTACCTTACCAATTATCTTTTTTGTTGTTTTCCTTCATTCATTTCTTAACTATTGTAACGCGAAATGTAAACAGCAGCGCGAAAAGTGGTTACTCTTATCGGACATCGGCGGCTTACCTCAAAGGAACGCGCCGCTACGCTTAATTGAGGACTGGCAACATCTTATTAAGGAAAAATGATCTATGACCTTTTGGACGTTTCTACATAAAAAAAGAACGTTCGAGTTATTTCAGGAACTATCGCGAATACAATTGAGGTGTATGTAAGCGGGCTTGCGGTCGGAGAGGAGATTACACGTGAAGCCGCGAGTGAATAAATAAAGTGAAAAACGGACCAGTGAAATAAATTAACATTAAGAATGATATAAATTTATTAGTTAGGAAATAGTTAAGATAAATTAAGTAGTGTGTAGTATAGTAATTAGGACAGTGTAAATAAGTGTTACACTATCTAAAACTGTTACGTTCTTCCAACGGTTTTCCTTACTATTGGGGCTTTATACCCCCTTTTAACTCTCCTCTCACTTTTCCTTACTATTCTATTGATATCCGATATCCTAAATGCTTTAAGGTGTCTACAAATAAGTGAATTTTTGGCTCGTTTTCTAATAGTCTCGCCACGAAACTGGCCCCGTTCCACGAGTCCAGGAACGTGACCCCTCCATTCCGTCCCGTTCCCTATTCTTCTACGGGACGTCAATTAATCGGTCGCATGGCCGGAATTAATTTCTACTCGATTATTCCATTTATCTCTTTAATCGTGACCGTCAGGCCGAGATAGGCGATAATGACGTCCCGGGAAGACAAAAGGGTGGCGGGGGAGCGGGGGAGGAGGGATAAGCGGGGTCGTAACTGGGAGTTAATAGGTCTCCGGGGGTGATTGCATAAATAATTCAATTGCAATAAATTTCATTTGTGGGGGATGTTGTTTTTGACGCGTCTTGATGTTTAGATAGGTGAAGAGGTGGTTTGTTCTCCTTATCCAGTCTCCTCCTTTCCTGCTTAGTCCCTTAAATATATATGAGGAACGGGCGTGTTACTTTTACTACTTAACCTTACACGATTTATTTATTTACTTAACGCGTGACATGAATTTGTCATGAGAGTTCGAATGGACCGCTCGAGTTGTTGAATTAATGTTTAAATGTCACGTTTAGGGGCAGTTTCTATGTACATTCGTACACGCAAAAGCTTGAGAATTTAATGAGGCCGTTATTTGCGACGTCGTTGTTAGAAATGTACTGTGAGCACTTTAAGAATTAATTTTATACTTTGAATATAGCACAGGGTTTTTAAGTTTGTCATCAATATAATTATTCTATTGATTTAAGTTTTACCTGCAAAACAAAGAGCTTTATCAAAGCATCAGATGGGATTCTAAGTTTACAACAAAGGTGTTTCTTTAGAAAACTATGACAGTAGTGTTTTGACTTGAATAGAAACAATTGTTGTAATGTATATTTGAACTATTTTATTGAATATTTGAAGACTTTATAAACCTATCATATTTCACCTTTGCTGCTAATTTATGTTACATTTTTTTTAGTCTAAATTCCAGTGGCTTAATAGTTTACCTACTCTGGTTTAAAAAATACCTAACTATTTGTTATTAAAAACTGTATTTAATTGTGTGTTAATACCAAAGAAAATTTTTTCTTTATAACTTGCTTATAAACATTTTTTTTTGTTATTAGCTCGTATTAATATTTGTAGGGAGAGGCTTCTGGGGAGAGAAAATAAACAACAACAGTTACTTAAAGTTATTAATATCTATATTGATAATTTTACTGTAAATTGGCACCGTATAACATTTATTCACATAATATTTACATATAATAATGTATGTATATAACGTTTATAAATATCTTCTTATCTACCGCAGCTTTCACGGAATTCGAATTGACACCTGGAACAGAGAAATAATTAATCAGTACTAATTACACTTAAATGATTTAACGTATTTTCGTACTTAGTATCAAATAAAACATTGAACCATCTAGCATATTATAGCAGTTTTATAATTAAATTAATTACCGAGAGTAACTTTATTCCTATTTATTTTCAGGTGATCTTACAGCCTTCTATAATGAACAAATCGGAATCAATAGGGCGTCAAATGTAAGTGTTTTTTCAAAGTTTTAAATGAAATGCTAGAGAATCTACCGAAAAATGTATATAATGGATATCATATGAAAATTCAATTTTATATTTTATAGGGAAAAAATAATTTCGGAATCTTCTAAAAAAAATTGTAACAATTAACTTTCGAGCGCCTGTAAGAAATTTTAGAAATAGGCTATTAACATGAGATAAAGAGAGAGAGAGAGAGAGAGCCCCTATATAAATTCTAAAAGATTTTAATGGAACATAATCAAATGGGATGTAAGTTACTATTTTGAAGAGAACTGTTACCTTCAAATTTAAGAATGAGTGATTTTTCTTCATACAAGGGAAGGGATACACAAATCGCGTAAATGACAGTCGCAATGAACTTTATTTAAGATTCATAAATAATTGAAGTTTGTAAAAGACATGACATAATATTTCTTCCTATGCTAATCAATGTGATCTTTAGGAAACTGTTACCTAGTCAGAAACTTGAAGGATGTTTTGTACGCATTTTACGGCATTTCGTTTATTATCTTAAAAACTAACTGAAATCGCCTAGAAAATCTTTATGACAAAGTTGTCACGGAATCCCTAACGGCACTTATCATAACAATTTTATGTCTGAGTTTAATTCAAACTCATGGAATAGTTCCTGTACAATGGACGAATACATCGAAAACACATTTGAACATTTTCGTGCTCTCTTTTAATGCTGCTATAACAAGTTCACCAAATCCTTTTTAGGTGGGCCTATAACCCTAAGACAGTTGTATCGTTAAATTTTTATTTCAAAAGCTAAAGTAGTTTTGGCTGGATGTTGATGTGCGTAGAATGAGGAAATCAGGTTATGGCCTTTTATATACAGAAACTAATTTTTGTAAAACAGATTTCGAACATACAGATTTTCCTCACAATTTCCCCTCAAATTTCCCATTTCCACACCAACCAAACGCGATCGAACTTTCCACCAACACCCCCTCTACTGAGTACGAGACTACGACCCAACTCCTCCATTAATAATGATGAAGATAAGAACGATTTACCCAAAACTGTCCCAAGTGATTCCGGTAAGATTTAAGGAAGTCCGGCCTAATCGCCATTACGGGGGACGGGCGCGACAATGGTAACTGGAATCTGGGGCCCCGGCAATTTTTTCTCTTTTAGTTGAAAAGAAGAGATTTCCCGGAGAAAAAAAATTGCGATCGTGCCCGTCGTGTCGAGTAGCTTTTTCCGCCCTTCGCGAAAGTGAAAACGGAGAGGGGACGGTTTGTATCAATAAAAATAGAGTAAAGTAGGTGTGTTAAGGGTGACGTGGGAAGGGGAAATGGGAGCCGATTGTAATGAACATTGATTGTGTTGTAGGAAGGTCCCCTAGGGAAGTCGTGAAGTTTGATTGAAGAATTCTTTTTCCGTAGATTTGTATTCGTTAGATTACAGCATTTTCAACGGAGTATAAGTGGTCGGCGCGCAGAATTATTTCTAAAATGGTTAGTATTTTCGTGGAAATTCTCGAAAATGGGACGTTTTCTTGTAAATGTTATTTATAATAATTAATAATCAAACCACCCGGAAAAACAATCGGCTTGATGTTCTAAATTGTATAACACATATACCACACAGTTTCTCAATTATGTGGTAGCGGACACGCTGCATATCGCAACAATTTCGAAGGATGAGGAACATAGAACAAAGTAGTATATAAATGAAAGTGCTGGGACTGGATTGGGATTCAGTTCATTGACCCCCAGGCCTTAGCTCCCAACACGTACAAAAAATGCTTTAATAACGACTATTTCGTACTAGAATGAGGAATCAAGCATTCCTCAAGGTTGTTGCGCTACATATCGCAACAATTTTAAAGAATGAAGAACAAAAAAAAGCAAAGTAGTGTATGAATGACAGTGCTAGGACAGGATTCGGATTCGGTTTATTGACCCCCTGAACTTGGTTCACGCTCTTTTAAAATATGCATGAGTAACGTTTATTTCGTACTGAAATGAGGAATCAAGGATTGCTCAAGATTCGCTACTTAACGCAACAATTTTGAAGGATGAAGAACAAAAAACAAAGTAGTATATAAATGAGAGTGCTGGGACAGGATTGGGATTCTATTCATTGACCTCCTGGCCGTAGCTCCCAACACGTACAAAAAATGCTTTAATAACGACTATTTCGTACTAGAATGAGGAATCAAGCATTCCTCAAGTTATGTTGGGATGTTCTCGGGGCCAGGAGCCGAAGCTGAGTTGATGTTCTAGGTGGAACCCCCAAAATGAAACACTCGTTTCAAAATCCAATCTTTAATAATTCAGCCGACGTTTCGTCCCGGATCAAGGACATACTCATGGCGATTTTACAGGTACAAAAACATTCAGAGCCTTATCTAATGTGCGATGGAAAGGTCAAAAGATCCACAAAAGTCCTTTGCTCACAAATGAGGGACCAAGATCAAAAAGGGGCCATTATTCCTGAATTCAAGAATAGAAACCCTTACATGAGCAATATTCAGCACACATTCATTGTGTTTCATTTATTTCATTTCATTTCAACGTTTATTTCGTACTGAAATGAGGAATCAAAGATTACTCAAGATTGTTACGCTGCATAACGTAACAGTTTTGAAGTATGAGGAACGAAGAACAAAGTAGTATGTAAATGAGAGTGCTGGGACAATATCGGGATTCGGTTCATTGACCCCCTGGCCTTAGCTTCCAACACGTACAAAAAATGCTTGAATAACGTCTATTTCGTACTATAATAAGGAATCAAGAATCGTCCAAGGATTAAATAATCAAGAATTATTAACAATCAGTATCGCGAAAGTGTTAAAGTGTAAGATTACACACATATCTTCGTCGGTTTACTTAGGAAATTAAGAGATCAATAAGGAGTTTTATTCAAATCCTTAATAATTTCAAATATCCACTTCTTAAATGTCATCAAAAATATTATTGACAATATTTCAAAATTTTAATGGTAGTGGTAATGGTAATTCATACTATTGAGGTACTTTTATTGGGGGAACAATTAAGTAACCCACGAATTTAGGGAATATTAGGTATTTATTCAATTACGGAACTATAATTAATTTGTATGAAATTCAGTCTCGTTCAAAATTACAGTAGCCATTTACAACCATATACCACAAGGAGTTTTACTTTAATTCCTTGTTCAAGCTCTTTTAACGTTTATTACTATTGAGGATGCTAATCGAGACATTTGCACCCTACAGGATTTAATTAAAATAATCTTGGGAAAATTATTAATCCAATAGTTCTTAATCAGTTAAATGAGGTGTTCAGATTGGTTGAAGGATCAAAAGATGAAAAGGTCGAGTTATCATGATCAGCTATGATTAATTTTTTTAGATATTTCTTCCCTAGTTTGAGATACATTACGCCCTTCTTATCATCCTACACTAGTGTTCACCAACTACACCACAAAACTTTGCTCTCTAAGTTCCTCATATTTACAAAATCGACCTTTGATGTTTGTACATATCATGAATTCTGTTACACCTTGTATATCACATTACGTAATGTATTAGGCAATTTCGATGCTCCCCGCGATTTTCCGTTGATAATTCGAAATTGCCTCTCCCCTAACTCCTCCCGAAAACAGATCATGTTAATTCGCGCTACACTCGCCGCAAAAAATAATCTCCCCCCCCCTCTCGCTCCCACATACGTATACACATGTAACATATGTAGATTCCATGGCGATAGAAACGCGAAAATAATCACACGAGGGAAAATCTCAGCGCCGGAAAATTTCCCAACGGGCTGACGTGACTCCTATGATGATGATATACATACAAACCGTTATATCGAGGAATGCCACAGATAGATTTTCGGGGAGTTGACATTTCGTGCGACCGATGCAGATTTCATCGTCGGGTTTTTCCCTCGCGTCGGGAAATGTGGGAGATACGATCGTATCGAACTATCGAGCTGACGCAATGAGGGTTCGTTTCTTTTATTAATAACGATCTAGAAGTTTTAGATCGATTTAGATTTAATAATCTATCTTTGAAAGTGCGGCTTTTCAACACACCTATGCCCCAATAACAAATACTCGCAGGTTCACATAATTCACTGTTGACTTATCGAAGTGTACACTATTGTAACAAGGGTCGATTAATCGCAATTATTCACAAGATACTGTTTAGGGATTATCGGCAACCTGTTGAATATTAACGATAAAGCTGTTAAGGGATTACTGCTATCTCTTTCCTATTACCTAGGAATCAAAAAAGCATTTCGGGATCATCGTTAACTTGTTGAATTAGGATAAACGGGATCTGGCAGTCATTTCATCGCCGTATATTAGTACTTAACCCACATTTGAGTTTCAATTTTCTAAAATTTAGGTGTCAAGAAACCAAACTAATCAAATGGCCGAGTTATGAGGCTTGATTATATTTTATTCTAAAAATCTTAATGCTGTCCCAAGTAATTTTGTAATTTAAGGCGATTTGATTCAAGGTTCTTAAACGTAGAAACAACCCCTTCAGGGGGATGAGACTAAAAATGCCGACTTGAATCGCTGAAAAGCACTGTTTTAATGGTTTCAAGAAAACTGTTTATTGTTTTAATTAGGTACATCGTTGTACCACTAATCGTGTAGTGCATGTTCGTTGCTTTAATTTTACAAGACAATTGAATAAGTGAGTCTTTATAGAATAATATTATACATGTGTGCTTACACTAACGTTTATAGTACGCTAATGATGTTCCAAACTGAGTACGAAACGTTGACATTAAATTCCTTCTTCTGGAGAAGTTTTAATTTGAATTTGAATTTATTTCCAGTGAAATACAAGGCTGTAGTTTTACAGAACTAACTACAAACCCGCTGCAGAGCTGCCAAGCAGCTGTACGCAGACTGGGTTACAAAAAACTTAATTATCTACAAGAAATATAGGGCTATATAATATTGAATACTTACCACAAACATAAGAACCATGGCAAATGGATAAGAAAATGAAGAAATTGGCAACATAAATAGATATCTTCTGGCGATTACCATTAAAATCGAAATTAGAATAAATTGGAAATTATGACATCCGCGATAACAGATATAAAGAAAAATTACAGAAATGCCGTGTCAGAGACATCAGATAGAAATGAAACCTAATATGCCAGTCACAATTATATATTCTTATGGTGTCAATGTGGGAAATATTAAAATGGATATATGGAAATATTTGTATAGTTGATACTATATGTATTTTTGTTTCATACTTCGGAAATCACTAAAAAACCTTGCTATGGTTAAATTAATTTATTAAAATAAATTAATTAACCAAATTAATTAATTAAATTATGAATGCAAGTCTAGGCCCAGCTTTCCCACGATAAAATTAAAATGTTTGCTCTCCACGTCGGTATTTGTTTCCTGTCTACTGCCAATAACTAGATTAATGCGGCTTATATCCGGCTGATATTCTCATATGATTTAGGGCTTGATTTCGACGAACCAGTGCATCTAATTCATATTCCCGTACGTGATGCAGTTGGGGAATTCCCCAACATTCAAGAATTCCCTAGCTTCTGGAGAATACAGGGATGAATGCGAGAAATAAATATCTACGGCGACGATGGGGGCGAGTGGTCTGTTTAAGCATATGTTGCATAAGGAGGGGGAAATCTACTTTTCAACGCGAACAGTGGATTGTCTTCTGAAACAAAGGTCGAGAGTGGAGTGGATTTTCTTGATATCAACAACATTTTAATAAGGATTACTAAGATAGGTATCAATTCAAAATGTTTGTTTCAATTACGGAGATGCTGTGAACAGCTTAATGAGGCAAACTAATAAACTTGTTATATCTTTTGATAGAGCATATGTAGGCCTCCCACTCTAACCATTAAATCAAGCATCTCGCCGCCAAATATTCGTCGGGATCAAATTCTAGGTCTGCCTCTATAATCCATACGCCTGCTGATTACGAATCGACGACAGCACCCCAAATTACACCCGCTTAATTAAATTAACGGCAAACAACTTCCTATCCCTCCACCCTCCGCGCTCCTCGTGTTCCGCATGTATCGCAACCTACTCCCGCAATTAAAATTTCATTCGCTTTGGTTGGGATTATATGTAAGAGAAAACTGTAATTTCGATTGAAAATCCACGATACGTAGTTGTGCCGGTTTATCGGATTAGTTCCCGGCTTTTGATCGAGTGAATCTGATTACGGAGCTGCAGTCGGAGGTCTTATAGGTTAGAGGTATTAATAATTTATCGACAGTGTTCCTGTAGGTTCAGGTTAAATTCATGCATGAACTCGAAACGCGGATTTCAGGAATAATACTGCCAATCTTCACGATTCTAAGCGATCTTACTTGATTTGGATCCTAAGGGGATTAGTTATGTTACGGAATTGATGTCATGCAGGAACTCAAGGTATTTGTTCTTTTTAATTAAATTTCAGTCAGTCATTCATTTCAGTCATTCAATAAATGAGATTTTATTATTTTATTAATTATCTTCAATTTGATTTCAGTTAAACAACTCTTGTTTTCGACTTCTGCTGGGTAAGTGAATAAAACTTTTTACCCTTAGCTCATAATTTAATTTGTACGAACTTTCACTATAAATTTCTAATGAATTTGCCTACAGGTAATAAAATACATACGCGCGCTCTCGAGCGATAAGAAAATGTAATAAAAATTTGCTGAAATTTTAATTTCGCACGACTTTAATTATAATTTCGTTAAAGTTCGTAAAGTTGTAAGAAAGATTTTTTTTGAGGCGTGGCCGTACGATTAAACCTGGAATAAAGTTTTACAGGCCGTAAATCATATTACAGTTAATTTAAAAACATATAGATTTTTTTTATTATGGTTGAAGATATATTTCTGAAATATTCGATTTCTCACACCTAATCTCATGCCAGGATTGAATGATTAAGAAAAAATCTCCAAAATTCAAAGTAGGTTGAAACTAAAATGGAGTATTCAATTTAAGACGATTTTTAGTTTTACGTACAATAAAAGGAAAGTTACTAAACAATTTGATTTGTAAATTTTGTTTAAGCTCTTCCCAATTACTTAGTAACAAGTTTTATAAACTTTATACAGTTACATTGTTTCGCCAAAAAATGTTACCTTAGTAAATTGTACAATAATTTTAGTTTCATATTGGTTGAAACAGACACTAGGGATTTTATGAGTTTGTGCCGTACCATTTTGGTGACATTTTGTCTGTGATCATTCGACAGAGCAGAAAAAAAATGTTCTTAATTTTCTTTAAGTTTTCTTTAAGTTTCTTAACATTCACCAAAAATTATTTATCAAATTTCAATCAAATTTTTAAAAATATTTTGTCACCAAAAATCGACCCCCGAAAATCGAGTTTTTTCAATATTTTTGAAAAATGGGGTGCTTTTCTATACATTTTTGAATGGTAAATGTGATATATCTAAATCGCACTAGAGCAAATTGACCTTCTTTATGCCCTTTACATATTTCAGGATATTATGAACACGTTCATAATGAACAAATTCATGATTATTTTTATGTTGTTGTTACTTGGTATTTCATTTGAATTTCACAAAATTTTATATTGAGGGCTTACATACAACTGCAGTTTTTGAAGTTTAAGGTGCAGACTCTCCTTCCAACGAAGCTGCGCTCTACAAAAATAGCAAAGAAAATTCTAATTTTCTTGGCAATTTTCCAAAGTACAAACTTTCGCCTATAAATTACTAAGCGGTAACCATTTGATGAAGTTTCATAACTAATCAGCTGACGCTTTTATGAAGCTGTAATTTAATTGAAATTTCTAAGTATCCCAAACACTTTCACGTCTCGGCTGACTATGCTGAATACTTTCCGTACTTTTGTGATAAACTTCATCACGTCACATAACAATGTGACAAATGTGTCTTACAAATGTGTTGTAAGTTTTTAGAGTGTTCTAAAATATTTGGGGAAAAAATAATTTGGAGTATTCGCCAAATATTTAAAAACATTGTTAATTTGGTGTATTGTACCCTTGTTATTGGTGAATCCTTGTAAAATTTTTAGATAAAATAGGTTGCTTCCCATAACAACTTGGCACATATTTACACTACAGGGAAATGGACATTTCGCACACTTATAGATACATGAAAACGTCATTTTATGTGTTATTCAGTTAGCTTAGAATCTTGATATTAAAAGGGTGATATCAGAAAAGAAAAACCAAATCAAATTATGTACAGAAACAAAAGCTACTTGTGCTCACTGGTGTCTGTTTAATAAACTATGTGTTAAAATTAGACTGTGATTTTGGTAGATTTATATCTAGTATTGCATTCGTTAACGAAGTCGAAAAAATAGGAATTAAAATGCGGTTTTCAGTTTTTTGGTATCTAGAGATCATACTTAATCATTTCCCAAAAATTTATATATTTATATATATATATATATATATATATATATATATATATATATATCGGATATAACGAAATTTGTCGGCAGGCTACTGGTCGCATTTTTTAAAGAATCACAACGAAATTTGGTACAAAAATCAGTTGGCCGAAAATCTCGGTCGAGTTCGTTAATGGGCCAAATCGGTCTAGCGATTTCAAAATGGCGGCTTGTTATTTTCAAAAAAAAAAATCAAAAAACTTTTAATTCGCGTCTGAGAGAAAAATGTTACTAAGATGTTTTGTTGCTCTTATAGAGGTGAACAACTTTTGTATAAAACAATCTATCGAGAAACGTATAAAAATAAATTTATTATTGTCAAAAAAATAAAAAAATAAAAAAACTTTTATTTCGCGTCTGAGAGAAAAGTGTTACTGAGATTTTTTGTTGCCCTTATAGAGACGAACAACTTTTGTATAAAACATATCTTTGAGAAATGTACAGAGAAAAAGTTATTTGCAAATATTTGAAAATTTTGACGTTTGTATTTTTTCACACCTCGTATGCATTTTTTTGACACATCGTGTGTTATATTACTATATTTATATCCTACCCATAAATCTACCTTTCAGCCTGGCATGCCATGGGGTTCTTAAATTTATTTAAACCCATTATCCCATGGTACATCGAATTTGTCTCCCTTTCTATCCCCTAGAAATCCTTTAAAATCCCTTTTATGCCCGGCTTACTTTTTTCCTCCAAGAAGGGATGGAGAGTTAATTACATACGTATAAATTTAAACGTGGGACTTGCCGCGTATCCCGGTCTAAACACGTCACTTACAGGTCAAGTGCGGGAGATTAAAGCCGGGAAAGATTCCGGGATTCCGGGATATGAGGTGGGCACTAACGGATTAAACTCGGATTACGGTTTTTCGGGAGAATTTCCCTCGCTGTTACGTGGCGAAGTCTCGCAACCAACGTTTTTCTCTTCAAAAGTGAGTTTAGAAATTTGATCCGAAAGTCGGAAAGGATTCCGACGCAGAGTTCCACGTTTGTTAAATGTGAAGGGAAATGTCAATCATTAAAAGTGTTCGAAAGCGTGGCTATGCTGTAATTAAGTTTTTCAAACGACAGAAACGAGATTTTATTAAAATTTGTAATGGTAAAGCGGCGGCACTCCGTGTTGTCATAGTGGCTTTTCATCCCTCTTACTACGTTACCACTGAAACTAATCATAAGGTTGCCCGCATGCACGCTATGTACAAGATATTATTATATAACTTTCAAATATGTCATCAGATATCAGAGGTATCAGTATATCACAAGAGTAAAACAAAGGTCTACATCAAAGCTAAGCTTATTTGATAGAATATATCATTAGCAAAAGATGGAGCGAGGGACTTCAGTATCCACAAGCTTCTTTATCCCTATTGCTTAGCGGAATCCCATGTATTATATTATACAGATCACTATATTATTCGCAAATAGTATAGTGATAATATTAAACAACCTCATTTCGTATAGTATTATGTAATGTCGTCATTTAGTACAGTATTATATTAGTGACGCGGTAAAGCGATAGTATGGATAGTTCGGTTTGGAAAAATCGGTTACTGTACTGTTAGGAAAATGGTGGGATTTTCTACAACCTTTAATGTGCTAGTTCCAAAATTGGTAGATATGAGAATTTATTGTCTTGTCTTCAGTTTCTGGTCTGTAACAAAATTCAGAATTTAGGAAGAAACAGTTAAGCGCAATTTTTTATCATGTTTCGTTTTGGTGACAGGAGCAATCGAGAAATCAAAAACCATGAAACGTGTCGCGGGACACGAGTTAGGAACTTTAGTTCCTTTTAATTAAAAACCAATTTTTTTTAAATTGTTTCTTTGTAATGTAATGTAAACTTTGTAATGTTTAACGTGAAACAGCGACAGTAAGACGGGCATATAATACACAGCATTGGCTCTATAAGTATGGCAATGGAATATCGTTCTCAATGTGTTGAATCAATAAATAAATACACACATATAAATATAAAACGTAACATTTTCGTGAGAAGGTATCCGATTGTCTGCTAACTCAAAAACTGTCTACACAATTCATGTTTTTATTTATATTGCAACGTTTTACATTAATTACCTCTTCTCGTTTTCTTCCACTACGGTTTTTCGAGTGTTTACAGACACACAGAAGGCTTCCTGTAACTGTTTACGATATATCGTAAGAAGTTACGAGAAACCGTAACTTACGATAATGTTCAGAATTGCATTTATGCTTACGAGGCTTACAGATTTGACTACGATCGCTACATATGTGTTCAGAATCGCAGCATAAGTCTGAAGTATGAAGCCTATACGTATGAGTCACTGCTTGGTACACGAGGCTTCCTACATGAGAGCAAAGACAGCGAACGACTCAACGAGAGAGTGCGAGACAGAGATAGCGAGCGGCTCGGCAGCGTTCGTAGTGGCTCGGCAGCTTTCGCTCCGGTAACGCATTCCGGTAACGCATTCCATTTAACGGTCAGATTTTTTGCTGCGCGACCACCCTCGCTCCACAACCCCTGGCGTAAGGAACTAAAGTTCCAAAAACTTAGTGATTTCTGTAGCACTTCTCGAAAGACAATGCACACTATCTATATTTTGGTTCTAATAAGGGTTTTAAACATTAGGATCTAAAACATGTACATGTAAGTGTATGTCAGCTTTTCTGGCTAACAAACATGTTTTGAGCTGTTTTAACATCACAAGCGTTATGGATACGGCCCTTAGATTTTATATTGTTTGCCTAATGAAACGTAGCGTTGTTCCCATGAATATTTAATCACCGGACGTGTGATTATAAATTTTTAATGAATTCTTCGCATCTACCAGCCACATAACGGTTATAACTCTCCGGTTAGTAGGTATAGTAGGGCGCGCACTGATTTGCATACAACACATCATCCTCGGGCAATTTACATTAAAGTTCCCGTCGATGTAGATACTGTATGAGTAAAGTAACATAATTTAATTCTGGACTCAATTCCGGCATTTCTGGCGAACGTTAATATGGGAGGCGGCTGTTTTGATGATTTAATAAGGATTCGGTATGGGCGAAAACAACTCGAAAATAATAGACGAATATTGGGCTTAATTCGCGACACATGGGTAGATGGGTAGATGGGGCATTTTTGTAGCATTTCTTTTATTTTACTCATTTTTACTCATTTTTTTAGCAAGACTTATGTTAGGTGTTATCTGTTTTGGTGGTTTGTAGTGTTTTTAGGACATCATTTGAGCCTTTCTTTCCTGAAAACTATACTATAGTAGTTCCATTGAGAAGAAAACATCCACGAAACGAGAAAAGTTAGTAAAGTTAGACAACACCTAATACACGTCGTTTGCTATTGATTTTTGATATAAATTTGTATAAACATATTTCTGTGATCTATTGCAATTATGGAAAGACACCTTCCCTGTTCGCCTCCCAAAAAGAGACCTGGAACATACTTAAGCTGCGGGGAGAAAACCATTATTTTAAATGTATACAGAAAAGAAAGAAATGAACATCCTTAGTAAAATCTCAGTAAAAGATAAGTTATAGTCAAGGCGATCATTCCTAATGGGATCCTATACTTATTCGCTAGATGGTCGCGCGCTTTGAATTTCGACGTTTGAGTTTCATGGAAGTTTTCTTCTCGATGGATTTACTATAGACTCCGATTATCAACAAGATGAATGTATAAACAACAAGAGTGATTGAAATTAATGCATTTCCATTTGAAGCCTTCTCAACCGAGTAATAAGACAAACAGTTTGACAACAGTAGAAGACCAATAACTATTGGGGCCCCACCATTGCTTCTACCGTATTTTGTACTAACAATGGCAACCGAACTGGCCGACGAAATCACGTTTCTTCTCATGTGTTCTTCTTACATAACCGGGATCTGTGTGTCTCCTTGAGTCCAGTTTAATATTAGAAACTTAAATTTTGTACTATGGTACATATTTTACTTCATAAATGGAAGGTGTTTCTTGTGGCGGAACTTCCCTATGCCCACATATAGCTGAAAAGTCGATAAAAGAACTCATTTCCCCCTATTACACTCAATAACTTCGCAGAGCTCCGAAAATTTTTACCATTTCTGGAATTAACTCTTCGGGGGAGAAATTGACATCGAAGCGGATGTTTCTCTTTCAGTTTTACTGCGGTGTCGGTTTGATGTCGTTAATGAAAGTTACAAGGAGCGAAATACGAGTAGTATAGCACTCGAGCATCACAATCTTCTTTATGAGCGGAATGATAATAAAAAGCGAGCGCGGGGTGTTTATCAATTTGGAGAGTATGATTGCGTTACATAAAAATTGTCGATAAACGGTTTATTGCGAGGGAGGGAATATCTCTCATATGTATGTAGGCACCGAGGGAAAATTGAATGTAGTTCGTTTGAAGCGCATACATTGTAGATGAATGAATATAGAGCGAAACGTTCAGGGGAAAAAGTCGCAGTTTTTCTCTTTTTGTAGAGTTCCTTGAAATGCACATGATTTAACGTTGAACATGTTTCGTACTTGAGTTTATATTTTTACATTAAATGTGGTCCCAAAGACCCATTGTTCGACAGCCAGCGTCGTGACTCGACCTCACTAAAGTATGCTTGAAAATTTAAAGAGAGAGAGAGAGAGAGAAAGAGAGAGAGAGATCACGTTATTTAGGATTAGCCAATACGCTAGCCTGTAGCGCTTGGGAGGACGTTGTTTATCTTTTGAGGTTAGGAGAGCTTATCTTTTGAGTTTGAGACTATTTATCTTTTGAGGTTTGGAGTGTTTATCTTTTTGAGAGTACCTTCAATCCTATTGTATTGTTGATTCGTGAACTTTAGAAGTACCGTTTTCCACTGTATCTTGTTCCCTGAACTCCTGTTGACCGTGTACGACATCAGTTCAAAATTGGTTTAAAAACAAGAGGAAACAGTTGAATTTGAAAGATTTAAATATGTCTGAAGCAGTAAACTTCGCCATATTAAAGAGGTCTTTTTGGTTTGGTGCACGTTGACCAGACCAGACCAGAGCATTTTTATGAAAATGCCACCTCTGCCATACGTTTAAACAGAGAGGCCAGACTTATCAAAATACAGAGAGGGATAAGACAAGGTGATAGGTTATCTCTAAAGCTGCTTACCATAGCTTTCTAATATGTTTTTATACGACTTAATTTGGACGGTAAAGGTGTTTTGATCAATGGACGAATGTTGAATCACCTGAGGTACGCAGATGATATTGTGTTAGGTTTTTAAAAGGTACAAGATCTGGCACATATGTTGAGGGAACTAGAGGAGCAAGCAGCTAAAATAGGACTTCATATAAGTATCTCAAAGGCGAAGATGATGAGTGTGGAAGATCCTAAGATCATAATACGGAATCAACAAATAGAAGATGTACCAAATTATATACTTAGGTCACATATCATTTGGAAGAGAAAACCAAACCCAACAGATATATAGAAGAAGAAAATTGGCATGGGCAATCATTGGAAAATTAAAGATCACCTTGAAAAATGGGAAGATACAATTGCATCTAAGATGTCGCCTTTACAACCAATGTGTCTTTCCAGTGCTAACGTATGTTGCTGTCACAATCATTAAACTTTTGGCTAGAAATGCTCAAAACAACACAACGAGCGATGGACAGACAGATGCTTGGATTATCTCTACAGGACCGACCACGAAATGAACAAATAACACGTATAATCAAGGTTAAAAATGTTGGTGATAAAATAGCTGAACTTAAGTGGAGTTTTGCAGCTCATGTTGCGAGGTTACGAACGCTGGACGAGTACCTTACTACAGTGGAAGCCTTATCAAGCTAAAAAATCCAGAGGAAATAGACCTAGATCAGGTACATTTTCCAGGTTTTAGGTAGATCAGGGAAAACCTGGCAAGGCAGAATTAAAGAAGCAACAGAAAATAGAGGAGTAAAGTTCAAAGAAACAGCCAGAGTAGTATCAAAGGAACGAAGAAAGTTTTACATAAGCATTACAGTTCGAAACTCAACTCCACTAGCCTTACACCCGTAAAGATAAAATAAATAAGTGGATTTAGTAAGTAAGTGCTAAAGTTGATAATCGATCTCTGGTTAGATCTCTAATATTAGGTACTATGGAATAATCGAAATAGTAGATGATATAACAATCTAATATTATATTTCCGGTTAGGGCATAGTTTACAGATCGAAAGATGTCAAAATCTGGATTTGAATACTTAAATTTCGCAATGTATGTGGTTTTGTATTGTCAAGTTCACACTTCTCTTGTCTGTTTCGGAGGTGTATTCATTAGAAGGAACTCTGGAACGTTTGTAATCCAACAAAAGCCATCAAATTATAATAGGAAATAGCAAGAATTCCCTTAAACGGATTAATTGTTTTCGTATCATCATCAAATCGTTCATCCCCTCGACCTCACTCCATCCCCGAAAAAGTAATTCGAAGAATCCACTTTCCCCCCATCGTACTCCTCTACGTCTGGCTCCTATTTACTCGACGTCCTCTTCTCGAGCTGACAACTCTTTAAGACCCGCCCTTCCCTCCGCTCGCCCACCCCTCTTTGAATAAATATTACGTTACGCTTCTAATCCCGGAATTTTCGGAACACACAACTCGCTACCAGATAATCGGGTAAAATCTCCGAAGAGGGCGCAAATTAAGTTCCATTCGTTCGCGGGTTAATAAATTATTGGTTACGGAAGCTTTGCCTGGCACTCGGGCCCAACTGAAATTCCTTTGATGGAGCTGAGGAATTATTTTTAAAAGCAGTAGGGTGCAGATAAGCGTGATGCCATTAGTGTTATTAGTTTTGTTAAAATTTCGTTCGTACTGTAACGTCTTCGTGGGTTTAAATAATTACAGTACACTAATTTAGTAGGTAACACTATTTATTACTTGACACTAAATTCATTTTACTATTTACTTATGTTCGCGCATAATTTCGCGACTGTGTCTCGCTATCGCTAGCCGGGCCTTTTGCTTCCCTCGCTCACATGTTCCAGATAAATAGAGAACCGTATCATCGAGGAAAAGGCTCCTCGATTCTCGGAAGTCGTTATCTGGTGAAGACCAAGAAAGTGATTATCACTCAAATGATGATTGTAAAACAACGAGTGTTAATATTTTTGGCATATCAAACACTTCATACTTCTATTTCTTCTAATTCTATTTTCTACGATGTTACGTTACGATTTTTCGTATCACAAATTAGCCAACGAATTTAATCCTCGGTTGTTATTTTACCAAAATCCGATTAACGCAACGCTGCGTTTACTCTACATCCCAATTAGCTTGGTCAAAAACCCGATCTGAAATTGTGCTTGCGATGAGTCGAATGTTTGTTTGCTTACGAGTACGTGTGGTAACTTTTATTTGAATGCCTAGCGACACTGTGTCGCCATCGCACTCTGACGAAAACTACAATAGGTGGAAGTCTGAGATTTTGAGAGATTGATGTGGTACCATTTCAGCATAAGTTGTGTAAATTTAAACGCGATTCTCCGGTTAGTGTAGTCACTATCCATCCGTACATAAATGACAAAACGCGAAAATCTGTCTCACTTTGGCACGGAGACGTTTCATTACCTACATCCGGTTTTGGAGGAAGAAGAAGCAATGCATACGTGATTGACGTTATCGTATAGTGGGAGACTCATAGTTGCAAAGTGGGGTGTTTAGAAGGCCCGGATATGTTTAAAGTCTAGAAAGAGGGAGAATTCAAGTTCAGCTATTAGCGATCACGCCACTTCCGGTCAAGGGAAGGGGACAGTGCGAGAGTAGATGAGTTGGTGTGAGGACAAGTCTCGGGAACCCGAAAAGGTTCGGATGGCTGGGCCACTGTGGCCCAGTTATCTAGTTTTTGGTATTAGTTAATTATTTTAGAAATTGAAATCAGTTTGGAGTCGGTCCGGGTCTTTGAAAGCGTTCAGACGTGATTCTTTTGACAAACTTTCGGCTGGAGAACCCCAAAATTTGAGGGGCCCATGTCCTAAAATAATCCATTGTAAATCCGTGTGGTGAATTCGTGTGTCGATCCAAAATAACAGTGTTTTAATTGGTACGCTTCGTTAATTACGGTCAAACGAATGGTGTGTGCTGGGAGATTCCACAATCAACAATCGCACTTGTTGACGTACGAACCCGAGTGCTGAGAGCGGGGAACGGCCCCGTTGGATCTGACGAGGAGCGGCGACGAACACCGGCGCCGAGCTCTCTAACAGGGCTATAATCCGTGAGCTACGGAGACGAGTGAGCATCCGGAGGCCCCCAGCCTCTGACCACCAGTGTTGTGATAAGCGCAAAGTGAACAGTGAAAAAAAGGTCTTTTTTGAAAGATTTAAATTGATCGATCGTCCCTTTAAATTAGTATCAAATCTTGTCATTTAGTTATTGGTAATCTGAACAATTCAGTTAGGCAAATCTGTAACTTCCGGATACCTTTGCATACTTTTTAGGATTTGTTGAATAGAATTTAAGTACTTGTCTTGCAATCGATTTACGTACGATCTAGGAAGATCAAACTGATTTGTTGGATTAACGACGTTGGTTTTTGGTATATGGTCGATATTTCTGTGCTTTTTACTTATTGGACGTACCTGATTAAACCGCTATAATCAAAAATTGAGTTTCTTTCGACCCGACCCAGAGATATTCGTTTGCTAGCCGGCTTTACGATAAATAATTAAAGTAATAAAATAACTAACGTTACAACGAATTCCTAGTTCCTTTGCGGCAACAAAGATACCTCTCCCCTATTTTTAACTACTTTTGTTGCTGGGTTCTGATTGTTATTAGGCTGAAAGTACAGCAACGCAAGTAATTGCTCTAATGTCTTTCCGATGGAACAAATGCGAAACTGGATCGTACATAAGGGCGCTCATAAAGCCGTCTCCATCTTTCCAATTTCGTCAACTCGTTATCGGTTCGCTGCTAACGAGGTGCAATAAATACTCCATAAAACAGTTCGCGCTGGCATACAATGTATTTATTAAAAGGGTATCGATAATGGCGGGTGGGCGAGGAAGCGGGAAAAGGGGAGAGCTTATCAAAGGTAAAAAATTGGGGCATATCGTTAGTGCGCGTTCGCTCGAAAACAACCAATTAGGCCGTCGCCGGTCGGTACGGGGAAAGGGGGGAAATAATTGGCCGATTCTACGGGGGAAAGTATGGCATTTGTTGTTTTTCCCGAAGCCGGATGCGAAGTGAGGGAAAGGGGGGGATCATGGGCGCGAGGACGTCTAAGGTCGCGTGTATTGCTTCCTATTCAAGTGCTTGTTGACACTGGCGGGGTGGACAAACAAATACAACGAAGTAAACAAACTGAGAGGTATTCAAGATCGTCTTAAATCAAAGGAATAATGCATCTAAACGATTTTTTATTTTCTATTTTTATCTCATCTTGTCGGAGAGTCGCATTTCTACTGGGTGATCAAGAATGACTGTTTGAGTTGGCAATGCTACCTGGAGGATTTTTTTGCCTAAGGGTTTGCAACGCTACAACCAGATATGTTTATTTAACATAACAATCAGCGATAAGATTGTAGGTTATGTGAATAAAAATTAACGCTTAAAAAATGAAATTCGAAATACAGAACAATGATTTAATTAAACAGCTAAAGGTAATGCTCAAAATGCCCCCCATTTTGGTCCAGACATAAATAAACTCGTCTTTTTAGGCTCTCGAAGATATTCACCAGCATATTGGGGGTAATGTTTGCCACTTCTTGAACTATTGCCTCTTGCAGCTATTCTTCAGTATGCAATATGTCCCTAAAGACATTGTCCTTCAAGAGACCAAATAACGAAAAATCTAATGGAGTGAGATCTTGACCTGCTTGGCCAAATGCCCTGACTAATTACTCTGTCGCCAAAATTCTCTTAAATATCCCATAGTAGCACGAGCCGTATGTGCCCTTGCAGAGTTTTGTTGGAAATATCCAATTTGACGCTCTTCGTCTGTTAATTGGTTTATGAAAGGCCTCAAAAGGTGTTGGATATATCTTTCCGAATTGACGGTAAAATTAAAAAATATCGGCCCATACACCCGCGTCCTTGAAACTGCCAACCAAACACCAACTTCAACTGGGTGCAAATGTGTCTCTCTGATAGTGTAAGGATTTTCACCTGACCAAATTCTGTAATTTTGTTTATTCACATAGCCGTTGAGATGAAACCAGGCTTCGTCGGAAAAGAAGGTATTGTCAAGGATATCATTATTATTTAATATGTCATTGAACCAATTGCAAAATAAAACTCTCTGCATGTGATCAGGAGGGGTTAATGACTGGACGATGGAAATTTTGTAAGAGTGGTACTTTAATTTCTTTTTAAGCACAGTGGAGCAACTTCCATATGATAAACCTGTAAAACCGTAAATTAGAACAACATGGAAAAGTGGAAGTCTTATGGGTAAGAATGAAAATTGGTTGAATAGGAGGCATAAGGACCACACCTGTTTGAAGGGAGAGCTTTCTTAAGGATTTGGGAGGACTTCTTTGCGTTCGAGTTCTGATATCCTCGACAACTTCCTCGTTTAGAGTAGAAGGTATACCAGTTGATTTTTGTTTGCTTACGCTCCCTGTGTTTAAATAACGTTCAACTACTCGCATGCAATGTTGCTGAAAGACAGCAAAAGTGACCAAAGTCTTCGGAAACAACTCCTGAAATTGCTGGTATGTCGCTTCGAGAGAGTACTGCCAACTAGTAATTGGGTTATAAATCCCGCTTCGAAAGTACGCCATTCCAATGAAAATATCGTGTTGTAACGTGAAAACCATTTTAAATAAATAAATTTGAAAAGAATACCAGAAATTTGAATTTGAAATAGCAAATTCAAATTACCAGTTGTACCATTTAAAAATGAAATTCAGCATTGCCAACTCAAACAGTCATTCTTGATCACTTTGTATAATAAAAGATCGTTACTATACATTTTTTCCCTGCTGGTAAGACTTCTAGATTGAAAAAATTGGTACCTAATGTGAATGTGATAACAAGCAATTCTCGACTCTTACGGTCTTTTATTTTTCTTCCCGTGCCTTATCCTGAGTGGACGTAAGGGATCCTTTTAATCTGGTTTACTACAGTGATATTTAATCTTCTTTTGCCACAGATTTTCCATTGCACAATTAACTGAAGAAATACTACACGTTTCTAATATGTAGTACAATGAAATTAGCTTTTAAAAAGTTTTCAGTATGCAGATGATATCTAGTTCGCAATTGCATGAATATTTTACCCTGTTGTAGCAATCCAGTGTTGCAAATAATTAATTATTAACAATGAAGCATAGTATAGGTGGGTATAGGTTAATGTTACTAGCGACACATTCGATAGTATAATAAATATACAAAATTTGTGCTTTTCGAGATGAACGTGCACACATACAGAAAACAAACGGCCTGTTTGGGCAGTATGGCTGCGTAATTTTCAGAACGACGCTGTTTGTGGTACGTCGCTTTCTAAACCGCTCAGTAACCATCGTTTTTAAATAGAAATTATTATTATATCGTATTTCTCAAATTTATTTTAGACCAACCTGTTTCTCTACCTCATCGCTATAACTCCTAAAAAAGCGTATTTCTAACCACGCCTTCAGGCCATAGGCGTGACAATGCATCCTGGTAGAAATATTATTTTCAGTAAAGCGCACTGAAATACATATTAATCCTTTTAGTGCAGGGTTTTTGCATAAACAGTCATTATTAATATTCCATATTTAGCAATCTACGCGTCTAATATTGTTATTACTGATTTATCATGTCTAATCATTAGTGTCTTGAAGACGAAAAAGCCCCTAAATACATGATTGACAAATTATTGTTTAATTGATATAATTATAGTACATCAAATATATGATGAAAATATATTAATGTGTTAATGCATAAAATATTTCCAATTATATTAGTATTTTTGAATTACATTTTTTGACTTAAGTGTAGAAAACAAAGGGACAAATGAAACTGGAATGCGATATGATCAGATCATCGACAAAATATCCTGTAAAATATGAGTTTACATTTTTACAATCCAAAATGGCTCCACTTATGTGAAAGAAAAATAATGAATTCTTTTTCGCGAAAGTTTGTTCTGCTTATTGAAACAAAGTTAAGGTTGTTATTTCATTACGTCTCTTTAATAATACGGAACTAATATGTCTTTCGGCTACACTAGTGTATTTACAAAGTATATATTCGTTGTTAGTAACCTTCAATCATTCATTGTTAACGCATAAACTTTACTCTTTAAATGTTTTGACATTATATTGTACGTTAACCTTTGATTTATTATAGATACGGCTATTTTTACCTGTTCGACAAAAATTTCCGTGCGTGCCATACAAACAAGTTATTGCAGAGTAAATAGAATTTGACAAAATGATGAAGTGATGGAAGAAACAAAAAATTACAGTTACGAACGTCGATTTCATATTCTGTCATTGAAATTGTTAAAGTTGACAGCTGGAGATTAGTTGACAAAATGAAATAGACATTATAGACAATAGACATTAGACAATACACTTTATCTAAAACAAAATGAAAGCGATTTTGCCAAATTGGATGGTCTTCTTACTTATTTTTTCGATTTGCATAGTATTTGTAATACCTATCTACAGTAATTAAAAAAATTTAGTGTTTTAATTCAGTACAATACTTATTACTATTCACTTATATTAAAAAGCGTGGAATGTCTCTCTCACATTTTACCATAGTTTTACAAATAGTTAGTTGAAATTGAAACTGAATTAATTTAATCATAATTAGTTCTCTCATGATTATAGCAGTCATCAGAATTTGCCCTAACGTATGTCAATGATGAGATATTTTAAACTATACACTACAAGTACATATAGTTATCATATGCAATCATGCAAATCGATTAAAGCAAAACGACTTGTAAGTAGTAATATGTGATTTAGTTCAAAAACGTCATTTCTACACGTCCATCTATGTGTTGGACAATGATGTGAATTACAAAGTTCATAACATGATTTTATGCTTGCTGATAATATTTTGACGTTCAATTGTACCACAAGTTATAATGTGGCAAACCTTTCGCCTAACATCGAAATGATAAGGTCAAAACAAGAAAGTTCTACGAAGTAATATACTCTTGTAAAGTGTAATACTTTGAAAGCAATCGAACTTCGATTAATGAATAATGCGTCAAGTTAAATATAAAGGTAATGTATATAGCTGAGGGTCTGTTACTCGATAGTAAAATAAAGAATGTGGTCCCGAATCCTATTTAGCTTCGCCCCTATAACATATTAAAATGTTTTATAAATACGTTGAACCATTTTCAATCAGATTCTAATAATCTATTTTGAAAGGTATTGTAATAGTTGTTACGGTTGTTATGATTGATACAAGATAACCGTTACCTATTGAAGAGATTAAAAATGTAAATAGTAGGTATTTTTATATCACTTGAATTGAGATGAGGTTGCAACTATCCATAAAAGACTGTTGCTTATTGTTCCGTCTCAGATAAGTGACATTTTTAAGTTATTGTTGAACCAATGATGATTTACAGATATATTGCTGTCACCTCGAGTACCCGATACTTCTTCGAGATTTATTTCCAATAAATCACAGTTCAAGTAGACAATTTAACCGTAAGGGTAATAAAGACCCTCCAGGAAAGTCATCGAGTCTTTACGGACAAGTTATGACCGCATTTCGAGGAAGTAGATGGTACCTCGCGTTTTCTAAATATGTGTACCATCTGTATTATATGGGATGAAAACGAGGATCTTCAGCAATGGTCAAAACGCCCTTTACTCGTTACCGGGGTGATTTTGCAACCAATGGGTGACGAGTAAAGAGGGGTGCAATGTAACCGGCCAATAAGCGGAAATCGAGCTTCTCTTCTCCAATTTTTGAGTAATTTAATTTAAGAAACACTCCTCGTCCAACTACGAGAGAATCACTATCTATCTTCACCTATTCCGTTGTATTTAAGTTTGTTGCATTTAAATAGTTTAGTAAATCCGAAGTTACAATTACGTGTTATCATTTCCCAACTGTTCACGCAATATTAAGTTGGCGCGTGAAGTGTACTGGTCAGTTATAACGATCTAAGACAATCGAAATTTCTGATACGTACGCGACGTTACACTTATTAATGTAAAAGAATCGGCTCACATAACCAATAATATAGTCTCACCGTTATTAATATTTCAAAAAGTTGAAAGCAATTTTATGAAAGTTTAGTAACCGTTGCATGACACATGACACGTAACGTAGTTGGTATTGACAACTTTTGACCTTATTTTATAGTGAAGATATTCACATTTTCGCATTTGTCACTTAAATCACAAAAGAAGTGTCTGAATTCTTTTTCTTGTCACATTTATTTTAAATTGTCAGAATCGCCTTTGAAGGTAAATTGGGAACGAGTGATCTTGTTATAATTTTATTCCATCCTTATAAATCATAACAACCCTTGTGAAGTATTGCCGACAGGATTGACACCCGATATTTGAAATTGCCGACTCCAATTTAAATTTCAATGAACCGACTGTTGTACCTTTATTGTGATCAACGACCGTCTGTGGGATTTTTAAATTACCGTTTCGGTAAAAAGGCGAACCATCTATAACAAAGGGAAAATATTTATTTCAACCATCACAAGCACGAATTCGCCATTTTTCAGGATGTATTACCGACGCAGACAATGAGTCGGATATTGGATTGATCTTTAACAATCGGCGCCGTCTACGTGTATCTGTGTGTATGCCTGACAACGAGACGTCCAATTAACGTTATCGAGATGAAAAATTGGCGTTCGCCTATTTCCCGCAGGCCTCCATTTCTCCTCACTCGTTTTCGTCGTTCACTTAAACCGATGAACGTCGAACATAAATATATCCATTAAATTGATTGATTAAATTTGCACTTACACGTCGATATGCTAAATGATCCGTATTAAGCGGTAAACATCGTAAACAGAGAGGAGATCAGACACGAAACGCGATCGCATTTACATACAGTGAGATAATAACAAATATTATGTTTTTGGAAGTGATCAACATATTTACGTTTAATGTTATTGCACACATAGACACAATATACAATACTATTATTACATCCGTTTTGCATAACTATTCTCATTATTCCCATTGTAATAGACTTATAATGGCATTGTATGGTAGGACCCCAAGAGTCATAGTCTTAATAGAATTCAAATCCAACTCTTTAGCAGATCATACTATGATCTAAAATAAAAGCTAAATTCACTTTTGGCCTTTGTGCCAACATGTGACAACAAAATCTGGCATATTCTGTAATTGTAGTAGGTATCCAAAGTATTTTAAAAAAAGGATGTATTTAATATTATCTTTTGTGTTGTGAGACAGGACGTTTTGAACAAAGAACTCACTTTTTTTAAAAGAAGGCTCATATTTATTACAAAAATTTGACACCAAGCACAAAAGATACCATAAATTTATTATTCGAGATTTCCTAGAAATGTCTTAATTGATGAAGGGTAAAACCAAAAATTCATATTCATCAATTATTCGTTCATATCTAATTGAATCATAATAAAGGTATCATTCGAACAAGAACAATGTAACTTAACTAATTACTGTGTAAATTCTTTGCGCCAAAGTCTATGTACATACCTGCGGATTCTACCTTCTTTAGCGCGTATGTGTGTACATATTAGATATTTATCTAGTAAATATTATAAGTCTAGCATACCTGTTAAAATCCATGGAGTATTAGCGTTTAAAATGTGCTAAAATTATATGACACTACATACACGTTATGAATATATTATACCATTTACCGTCAATTATTCAATAAGAATAGTCATGCTGAGCAGTAGAAAATGAAGCAGAAATTAAAAAATAATATCGGGTTCCCTTGGTTAACTTTCGATAAAAGAAATGTACATAGCTAATTAAATTACACTTACTGCTAAAATTAAATATGTAGGATTTTGTTCCAATTCTTGATTTCATATTGACTTCATATGACTTCCTCTATGGTTAATAGTTTTGGTTAAGAAGTTTGCAAGTTACCTGTATTTCAGGTACGAGTATATCGAGCAATGACAAGTTTGAATAATTCGATAATAATATACCGTGCCTCCGTTTACCACGAATCCCTCAATATTTAATAAAATTACCTTGACAATTTAACGAAGTTTCAGTAACTTACATAAAGTAATAGGTCTGCGAAATACACATAACTGCTATATGCTTAAGGGCAATTAAGCTTTAGCGACTCTCCAATTAAATGAAAACTTGTTAGAAACTATTTGTTAATGATGTTTAATGGAAGTGGAAAAATATGATCCATACAATATTTTTAGCAAAATGTTTAAATAATGAGGTTGGCATCTCCAAGGGCCTAATAATTAAGGACGGTCCAATTTTGACTTTTTGTAATTGGAGGTATCTGTTACTGATGGTGTAATTTAGACAAATCGAAGAGCGCTTTCACCCCGTAATTTCTTTAATTTTAATATTTTAAATATTAAGTCTGTTTGAAATGGCTACTTTTAGGGTTGTGGATAACAGTTTTTACTACATTTTTCAAAAATGATAAATAATTAATACGACGAAATGTATGAGAAATTTGTTAAAAAAAAGAACGAAATTGTAAATTGATAATTCACCAAATCACTATTTAATTCAATAAATACATATGAAGTTTCATAAATAAACATGAAGGATCGATGACCAGATTCGTACGTATGTCTTCTCTTGTGTGGATAAATAATACAAAATTTTGGTCATAACATAATCAATAGAATAATGAATGAGGAAATTTAATTTATTTTTTCTTGTATAATAGCAATCATATTGGTTTCCACTTTTCACCAAAGTGTATTTTTATTCTCCATTTTTAAAATGTGATACTTGGGCCATTTAACTTAACTATATTGCTTAATGTGGTCCAATACGTATTGATTTAATGGAGAAATAATCGACCTCTTTGGAGTGTTACACTGTATTGAGATTGATGAAATCATCAACCTTTGAGATGAAGACTTTTTGGGTTCTTTAATTTAATACCTCACTCGATATGGTAAATGCCTAAATTATAAAAGTAGTTTGATAACGAAATAATTTTTATATAATTTGGGAAAGTTGCTTTGGCTTCGACCCAAGTACAGTAAGTTTGACCCATGAAGTTTTTGGGAACTTCAAAATTACATTTCGTCTAATAACAGATTTAGAAAAAGTACATTAAAGTCTTTGGAACTACAAGAAATCTTCTCTGTTGGTGTAAATTATTGCTTTGGCTTCATCTTTATTTATAAAGTTATAAACAAGTCTACAATTACTGTTTACCAGCAACCCTGAGATCCCATTTCTGCACAGGCTCATTACAGAAGAGTAGAAGACTATGTACAACTGTACCTGTGAAGATCTACTGGCATTCAACACAGTATTTCATGGCTGCATGGTAATTAAGGTCTCTCTTTAAGAGTGTAGGAAACTCGGAGGGTGTCTGACAACCTGATTGTCAGAGGAAGCATACCTCTTTATGGCTCCATCGATTTCCAATGTTATAGAATCATGGTTGTGCTGACGAGCGCTCTTTTGAAAAGTGGATATGCACCAGGTTAGTCACATGTACCTTCAATTATAAGGAAAGTTAGAGGAAGCTGCTATTTCCAATAACAACCCTTCTGCAGCCATATATCCTGGATTGAATTGGATAATCCGAAACGCAGGCCAGATCCTGTAATTTTCGTATCTCGTCTCCCGGCCCCCCCTGCGAGTGATTGACCGCCACAATAATCGTTGCGCTGGTATTCTTAAATTCGAGGAATCAATCTCCCGCTAATGGAATACCGCCATCGCCCCAGAAACAAGGGGCCACCTGAACGCGATCCATTCTATTAATCATAAAAATTACACGTTAAACCATTATTTATTTCCACCGCCGACGCCTGCGGGACGTGATATCGGTGGGGCCCCCCCCATTTCCATTTTATTGTAGTCCTCGATTTTATGCTGCGGGGTCATTAATAATAAAGCTTTTCGCTTTTGTTTGCTGAAGCAAGAGGCGAGGGTGCGGGCCGAGGGGGGTGGAAATTAACAACATTGGAGATTTTTTGCCAAAGTGAAAATTGCCAGGTCGAGTTTTTCCATGTCTCGTACACATGGCGTTTCAAGATTGGGTCTGATAAGTGTTGTTTTAGGACTTCTCTGTTGGCTGAACTTTAGCGGCGGAGGATTTCGGTTCTAGTGGAAATTACTTTCTTAAAAAAATGCCGCATTAAAGTTTAAAAAATGAATGGTTGCAATAACTCGAAGGCACTTTTGGAAAATGCCCAATTTTAGGTATTTTGGTAAGGGTAGGAATAGAACACAGTAAAAGCTATATAGATATGTAAGTTGCTTGGACAACTGTGATCGATAATTAACTGTCTGATCCAGCCACAAAATAGAAAACTAAAAACAAGTGACGTAGGAGCCTAAAATGCTAAAATCGTAGCCTAAAATGTGGTTCAGACCACTCCATGGCTGTATCAAAAACCACCATAATGTACAAAAGAAATCTAACCAAAATAAAATTAAATAGAACATTGAATCCTAACCTAAACTGACCAAATGTAATTCTAACAACTTAAATGGTGAGTTCTCTACAAGCTGAGACTAGCTGCATAACTGAGAAATATGGATGAAACAGAAACAGCACAAGAGAAGTACCTGATTGTCAAGACATGTATTCACCAAGCAGCAAAAGAACCCAGACAGCACATAACGTCCAATGGACATCCGATTTATGTCCATTTTACATCCATATGTCCATGGACATTATATGTACTTAAAATGGACGTCCAGAGGACGTCCACTTTTCGACATCCAACGGACGTCCGAGAAAGTGGTCCATTCGATGTACGGCAGTGGACATAGTTTGGATGTTTGTGTAATGGACATCCGTTGGACATCGAATGGACGTCTCTGGGTGAAACCATTATTATTATTATTATTATTATTATTATTATTATTATTATTATTATTATATATATATATATATATATGCATATATTTGGGTGCTGTGAAATCATATACCGAAACATTTTGCACCAATCATCTTTGATTAGTTTTGTACTTGTACATTGTGTGTATTCAGAAAAGCATTGTTGGCTTTAAACCCATATATATATTGGTTATATTTTCCTATTTATCGATTTCACTGTTTAAGCACTAATTATTCAACTAAATAATTTTAGTTAAATACTCCAGAAGTATGTAGATCACAAATAAGTTTTCTCTACTGTTATACTTAGCATAATAGGTATTAATAACTATATAATAGACAATAATTATATTTTCGGGTATAACTTATTTCAATGCAGGAAATAAATGTTTGTAAGTGTTTGGGTGATTCAGCGACGTGACAAAATCGATTACAAGTAAGTTAATTATACATCTCTCTTTTCCTCATGTTAAGTGTTAATATATATCCATCTCGCTTCCACTTTCACATAATAGGGACGGCAGCAGGTAGGAAGGTTTTTCCCAAACATGTGTTAAAGGGATCAGGGACCGATGGTCTCTGGGTGCCGTTACGATGAGTTACTTCGACCCGAGCGGGGGTGATTATTTTCATTTAGTGCGACAAACTTAACAGACGTGGGTAAGCAGAATCTTTTTAACCTTTCTTATTGTTTAATATTTGTTTTTCTTTGGCGAATTTGTTATACTTTTCTCCTATTTGTTCCAATATCTCTTCCATTTCCTCTATTGTTTGTAAATTTTCTTTGTTTATAAAATGCCTAAAGCAAAGATTTCTCGAAGAGCATATAAGGCAGCAGGTAACATTTCAGATGCTCACATAGGAAAACCTGATACTTCATTTGTTTCCAAAGGAAACTCTCAATATTTTAACGAATGCGAAGAACGAAGAACCGTTTTTACAGTCTGTTTATGAAAACGCCAGCGAATTAAGTGATTCATCTTTACCATTATCAAACAAAGACCTAGGTGAAAGTAATAATGATACAGATTTAAAATTTTTGTTGCATGACTGCTTAAGACATAATATTACCCATTCGGCTTTGTCTAATTTATTAAAACTTCTTAAAAATATTGATACCTCGTTACCGACAGATGAAATTTTATAATAATATTTTTAATATTCTTACAGGAAGCTGCGCATCAGATATAACATTGCAGGAAGTCAAAACAGGGACTGAAAAATGGCTGAGAAAATCTGCAGAACGATACTCAAAAAAAAAATCAAATTCCTAGAAGTTTTTTCGTACCTTATTTATTGTGTTTTATGTTTGTATATTATTTTCATGTTTTTTTTTTAAAATTTTTTGTTCATTTGCTTATATATAATGTTTCCTTAATGTTTTTTTTTATATATATTTGTTTATAATGTTGCTTTATTTCATTTATATTCCTGATTATTATTATTATTATTAATTGATTTCATTTTTTTGTATGTGTATGTTTTCGTTTTTCTTTTATTTTTGTTTGTAGATGTTCTTAGTTTTTTTTTCATATTTCAAGTTGTTTCATCATATTTCATATGTTTCAATCATATTTTTTGTAATTTGTAATACTCAATAATAATGTAATAAAAGTGTGGCATATTCAAAGTATTACTTTTGTCCTACTTATCTATATTCACAATCAGTCCATTTTGCTCTTACTTTTGGACGTCATATGAACCAGTTTTGGACTTAAATTGGACATCCAGTAAAGATCCATATTCCATCCGTTTCATGTCCATTACACGTCCATTTTATGTTCACGGTTGGACATCCATTGGACTTCATCCGGACGTCATTTGGATCTAAAATGGAGATCCGATGTACATCCAAAATTAGTCCATTTTAGGTCCAAAATAGGTCCATTTTATATTCAGTGATGGACGTCCATTGGACGTCGAAAACTGTGCACGAAGGACGTTAAAGGGACCAAAAATGGACGTTTCCGGACGTCCATTGGACGTCCGATGGACATTTTAAAATCTGAACGTGGACATCCAATGGACATCCAATGGATGTCCCTGTGTTGTCTGGGAAGCTTGATGATAGTGTGGTGAAAACAAGATAGCGAATCCTGAATGGTGAACGGATGACGTAAAAGAAGTTATTGATGAGAAGAAAATGGCTTATAGGAAGGCTCGCGATAAATGAATTTTATGACGCACCGGCTTATCGCAAGAAGTTAAAGGTCTATTGTGTCTTAATGCTTTTATTATAGGTATTTTGCCGCCGAATTTCGAGCAGCTCTCCGAGAAAAAGGAAAATGAGGTACTGCCCATTGTTGGGTCGCGTCATGACTGCCAAAATGATGGTGCTAATAGCCTGGTAATAAATCTAAAGATTAAGTACCTCGAAGAAGAGGAGAAGGTCATAAAATTCATTTATCGCGAGCCTTCCTATATATGACTTGGTAAAGACCAAAATATCCAGGCACACAAACTTAACAAAGAAACTAAAAGTGTCTTAAGAGAAAAGTGAAGTTTTCGAAAGAAAATACGAACAGCCAAAAATTGTATGCAACATCCCATTGTTGTAATCGGAGTAGTGGACAATATACGTAATTATGATAATTAACAAAATCAGTTCAATCAGTTGAAATGTGTTGTAAAACTCAGGAAGTAAAACTTGCGCAGCTAATAGCACCGTCACATGATCTACTATCTTACACGTCAGAAGTTGAAACATTTTATAAGTCATTTCAGAAAGTACAAAATATGGTCTCAAGTACAATATTGAGAACAAAATAAAGAGAGAATGTAGTTCCTGAGAATATTGTTAGGTTGTTTAGTGCAACTTGTAACTTTTTCAAATAAGTGAGCTGGCGAAGCTGCAACGGGTCAGTTCATCAATAGAATTGATACAATTTTATATATTGTCCAATTTCATTTTTAAATTTGTTAACTGGCATTTGATGTCCTCTCAGAGGCTATTACATAATTTTTCATGCGACGAAATATGTCATTATTCCTCGTTGCAATTTATATTGGATGCGTAACTGAAACATACATATTTTGTTTATAATATTCCATGCAATAACGTACTAAAGCAGTTTTAATTACAATTTTAAATGTAGGAATCCTTCGGCATATGTTCCAGTGCTGCGTGAAACTTTATTTTGAAATATCCTTTATGTAGCTACAATATAGCTACATGTAGCAATAAGGCAGCTTTCAATATAATTACATCGTGTTTCTAGTTTCCGTTCCTCGTTTCCCATAAAATATGTTCGTAAAAAATTTTGCAATCTGAACACTATCATTATGTCACTACTATAAAATTAGCTTAAAATGATCCATCTGACCATTTACCGTTTATGTCGCTGAAAAATAGAGTTAGGTAATTTTTCATTTGATACCAAAACAAGTCATTTTGCACTTTTGAAAAGAGTTTCGAATTCCTCCTAACATATACATTGAGTAAATTACTATTCTTAATCTATCTCTTCGATTAGTTCTCTAGTCCATAGTAATTTAATTTTTCTCGCTTTTATTGTACTTGTACAAAGTATTTCATTTCTTTTGAAGGTGTAATAAGTACAACTGGGTTGCGTTAAATCGCTTGACTGTTTTAAAATCCCGTTTTCACCGCGAGATGGCGCGTTATTTTATCTTTGAAACTGATGCCTGTCACATATGGCTGCCATTAAAAAGTTGAATTTTTGAGTAGTTTTTTGTATTTCGAAAAACGATACATACACACATTCATTTTCAAATTTATGGATGATACGATTTTATACAATTTTTTTTCCAAAGTATCTCACATTCAATCGTTATTAACAGCGTTTGGTAGCGTTTAAGAAAATGTAACAATATTGGAATTTCCCAATTTAATCGATGTTAGTTAATAAATTATAAAATTGATCGTGCTTATCAAAGGATACACACTATATGACATGTCATGTTTGGAACTTTTGTCGATTATATGAGAAGCCGGCACAGGATGGTACTGGTATAAATACATATATGTGTGTAAATAAAATATGCGATTAATAAATATTGTAAACGGTATAATAAATAGTAAACGGTTTTTAACGTTACAGAAAGGCTGTTTGTTAAGAAAAGTATTATACATTCGTGAACTGTTAGAAAGTTATTTATGAAAGATGGTGTGCCTACTCGTTTAACGTAATGATATTTAAATTCTTTATCATTCATGAGTAATTAGATTTGTTGGTAACAATTTGAGTTTAAGGATTAGTGTGATTTAAGTGATTTTAGTGAGTTTTCTTATACCATGTATTCTAGTAGCTGTAAATAGCAATAATTCACTAATTAATCATATGAGCGTGTTGACGCTAACGTCGACATTATTTTATGTTAAGAAATTGTAATTTATGCTGAACTAATTTTGGGAACTTTTCAACACGTTTTGTTTTACAAACAGATAATAATCACTGACGCAGCTTAGGTAACAAGGTTTTTGGGATATCTAATTCAACTAAAAAGCACGTCTTATTTTATTACGAAGAATAACAACGCCGACCGAACGTCAACAAGTCAAGTTCAAATCACAATAATTAACCGAGTCAGCATAACAAAGGCGTTTACGGAACGTGATAAGAAGCGCGCTCCAGTTAAGGTCAGTTTCTGCAACGCTAGGTCATTGTAAGAAAACAAATAATATCCCATTTAACCAATGTAAAATAAGATGTATAAAATCTCTGAAATTTGGGACAATAAATTAATATACGATGTATGCTCAAAACGACAGTGTGTTGTGATCTTGCTTCACGCCACCCCAACCGACAACCCCTAACCTCAAGAACCTCAACCCCGGAGAGCACGTTACGCCCTCTGTCCAAACTACTAGAACTTCAACCCGGACCTGCACGTTACGCCCTCAGGTCCACACCGGAGAGCACGATACGCCCTCTCTCCACACAACTAGAACTTCAAGAATTCAAGAGATCACGTCACGCCCTGATCTCCAACTACAGCTACAGTCTCCAGCCTTACCACCTGGAGGCAAGATTCATCTCCGCAGCCACCCACGAGCTACGAAAGAGATCTATACAGTCCACCCTCTACAGAGATCATTTCACACTTCGTTCAGAGCGAAAGAGCTTGAAATTGCATAGCTGATAGATATTGAACGTCGATTGCAAAGATATAGTTTGTGAAGCAAACTAGATTCAAATTCATAATTGCATTTACTTTTAACAACCTTATTCAAATGTACGTATGATACGTATACACACTCTTAGGAACACTTCGGAATTAACGCTTAAACCTTAATCCGCGTCAAACACGTACTTCCTCATCTTTTTCCATTCAACGAGCGAGCCCTGAAGGGCCGAATCAGTTTATACTGAAAAATTACAGTTTTATTCGATCGTGAACGTCTGACGAAGTTATCCCCGTCAGATTAGTTATCGTTAAATTGCCGTTCATCAACGTCCCCACGTGACTGCGTTCATCCCCGAAGGAAGTAAAGGATTAATCTCTCCGGGTAACACGATTAGGGTCTTTTTGATATGCCGCGCTCGTCTCGTGTTTTACGTGCCGACGTTTACGTTCACGCCGATGTTGTTGTTGTTATTTTTTTTTGCTTGAAAGGGCGGAATGATGAATGCGTAAATAAGAATCGAATTTATTAAAAAAATAAGTTTCTTCATTAAAATATACTCAAATTTATTTTTTAAAGCGAACTTGGGTCGAAGTGAATCATGATTAAGTAGATTTGTTTCTGTAAGTCGATTGAAAGCCATTTGATTAATCCTCACAAGATATTAAATTGCAATAATATGTTGTAAATCGTTGAATTGGAAGCAGTTTTCATTCTTAACAAGACCGAGTTGGATAAGGACTCTGTTTTACGCTTATTGGCACGTAAACCCACGACATCCAATGGACGTCCACTACAGGCCATTAAACGTACAAACGTCCATAGACCTGCAGAGGACGTCCAATGTATGTCCCTTTTCCACCAAGAGTTGGACGTTCGTGACAGGCTATGAAATGTACGTCCAATAGACATCCATGTTGTAGCGTCATTTGGATGTCCTTAAAAGACCATGAAATGGACGTCCAATGTACATCCCTATTTCAGCATGAGTTGGACGTCCTCAAAAGACTATGAAATGTACGTCCAATGTACATCCATGTTGTAGTATTATTTGGACGTCTTTAAAAGACTATGAAATGGACGTCCAATGTACATCCCTATTTCAGCAAGAGAGAAATTTTTAAAAATTTCCTGGAATATTTTGGGGAAAAGGATGTATCTATCCTAATATATTTGCAAAGTGGCATCACTTCCGGTTTAAGCGAAAGTGACGGCTACTTTTCTTTTTTAATTTGATAAGCATGTTTTATGTTTTGTTGGTATAATTTTTACATTAAATTTCGACTATCTTTCGTGCATAAAATTTTTATCAGAAAAATGTATAGGTATCACTTTAAAATAAAAAAACTTTAATACAATTTTAAGTCACTTCAGAATTGAAAATTAAAGTATCTCAGCAAATATATTATAAGAGATGAAACGTTTACACATGAAGCTTCTGTTTGTACACATTTCTCATTGCAAGCAGTCTGAGCCGTAGTGATCATGCGTTCGACTTACTTTACTTATTCTCTGTGATCGTGTTAGCGTCTATAGCGTTGGGGTGCGCCTCGTACGGCGGCGGGTCCTCCTCGGTGATGAGATTCAGTCTTACGTTGTCGGAGCCTGTCTCGTAGACGACGCCGACGCCCGCCGCCGACTTCGGTATCATTATGCTCTCCATCTCGACGCTGTCGGTCTTCAGGGGCGGCGGCGTCACCTTCCTCTCGCGGACTGAGGCGACGCGGTGCACCCCCGACGAGGGCAGCAACGTCTCCTGCGAGCGAGAAGAGGTATTTGAGGCGAATTGAAGAAAATAGACTTTTTCTAACTATCACTAAAGGAAGGGTACGAATTATGGGGACTTGAGACAAATATTGTCACGCAAAACGTAGCAGGGATCTAGTACGAGTACTTAAACCAGGAGCAAAACGTGAATTTCCTTAAAATAATTTGTTACGTTACGATTTTCTCTCAGTCAATTTGGTTCGATTTTAAAAGCGGTTTGAATTTTTCGCTTCGCAACCGAACTTCGAAGCGAAGCCCGAGATTATTTACTTAAGATGTGTAGACCTTTTTTTGCCAGTAAGACGCGCCATCGAGTCACTACTTACAATCTCATAGAGGTTCTTTCGCAATATTTACTTTAGGAGAATTAATTTTCTGGGAATTCGAATACCGTTAATATCACGTGCTACTAATATGAAAAAAGTATGTGAAAAGATAGATATTGTTAACGCCCCGTTGAGATTTGACTGGTCAATGATAGGTTGGAAATGAGAAGTAAGGGAAATTGGAAACTCAGTAATAAGTCAGGATTTGATATGAAGAGAGGAGTGGGAGTCAGTTAGAGTCAGAGAGAAAAAGTGAGAGGACTTGGCTTCTGGTTTCGAGCGAGGCCGGACGGCCGTACCCGCCAGGGTCGGCCGCCCAATTTTGAGTTTACCCAAGGTTAGTTTCAAATTCGGTTGGTTTTGGTGAATTAGTTTGTGTATTGGCCTGATCAGCTTAGACATCGAAATCCGCATTTAACAGTTCCGTTGACAAACTTTTACTTAACGAACTCTAATAATTTGCTGGGTAACGTGTTAGAGTAGAATCAGTGTCAAATCAGTGCGTTGATTTCGAGTGCCTTTCGGAGTGAGTAACTGCTCAAATCGCCAGCGAAGACAGGGCAATCCGCCTTATTTCCAGCCAGCCTCTGTGAGCGCCTACTTACATGGCGATCCACCCCGTTCCCGGACGACCTCCGCCATCCGGTGATGATCACCGAGCCCTCCTGTGACGTGGAGATTCTAAGGACCTCTGCGCTTCCCATCATGTGTGTGGGGATTAGTGCGAAGTGACAGGTATTTTCTCCACTTAAAGGCATATAATTTTAAACGTTTAATCGATCGATCTCCCCGTCAATTAGAAACAAACTTTATTAATTATGTGTTTCTGTTAGTACTTTGCGAACTCTTAATAAATTTAGTATTTTGGGTATATGTGTAGATTACTCCATTATGAAATGTTGGAATATGTATTTGGACATTGTTGGGTTCGTGTTTTGGTTATCTGACTTACTCAATTAAATAGCTATAATCAGATGTTGATATTTCTTTTCGACCACAACTGAGTCATTTATTAGTTCGAGCTAACCGGCCAAGGAACTTCTAAGCATTAAATACAGTGGAACGAAATAAGGAAGGCCTCCGGCTTTGTGTTGCGCACTGGCAAAACGTAGATGTGGGGGGGAGAATTCATTGGTTGTCGAGTGGCCGGCGAGTGCACGTCGATGCTCCTGTGTGCCTTGTTGCCGTATTAGTTGCTGCTACGTAGCAAACGGAAGAGGGTGACGACGAATCTCCGGCGTCGTAAAACCGGAACATCGAAAATTCTAGAAATATTATGACGTTTAGCAACATGGCTTGAACGCCCCCTCCAACCTCATTACGCTGTATCGCTGTTTCGTTCTTAACATCTACTGTCTCTCTTCCCGTTCTGCGCAGGTGAGCGGCCTTCCTTATTCCGTTGTACAGTAAGTAAGTACGAAAATTCATGCGTTTCAAATTGCGTACAGTATTTTCTCAGCGAGAGACGTATGTTTTTCCAAAGCGATCAACACGGCCGCCAGAAAAACGCACAACGAACATTGGTGGCTAATTAATGACGATGCGAATAAACATTCGGGAGAAGTAATGGAACTGTCGTTTTACGTCTGGGGAAATATCTGGACACGAGGTTCCGACATCTCTGCACCTGTTGTACATCCAGGCCCTCTGGAGACTCATGTAAGCCCTTTTCGCCATATCTATTTACTGTGTTTCTTCACCTTTTTACCATATTTATTTGGCCTGTCTCATCTTTTTTTGTCATATACATAACACCTCTCTCTCTCTCTCCCATGAATAACCTTGTCTGAGCACGACCAACCCCGTTTGTGGAAATCTGAGCTATCACCCCCTCCCCCCCCAACTGAACACCCTTCTAGGCCCTAAGCCCCGAGCATGATGTGTAAAACGGAATAACTGTGTATCGGATCGGAGGTTACTGACTTAAATTTTAGTTTAGAGAAGGAGACAATTAAAATTTGCCGGACTTTTAAGTAATTGGGATCGATGATACATTACATTACTTGTTTACGAGATACAGAAATGAAAATAACACGGGGAAAGCAAGCTACAAAAGCACTATGAACTGTTATTGAACAACACTGTCACCCAAGAAAACAAAAAAAAATCGTCCAAAACATATTTTAAATATTACCCTACATGGAACGGAAATATGGCCAGTGACGACAACAATACGAAGTAAATTCTGTCAGAAATGACAGAATAAGAACTGAGAAACTATGGAAACGGATGGAAGTAAAATGCTCAATAACAAAAAGATTGGAAAACAGAGCACTACAATGGTAAGTTCATGTCCCAAAGAATGCCAGAATACAGGTGGCCAAAAAGGGTGCTGGAATGGGGCCCGCCAGGGAGAAGGCAGAAAGGAAGACCAGCTCTAAGGTAGGAAACATATATAGATAATGTTATGATATTTAGAAACTGCAAAGTAGGTCACTGGGAAGCAAGTGGAGGTCCGAAACGGCGAACTCATAATGATATAGTTCCGAAGAAAGGAAGAATTGAAGAAAAGCGGGATTTAAAAATGTTCTTTTTTGGCTACATCCCGAAATTGGATTACTTTCAAGCATGTGACGAGAAATGGTGTGCTGTGTACTGGGGAAACATAACGTCAAGTTTTAGGACGAGAACGATGCCATGAAAATCAGGGAAAAGTGTCTTAAAATGTCTAGTTTTAGAGATGTACGGTTTTTTAATTGTGATCAAAATGTCAAATATGAACAATATTTTTGGATAATTTTTGGTGTCACACCATTAGTGTATATTTGTATAAAATTTGGTATCTAAACTTCCTTTTCTTACTGAGTAGGTATTTGCATTAAAAGTACATGGTATCGAATCAAACCTAAGTAAGAAGATCGTTTCTATCGTTAGAAACATCCTTCCTAGTAACAGGAATATGGCTAGGAAACGAAATATAAAAGCCTGGCAGAGAAGACGAAATGGAGAGGCACCAAATTTGGAGCAGTTATGATTAACATAATACCCAGGAAGCACTGGCTCTTCAAAACACGTAGCTTTCAGATAAGGAAATCTGCCGACAGCCTATGTGAAATATGTATTAGAAGATACTCCAGAGCAGTATTCTTCCAGTTAAATTAGTACTGGATAGGAAAGCGTAATGAATATCTTATTCCCATTTGCATTGGGTTCGTAGATTTTGAGAAAGCATTCGGCACGTTAGAAGTCTGGGCATTACAGCTGGCACTGTGAAACAGCCGAATTGACAGTCGTTGCGGACAGCTACTACAACATATTGCTGATAATGCAACTGCCTCATACCATCTACATGCGAACACCAATCAAGTATCGTTAGAAACAGATGTGAGGCAAGGAGATTGCCTATCACCAAAACTATTCTAGACGATGTCAAAATTGGTATAAAAATAAGCGGTAAATATAACAACATTAGATATGCAGACGATACGTAGTAGTTGCAGAAACTATAGAAGATTTGCAAAACATATTAGATAGAGTTAATAATGCAAGTAAGGCAATGGGACTGACGATAAATGTGTAAAAAACTAAAGTAATGGTAATTAGCAAAACGGATGCAAACTGTCACATTTACCTAAATAACACTCAACTAGAACAAGTCCACAAGTTCAGATACTTAGGAGTAATACTAAATAATAAGTGGGATCCTGATGTAGAAATAAAAACACGAATAGAACAGGCCAGGAACATGTACAACAAATGGAAGCAAATTATCTGTAATCGTAAACTAAGCTTAGACATTCGGATCAGAGTTATTAAATGATACGTTTGGTCTGTCCTTCTATATGGAGTTGAAGCGTGGACACTAAACTTAAATACCATGAGACGCCTAGAAGCCTTTGAAATGTGGTTCTATCGCAGAATGCTCAGAATATCATGGACACAACCCATAACGAATTAACCACCATAAACAGAGAACCAGAACTAATAACAACGATTAAGAAAAGAAAGACCTCGTACCTATACCACATAATGAGAAATGATAAATACAACTTGCTAAGACTATTAATTGAAAGAAAGATAGAAGGCCGGAGAGGAGTAGGCAGAAGAACAATGTCATTGGCTCCGTAATATCAGAACTTGGACAGGCATGAACTTTCAACAATTACTATGAGCGGCACAGAATAGAGAATATTTTGATGTAGTGATCGCAAACCTCCAGTAATGGAGTGGACCAGAAGAAAAAGAAAACTATTCACCCTTGCAAAGAAAAACTTATTTAAATAGTTGGACTGGTCAATAAAGGATTAAACATAAATGGTGAAAACTTTTAATCATCTAAGGTATGCAGACGATATGTCATTATAATGGCGAAAAACTCAGACGAACTGCAGGAGATGCTCCAAGAACTAAATTCACAATCGAGAAAGGTGGGTCTTCAAATGAACCTCTCGAAAACTAAAGTAAGGGATGAAAGTCTCATACAGATTGACAACAATGTGATCGAAAGTGTCGAAAACTATATTTATGTAGGAGAACAAATCATGATAGGCAGGCGAAACCAATCAATTGAAATAAAAAGACGCGTGAAAAAGACATTCCATTATATCTAAAAACAGAAGTCTTTACAACGAGCATATTACTAGTATTATGCTATGGAGCCGAGACATGGACAATGACCCAAGAAACTTAGACAAACTGCAGAAAACACAACGAGCAATGGAACGTGCAATGATGAGTATATCGTTGAGAGAACATAAAACGAATACTTACATAAGAGCTAGAACGAAAATAGTAGATGTAGTTCAGAAAGCCGCAAAACTTTAATGACAATTTGCAGGCCATATAACGCTGGACACGTTCGGTAAATGGCACAAAAAATTATTAGAAGGCGACCATAAGACCAAAAGGACGCCCACCGATAAGATGGGAAAACGATCTCAAATTGACGACCGGTTTAAACTGAATGACCGTAGCAAGAAACGGAGAACAATATGGAAGGATTTAGAAGAAGCATATATCCAAAAATGGATTTAGATGCTAATGAAGAAGAAGAAGAAGAAGGAAAGGGTAGATGAAATCGCTGGTGGTGGCTATGACGGAACACAAGGAACAATCTTTTTATGGATATAATAACCTAGTTAACTTAAAGCTTCTAGAATGAAAGTGGGATAGAAGAGTTCAACCGACCTGAAGCTAACATCTTTCGAGCCAGTATGTGAAACAGGATTCTTCATACCTAGTGAAACGTACTCAACCATTCGAGTAAACAAGCTCGATATGTAAGGGTTGAAGTGGTAGGCCAAGCCAGATAAACGGAAGAGCCTGGTATCATCTCTCACCTGCGTGTCGTTCCCGTTGCACGTCCTCTCCGACCTGCAGTTCTCGTATCTGCAGGCGAGCGGCATCCTGGCCGGTCCGTCGAAGCAGGGCAGCACCTGCTTGAACTCCTTGCGGAAGTTCTCGTTGAGCCACGCGTACAGGAACGGATTGTAGCACGTCGACGACATGGCGATCGCGTGCGTGACGAAGAACGTCAAGTAGTTGTAGTCCCACTGCTCGACCTCCTGGAAGAAATCGCTTATGATGTTGATCGCGTTCAGCGGCAGCCACGAGACGAGGAAGACGACGACCATCGCTATTAGCATCCTGTTCGTCCTGCGCTTCCTGTCCCTGTCGGCCTCCTCCTTGCGGGAGTTCTTCGAGCCCGGCTTCGATTTGGCCCTGCAAAGAGACGGCGAAACGTTATGGACGTGGGCGACGGCGTGGTTGAACAAGGTGAAGATTATGAAATAGTGCGTGAAAAGTGCATGAGTTTCGAAATGAATCAATAAGTTTAAGGTAGGGTTGCCGTTGCTTTTTGGAGACGTCTCCAAACATAGAGAGATATTTATAAGCGCACTTATCTTTACTTCAAAACAGAGATATTGCACCGTGACAAAAGCAAAGGGTAGATTACCTACCTGTCGTTCAGCTTGATCGACACCCTTATGTAGCAGAAAGCCATGATGATGAACGGTATGAGGAACTGCATCGCGGACGTGATCACCCCGAAGAACCTCCTCCACACCTCGTTCTTCCAGTTCTCGTCGCAGAAGTACTTCTCGACCTCGAACTCGGTATAGTTGGAGTAGGTGTGCCTCATGAACACCCCGTACGGTAACGTGACCATCATCGAGAACACCCATATGACGAGGATGATCATGATGCAGGTCGAGAGCTTCATCCTCGGGTGAAACGGGTAGATGATCACGAAGTACCTGTCGATCGCTATGGAGGTGAGGGTGAGCGTCGATATGTAGACGCTGATGCCCTGCGCGTATGGCACCAGGTGGCATATGATGCTGCCGAATACCCACTCGCCGAGGAAGGTGTAGAGCGGCGTGAACGGCACCGCCAACACGCACAGGAGGATGTCGGAGAGGGCGAGGTTCGTTATGAACAGATTCGTGACGGTCTGCATCGCCTTGTTCCTGAACACGACGTAGCAGACGAGCACGTTGCCGAATATCCCGAGGACGAATATCGAGGTGTAGATGAAGAAGAACGCGACCTGGACGATGTTGTTGTTGATGATGTCCACGTCGGTCGTGTTGTTGGCGATGGTGACACCGGTTATGTTTCTCATAGTTGCGTTCCTTTAACAACTTCAAATAATAATATCTCACATCTGTCTCTTTCTCGCTATCTGCATCTAAACGAGTCGCGTTTGTTGTTCCAGCGATACTGCGGTCATGTCGTCGTTGTTGTCGTCGTCGTCGACGAGGTTCTCTTTTCTAAAATTAGCACCTGCCGACAAAAAGCTCGCGTTAGTGTGAACGTAATTGAATGTGTAAATATTGGCGGCGCGGTTACGGGGGTGGGACGATAAGAAAATTACCGGTCACTTCTGGACAGTTTGTTTTGTGTTCGTGAGGCGACGCGCCTATTTCACCTATTTCACTGTTGCCATACCGATAAGCTGTTAAATAGAACCTTGCACGACCCTGAATCAACCAGACGACTGTCGGTTGAGAAATTTCGTTCGATGTAACTTCGAGCAAGGTTTTAAACTGACAACTAAGTGCCTAGTATCTAAGAATTATAAAGTAGTGAAGTAATTTGAAAGCATACCCCTAATAACATTGAATTACACCCCTAATTTTAAGAACGTATTAATATTTGAGGGTAAATTAAGTAGACATCTCCGAAGAAAGGGTTAAAACTGACAACTAAGTTTCTCTTAACATTTTGGAGCAAACTAGACCGGATCTGAAGAGAAGGTTACACAATTGTCGTGTTAGAAACTTTGTTATTTCAATTTACTCCGAAGGATTCGCTTGTATTTACCGATTATAGCACGCAATTATTCAAATCTGTTATTAGATGTATCCAAAAACTTGCATTTCGGTGGGTGGCAATGTTCCTCCTCTGGAAATCCGAAATAAATATAATTTTATTATTACATACTTCCTAGTTGAGGATGTGCAAGTTGTTTCAAAATTTGGTTTATTAATTTTCAAATTTTCATGCTTCTTCCTCTTTCCTAATTAAACTATAATAGTTGCTATATTGATCCCGACAAGTTATTAAAGGTATTGCATTCCAAACGTAAGTATGGATAAATGATTTTCCAATATAATAAATTTTGAAATATAATTTTCCTTTTTTTTTAAAATATATTAGATACTATATAGATTTTCAATACGCCATTATTCAAATCTATAATTAGAGGTATCCAAAACCTTGCATTTCTGTGGGTGGCAGTGCTCCTCCTGTGGAACTCCGAAATAAATATACTTTTATTATTATACTCTTTTCAAAACAAATCCCGATGCACGTCATTTTGATGACGTCAGAATCATCCAATACTACCAACTTAATATAGTCACAGCACATCACAATTTATGTGTTCCGTGTATATTTTAGGTTGACAATATATATGGTTATGTGTATTCTCAACCTAAAATATACACGGAACACATAAATTGCGATGTCCTAGGACTATATTAAGTTGGTAGTATTGGATGTTTGGTGACGTCATCAAAATGACGTGCATCGGGATTTGTTTTGAACAGCGTATACATATTTCCCAGTTGAGGGAAAGTGTCTCAAAGTTTGGTTTTTCAATTTTCATATTTTCGTGCTTCCTCCTCTCTCCTAATCAAAATATAATAGTTGTAATAACCATCCAAGACAAGTTATCGAAAATATTTCGGTCTAGACTTAAGTATGAAGAAATTATTTTCTAATATAATATATTTTCAAATATAATATAGATTTTCAAAATGTAATAGTTGCAGTATCGATCCCGACAAGTTATTGAAGGCATTTTATCCAAACTTAAGTACGGACAAATGATTTTCTAATCGTAGTAGTTATGGTATGTGAGATAAGACTAATTGTATTATATTGTTTGTTCTACATGAAACATATTGTCCACTTATGGTTAATTAATATTTACTGTGGTTCATCTGCTGAAAATCTTATGTAACTGACGAAAGAGCTTTTCTTGTAATTAAATCAGACCCATTTCTGATATATTTTTCGTACTGTGTCATGTTATTACTGTCGTGCTATTACAACATAATAAGAAATTTGTCATAACTATTGCTTAAATATTGTTTTGAATACAAGTATACATATTTTCCTACGAAGTTCGAAAAATGGCATGGCATTTCTTCTCTGACCCTCAGTCCTCTTACATTTAACTTATGCATCCATGAATCATGTAAAAAGTGAAGTTACAGTTATTAAGTTATAAGTTATAAATTGCACTATTGTTATAGTTATAATTAATTAAATTAGCTTATAAATTTCTATTTGAAAAATGGGCGATGTGTCCACTGGAATATTTTTTCATATTCTGTTGTAACTTTTCGGCAGTAGAAAAATATTTAACGTTTTAAAAAAATATTTTGAGCGGATTTTGAGAAAGTTTCAAAAAATTGAAGAACGTGCAGTGTGAAGTGCTCTTGAAAGAAGATTTAGCCAAAATTGTTATTAACATGTACTATTTTGTTTGTTTTTAATTGTAGTTAACTTTATTTGGAAAAATGGTGTTTGTACAGTATTTTGTCATATATTTTTGTAACTTTTCGGCAGCAAAAAAATATTTAACGTTTGACAAAATTCTTTTAGCGGATTTCCAGAAAATTTCAGGAAATAGAAAAACGTTAAGTGCAAAGTGTTTTATAAAGAAGATTTGGCGAAAATTGTTATAAAATTTACTATTTACATTTGACAGCACAATAAATATCTTAGAGCGGATTTTGAGAAAATTTCAAAAAACCGAAAAACAATAGGTGTAAAGTGCCTTTCAAAGAAGATTTAGCCAAAAATTTTATTAAACTCTAAATTACACATTGGAACGTAAAGTACCTAAATATCCAAAGCTTAAAGGAAATTCGTAAAGGGAATTTTGAGAAAATTTCAACAAAAAAAAAAAAACGAAAGGCGACAAGTGTAAAGTGCCTTCAAAGAAGATTTAGCCAAAAATGTTGTTAAATTCTAATATACATATTGGAGAGTAAAATACATATTGAAAGTTTAAAAGAAATCCGTAAAGGGAATTTTGAGAAAATTTCAAAAAACCGCAAAAGGATAAGGGTAAAGTGCCTTTAAAAGAATCCAAAAATGTTATTAAACTCTAAGTTACATATTCGACAGTAAAATAAATATTCAAATTTTAAAAGGAACCCTTAAAGGGAATTGGGGAAAAATTCTAAAAAACCGAAAAACAAGTGTAAAGTGCCTTTCAAAGGAGATTTAGACAAAAATGTTACTAAATTCTAATATACATATTGGACAGTACAATATATATCGAAAGTTTAATGGAAATCTTTAGAGAGAATTTCCAGAAAATTTCAAAAAATCGAAAAATGAAAGTAAAATTCCCCTTTATTTTATTCGATTCTAATAAAAATTTATTGGAAGGTTCTGGGATGATCCGAAGTATAAATAAAAAATTGGAGTCATTTGTGACTTTTAATTACAAAGAAAAACATAGCATATTGACAAACAGTTTTTTAGACTCTTGGGAACTTAAAACTTCTGTAAATGCTAATAACTCAAATTTGAAAAATCGATCCCACTACATTACACTACTCATGTGAGTCTCCCACATGAGAAAGTAAAAAGTAGCATTTGAAACATTAAAATTTTCAGATTTTCAAAATTTCTAATGCTTATTTTTTTATTTTAATAATTCAAGATGAGTTACATCAGATAAAATCATCAAACCTCCATAGAAGAAAGATATCCATCATTGTTTCAAGAGCAGTATAATTTTAGTAAGCTAGAGAATAATAATTTCAATTATTTGAATAAATTTGGTAGTGAAATATGTAGAATAAACATTTGTACTGAATTTGATAACAGCTTAGGATCGTTACAATAATTGTAATTCACTACTTTATACGTCAGGAATTAGATAAGAATAACAGAGATGATTATTTACATTTGTCGTGTAGCCAACATAGTTAAAGATGGCTGAAAATGGGGATAAACAATAATGTTGCCAGTGTTACACAAAATATAGTTTTTATGGAAAATGAGATCTATAACCACAGTGTAAGGAGGAGAAATACTTGTTTCTTACATGCAGTGCTATTCCATCGATACAAATATGTTAATTGTGGAAATAAATTAGGTATATTTTGTTTTATAAAACTTTCCTAAAATACATGTAGATAAATACAGATCGTTAGATCGAATATATTCGAAAATAAAACCGGCAACCGTGGTTTCTACCACGTAAACTAGTCTTGGGGCCCAAGGTCAATTTTACTATGATTTATATAATGTAAACAATCGGTGTTATTTGGCGTTTTTAGGTATTTCGTCAGGTTTGCTCGTGTAGTTTGCTAGGGATACTATTTGCTTACTTCCCGCATTTATAAAAACAGTTAATAGAAATGGTTAAAATCTGTGAAGTTTGCGGAAAACACGATTATAAGAATCCTAACCTATCTTCTATCTTAGTGGAAGTTGGTTATGTTTATACCCATTCCTATCCCCACTCCTACCTCACGTCTTTCTCCACTATATGTTTACATCCCCGCTTTGCTCCATATCAATGCTGGCGACAAGAAAATGCGTATTTATGAATGGTTTGTCACCTCTGTGTATCTTATAACTCTGTGGTCATAATAATGTGTAAATATATATCATACAATGATATATACAGTGATATATAGATCACTATACGCTATCTACTGTTAAAGCCGTAAGCCAGTTTTTACTTTAACTATGTAGTTATATCATCAGCATATGAGATTATCATATTATCAAGTAGTTGTGAGAGCATATCATTAATGAATAATGGGAAGGTATTTGATATTATTTGAATAATTATAGTGTTCAACTAACTGAAAATCGTGTTTTCCACCCGTGCGATATTAAAGAGTGGATCGCCTTACTCGCTTTAGTTTGTTTGGAAACGTGCGATATCGTCGATTCAAAAGATAGACACCGTAAGTTATTATCCGTCGAATAGCGCCGGGAAACGAGATTATTAATCGAGAACGAATTAAGTGCAAATGACGCCAGAAGTGATGTAAATATTCCATCGGGATTCCGATTTAACGAGTAAATTCGTCATTCGCGACTCTCGGAAACTTTTCACTTATACAACTCGGGGAAATTAGAAAGGAAGGAAAAGCGTAGTAATGAAAATTCAAGAATCCCCCGAATCTGATCCCATAAAGCCCTCCCTCTCTCCGTCTGTTCCATTAATATCCGTTGAATATTCGCCCTGCCCCTCCCTCGGTCTTTGTTGCAGCAGATCTTTTTACGATGTGTATTATGGAGATGTCGACGAATTAAATTTGCATTAAGTGCCAATCTCGCTGGAAAATATTGACATCACCTTCCTGCTTGGTATTCAAATGATCGCGTATAACGGTTTACGATGTCTGACGACTCGGAACTGGGACATTCAAGGGAATTACTGCACGGGTAAGTTAACCCTAATGAGTAACATATCCGGGACGGGGGAGGTTCGCGAGAACGTTCTACGAGTTGGACCGTTTAAATTTTTCAACGTAGCGATTTAATAAAACACCACGAAAATTATGTTTCTCGTATATGGGCCATTCGTTTAAAATTTAACCCTTTTTGGGACGCTGTCACAGTTGCCCCGTTGATGGCAAATTGAAAGTTTCTCTCCTGCCTGATGAAACGTGTTCTACACGACTTCACTTGTTTGCTGAATTTCTCAAGATTCCGCTGACAATTATTGAAGTTATCGAATTCACTGTAGAATGTTCAGATTAGAATGAAATTGCTGTCATTATGAAGGTGACATCGCAATCCCTTCTCCCACCACACCTCCTACTTAACTCCTCCCTATTAATATATCACTGTAGCCATGCGCGAGTTGTACGGTGAAATCGCACAAGCGCAGTACACAATCGAGTACCATTCGGCGTGGATTTCACATCTGTCTATCTCTGTTCATATTAAACGTTTCATTTAGTAGATTATGTAGATGATAATAGTCGAATTTTAATGTTTTTCCGGAAATCGTCTTAGAAACCACATTTCCCTGCTTATTTAGGGCCGGTATTATAAAAGTTGCGTTTGACCTGAGGTTTCTGAACCGCCAGTCGAAACTCAATCGATGCTTGACAAACGGTTCCGTATTATAAAACATTTGCGATCACAGGTTGGCTAACCGGGGCTTGGTGTTCAATCGGATGTGTTGGCTGCACTGCGAGTTGAATTTTAACCTTAGAACATAAAGTGTTCTAAGATTTTAGCCTATCAAATTCGACTCATTTGACATTTGACAGGAATAGAATGTCGAAGTGCGTGTTATGGTGATAGTGTATTACAATTATTAATATATTCATATTTAGCGAAATTATCTTTATATGAGTACAATCGATTGCACCTCTTACTCGAGGAAATCTTGCAATTTTGTAGAAATTTCTTTAACTTGTTTCAATATCTTCCATTGATCTTGGCATATTTATATATTCTGGTGCTAATGAGGCAATTTTGTTTTTCTCACAATTTGACTGGCCGAAGATTTGTGAATACCTACCACAAAAATCTCCAATGGTTTGCAACATACACCCTGTAGCACAAAAACGAAGAAAAAGAAGAACCTGCTGCATTGCTGTTATAGCGTGATTCCCAAAGAAAAACTTAAGAATATCTGTGTTTACACCTATGACAACCAACCTTGCAGTTTTTGGAGCTATATCGTCATAAAACCTTTGCTCCAGGACAACAACTGTTTCTTTGCTAAGGCGAAATCTCATTCTAAATTCTTCATCACTCCAACGAATGAAATGATCGAGTCGTAGCCTAAAGTTACGAGAGGCCCTTGGTCTTAACCTTTGATTCCCATAATCGGCATCCGACGAATCATCACTACTATCTTCCCAAAGTAGCCTATTTCGAAAAATTTCGGGAGAACTTGATGACGACATGGTACAAATAGTTTACCTGATTTTAATGGATGTATATTAATTTTAACAAGTTTGATTTTTTCACCAAACACAAGTCAAACAACAAAACTTCAATCACATTTCAGGTTAGAGCCATCTTTCAACCCTCAGTTGAGAGTTCAAACTGTACTCAAGTTGTCGGTTGGGCGAACCGACAGTCAACCGTCCGTTTGATTCCCGGTTAACGTTTATAATACGGAAATTTCAGGTCGACCGCTGGTTCAAACTCAACCTTCGGTCAACCGGACTTTATAATACCGGCCCTTACTCGCAGGAAAATTTAATTTTCCGGACAAGTACTGTAAAGACTTTACAAAAGGCAAAATACACGGTTTTCACAGCACATGGACAAAATTTGTGATATATTTTCGATGTTGCTTACTTTGTAACTATAGTTATAATTTGATTTTTGTGGAATTTCGTCTTTTTTACGATTTCCGGAAAAATTTAATACAAACACGTCAGTAAAATCTCTTACTTGACTCAGAAGGGAGTAGTCTATTTCTCAATAGCTTTAATAGTTTCTCGGAGCTTTGAAATAATCTGCACAAAGTGCCTCATATTTCAATTTAGCTCCTCTTTAGTAATGTGAGATCTTCCTGACTTACATGTAAATAACTATTCACTGAAGTGCTTCGTGCGCTTTGAGAACATTAATTTCTAGTCACTTCATACTTCGCATAATGCTAGCGCTATAGCAATTTTTACTGATTTTAGTTTTATTTAGGGTGGACACAGTATAGTTGATCTAGTCGATCCAGAAGTGGAATTATAACTACATAAAAAAAGCGTTCTCATTAATTTTCTGAAACCGAATCGACTGGATTTTACAGGGTGTCTTCTAATTAAAGACTCACAGTTTGACTACTGTTATAAAATGTTAATTGGGCCTCTATTTGCTAGTTAAAAATTACCGTGTGAAATCAGTAAGTAAGCGATTGTTGGACAGTTATTTTTTTTCAGTTAATATTTTATAGAACTATGGAATTGCTGAATATAACTAAATGTATATATTTGTTGTCTGATCTAGTAAAATCATGTGTACCTAATCCAGTCAGTACAGGAAACATTGCAACTGATTTAATAGTATAAGTATATAGCGACCGAGCCTATGATTAACTCTAATGTTCCATTCTGTTTATTACTGGATAACAGATTTCCACTAATTAAAAATAAAAAAGAGTAACAAAAGCTAAAAAAGATTTAAATGCAATTATTTGATTAGCTGAATTATTCAACGATGATCCAATATTTTTCTAAAAGGTGTCATACATATTTACGATACAGTAGAAGTCAATAGTGTCCAAATTATCTACGAAATGTGAATGGCCAAAATGCATGGAAACGCCCCATAAAATCAGTTTATTTTTTCGTACTACCAACCTAAATCCATATTTTTATTGAACCATTGTATTTGCCATAAAAACCCATGTAATTGGAAGACAAAAAATTACTTGTAGCTCCTTTAATAAGCATAGATATTGCATTTTCGATATTATATGAATTGTTTGAAGGTAGACCAAATGCATATCATGACATGAAAAAAATCACCTACATATTGGTCCTATGTTGTAAGATTTTAATTTTTTTCGTAATGATATCCTTATTTACAGAGAGAAAAATCGTATATAGTAGTTCTAACAGGTTGTATGTATTTATTTATTTTTTTCATAACTATATCACCCATATTTCCCGAGAAAAAAAGGTATAAATATGTGGTTATTAGGTTATACTCAGGTTAGGCGAGATTGCGAAAGCTACTAATATGGCCAAATATTATCTAAAGTACTTCAAAAATGATAATCAAAATTCATTTTAATATCATGGAAGTGGGGCATCTTAACTGTGAGGGGGGTACCCTTTATTAGCATATTTGGAAGTTTTTAGAAACATTTTTAGAAAGAATAATCCCTTTATCAAATGTTACAAGACACCAAAAACCTTCTGAGTAAATAATCGTGAAAGCACAAGATTATCGAAATTTATTTAGAGGTACTTGGGCAGAAAACCGAGAAAAGGACTCACTATATAAAATCGCCAACGTCGTTTAGCATTTATTTTTCACAAAATAAATACTACGCATAAACTCCAAAGTTACATAAACTAAATAGTAACGAAAATATCCCATATCAATTATATGGCGACTCGGTACATTTTTTTTTAAATTTTATGTCATCCCCATTTCCACGCTGATACCATTTTTATTAGAATTTTCTACATATTCAAAATATTTCCCCTACGTCTATGACCTATTCAGTTGTAGTTACAATTTCGACGTATTTTTCACTCTCTTCCGAAAGACGGCGAGAACTTCTTATCGCTGCTCACATTTTTTGCCTATTCTGACCTACTTTTTCTCTGATATTTTCGTGTCGGGGGACTGACAGGTCTGAACAAGAATAGTTCGTTCAATGGTTTGCAGTACGCGTCGTGTTATGTTTCATTGTTTCCGCGCTAGTGAATTTTCCGAATTTTCCTATTTCTCGTGAGTGTTAGAACGTGGAGGACTTATTAAGGACATGTTGATGGGTATGTGTACTCTTTGTTTGTATTTGTATGGTTTAAACAGTTTGATTGTGTCTGTAGTTTGATTTTAACATTGCAATTTGTATTTCAGGTGAACCAATAGGAAGGAAATACGGACGGAAGGGGATTTTCCAGGTGAGATTTTTTTGCGTGTAAATACATTTCAGTCGTCATAAAGGTAGGTTTCTTTAAAACAACGTCTGAATGAAAACTTGATTTTCATGTTGTATTTCGTGAAAAGTGATCAAATCTTCGGTTACAAATCAATTACAGTTATAGCAAACATCACTAACAGTTGTAACAGTAATACAGGGTAGAACGAAATATCTTTCGTGCAGTTGCCTTTAAAAATCTTTGAAGTACATATTTAATATGCTACTTTTTTGCTGTTGAACAAATCACCAGTACTGCTACAAAAAGTTAGGTTACGTCAGTACTTATTTCCTAAATTGCTGTTCAGTTAAAGTTTATTGTCTTGATTTAAGTAATTGAAATGTGTACAATATAAAAAAATTTCATTATTGAAGCATTGCATTACATTTACAAACTGCGCAATGTAGGTATTTCGGTATTTGATATAATTCACTATTTTCGTATCCATTTCCTTTTTACTTGTTACGTAGAAAATGCTGCAGAATAATTTAATAGAATTAAAATAATGTGTCCTGTAACGTACATTCTGATTATTTTTTAAATGTAGTTATTTGAGAAAAACAAGTTGTATCTACCTCCAGGTTTACCGTGAAATCGTTGATTGAAGAGGGTTATAGATACGCCACCTTATGGACTAAACCGTACACCCTCTTTCCTTGCCGCACTCCCCTCTTACCCACAAGCTTACCGTCAGGAAAGTGTCGCCACCGCAGATTTCAACGGTTATATATTGAACCCAGTTGAAACTAATAACTTGTATTGAGGGTGTATTGTAAAATGGGGTTCTAACAAAGCGCGATGTTGCCGTTTTTACCTCGATCATCTCCTCAGCTAAAAACAGGTAGCTACAACAGGTAGAAAAGTGAAATAAGTAGGGTCGCCCGCCCGTTTGTACATTTATGAACGTACCGTTTCGTTGTAAAGCGGTTGTATTTATGTAATTTTATGTAAAGAGCGGATAATAAGGCACGATAAAATCGTAAAATAGGCAAAATGAAAAATCAAATAGGTAAGAAAAACTTACCAAATTAGGCAATTATAATATCAAATGATGCAAAAATGAACCTTAAACATCCGGATTATCATATAGTTTAAAAACCTCAAAAATTAGCTAACTCGGACAAAAAGGCAGGCCTAAATGCCTTACTGATTGATTACAAAAAGCCTTATTTCGCATAGATATTATAAGTATTTCAACAGGTATGGGCATTTGGGGTTTTGGAAAAAATTCAAAAATTCTCTGAATTTATCTCAAAATTCTCAATATAATTAAAAAATAAAAAAGGCATAACAATAATAAAATTGGATATATCAGGCCACAACCTCAAAAAATGGCTAGTTCAGTCGAAAAGGAAGGTATTTACGAGGTAAACGCCTTACTATCCGCTCTTTAGTAATTAATAAGTAAAGAGCGGATAGTTAGGCACTAAAAAATAATAAAAAAGGCACAATTTATTTGAAAAAAAGGCAATTCAAACAACAAAAAAAGGTACTGAAATGACAAAAAAGGCAACCTAAATGACTAAACAAATTTTAATACATCCTGTTTTTCTTACAAAATACTCTCATTTTTGAGAGAAAAAGGTAGATATGTAATAGTAATATGAATAATATCGAATGAGAAAAAAGGCATACTCTCGTTTAAAAATTTTGTTATACGTTTAATTAATTATAATTAATTTACTGAAATTTATGTAATTTAATTATACATATACTATACAACTTGCATAATATATAATTGAATTTAAGTATATGAAACTTTCTTGGTTTCTCAGGATGTAATTAAATATTTTTCAGTATTTTCAGGCGAGGTTTTGTCTTTTATCTGTTAAACTATCTTTGAATCGCGAAAAAGATCGTTCTACGTTACAGGATGTCAGGATTTTAAAGCTGAAGTTTTTGTGATTGGTCCAAGAGCACTTTACCGGCGGCATTGTATACATTTTCTGATCTTTCAAAACCACAAGCTCACAATGATTTCAAATCATCAAATGGTCACTATTGAAACACTCCACAAAACTTTTACTTTCCCTTAACTCTAACAAACACAGTAATTTTTATAGTTTATACAGTCAACCACCTCAATACTCCCTGGAATTCCCCAGTTCTAAACGGTAAGTAATTCTCGGTGATAGTTATAGGATCAGCCGGATGTTCTCAACGGGCATATTATGAAACCGTTTGTTGAAAGGATAAAGATAGTTAATGATTAAGAGATTTCAAACTACGAAATATTGCAGAATTTAAAGAAATATACATAATTTAAAGAAAAGGCATATGGTTTTTGGAAAAGGCACAAATGTAAAAAACACACTAAAAAGGCAAAAAAGTCAGGCAAAACGCATTTGCCTAATTATCAGCTCTTTAGATTTAATCCGTTTACCTGTTTCTTGTACCGAGATGGGAATCGCCGAAATTAACTAACTTAAATAAATGTAGAAAAGTCCCTTTTCATCGTTTTCGCGGTTTTTCTTAGTTTAAAACGGTCCGATCATGGTATGCAAAACACCAAAACATGCAAACATTGCAAAACATTTTTAAGGTTTTTTCATTCTCTACAAACGTCTTTGAATAATGTTAAAAACGAATAATGTTAATTTCACACCTAATAATTTATTTAACTTATGTTCTATTATATTTTAAATATTTGCTGTAGTATTTGAAGGGCGTAATAATATATACTTTTTCTCATTCACGATTGAAAAGTTGTACTTTTAGATTGTCATTTTAGTATGAAAAGTACAATTTTAATGCACTTGTTAAAAGTAGCTGTCAGTTTGAGAGTTTTTTTTAAGAAACAACCTTTCATTACCTTGGTTACAATGATTTCTAAGATAATTGGATTGTAACTTGGAATAGTTCAGAATCTGACTTATTTCGGATATTTTTCGAAACATCTTAATTATTTGTGAATGAGAAAAAATCTTGTATGATACATGTGGGAAAAGTGCGTTTAAGGCACTTATTTTAATTACAGAACTCGTTGCGCTGGTTCTGTAAACAACATGCACTTTTCACACTTGTAGCATAAATACCTATTGCATAGTTGATAAAAGTGACAGAACCATAGATTGTTTTAAACTCGTTTGTTATTGAAAATAACATGAGAATATTATAAATGTGAAATGAAAATGTGAGCGTTTACACGGCATACGGCATAACAATTTTCTTATTATCTGTTCAAGTTGTTCTTTAGGCGCTGGAGGTTTATCTGTCATTGTTATTGTCATTTATCTTTATCTGTTTATCTGTCATTGTCAGTAATAACACGAACTTTGTTCTCTGCCAGCCCCGATCTTGTGAAGATAGTTCATTACCGAGCCAACTCTTTATCTGATAATAAACAAGATTATCGATATATAAATAAACGACTATCCAGAAATGTGCTGAGGCGCGCGCAGGCGCATACATGTTTGATCTTAAAAAAATGTTTACACACATTTGAAAGTTCGATCGAAACTATGCTTTTAATCGGAGCTTTAGTTTTTACTGGAAAAATTTCCACAAAATTTCTAATTTCCTTTTTTCCGTTATACAATCGCAAAGATTTCAAAATGGGAGCGTTCTCCAAAAACATTTCAGTCGCTAAAAAGTGTTTTTTCCTGTTTTCCTAAAAAATATTTATTTTGGTGGTCGTTTCTTTTTGCAAGGTTTTTATTAGTAGGTTACCTAACAAATTAACACTTAATCTAAAAAATATTTCAAGAATACACTGATTTTAAGAAAAAATTCTATTAAGTGAAAAAGGGCTCATCAATAATTTATTAAAGACCATGGTCGTGAATGGTATTACAATTTCAAACGTCTCGTAAACGCCAAACCGTAAACCGCACGCCTAAAATCTTCCTTTTCATACGCTTTCCATATTATCGCATAAGGGTTGAGGCATGGTTGAGCGCGATACCGTGCTTCGAGCCGGGGTTTGGCAACGCTGTAGGGATCATAGAGGTAGTTTTCTACCTTCTTGGCCATTTGTCGTCCTCGAAAGTATTGCTACTCAAGTCCGAAGATTCGCTGTGCTGGTCAACAGATGGCTAGGCGATTCCCAGCACACTTTTGGTGTTAACACTTTTTCCGCACTGGTGGCGCATCTTCCACCCCTCTTCAATCAACGGTGAAATTCAAAAGTAGTTTATACTTTTATCCTGTAGATGTTGAAAACTCCCATCACAGTCAAAATTTTTGTTTTAGGTAATTTGTTGTAAACGAAAATTACCGAAAAGATGACTTTTTTGGGTTTTGGCTTATATCATGAAAAGTATTAAATGGGTCGCATTATTGTCAACGAGATACTTCTAGAGAATTAAGAAACCTTCCAAACACGGTTTTGTAAACTTTGATCAGACGATTTTTAACCGAGAACAGCCTGAAAAGCCATGAAAAATTACTATTATAAAAAAAGTTCATAACATTGTTAAGTTTTTTGGTTAAGGGAAGATATTTATGGAAATGATAATTTATTATATCTACTTTTAGCAAACGAAAGACGAAATGACTTGCATTAATAGATTTTGGGTAATTATACTATAAACAAATTGCCGTAATATTTTGCAAAAAAAATTAATTATAATCTACATTCATAATTATTGCTAGATAACTTCAAATAGAGAAAGACAGGAAGCAGATAAAACTGTGTATAATCCAGAAACGTAAAATAGTATAAATGTATTGAAAATAGACTCAATTATAATATTTATAGCTTATTTAATTGAAATCTTGAAAATATTTATTTCTGTCAACTTGGCAATTAGTCCTCTTTGCCATCTTCCAACAAATCACAAATCCAAAGCCTCACAGTGATAGTCCAATCGTAGCGACCGTTCCAAAAAACTATTTTTGTACTTTGTACTAATTTTGTGAGGTTAGGTGCCAAAATTTGCCCGATTTTCCCCCCAATCTTCTTTAATATTTTGACAATTTAACCAAGCTTTTTCTGTTTAAAAATTTTCCACATGTTCTTTTTTTAAAACAACAAAAAAATCAAATGTACCAAATCCTCAGTATCAAATCATCTAAATTTACTGCGTATACTACGTAAAAAATAGTATCACTGCAAAGGACACTAACATTTCCAAAAACTTATTGTAATCATTAAGTTTTAAACTTTACAGTTTTAATGAGAATTCATTAATTTTTGGTGAAGTTCGCTTTTAAACAGCAACATAGGAAATGCCCCTTAAGTTCTCCAGCAAATTTCTAAAACCATAAAAATGTTCATATCGTGAAGCATGCCCTAAATTACAATCTGAGCACTAACATTGGACATGACATTACTGTATATTTGAAAACGTTACAAAGTATATAAATAAGACTATGGTTGTTAATTTCCTTACGATATTACTTACTTTTATAGATATGACACAAACACGATAAAATTATAACAGTTGAACTGTAGATCGTTAATGCTGTTTTTATTAAAGCCGTTATGTAATCTTTCACATAAAAGCAGACTTGCTTCAAAGTATTTCGTTAACGACGTCATATAAAAATTGTGTCCAAATGTATGTTTTCATTCAAAATAATTATTAATTAATATAATTATTATTATTTTTATTTCATTGTGTTATGTAGGCCAAATGTACTTCGACAACAAAGCGACCTCTTAATGTTCGCAAGATTGCCTCAACATTAACTTTGTCTGTTAATATTTCGACCACCTTCCGTGTATATTTATTCGAATCGCCCAAGTATGAAACAACGACGATAGGAAAATTACGACCATTACATCCTTTGTGTATAAATGTAATTCGTATGATATAAATTATTTATGAGACGAAATAAATATTCGCTACCGAAATATGTACACCTCGACCGATACTCTTTCTCACTCTCTCTCTCCTAAAATTTATTATCGACTATTTAATTAACGACAGTATAATTAAGCGTAGTAGCAATTACGGGCCGGCGCTAAACCTTATATAAGAATTTTTACGAGTCAGCCGAAGGCTTAATTTATCATTTATCGGTAGTAAAATTTCTATTCGAAAAGGAAAACTCGTTAATTTGATCGGTAACGTGGTGAATGTACGAGGGGGAATAATAAAGAACTCGAGAATATTGATTCGAAAGGTGGATTCGAGACGAGACCAGACGAGGAATGGAAAATTTCATATAGGTCGCGTGGTCTCAATCTCGATCTTATATTAGTCTTGTTTTGGTTTTGGAAAATCTCGAAATTATTGAATCTGCTGTCTGCCTTGACAATATTGACTGATATTCAGTGCAAATAAATTGGTCTCAAATTGGTTCAATGTTTTGATGGAGGATATTCAATTTTTCCAAAAAAATTAAAGAACAAACGAACAATATAAAATCAGTTTGTATCTTTTGTTTAAAGGTGGTTTTGTTGAGGTGAGATTTTGTATTTCAATGGTATATACAAAGTATCATAGAGGTAAATATGAAATAAAAATGAATTGGATCAATTGCAACATGGATTTCCAAGCTAGATTTATTGAACCGAGGAGGTGGTTTTAAATTGTTTATTTCATTTAGTCCGTTACATATTTTCAAACGTGTTTTAATATTGTGCCTGGAGGTTTTGCAATCACAAAAATAGATATTGTAAAATTCGAGATTGTCGAGACTTTTCGAGGCAAGACCGGAATTATAACTAATCTCATATCGAAATTCCAAACTTTGGTCTTGCATTGATCTAGTCAAGACGAGACAAGATAGAATGTTACCATTTTTTTTCAATCGTCTCATTATTTCGTCAAACAGTAATCTGCTTGAAAGCGAGTCTTAAAGTTTGATTTTGCAATCTTATCTTATTTGCATTCCCTTGTCTCTTACGAACAATAAATTATTACAATTTAAAACGCAGTTTGTTTCAACATGTTTTGAAGTTTAGGCTAAATATTCTAGAACATTTCAGATCGATGAATCTAAGATGATAGAATCTAACTTAAGTTTGAGTATATTGTAAATATTTCAGGAAGTCTGATAGGTTGATTTACGTTGACTTCTATTGGTTAGGAATTAGAAAGTAATGTTTTCCCTATGAAGTAATTTAATGATTTTAGCACAACCAGTAGTGCTAATTGCGGCGTAATCGGTGTCCATTAGTAAGGTGCGATGTAACGAATCTGAGTAATACAACGTGATCAAGAATGACTGTTTGAGTTGGCAATACTAAATTTCATTTTTAAATGGTACAACTGAAGTAACATCCGTTTGGTGACACTGACAGCGTCATTGGCAGATGCCATTTGCTATTTCAAATTCAAATTTCTGGTATTCTTTTCAAATGTATTTCTTTGAAATGGTTTTCACGTTACAACACGATATTTTCATTGGAATGGCGTACTTTCGAAGCGGGATTTAGAACCCAATTACTGGTTGGCAGTACTCTCTCGAAGCAATTTACCAGCAATTTCAGGAAATGTTTCCGGAGACTTTGGTCACTTTTGCTGTCTTTCAGCAACATTGCATGCGAGTTGAACGTTATTTAAACACAGGGAGCTTAAGCAAACAAGAATCAACTGGTAGACCTTCTACTCTAAACGAGGAAGTTGTCGAGGTTATCAGAACTCGAATGCAAAGATTAAGAAAGCTCTCCCTTTAAACAGGTTTGGTCCTTATGCCTCCTATTCAACCAATTTTCATTCTTACCCATAACACTTCCACTTTTCCATGTTGTTCTAATTCACGGTTTTACAGGTTTATCATATAGAAGTTGCTCCACTGTACTTAAAAAGAAATTAAAGTACCACCCTTACAAAATTTCCATCGTCCAGTCATTACCCCTCCTGATCACCCACAGAGAGTTTTATTTTGCAATTGGTTCAATGACATATTAAATAATATTGATATCCATAACAATACCTTGTTTTCCGACGAAGCCTGGTTTCATCTCAACGGCTATGTGATTAAACAAAATTACAGAATTTGGTCATGTGAAAATCCTTACGCTATCAGAGAGACACATTTTCACCCGGTTAAAGTTGGTGTTTAGTTGGCAGTCTCAAGGACGCGGGTGTATGGGCCAATATTGTTTAATTTTACCGTCAATTCGGAGGGATATATCCAACACCTTTTGAGGCCTTTTATAAACCAATTAACAGACGAAGAGCGTCACATTGGATATTTCCAACAAGACTCTGCAAGGTCACATACGGCTCGTGCTACTATGGGATATTTAAGAGAGAATTTTGGCGACAGAGTAATTAGTCAGGGCATTTGGCCAAGCAGGTCACCAGATCTCACTGCATTGGATTTTTCGTTATTTGGGCTCTTGAAGGGCAATGTCTTTAGGAACATATTGCATACTGAAGAAGAGCTGCAAGAGACAATAGTTCAGGAAGTGGCAAACATTACCCCCAATATGCTGGTGAATATCTTCGAGAGCCTAAAAGCGAGAGTTAATTTATGTCTGGACCAAAGTGGGGGGCATTTTGAGCATTACCTTTAGCTGTTTAATTAAATCGTTGTTCTGTATTTCGAGTTTCATTCTTTAAGCCTTAATTTTTATTCCCATAACCCACAATCTTATCGCTGATTGTTGTTTCAAATTTTTGTCAAATAAACATATCCGGTCAAACAGTCATTCTTGATCACCCAGTATATGCAAAAAAATGTGATGACTTTCTGGTTTCTGGTTTTTATATTTTATATTTCGTTCCTTAATGTTTTGTTGTATGGGAATCTTTATGTCAGCACGTAAAGCCTGATTGGTTACGTACCGAAATGCATTTGTGATCATCGTTATAATTTGTGACTTACATCTATGAATGATGACTTAAATTGTGCTCGCTGAATGTTTGAATTTTGATTTTATGTTATATAGCAATGACGTATTTTCTGTTCATTTTGCATCGTTGTCATAGTCTATATATTTTTTTATTGCTATATGTGTACTCTTTTGCTCTTTAACAGTATGCAGTTTCCAATTGTTTCACGAGAAAGCTGTGTAACTTTACGGGATTTAATGCTGGCATGTATGGTAAATGTTTCCATTTTCTTGAAGTAAATAAAGAAGAAGAACCCAGAGAGATGGCCAAAGATAGCAATACGAACAAAAAAATAGATGAAGGAGAGGAAGACCAGGAAGGAAATTAGGGAAACGATGATAGATACGGTGTTAACAGAAGAAGACTGGAAGAATAGGGAAAAATGGTGGTAGAAATGCGGGAAGCGCTGGAGGACGTAGGAACACCACTATTTATATTTAGTATACAATTGATATACTAAGAGGGCCATTGGACAGTCTCGTGGGACGCCATCTTTGGTAATGATGTTGTGTTGTCTCCGTTTATTGTGAAAAATGAACTCGGGGCTATTACCTCCTGCCACTTGTTGCCCAGTGAGATGAGATCACACCTAATGAATACATTATCTAATTGGAAATTTTTCGAGACAGGTCCCCTGTTTACACTCCCAACATCCATCCATTTCCTGATTTCTATAAATAATCCCGCGCTCGGAAGATGAACGGCAAATATTGGCGCTATCCGGCTAATGGCCCGGAATTTTCCAAGTTGATTAATGGCGGTCCTCTTAAGGTAATTAAGTGACCCCAAGGCTGAAATGTACGCCCTCACATACACGCGCGTACATTGCGAGAAGAGCTAAGATGACGCAAACGCTATATATGAATTAGATTATTAGGTTTTAATCCGTCCCGGGACCCGGATTATCTCCGGGATAACAACGGGGGAAAAATAATACGGGAAAGAAAGAAACGGGAAGCGGAGAAGTAGTGTATCTATAAATGTTACTCAGGGATAGATGCTACTTTTTATCCGCTCCCTTGATCTCTCTCTAAGGGCCCTTCGGGCGGGTTATTATCATTGTTATACTCCGGGTAAATGTTATTTGGGGGATAAATATTTGCGGGATGTCGTTCCTGACGGTTTTATTGAATTTTCTGGGGCGTTTCGATGGGATTTTTTTTTTGAATAATGGACGTTTGAAGTGGTTTCGTGTCGTTTTTGACGCGTCGGATGTGATCGCATGTGACGATGTGGCCGTTGGAATTATTACCAACTGGAAACCCAAAATGATGAAGTGCCGAACAAACTTGTACAGTTGTCTACAGGCGGAAAACGTTTGTACATATTATTTATTGTAGAACATCAAGCAATTTTCTACACAACGGTTTCAAATGTTACAAAAAACTAATTATAGTTAATGATTAATATTAATCTAGTTATAAATACTAATTATGTTATTGATAACGTCTCCAGTTTGAGTTACAATGGTAAAACAGGTTTTAGTTTCAAATGTCACAATGAGACTATAATATTGATAAAATAGTACATATTATTATACTAGTTTAATAAGACGGAATATTGTCACACGAGGAGAGCTTTATTAGAACGAGTGTGACAGTACGTCTTATTAAACGGGTGTAATATACTATTTTAGCTACTTTGCTTTGTTAATTCATTAAATTTTGGGGCTGGCATTTTCCTTATTAAACCCAAAATATTTAAAAAAAGACATATATCAATCGAAATTATTTCAAAAACGTGTTTCAGAGACACCAGTCTTATTGTGCGGAGGCGATCCGTTTAGAAGTTATGGCACTTTCAAAATGCGATTTTCCATAAGAGATTATGTCGTCAAAAATTAAAAACTCGCCAAAAAATCACCTTTCGTCCATAAAGTACTGTTGAACATGATGGTCCATAAGCCATTCTTCGATTAAATTGGCATGTTTGCACCTTTATCCTCTTTCTAATACTGTTGGTATAATTTTTCTTAGCTTACGATTCAGTCGGGAAGGTTAGGTTAGTTTGATTTGGCTTGTATAGTAGAATAAAACATTTACACGTTTCTGGGCTTACAACTCATTCGAGAAGGTTAGGTATGTTTGGTTTGGCTTGAATAAAGGAATAAAACTTATTTGTACGTTTATGGACTTACGACTCTCTCTCTCTCTCTCTCTCTCTCTCTCTCTCTCTCTCTCTCTCTCTCTCTCTCTCTCTCTCTCTCTCTCACGAAAACACTGAGAAATTCTTCTCTGAAAATTGGCAATATCGGTGTTTTTTCCAACCTTTTATTTTTTTTCTCAAAAACTAGGCGTCTCCCCAGGTACAAACTATTTTTCCCGGCATCTCCAAAAGCCCCTTTTTCAATATCATTTTTATTTTTCTTTAACTCGGGTTCAATAAGAAAAATCTTTACCCAAAAATTACTACCCACTTGACAAACCAGTCATTCACTGACGTTAATCAATACTAGTGTCAAAGCTGTATGAACATTTCTTTACGTATATGTCATCAGTAACACATACAACAGAACACTATAACGATCGTTGTTCAACCAGGAAGCCTTATTTTAAATCAACAATAACAAGAATAGGTTCATTACATTACAATAAGCAGAATGATGCAAACTATCGAAATCGAAATTGTAATGATCAGAGTTGGGATGAATGTCTTGGTGGAAACTTAGACTTTAGAAAGTTAAATATTGTTAAATGTCACAACTGGCAAAATTGAAGCATTTACTGAGAACAACATACTGAAGTATGTAGCAACATATGAATCGTTCACTAGTTATGAGGGGGCTGTGAAGTCTCTTTAATTATAGGAAACAAAAATGACTACTTAATTGACATAATAGTCACTCACTAACAATAATCAATACTAGTGTGAAAGCTCTATTGTTCATAGAGCTTTAGGTATAGCTTAGGTACCCATATAATAAGAGAAAGTATTGTAATCGTGTTGAATCTAGGAATTTGACATAGTATTGGCATTTCTGGACGTTTTGAGGTCCCCTGAGTTCGAAAAACATGTTTTTGGAAACATGTCTCTGTCTGTGTGTATGTAAGTATGTATATGTATGTATATGTATATGGGTATGCAGTCCATGTTTTCTCAGAAACTATATATAGTGGAAAGTTGAAATTTTGTACTTAAGCTGGATCCTTTGAAAACTTGCGACCACACAAATTTCATCATAATCAGTTAAGAGCAAAGGGCCACTAACACTTAATTTTAATTTTTTTAGGTTATCTTTGTATGCTTACTTTACCATTCAATTCTTATTGATTACCTTTTTTGTTATCCTGGCTGATCTGCGAAGGGTCCTCTATTTTAGTGAATTTTCTGTTTTTCTCAATTTTCTTCAAAACGCATTTACCGATTCCTACCAAATTTTAGAGTTAAACTGACCTAACTAATAGCTACAACTTTTATTTGAAACATCTTTTTCTAAAATCTCCTTAAAGGGCACTTTACTCATGAACTTTTCCAATTTCTCAATTGTTGTTTCAAAAAGTCTTTGAATGTTTTCACTAAACTTTATGTTTGAATTAACATATTAAATGTATACAATTTTTATTCGAAATATTTTTTCCTAAAGCTGTCCTAAAGGGCACTTTACTCTTATGAATTTTTATCTTGTGCAATTGTCGTTAAATCGGTTTTGGTGATTTATACCAAATTTCATAACTGAAGTTAGCTATTTAATGCCTACATATTTTATTTGAAAATATTTGAAAAACAACCAAAAGAATTTATTTTTTAAAACGGCGATAATGTTACCATGAGTATTTTGTATTTTTTTATGGGAAAGTCTTACAATGTTACACATCGCCATTTTTACTATAGATCAATAGGAATTTTCGAACATTTAGGAAGGTTTTTAATGAACCTTGTGGAACATCTTATATTATCTCACTGCTGGAATAAATTTTTCCAACTCCATTAATATATTTAAAAACTCACAATTACAGCTTGAACAAAAGCGACATGTTGGTTCAAGACAATCCTGTTACAATTTGTGACTATTTGTACTATTCACTTTCCAAATATATAAATTACAAATTGTTGTAAGGGAAATGTATCCCAATTTATCAATGCTGGAAGCATATAAAGCTGAGTGTCTACTACACTTATTGTGTTGTATTGAATTATGTGAATAATCGTCATTTAGATTGTGACACTTTTTAATAAACTGATTAAGTATGGCCGAAGTACCGTTCACAAACTTCAATGGAAAGCAGTAGGATTACAGTACAATAACGCTTGAACTAGAAAAATGTCTGAAAGACAATTTGTGACATTTCTATAACAGTTCTAAAATATTTTATTCTTACATCACAAACTTTATTCATAAAGGACATAAGTTCTGTTTCAAATTTTTTCCTAGGTATTTTGTATATTATATATAAGACCTATAATATATTGTGAAGTATTAATCTCATTATCATCGACTATGTCATTTCAAAACATTCGTTAGTATTATTTCTAAATCATAAAGTAAAATTTGAGTCATCTTTATCATTATATTTCTTAAAAGTCCAAAATATTTTTTACTATTTTTAACTTAAATATTTTTTACAAAACGCCACTGCACTTACCTCTTGAGTGAAGTACCTACCTGTAGCTACACAATTTCAAAAAATATTAAAGTGAGATATTGAGAAAATTTCCCAAAATCTTGTTTTGACATGACTTTCACATATTCCGAAAATGACGTTTTGCTTCCATATACGCAAATGAAATATATTTCAAAATTAGGTTCCTAAACAGTAATTTTGAAAGAGAAAACGTTTAACGTGAACTCACTGCGATGATTTATTAAATTTCTCCCACATCCGTCAGTATTAAAGGGCAACTTCAGCCCTTTCATGAAATTCTGACAAAAAAGCGTAAACATTTAATTCAACTTTTAACAAGCCCTCGGATTGACGGGATTAAACGGGGACACGTGCCACTCCCTCTTATCCTATAAAAATTAACATGTTTGTTGCGTAAAACTTTCCTAATTATTCCTGGACGGGTCCTTAATGGATACTTGCCGATGTTCCCGTAATATTTGGAGAAAAAATGGGAGAGGAACGGGAGTCCTTTGTTACGAAACTTCCTGAAAAATACGCGCGGCCATGTACAGTTATAATCCCATGTCCATGTTTCCACTTCCCAACAAAAGACTAAAAAATGGAAAACATACAGACGAAAGAGAACTGGCAAAAATTACAGGAAATGGAGGGAATGTTGTCAAAGTAGTGGATATGGTTGCTGACTTATGTGTCGGGTTTTGTGGGTAATTAAAAGTTAAATAAACAAATGGTGGAGTCTGTGTTGTAAGGAAATTTTACATGTTATGGTTGTTATAACGGTAATATCAAGTAAATTGACATGAGCTAACAACTTAATTCAGGTTTATTCCGCAAGTATTGTTATGGATAATTCAATTAAAGATATCCAGATTTATAAGTTTTAACAGGATTGCATTACTATTTTATTATTTATTTCTTTTTCAGGTGCTGCTTCACCTGATGGCCTTCAGAGCTTGTAAGGTAAGTTACCAATAATCGAGTGCTTTCGCCTACATTTTTATGTCGTCAGTTTGATATTACGCGGATATTAGTTAATTACGACGAAAATTAGGTTCAAATTTACTTTCTTTCAAAGGGAATACCGTCCCGTTGGGCAACAACTTTTAACTCCCCCTTCCGTCCATCCATTTCGATAATTAAACTGGGGGGGGATGGAGGGTAAAAAAAATTGCAGATGAAAATCAAAAAATAATTAGGCTTCTGTCGATTACAGACCTCCGGCGCTTTAATTGCTATCCGATAGTCGATAATTAGAATTGAAACGATGAAATTTCATTCTGGGGAATGTTTAATGGATCAATTAATGTATCTCCTTGTCTAAGTTTTCCTCATTACTCTTAATTGGGTCTTTACTCAGTGCTGACGTCGGAAGAGGGGTAGGTTGAGGGACTGTGTGGGTAATTCGATAGGGGATAATTTTGGAATTCCAACAAGTTTTATTTTCTTGGTGGATAAACGTTCCGCGATACAAGTAGTGTAAATATTGAAGTAATATCGACGAGAGGAGAGGTAGTTCGGATTCAGATTTTAAAATTATGTACATTTGATGTTATACGTATTTGTAACTTCTTTACATTGTGTGTCGAAGCTTAGTTTTCCAGATGAAAACTTATTAACGTCTTTTCGATGGTGTAATCCAGGAGGTTGTTTGTATTTTATTAATAGAAAATGATCAAGGAGATATTAGTTTTATACATGAATTTATTCACGAAATAATTTAACGAAGAAAGGAAATTAATTTTTTTTTTATACATTTATTCGCGTATTTTATAATTTAACAAGAAAGTTTCTAAATAACTACATAATGGTACAATATCAAATATATGCTCTAGAAGTGCTTGTTTTATTGGAAATAGGTGGTAAATTCTGTATCTTCTCAGATTAAATTCTTGGTATTTATTCTTTTTTTTTATTGGTACGCTATTTTGCCTATTTAAAACATGCTTTGGCGTGCGTAAACTTTTTCGCACGCGCGTGTTTTAAAGTCGCCATGGAAACGTATCAACAACGGCCATATCAACCAATAACAGAGCGTTTTTGGCCGGAGCGGGGCAAGCCGATTGGTGGCACGATGTGCGACGGGCCGTCACGAAGCGTCCCGAGTGTCATTCAAATTAATCATATTGGGTATGCACTTGGTTTTGGTATAAAAAATGGTACCAATAAAAAAAAATCGCGTAAAGTATTCGTGGATAACTGCTCTTTCAAGCACTTGCTCTATTTCGAGCACTCCGGCTACGCCGTCGTGCTCGAAAACTCGCGCGTGTTTGAAAGAGCTCAATATCCACTCATACTTTAATATACTATTATATCTTCAGAAGAATTATTTTATTGAAATTCTTGTAACACATCTTAACTATATTTAAAAAAAATGGCGATGTGTATATCGGACGCATTTCTCATATTTTATTAGAAATATTCCATAGTAGAATAAATACTCTAAGTTAAAGAAAAATTAGCTACTGATTTTAAGCCAATTTCAAAAACCCAAAAAGGACTAATTGTAAACTGCCCTTCAGAGAAGATTTAGATACCCAAAAATGTTATTAAATTTTATTATAAAAATTCAATTCAAGTAGGTTAATTAAAAAATATTTGAGCGGATTTTGATAAAATTTTCAAAAACCGAAAAACGTCAAGTGTCATTCAGGATATACCAAACAATGTTATTCAACTTTATTGTAGGTATGTGTGTTCTGGGATGAAATAAACATTTAATTAAAATAAAATTGTTGGCGCAAATTTCGAGAAAGTTTTCAAAAACCAAAAAGTAACAAAAATAATCCACCTCTTTATCTCGACCCATTTAAATAAAAAGCGTATTGGAAGGTCCTAGTATATTAAAAAGTTTAAATACAATGTTTGAAGTGTTTGTAATTTTTAATTTTCGAGAAAATCATACCACAAAAACACTCAGTAAAATGAGACCTAAAATGTCTGGAAATACAAATAGTAACTCGATAACAAATTGACCCGAATATAATGTTTCTCATATTATGTGAGTGGAACTAAGTAAGGAATTAGTAACGCCATGCACTTTTTTTAAAAAAAGATTTTTATACAAAAGAAAGATTTTTGTTAATGCGTTTAACAAAATACATCGTCACTTTCCTAATAATTCAGTAAAATCTATTTGTAACTAAAAAATTTATTTATTTGACTCATTGAATCTTGTAAAGACTTAATAATTGATAGGTGATACTATTTAGGGGTAGTTACTTCGAATAATTCTTGTGTTAAAATTCTTGAAACACGTCCATTTTATTATTTTTAGTGATGCCCACCATATTCCTGTTTGCGAGAGACTCGTCTCGTCTCGTTTTCGAGGCGAGACTCGAGACGATACTTTAAATTTTCCTTGCGACACAAGACGAGATTTTCAAAAAGCCTCGTCTCAAATCTCGCACGACAGTCTCGCAAAAGTCTCGAAATATCGCAAATAAAAAATGGCAAATATTAATTAATTATTATAACTATTGCGAATGTTATTGAAACATGTTTTTTTAAAGCCGCATAATAGCGAGCAGCCTGTGTTTACAATAACTGTTACGCAATGTTTATCTTTTTGAGCTTTCCGAGATATTGCCACGTGTACGACTATTATACCAGAGTTGAAGACTTACCTAGGGAATACAAAGATTCAAAACATTTTTATATTGGATAAAATATTTTTTTTTTCTGTAACGAGAAAAAAGTTGACATTTTATCCCTGTTGACAGGAATTTTTTGTTAAGCTTTATGATTAATATTAATTTTTAATATCTCCACGACAATTTATTTTATATTCACCGACCTTTGGAGATCACCTACCTATTACTCACCCTACTTCTCATGTTATAATCGACTTATAATAATTGGTTTATTTCAGTTCTTGTCGAAAAAGCAAATTTGATAAGCACTTAGATATAATTGAGGATCAAGGAGGAACCGGACGTAATAAAACGGCAAAATGCAAGATATGCACGAAATCGCGAGAAATTTGCGAGACTTTTGCGAGAATCTCGCGCGAGACATGAGACGAGACGAGACTTTTATTGCGAGACGAGAGTGAAGACGAGACTTTCCACTTTTTTTACGAGATTTTTCAAAATCTCGTCTCGTCTCGTCTCGTGAGCAAAACTGATTATTTTTTTAGTGTTCTTTCAAATGTTGCTGATAGTTAAATTTTATGTCGATCTGTAATACATATTTATAATTTCCATAGTTCAAAATAGCTTGAATGCTAATTTTTCGTACAAAAAAATTACAGGTTAGGTACTGTTCGTACAACTAAAGATGGTGTAACTGTCACTGTCTCTTTTATTCAAAAAAAAAATGTTAGTATCGGTTTTATTAAAATGTATTTACTTAGTTGTGACAGTTTTGCAACAACTGTTTTTGGTGGTAAATTTTTGGGATGGATTTTACCCCCTAAAATTATTTTTCGGTGGTAAAAATACGTGTCTCTTATTTTTCAATATATTTATAACATCATCAATCACCACCATCAAAATCGGCGACCAACACGTGGGGTACCTCCCTTGCGAGTTACATTAATTACATAACAAATACAAATAAAAAACAAGTAAAACGCAAATGTTTTTTTAAAACAAAGTAAAAACAAAAAAAAAACATTCATTACACTCAAATAATCAAAAATAAATAGTTTTTCCGGAAGAGAAAGTCGAGATAGGAAATTTTAAATACGTTGTATCTAAAAGGCACTTTGGGAAATAATTGATGTACGTCTGGTATTTCATGTTTTTCATAAAAATCTTTTTCCTACGGTTTCTTTTACAAACCGAACATAATGTATTTTTTTTAAAAGAGATTTATTTTCCCAAATTAGGAAAGTTGTTTTGTCGAATTGTATATCAATTTGTTCAACGAGTTGAACCTGCGTATTATTTCATGACTTTCTTTTACATTTGTTTTCCGATTCCATGATAAACACACATTTGTTACGAATATTCCCAAATTAGTTCAATCGTTAATAAATCATCATCAAAAATGGATCAAATAATAATCAAATTTCGGTAAAGTATTACACATGTAATATTAGCCAGCTCACTTCTGGCATTAAATATAAATTTACTCACGTAATAAGAGAGGTTGTCGCGCCGTTTCTGTCTTTTATGTCTGGATTTTTATTTTCCGGCCAGTAATCGCTACACAATACCCATTTGAACTGTAATTTCATCGTTTGCACAACCAACGATGTATTTAACAACGCAAACGAATCTTTAATAATAAATCACGCCGGTCATAAAATAACGTACGGAAAATTTGTTTGAATATCGCTGTAGAAATCGTAAATATGTATTTAGGTATAACGTAGGTAAATAGAGGTTGTTTTAAATATTCTATTTTATTCATTGGTTACAAATTACCGAGGAACTATTGGTCTCCATAATTGGAAAATTAAATATCACCCTTTTGTTATTCGTCATTTCCACCGTTGATAGATCAATATTTAAGCTAGTGTAATTAAAAACCGTGAACAAATAACGTGCTGTTACGTTAATTATTCACTGTTGAAATATTGAAACGATGTGAAATCAATAGGGAGGTTTAGTGTTCGTTTTTAATTAATAGTAAAATATTAATAGGTAAGGGCTGCGCCATTTTGTTTTAAGGGGCACTCAGAAGTTCTGATCCTCGTTTTGTATTTTATCGAGATCAAAACGGAAATCCATCAAATTTCCATTATTGCTCTACAGAAGTTTTGTTGAATTCTTTTATTAGCAATCTTGCTAGCCATTTTGATATTTCCACATTACCTACACTTAATTTTACTTTTGTGTAATTTTTAAAATGTGGGCGTTTAGAAACGATGATAATGTTGGGTCAATTAGGTTCTTGGGCAACACAGGCGTCTTTGGCAATTTAATTTTATGTAAAACAAAAAACAATCAAAAATAAAGTATTAGACGACTTAACTCAAACTTAATCTAATTTTTGTTGATTTTGGTTAATTGTAAAGCTCCAATTAATTTTGGGATCATTTGATATTTTTCATTTATTTTCTAATAAAAGTGTCCTTATATGAAAGGAACGTTAGAAAAATATTAAGTAATGGATGAATTAATTAGTTATTTAAATTCAATATTGGAGGACTATTCGCCTAGAAATGGCAAATAATTTCGATACGTACCATTTACGGTGTAATTACTAATTAGTATTGATAATAAAAATCGAGCACCATACAAAACAATTTAGACCGAAGTGTAAACAATACTTGAATCCACATCGACAGAATGTGGTACTTAAGCTAGAAGCGTTATTACGATCACCCAAAAGGGAAAGCAAGGGCAATTTAAAAAGCAAATAACTAACAATAAGCAATTTGTTGGCTGGGAAAGTATGAAAACTTTGTTTTTGTCTTTGTCAATTATTTAGGTAATTAAAATTTTTCACAGACGTAATACGGTTTCCTGCTCACACTCTATAAATTGTAGCTTAACACGTTTATATAATTTTTTTATTCATTTTTATAGCGTATACTGCGTGCATATTTTCAAACCCACATGATTGCACATTTTCCAAGTCCTGTTTTCATGTTGAACCTTATTCAAAAATTCATTTTACACTAATTTATAGAGGTTTCTTTCTCATGTCTGTGTAAATCAAAGGTGCACCTCCCACCCCTGATTTCAGTTTATTTTTATTTGCACTCCCGATATGTGTACCAACGAAAGACAATACACGAAGGACGTTAAATTTTATCGTCGCGTAATTGCACGAAATTCCTATAATGAACGCAGTGAGGTAATACGAATCGGCCCGTATTAATTCCATACGGTGATCGATCCATTATCATATTAAAAAAACGTTTTAACGTTTTTGATGAATGGCCTCCATGGAAATAATACCGTACATGTTGAAACCCGATATATTTATCCTGGCTCGGTGTGTATTGATGAGTTCAAAGCAGAAACGCGGGGTACGAGACCGAGAGCGGGAATTTCTTTAATTCAATATTTTCCTATTTGTTGGAATCTCCTTTGAGGAATATATCATATTTTTCACTTTCTCTCTCTCACACTCACACATATTTCTTTTTTGCAGAGATTTAAATTCGAAAATAAATCTCGTCTGAGGGTTTGGAGAAAGAGCAGTTCGAGTATGAGCAAAAGTATTCGAAAGTATGGATCGCTGGAGTCTTATTTTTCTTTTTTGTGTCTGCCTATTCGTGTGTGCGAGTCTTGAAATTTGATCTCTCTTCCAGATTTAAATATTTTTGACCCGTCTTTTCAGTTCGAAAGATTCTAAGAAAGCACTAAGGTCGTCCCTTTTTGCTCTACGTCCATTAGTAATTGCTCTCTCACACAAAACAGTAAATATATGAAATCGTAATGATATATATACGTCATGTACAGAAATGAATGGTAGCTCGCCACCCCTGGAGCAGGCAACCAACAACACAAACAATTTTAACACGAGTTGCCACCAAACAGCTAGCGCGGTGCAATAATTGGCCGTCTGGATCGTTTGTTTTTTAGATGTTGACACGTGTCACCGATCCAGCACTTCGAGCGAAGCCATAAGAAAGCTATGCTTCTAAAAAGTTAAAGTACTATTTATCAGTGCGGTTTATGGTTGTAATTTCTAAGTCTTGTTTGGAACGTGATTGGAATGGAATTGTGTCGTGAACTGAGATCAGTGAGCACAAAAACGAATAGTATGCATTTTAACGGAATATTTTTCAGTGTTCCACACTGTTCCTTAACATGGGGCGTCATTTAGGGGATTGTAAGAGTTGTCCACCCACCACCCCAGAAAGTTGCGCAATATGTTTTTTGTGATGAGGCACCAATTCAATCAATTTTCGCCAGAATGTATATTTATTTTAAAATAGGCACCCCTTTAACAAATCAAGTACTCTATCCATACTCTACCCTACTACTTCAAGTAAAAAAAATATTTCTTTATTAATAAACTCACTTAACTTCGAGTTATTCTCAAGAAGGGGACAATCAAAAACAGGAAAGTTTTATTCCAATATTATTTTAAAATAGTAGTTACTTTTTCAACAAGTAATATGTAATTTTCAAGTTGTAGTATTGTCTTGAAAGTCTGTTGGTTACGAAAACTTTGTTACTATTTAAGGTGAGTTTAGAAACTCAACTAAATTAAGAATTAAATTAACAACCAAGAATTAAGAAAGATAAATACAGGAAAATCTCATCTGCAGTTTATAAACTTTCGAATGTCAATTACATTAATAATTAAGAATTAAGAAGATGGTTATCTTTCATCTTTTCAACTAAGAATTAACAATTATGTTTTTCGCGCATGTGCACAAAGCACACAATTTTCGGTTTTAGGCGTTAACCTCTAAACTATCAATTGCTACCAATATGGATAGTGAAAAAGTTGTCGAAATGATGGGTGTTCTTTTATTGGTGACTACACCTTGTTTGCAAGTGGAATCATCAAGAAGCGAAGAAATCGGAGATTTAAGATAAGGCCGATGAACAAAAATCGAAGAAAAACCAGTGTATATAAAAATATCGTTAAGTATGCCGAACTGAATGATAGGGAACAGTTTTTTAAGTACACCAGGATGAGCCCTGATATGTTCAATTACGTGTTTCTCATTGAACCATTTATCCAGAGAAGTACAATAATAGATTCCATTTCCCCTGGTCAAAGATTAGCGATGACTTTACAGTATGGCAATAAATAAAATGAAAAGTAGGAGTATAACCACTCTTTACATTACAGCTACTTAGCCGAAGGATGCTCATTTCAAGAGATAGCTTTTAATAATTTTACAGGAAAAACCACGACTTCGTTAATAATCGCTGAAACTTGTGAGGTATTATGGCAAGTACTTTCTACCATAGTGTTGCCTTCGCCAACTGATTTCGCGAAGCTAGTGATGGGTTCTTCTTCAGATGGAATATGCCAAACTGTATTGGGGCTATTAATGGCAAGTTGGTGAACATTCAGTCGCCGAAGTACTCTGGGAGTGACTACTTTTCATACTAGAAGTCCTTCAGGTAGGATTTGGTTACTAGTATAATCGATTTTACATATTTTCTAAATATCGCAGCATCACCTTAATGGCTACTTGTGATAGCTATTATAAATTTCGATGGGTGGATGTCGGTGTACCAGGTTCAAACAATGATGCCTCGGTATTCAGGGAATCAATACTTAGCCAGTTGCTGCTACAGACAGAATTACCAATTCCTCCCCAAAAAAGCTGCTAGGAACACATCTGTGTTTGCCTAACTTCCTTGTAGCAGATCAGATATTTCCACTCCACGAAAATATCATGAGACCCTATCCTGGAAAGTACTTAGGAGAGAACAAGAATATTTTCAATTATAGATTGTCCAGAGCTCGTAGAACCATTGAAAATACGTTTCGCTTATTGGCGCAGCGTCGGAGACGCTTACGGAATCCTATAATTGCAAAAACAGAAACTTGTGAGAAAATTATATTGGCCACAATTGTTCTCCATAATTTATTACAAAAAGGAGAGGAAGATTAAGAGAGGAGGTATTGCCCAACTGGATTTGTCGATACTCTGGATGCCAATGGCAAGATAAAAGAAGGTGCTTGGAGAAGCATGCCTGGAAATCTCCAATCTAACACTTCCTCTACCTGGAACGTCTAGTACGAAACACTATACAATGAAATTATTAATTTAAAATTAATCATGTTTATAAACGCCCCCTTTAAGTCTGTAGTTGTTAATTGTTAAATTGTCAATTCTTAATTTTAATTTAGTTGAGTTTATAAACACCAAAAATACTAATAATTACTACTAATCAATTCAATTTTTATTTTCGTTGTGTTCCTAGTAACAACTATAAAACATTTAGCCAGACGTGTTTTTCTAACATACCCAAATCAGCCACTCAGCAGGACTGTTGTTTCAATCAGTTTGCGGTGTTTCCACAGCTATCTGTTTCTCCTGACTGGTAGTACTGCCACATCACAAACTCAGTAAGTTAAAGTAATTTTCGTTGCCAACGTTATAAGTTCTTATTGTCATAACTTGTACAAGGTTGTGTCTTGAAATTGACTCAAAGTTAAAACCTGAATTTATAAAGTAAAAGGGTATACTACTACAGTCTTGTTTATGGGGCCTTCGAGAACCTCTCCCCGGCATATATATTCTTGAATCCTATTTGTGAGTGTCCGAGTTGATTTTGTTTTATAGCCTTAATGGCTTATGTTAAACATTATACCATAACTTAAGCATGGCAAAGTGAATTTTAAATATCGACCTTGTAACGCGCTTTGTGCGGTTACTTGTGAGATTTGGCGCTGGGACGGATTTCGGGAGTTCGGAAAAGGGTTTTAAGAGATTTTTAAGGGTTTTCTCCCTCGGAAAAATGCCTGGGTAGTTTACGAACTCAGGAGAATACCAGGGTTGTCTGTAGAAATGAAACACACACTCCAATTTAGAAAATCCCTAAGTTATTTTATTCCCAAACGACAGTGAAAAACACTTCGTACGACTAACACCTGCTGGCGCTAGGTCGACGAACGGAGATCGGGCAAAAACTTATTTACAATTATTTACGTATTTCCAAAAGGAAACACACAAATACGAAAATATTAATATTATCACAGTAGGAGAGAAATAAAATTTATTCTAAATGAAATCGGAGAGATTCAAAACTATTTAACTAAGCGAAAATGCGGAAAGTAAAATACTTTGCAAACGGTTGAGATCTGAAAAATGAAAAACCCTCTTAATGCGGAAAATACGAAAACGGAAAATTATCCTAACAACTTTACAATAAAAGAGAAATGGCTAGATATGGAGACGATAGGAAAACGTGCAGTGGCTAATATTCGGTAGTGCGGCTTTTACGTATCGAGAGAGCGAGAGCGTGAGAGAGAGAATACGGTAGACGATGTCACAACCGCCGGTTTAACATGTAGTAAACGTTCATCCACAGATAGCTTATATCTAGCGGTCGGTACGCCCACAACGAAAAATCACAGATAACGTATAGCTTACTAGCTAGCGATCGGGGACGCTTTCACAATAGACGAATAACTACGAATAGCTCGGACGGCTTACGACTATCGGTCGGGGACTATGCACAATTTACGTACACTCACAAATAACAAATAATTCGGCGGCTTGTAACTAACGGCGGTGACGTTTACAATAGACAGATAGACGGATCGACTTGCTATTAACAAGTCTTGGTTCTCACCTTGGATTAAGTCGGGCAGAGAACACCGGAGGGGGCGAGTGGCTTATATAAATTTAGTCTTGATATTTAAACGATGGTAGATTGGTTCGATTTTACGATTAATTGTACATTGGGTGGTCTACCCTCGACTCTCTAAAATCGGCTTCATTACAACCTGATAAAAATGTATGACTAACACTCTAGTAACTAGTTGAATGCCGATAAAGGTATTTTGACGTAGAGTACTCATCATAACCCCAAACGTGAGTTTTAGCAAGAGTTTAAGAAATGTTCCAAACATGTTTATCCAATGAAATGTTTATTTATTCTTATTGTTTGAAATTAATGCAATTTATTCACTGATTGGTCACGTGGCAGAAATTAGAATCCTGTATTACAGGAGTCAATGAATCGCATATATCTTTAATAAGTATCGTTTCTTCCATAGTTGTTCGAAAGAATTTTCACTTTTAATTCTAAATATAGATCTCAGATTCTCTTTTGACGGGTGCTGATGCAACAAAGTGTGTAAAATGAGCTGTATCCTCTATATTCGCTAAATTTTTTTTTTCTTCTCCATATCAGGTATTAGACTGCTTACAGGTTTTGCCTGTTACGTCAACCATATTTTCTTGGTTTACCAATACTTCCTCTGTCTACATTTATAGTTCAGTACCATTTTGGGATACTTTCATCTTGGATTCTGTCTACATGCTCTTTCCATTTCCTCCTATTTTTTTTAATTCTTTCATTTACGCGAAAGATGTTCAATGCTCTTCGTATAATATCATTTGTTATTCTATCCATAAGTGTGCAACCTTCAGCCCTTAAGAAACTTACTTAAGAAAGCTGTACTTTTATCATCCAAAGTTTATTTTAAATAATAATAATTTTCTTGTAAATAGAAAGTGAAAGAGTTTTAGTAGACCGTACTGCCTTCTGTAATTTCCCCAATTCTCTCACTAATTAATCATAAATTTCATTTTTCTCTGCCTCGTCTCCCACGACGCGACCCGTTAAACATTTCAAGCGCGGCCTCTCTAGGGAGGTGTCAAATATATTTTTCAAGTTCTTCTTCCTTAGACCCCTCGTCTCGTTGCTCTGTTCCTTTTCTCGCGGAAACGACCGCTAAATAAGAGTCTAAACGGCGGCGTTTAATCATTTATAATTAATTTACCGGTCGTTTGTCTCCTCGGTCACGTGCGCTGGTTTAATTTTCGGTCCGTTATTTATTTTTTCTTTGAATTTCTGGAGGGTAATTGGGACCGTTTGGAATAATGAAGATTTTGAATGAAGCGTTTCGAAGGGGGAATTGCGACTTGGATTTGTATGGTGCAAAGTTTATTTTGACCTATTTAATTGTGTATATCCGAAAACGTGTAATTTCCGAATTAAACGACGTGAATCATTCGTATGTTGAAAAATTTAATATTCTTGTTAATATCTCAGAAATAGTTTGAAATTCGACATATTATTACAGTTATTGTACTTAAGTACGTTATATATATATCCAAATAAAAATATTAATGAACATGTTCCAAAAAGCGCAGGTTTGCATTTGCTTTTTAGATCTTTTCTTCAGATTTCTACGGTTTCCCTGAGTTTAGTGCGAAGCTGAAAACACTTAACTTATTTATTTTATTCAATACGACCAATACCACTTTTAGTTTATCTTGCTTTCAAGATAACTTCGAAATATGATTGCTTATGACTTAAATGTGCAAAAATATTCATTTTAAAATATAGTCCTGGAACTGCTAGAAATAATCGTAAATATTAGACATTAAGAATTCAACATGTGGGCTTAAGCTCGAAAATGCTTCGTTTGGGAGTCCACACGAAATTCAAAAAGATAAATACTTGAAATGTTCAATTATTCAAGAAACGGTGTAATTGTTATTTTTTAATGCAACACAACGCTTAAAATGCTGCCAGCAATAATGTTTCCAGCAAAGTTCTTCACTTTCCACAGTACCCTCATTTTTCTACCTACTCTTGCACCCCAAAAACCAATTTTTTACATTGGTGTCTTGGGGTGTATTTTAAAAAATGTTGGAGTTCTTATAGCCTAAAGGATAATTGTTATAGTGGTAATTGAAGTCGAAACGGATTTTCGATAGTCAAAGCTATTTGCAAAATTGTTTCAAAATTTCAGTTTTACGGTTTTTCATGGAAATCTCCATCTTCACATTTTCTAAACCGACAATTTTGTTACAGGATTTGTTATTGTTTGTCAAATTTCATAACATGTAGTATTAACATATATGCTATTGTATAATTGCATTTTAACATTACAAATGGAAAGAGTATTGGTAAAGAAGTACTTATACATATAAAAATATTATATTTACTCTTTTACTGGTTCATTAGACCAAATCGTGTTATTAATATTTTTTTTTGTAATTGATAGGTCTTATTGAATCACATTTGTTCCAAATGAAGACATAATTGTAACAGATTTCATTAATTCGAATGTTGTGCCCATTGTGTTTGAGCCCATTTTTATAAACATAACAATCTATACGTTGTTAAAATGGACTGTATTTCTGAATTAGTAGTTTAAAGACTCTAATCCAATCCCGCCAATCACCTGATGACTTTTAGGTCTATACTCATACTACAATATTTTAAATTTTCTTAATTTTTACACATTGTTTTAAACTGCCTAAATATTAGGAATTGTTTAAAATATGGGGATATCTGCAATATAACGATAAATTAGTTAGTTCTTTTTGGCGGGACAAGGGGATGCAAGCGGATATGTTCCAGTTTCCTGTTCCGAATACATAAATTTCTGAGTATAATCATTTTTTAATTTAATTTAAAATTAATTTGATTTTTTAAACAATTCAATTGAAAAGTAGTATATCAAGTAATAACAACGAATGTAAGCAACTTAGATCAATGCTCAGAAATTCATGACGTTTGAATTACTATTGTGCAGACACACACATAGACAAAACACAACATAAGCAGCGCTGCTAAATGTTTGCAACTTTGGCGAAGCAGCGATAGTTCACCATTTTATTACTCTGTCCATTTGTGAATCCTGTGCTCCTTTAAACATGAAAAACATCCTGTTTCCCACAAAATTGTTGGAAAAAGGTGGAATCAAGTGATTTTCAACAATTCCGGTCCATACATTTATCGAAAATTCCTCTTTATTGTTCATTTTAAAGATAATTGTTGAAATCATACTAATTATTAAAATGAAAATGCAAAGATTCTTGCAATAATTGTTGACCATAATTAAATTTGGAATCTAAAACTTTTGTGTTTTTTCATGTTTTCTTTACGAGAAAAGAAATTTTTACGTCCAAATCTGAGAACGTACACTTATAATACAGCCTGATTTTCCAAGTGTTAGTCATGAAAAGCAAGTGTAAAGAACAGCCATTTTTCAATTTCATCGTTCGTAATTTAATCATCCAAGTAACATTTGCAAGCTCAATCTTTCAATGGCGTTCAGACGCTTTTTTTAAAAATTAGTAACACTAGTTAGTAACATTACTAATTGTTAGCTAGTTTTCTTAGCACTTTTGCGCTTGGATTTCGAAATATTTAAATCTCCTTCCCCAAAATGTTGCTACCAAAAAAGTACGATTGATCTCACCCCTAAAAGGGTCGGAATGACGCATGTTGATGAAAAACATCGGAATTAACACGAAAACTTGGCACACAACCAACTTCAATTAAGTGTAGTATAATCGATCCCTAATAATTCCCCGGCGACGCCGATCCGTCAGAATCAAAGGAACATAATAATTACGATCCAGTAAGCCCTAATCACGCCTTAATACGTGTACGACATACGTGCATACCACACAGATGAACCTCGATCATATCGGATGATTTACGTGTAGTAAAGTAAAGCGATCTCTGCTTGTTAGGGGATTCAGGTGAGAGCAAGCACGTGTACCTTCCCTTCTCCTCTCTCTCTCTCTCTCTCTCTCTTCCGCCCGATCCTCATAAACAACTAAATTTAGAATTATCAGGAGCGAAGGTCGCCGGTGTTTCGGACGTTTTTCGCTAAGGGTTGAGATGCAGGGGACGGTTTCTGATGAAAGTCCTTGGAAAAATTCTGGAAAAACTTCGAATGACTGACGACTGACGCAGTATAAACGTGTGAAGCCCACTGGGCCATACGAAATTATTTAAAAGAAATCTGAAGACCTCTACAGACAAATCCAACTCTAACAACTCCAAGATTGACGACGAAGTTGACATTCTTTTCAATACCTGAAAGTTGTCAAGTCAAGTCATATTGTTACCAAGAACTTATTTGGTCCTAAAATCAAATTTGATCAGATCAGTCTGGAATGTTCTTTTGTCAACTCGAATTCATCCTGTGATTGTCCAGGTTCACATTTGATCCTTGAAGCTTATCGCCTAATACTGTTATCAATCTTATCAGCGTTCCTGATAAATCTGTTGTAATATTAACGGTCTGATTAGTGACTACTGATATCCCTTAAGGGCCTTTCTGATCCTTAAATCCTGCTTGATCCTTGAATCTGTTTTTTCAGTGCCAATTTTATACAAAAAACATTTTTTTAAAGCCTTTGTCATTTAATAAACAACTAAAAGAAATATCTACTAATAATGGAAAATGTTGATATTCAATACTAAATTTATTTTATTTAATTTTGCCATATAAACTGACATTTATTGACGTCAAATCGAACCTATAAAGTCATTGTTTATTTTGTTTATTTAGGCATCGGATTAAAATGTTTTAATACGCTGTCTATTCAACTTTGCCGTAAAAAGTGACGTTTTATATGTTTAAAATTGTTTTCGTCGTTGTCAAGGTTGGGGCACTGAAGTTGTCATCTGTTAAATTTTCTCTTCAAAATTGGACTTACTCCGCTAAACGTCAGTTTATATATGGCAAAATTGAATAAAACGTTGTAATACACTCGCGGATACAATGAACGTTTAACCATATCGTTCGTTCAACGTTCATTTTATCTGCTTGTATAATAAATAACTATTATAACACGGTGATAATGTTGCCATGAATATTTTGTGCCGTCATATGAGAAAGTCTTTCGATGTTACACATCGCCATTTAATGTATGTAATAGTTAACATAATTTCTAAACACATTGAAAATGTGAGTAGATGTGTCTCACGAAAATAGAGTAGAAGATAGGAAATTATGCACTAACGAAGAATAGAACTATAGATGCGCACGTATGTTATGGAAATCTCATTGTAGCCAAGTTTAAAGCAGATGAAAATTGAGAGTCCACAAACCTAATTTGTAACAAATATCATACAGTGGTAATTATGAATGTAATAGTGACAATTTTGTGCTTATGTACTTGTTATGCTATAGTATTTGCACAATATATAAATGAAAACGGACTCTTGTCTTGTCTTGTCATATATATCTACACTATATATACTGTGTGGTATACCGCCTTTTATATATACGGACACATCTCCTCCTTTACCATATCTACACAAGTTTTGACAATTGTCAGATATCCAGATTTATTTTCTTTACCAATTGTTACTTATCTTCCAATAGCTTTACGCTATTTCTTGATTAGTTTTATTGAGATCTTGGTGAATGGAAATTTTACATTTGTTGTAAACCCGTATGCAATTTCTGCATCATCGCGACAGTTTTTGGATACCATCTACGTTTTTCTTAAACCACCTATACTCTTTTTCCCAACAAGATAGATGCATATTAATGAGATGGTCGTCAACAGAGGGATTTTTCATGTACCGGAAGAAACAAAAATTCGCAGTTATCGTAAGTAGTATACCTGTATTTTTACCTGTTTTTGTATAATTTTGAAGGGGCCACCCTATTTAGTGGTGTCAGAACAAAAGGTCTGAAGGCGAAGAAAAAGAAGAAGGTAAGAGATAAGCAGAAGTCCGGCGAGCGAAGATTGAGATCTCAGTGGCGTTTCACGTTTTCAACTAAATCTCCTCTACATGTATTTTTCCAGGAATACGTGGTCACTTGTTACAAATTGCCTGCGTACCTACCCCTATTAGTCGTAATAATTCTCGTTACTTTTAATCCTACTGTCTACTACTGAATAACCTTATTTCAACGAAAAATACCGTAATTATTGGTACTCCGTTATCCTAAATGATATCGTTACCTGCACGCTTATGACCTTGACTGTCAATTCCTTAATATGCGTCTATCTTGTTGGGAAAAAGAGTATAATATACTCCTACTGCCCTTCCCACCGACCTTCCTCTCCCGACGGGCTACGATTTCCCTTCCCAGTTCAAATCAGACCCGTACCCGAAACCAAAAAGAGACATTATTTGCACACCCTCTCTCCCGTCCTGCTTCCCGTGCCCGCAATCTGATCCCGGTTGAGACCAATTCGCCTTAATAACTCGGGACAACAAACAATGATATATCCCCCCTCGGACTAGTTCAGCTCGCAGCTCCGAGGGAGATATCACGAACAGCTGCACGTCCATCAACGCAACATGCCTCGAGATCGGGAAAGGGGAGGAAAAATTCCGCGAGGCGTATGTAAATCCTGGACGATGGGGGAAAGTTTGCGATATTCGAGATGTTTCGGAACGGGACCCAGTTGTGGATGAATTACGCGATTGTAATTCATTTTGGGAGGATCTCAGGAGTAAGATTCTCGAATTTGGGGAAACGTTTTCCGAGTCGTCCTTCAGGATTTACCATTTTTTATTGCTTGTTATTGTACTCCGCTCCACATTTTCATAATCAGTGAAGTGGATGAGATCCGGAGGGGATTTATTCATCCCTGTTTTTTTAAATGAAAGTCAATAAAACGGGTTATTACATCCAGAATCCGACGCAATAATCCAGAAGTTTGTGAATTGTACCACAGTTAAAGCTGACTTCGTAACGCAACTCCCCCACGTATGCGAATTTAAAGCAAACAACCTCCTTCCGTTTGATATGACATACATACGCACATACCCTCATGCGGGATATATGTACGATTTTAGCGGCGTATGTGGTGAGAGGGTGCAATTACCCGAGGTAATAAGGGAAGAATTCATTAACGTACCCTTCCTCCGCCCCTCGTATACGGCTTTAATGACGGTATTTGTGCGTTCGAGGGGTTACTTTCGAAAAATATTGGATAATGAAGTGATTTTTCTGTCAACCCTTCTCCCGTCTCTCTTTCTCTACTTGCATGGAAATGTACTGATTGGAAAAAAATTGGGAAAATTAACCCACTGTTGGAAATATCGATTTGTAGTTTGTTTCGTTTAGAAATGTAGGGCGGAGAATGTTGATAAAGTCGATTTTATTTGATAAAAATCCCACTTTTACACACATTCTCTCTTGGATGTCCAGAAAGTCTGTTTGTCTTTCAATGTTGTCATTCACCCTCATTTGGGCTTGAAGAAGTTCATTGAGTTACAACACCATCTAAAATGATGCTTCCATAAAAATATCTCTATACAACTAGGCGCAAAGATGGCCACTTGCGTTTCTTAATATCAATTCTTTATTACTATAGCTTATAAGTAAGTACTTGAATTTACCTCTAAGGACCCCGCACCAATCTTATGCATTTTGGCCCCCGGTGAATTTCTCTGAAAATTTGGGAAAAGATAGGTTTCGATCTCCTGATCAAAAGTCTCAATGGGCACAAAGCCCAAAAATCACTCCTATGGCCCCTACCGGGGCATTTGAAGCCAAAACTGTTGAGGTTTGAGAAAATGACGCACCGCTCATGAAGCCAGTGCCTTCGCTAAGGAGAAGGCTGAAAATAATTCTTGGGGCTAAAATTGTCCTCTCTTTCATATTCTGGGATCAGTTCAGGGCCGCTGACCTCCTAAATACCCGAAAATGGAGCGCGAAAGGGCTAAAATCGTGAATAATAAGACATACTATAAAGGCGAATGCGAACCTCGCAAGTTGGCCTGAAAATTGACAATATTATGATTTTAATATTGCTACAAGCAAAAATAAAGAGCGTTGGGAAGGGGGGGGGGTGGAATTATCATCGGAGGTTGCTTTAGGCGATCGAGACTAGTTTTCGATCGGGCCTTTTAGGGTCATTGATTCCTTTGAAGGGTCAGTTCAAACATACTCACCTGTCCAGGGGCTGGCAATAGAGGTTAAGAGGTTACAAGGCGGTGAAGGGCAACTTTCTTATTGTTTCTTTCAACAGCTACTCAAGGTTGCGTTCGGATAGGATGGGGTAAGGTGATATGACATCAGAAATACACAATAACAAAAACAAGATAGTCTGAAGTTTTCATTTATATACACGATATCCTCGGTTACATCACAGTTGAGATTGTTTAGTTTACAGTATACCGAATTCTTTCACACAATATAATGTTCTTTACATCACATATAGCAACATGCCCCCTCACTCTGGTACAATTTCTTCGATAACATGGACTCCTTGTGGTTCTTGGTTTCTATTAGCTGCATCATGCGTAGAATCGAGGAGACTGGCATTTGGGTATCTTATATTATCCTGGTGACGAGCATACCCGAGATACCATAATACACTGGCAATATGACTACAAGTCCCCAACATCCGAGAGCCTGATTGACAAGTGCAATACTAGCCATTGATTATATCCTCATCTGGATTGACTAGCACTTCTTCCTGAGGAACATATGAGATGAACACATGATGGGTGGTACGATTTCGATGTCTGGAACGTATTCGGACTCGAATAACATTATCCCAAACAACAGCAGAAGTCAAGAGTAGTCGGAGAAAAGACCCCCGCCCGTCGATCCTTGCAATTATGTCGTGACTCCCCTCTCTCCCACTCCCATATCCCCGAATCCTGTCTAGACAGGATTCGGGGATATGGGGAGCCGATCTGTATCTAGATACAGATTGACTAGAGTCCAATGGCATTATTTACCACATTCTGCTTTTCCTTATACAAAAACAATGCTGGATTTCTCACCTAACGACTTCTTCTCAGGCCATTGAGCCTAAATGAATGCAAGAACTCCGAAACTCTCCTTGAACTGAATAATAACATCAATATCACAATATTGTCACTTTCAGGCGCAACTTGCGAGGTTCGCATTCGCCTTTATAGTATGTCTTATTATTTACGATTTTAGCCCTTTCGCGCTCCATTTTCGGGTATTTAGGAGGTCAGCGGCCCTGAACTGATCCCAGAATATGAAAGAGAGGACAATTTCAGCCCCAAGAATTATTTTCAGCCTTCGCCTTAGCGAAGGCACTGGCTTCATGAGCGGTGCGTCATTTTCTCAAACCTCAACAGTTTTGGCTTCAAATGCCCCGGTAGGGGCCATAGGAGTGATTTTTGGGCTTTGTGCCCATTGAGACTTTTGATCAGGAGATCGAAACCTATCTTTTCCCAAATTTTCAGAGAAATTCACCGGGGGCCAAAATGCATAAGATTGGTGCGGGGTCCTTTAAGAAATCTAAGATTTCACTTTGGTGGCAGGATTCATTATTACCTTCAATGTACTAGGTACTGACCTACAGATACAGTAAGACATTGACATTATTATCTGGCTCTTTCTAATTTGTTAAGTTGGGTAATAGCGCTTCCACCATAACTCCTTCGGAGAGAAGCTGAAAACATGGTTTATTCAACTTTATTTAACATATACGTTAGTATCTAATACCCAAACTAATAATGCTACCAAATTCATAAACTACTTCATTCCAATAAATACGATATTTTAACCACGTGACTGGACAAGGAAAATGACTAAGGATGAGATCGAATATGCAATAATTGTACGTTAAAATCATACAAATCTGCTCCTTATTTAGTTGTCTAGCTGATGGGCATTTTTATTTACCATTTGGTGTGCTTTGTGGACTCAGGAAATTTATGCCACCTATAGTAAATCCACTGAGAAGAAAACATCCACGAAACGAGAAAAAGTAGTCAAGTTAGACAACACCTAATGCTATTGGCATTGGTGGAAAAGTCATAAAACTTTTGGCAGGAATTGTTGATGTACAGAGTCGGTTCAGTGAAATTAACAAGTTTAGTTGTCTGATCTATGGTTGTCTGTTTACAAGCGTTCAGGAAAGTCGTTGACGGTGACAGTGGACTTTTAGGTAATGGTTTATTTTAACGTATAACGTAAACATTTTGGAATTGGGAAAAAATACAATGTGTTTCAAAATGATTGTCATCTAGTCGGCTGTGGAATTCCCATGTAGAATAAAAAAACCCACCTTGCGAAAATAGGAGTTTCTACTAGCTATACATAACCTCAAAATAACCTACTTAACCTCTTTTAATTTCTGGTTTTTCTCTGTCAAAAGAAAACGAATTCTGAGTATTTGTAGTATTTGTTTTGGCTCTGAAAAGGGCCGTTAATTACCAGCAGTACTGATTGCCAGTTTCACAATAAATGTTCAAAATGACACTTGTTGTCAGAACTGGATAGGTTCAAATCAATAGAGCGCGGCACATCAAAAATTACATGCACAGAAATTCCAACGCCAACTAGATGACAATCATTTTGAAACACATTGTGAAAGAGTTGACTTCTCTAATAACATTTAGTCTACGCATGTATATTGTGGGTATTTCTATATATTGATGGTCAAAGTAAAATTGACAGCCCAACTGATGAACATCATTCTTCTTGTACCTATGATATAGGTCTATTTTCTATGTGTGCATCACATTGTCTGTATTATGATGTGAGTAGTTTTATGTTTTATTTTCTGATGCTTTTCTTTTGATTTGTCTTGGGTTATATCTTTAAAAATGTTTTTCAAGACTTCTCATCGGTTTTCCTTTACTTATGATCCAAATATTATAGCGTAATAAGATAAGTACATTAGTACAATATTGTCACTATTACATTCATAATAGTAACTATATGATATTTGTTAAAAATTAGGTCTGTCAATTACCTGATGACCTAAGGTGTTTTCAAATATTTTTTTAAAACTAGAATTTTAATCTCTTATTATACATTAGATTTATTAGTTGAACAAAATTACCAAAATGATAATTACAAAGAAAGAAGGAAAAAACTACGTTAAAAACATTCTTTAACAAAAGAATAAAATTGAACATAGTGAACCGCAAAAGATAAAAATTATTGTTAATAAGAAAACACTAAGTAATAAAGAGGCTTTTCAAGTGAAAGTGGTCTGCCAGTCGTGAACATTAACAAAAATACTAAACAAAAAATACGTATATGTATATAGATTTTATAACTACACTTATCTACTTACTTGTGTCTCCAAATTAACAATTTTTGTATATTTCGTCTCTTTAAAATTACTGCTCATATTTTTTAAACAGCAATACAATCTCACTCTAATATATAATTTTAAAGCATAGCCGTAAAGAAAATTTTCACATGGATATTTGTGTTGAGTATCATGACAAACGTCCATGTAACACTTTACTACATTTTTGCGATTTTTGTCAATTAAAAATCATTCAAAATAATGCTGAAGTAGGATTTCAATCAATGAAATGTAAATAAGGAATCGTCATGGGGCATGTTTAAATTTCCAAACAGATCGTGGTCAGAAAATTCATCACCATTAGATAGTAACATAAATTAGAATCATCTAACATTTCATAACATTTTGTGTAATGTTTACAAACGTCGCAACTGTGAATATTAATTTTTTTTTTCTCATTGAATAACCACCAATATATCTATTACATTTTTGTACCAACATACTGTCAGTTCAATAAGCTATTACTATTTTAGACATGTCTTTTTTTCCTTAGGTGACATTAGAGGATATATTGTTAATGACATTTTAATGTTATTTCCCTAGCCACTGGTAGTTTCATTGGAAGAAAGTACTTCTTCATGTTTCTTATAAAATTATCATTTAAGTTCAAATAAACTAAATTTTCACTATATATTCAGGAAGTTTTAAAAATGAGACAGTACGTATTAAGTGGAAATAATTTCTGCACTTTACGCTTAAAACGTACACGTTTAATACATCTGGGCGCTGGTAATGGCGTCCAAAGATCCTCGTAAACTATTCAAACTAATTCGCTTTAAGGCAAGGAATTAACGACAAATTTCGAAATACACTATGAACTGCCAACCGCAGCTTAATAGCCGTGAATTAAGGACCACAGCGACCCACACTTTACAGGGTGTCCCATTTTCGTCGCGCGCCCAGTGTATCTCCTCGATTTCCTACTCCTCTCTCGCACTCCCTATCTCGTTCTCTTTCGGATGTCGCTTGAAATGACAAGCGGAGAGTGCCCTCATTTTCAGAAGTGGTCCATTAAAAGCGAGCGAATCGGAGCCTATTATAATACCCTCTCGTCCCCCCATCGACCCGAACGATGGCAAATTGCATGTTCATCTCTAATTGATGATAGGCCGAACATTGATAAAAATAGGGATCGATCGACTCCGGAATATGACACGTTTATTAATTCATTTTTGTACTCGTGACGTAAGAGATGTGAAGGTAAATAACGGTTTCGTCCGCGAGTCATATTAAAGTATGTCGAGCTAAAGGGAGGTATTGATAAGGATTTCCTTTCGTGACGAACGAGATTTGTTTTTTTTTTTGAGTGTGTGTACTCTTGTGAAAATTAGGCCAATCGATACGTAAGATATAAATAGAGCCTTTAAGTGTAACCGGTGTTCACTTATAGGAGTGGGCCTTAGGAAGTAGGTGTGCAACTCCCTTTATTTCTCCGTATAGTCGAAATTGTATTTTATGCCCTAGATGCATTATAAAACTTGTTCACTAACTTCACTTTTAAATTACTTTTACATTCAGCACATGACGTATCTCTATGGATAATTATTTTCTCTTGTGAAAATTAGGCCAATCGATACGTAAGATATAAATAGAGCCTTTAAGTGTAACCGGTGTTCACTTATAGGAGTGGGCCTTAGGAAGTAGGTGTGCAACTCCCTTTATTTCTCCGTATAGTCGAAATTGTATTTTATGCCCTAGATGCATTATAAAACTTGTTCACTAACTTCACTTTTAAATTACTTTTACATTCAGCACATGACGTATCTCTATGGATAATTATTTTTGTGGCTGGGATTTATTTATTAAATTAAATTAATATTTATACTATGCACCCTTCATAAAGATGTACTTTGTTAAGCTGTAACGATATTATTCCTTTCTTGTACTGGGCAATTTTATCTCATGTAGGGGCATAATATGCCAAAATTTGTCTTCATAAAGTTCGACATTATCAATTTTAATACCTACAACATACAGGGTGTTAAAAAGAAATATCACAGATTTTATAAGAGATGGTATGACCTAAGGTCGTAAAAACATGACGTCAAACTTTTGAAATATATTAAAGTTTTTTCGCTATTTATAGAACAAATTTCAATAGCGATTCAGGTGTAATAATAAATTTGGTGCGCTTATTACAATTAGGGAGTTGAAAATGAACTTCTTTCAAGGTAAATGTGTTTTTTCGGGGATGTAGAGGGTGAAGTCTTCCCCAACTGAAAAGTATGAAAAAGTACAGCTTTTGACAAGAGCGCGTACTCTTGATTCATTTCGATAAGAGCGGCTGTTCTCCACAAAATGAAAGTTGAAAATATTAGTACGTTATTAAATTTTTGTATAACTTTCAAAAAAGTATCATAAACTTTAAATAGTTTTGGTACAGTCCAAAACAGGTAGAAGGTTTTAGTGAAAATGTGGCAATAAATTGTCCATTTTCTTCATAGTTTCTGGACATTGGACAGTTTCTAGACCTTGACATGTAATGAATCGAGATTTCCAACCTTTACCTTCTTGATATGGGACATTCATATCGAAATCAAACAAGTTACAAATCTCACATTTAAAGTTTCATATTTTCATAAATCCCTCTGGAAATCTGTAAATTGTTAGCTACAAAAAGTTAGGGTAGTTTGTACTCCTCACAACCCTTAAGAACTATATTTATCTAGAAGCAGGTATCTATTCAAATCTAGAATTGGAATCAACGCAAATTTTGTATTGGGCTTGATTTTCACGCAGAAATTTAAACTAGTTTTTGAGATAATGAAAATATTTACAAGTTTAACACCCTGTATCTTAAAAACCAAGCGTTTTCCGACACATGTTGACCAAGCGTTTTCTACATATTTTGGGCCATACCATCTTGTTTTTGAACACCCTGTATTTCCATTTCCATATTAATGTTTGCGTGTTGAGCAGAAGATTAGTTATGACGATAGCTTTTAAGCAAATGATTCGCAAATTTTCCTTCTCCCAGATTTAAGTGGAGGAAATGACATCATCTGATATAACGTCGACTAATCTGTAAATTTTGTAATTCTGCACCATTTAATGGATCTCATCTCCCGTAAAATCGAACACAAGCAATCTCCTCAAGTGTTAGGTAAGTTAATTCAAATAAACGACGTAGCGATCTCCGTACGAGTGAACTTACATCTTGATATTCAGTTACCGACCTGTCATATTAAATTTTCTTACACAATGATTGAACAAGATGGTATTACACCCCACCGTTGGCGTGTTCGTAATAATCTTTAATACCGTTATGATGCCATTAATTAGTTAATCCGTAGTGTACAATTATGTGATCGAGGCAGTGTTTAAACTATAGCGAAAATTACGCAGTTAAATGATATTACAAAATGTTACTTACATTGATTGACAAGACGTAATTGTAAGTATAATCTGATAATAAATTCGTTGAGTTGAAATTCAAAGAATCTCTAGTCAGACCAGTGCAAATTGCGACTTGTACTGCTACTATTTTACTAGACTTTGTAGTATGAAATTAGCAGCAACTCACCAGGTTATGTACATATGTTGGTCTGATTAAATTGCTGATTACTTCATTAAAATTTTCCCTAAGTATATAATAAATCAAGCTCTCTAGATTAGTTCCTTAAGGAAAGAGTCCCAAAGTAACTGACTAATTAACATTAGAATACTTAATGGTTCCTTGAAAACTGTTGAAGTTAGCGTGAGCAATTAATGCAACAATGCATTCTCCTTTTTAATAACCATACCCAGATTTGCAATAGAAAATGAAGTACACAATTTTTTTTCCGGTAAATGTGTATACTCTTTTCAAAACAAATCCCGATGCACGTCATTTTGATGACGTCAGAATCATCCAATACTACCAACTTAATATAGTCACAGGACATCGCAATTTATGTGTTCTGTGTATATTTTAGGCTGACAATATATATGGTTATGTGTATTCTCAACCTAAAATATACACGGAACACATAAATTGCGATGTCCTGGAACTATACTAAGTTGGTAGTATTGGGTGTTTGGTGACGTCATCAAAATGGCGTGTATCGGGATTTGTTTTGAACAGAGTATATGTATTTAGCGAACTTAGAAGTTAAGAAGTGTTTTTCACGGCCCTTCTGGATTATTATAAGCGAAGCTGACTGTAATTAGATGTTTTGAAAATTGTGTGTAAAATTTTATATAAACTGATGACGAGACACTACGAGACATATTGGATTTTGTTGTGGAGCATAATTCATATTGATACGAATCTTCACAGGTTAGCTTGCGGAATCTATCGATTTAAAAACATCGTTTTTTATCGTTTTATCTCCCCACGTCCCGTATACATATATCGATTAATTGAACACTTGAGGCCTTGTAAGATAAATTACACCTGGCCAAGTCGTATCTGTCTATCGATTTTTTTCTCACTTTCATTGTTTACGTTAACTCCTCGCCGATCCATTCATCATTCCGCTGCTCGTGTGACTTTTCCAATTTATACAAAAAGCAGCAACACCATCATCATCATCATCATCATCACTATCGAGTTTTCACTTCAGGACTCCGTTAAGATCGTTACATGCTCTTATCTTGTTACGGTTTTCAGTTGAGAAAATTGCAAAAGTTACTAGTCGATTACGATTTCTTACAAACTCTCGCTTGTATGATAAACGGTGAGGTTGTTTAAATTGAAGCGTCTGACTCTGTCATGAAATAAGAGACTGATTGGCCACAGCACTTTATTTGTGTCTTTCGTTGAATTGGATCTTAAGAAGGATACGTCCAAAAGTTGCCTTTGATATTTTATTTGGGTTTTGAGAACGGTTTCGTCCACTTTTGGACGTTTGACTAAGCCAAAAACTATAGTATAACTAGATAATTCTAGTCTTTTTTCGGTGACGTTGTTAAATCATTGGGAATTCTCTGAGCTGACCATTTAACAGGTCCATTTCCTATTTATTGACAATAGAAATTTAGGAGAGACGAGCCTTTAACGATTTTAGCATATCAACATGAGACACGAAACAAAAAAAATGTCGTGGAAAGTTAGTTTCTTGTTCACCTGTTTTTTACTACATATGACTTAAAGTTCCAAATTAAAGGGAATATTATCTGTTTGGAATTTAATAACTATGCAGTTTTTATATTCAGTGTTGGTATTACATTATTCAGGTTTCTACATTCTTCGACTTGTTTTAATCAAAAATTTTTTAGAGAATTTTCTTTTAAGAAGTTCAGTTTAATTAAATTATGTTGAAACTGAATACAAGCCAACGGAGATCTCCGGGCGCTAATACCACTACCAGCAATGTATGTTGTACGGTTGATATTAATTTAACCCTTCCACAGCCAGCTTAATTTTTTTAATATGAAAATGAAAAAAAGTCAGGACATGTATCAAAAATGGTTGATTATTAAGCTGTTTATTAAATTTAATAGAACAACTAATATGTTTTTTTAAAACTTCTGTTACACATAGTTAACGCTAGCCATTTATGACACACAAAAGCAAGAGCAACATAACTAGTTTCTATGAAACATTACATTACAATATATTAGGTATACATAATCTCACATAATAATTGATACATATAGTGCGGGTACTCGTAGTGTATCCCTTTACAGCACAACGATGTCTTTTATCTTTTATTGTGGGGAATATAGGTTAGCATGTGGTCAAGTTGATCATATCTCATATTGTTAGAAACTCTGTTGAGTGTTGCACTGGATTTTAGGCGAATCAAGTTAGATTTTTCTTGTAAAAAACTGTGTAGACGGGTTTGACAGTTGGAAAAGGTAGTTTGAGTTGTTACAAGAAGCCTCTCATCTAGAGAATCATCAATTTTTTAGTGGAACCATTATCAAATAAACAATTAAAGTGCCAAAATCACTCTTTTATTTATAACTCCTAATGGCTTAGATTTAGACGTTTGCGGTCAATAGTGAACTTTTAGAGAAAACAATTATCTTTAAAATGAGGCTTTCTAAATTAAAATTGCACTATAAATAAAAAAGTTATTGCAAAAAAGGAGGCAAAATGGCTATTTTTAAATATTTTTAATAACCCTTTAATTAGTTGTTCGAATTAAGTGAAATGTTTACAATTTATGAGTTGTAATGTACTTTATAAGTATGCAAAAGATGGGCTCGATCGGTCTAGTAGTTTTTGCAAAATTCTAATTGTTTATCCCGTTTCTTGAAAACATCAACAATTTCTAAGTCCTGTCCAGTCGATTTTTCTAAATTGATCTTAACAAACTTGGGCTCATCCTCTTCGTAATGACTTATATTAACGTTCTATGTAAAAAACAATAAATTTTTTAATATTTATTTATAAAAAAGGCTTAACAAAAAGTATAGGTTTTTAAGTTTATAAACATTTACAATAACTTGGTTGGTTTTTGTTCAAACTTTATGGCAATGATTTACTCGAAAATCTGATTCAAAAATACGCATTTAAAAAAAAAGCCCCACAACGGTTGTGAGCCAAGATAGCCCTTTTTTTAAAAAAATTCACCGTCGCTACAATAATTAATATTAAAGGCTGAAAACAACAAGGTTTTTAGAAGAAGAGTTAAAGTTTCCAATGGCACTTTCAGCGTTTAATAAAACCGAACATTGTTTAACGGAGAGCATTATAAACAAAGAGTAATTGCGCGTTGTTACTTTCCTGCTCGGTGTCCACGGAGTGGGGGGAAGCCGACTGGGCGCTTGGCCAGCTCTCCTGAAAAGTGAGCGCGCGGCTTCAAACCGGAACGCTCGATAAAAAGACTTTATCTCGGGTTGTACTTGACCAAAATTGCTCATTCTTTTTTTAAACTGGGATACAATGAAGAAATAATAACAATTAACATACGTTTCGGTGCAACATTGATTTATCCAAAGACGCCAAAGGTTATGATTACTTTAAATGTTTTTATATACTCTAATTATAGTACATCAATTTGAATATATTTTTATTAATTATTGCTTAATAATTACACCTATAAATAAATATTATTTATCCATTGTTAACATTATACAATGTGTTTCAAAATGATTGTCACAGTCGGCTGTGGAATTCCCATGTAAAATAAAAAAACCCGCCTTGCGAAAATAGGAGTTTCTACTAGATATACATAACCTCAAAATAACCTACTTAACCTCTTTTAACTTCTGGTTTTTCCCTGTTAAAAGAAAACGAATTCTGAGTATTTGTTTTGGCCCTGAAAAAGGCCGTTAATTACCAGCAGTACTGATTGCCAGTTTCACAATAAATGTTCGAAGTGTCACTTGTTGTCAGAATTAGATAGGTTCAAATCAATAGAGCGCGGCACATCAAAAATTACATGCACAGAAATTCCAACGGCAACTAGATGACAATCATTTTGAAACACATTGTATAACCTATACACTTCTGAGCTTTTATGACACATCAAGTAAGTTGCACAGAAAGTATGTTAATTGTTATTATTTCTTCATTGTATCCCAATTTTAAAAAAGAATGAGCAATTTTGGTCATGTAGAACCCAAGATATAGTCTTTTTTTCGAGCGGTCCGATTTGAAGCCGCGCGCTCACTGTTCAGGAGAGCTGTGCCAAGCGCCCTGTCGGCTTCCCCCACTCCGTGGACTCCGAGCAGGAAAGTAATCAACGCGCAATTACTCTTTGTTTATAATGCTCTTCGTTAAACAATGTTCGGTTTTGTTAAACGCTGAAAGTACCATTGGAAACTTCAACTTCTAAAAACGTTGTTATTTTCAGCATTTAGTATTAATTATTGTAGCGACGGTGAATTTTTTTAAAAGAAGAGCTATCTTGGCTCACAAAAGTTGTGGGGCTTTTATTTTTCTTGTGAAAAGCGTATTTTTGAATCAGCTTTTCGAATAAATCATTGCCATAAAGTTTGAACAAAAACCAACCAAGTTATTGTAAATGTTTATAAACTTCAAAACCTATACTTTTTGTTAAGCCTTTTTTTTATAAATAAACATTAAAAAATTTATTGTTTTTTTACATAGAACGTTAAAATAAGTCTTTACGAAGAGGATGAGCCCAAGTTTGTTAAGATCCATTTAGAAAAATCGACTGGACAGGACTTAGAAATTGTTGATTTTTCAAGAAACGGGATAAACAATTAGAATTTTGCAAAAACTGCTAGACCGATCGAGCCCATCTTTTGCATACTTATGAAGTACATTACAACTCACAAATTATGAACATTTCACTTAATTCGAACAACTAATTAAAATGTTATTAACAATATTTAAAAATAGCCATTTTGCCTCCTTTTTTGCAATAATTTTTTTATTTATAGAGCAATTTTAATTTAGAAAGCTTCATTTTAAAGATAATTGTTTTCTCTAAAACTAAGCCATTTGGAGTTATAAATAAAAGAGTGATTATAGCACTTTAATTGTTTATTTGATAATGGTTCCACTAAAAAATTGATGAGTCTCTAGATGAGAGGCTTCTTGTAACAACTCAAACTACCTTCTCCAACTGTCAAACCCGTCTACACAGTTTTTTACAAAACTCCTCTTTTCTTTCTAATTTGATTCGCCTATTTGGCAGTCTTTTGTCTCCTGTTGGTGCAACACCGAATTTAGTTAGATATGCTTGTGATACTTAAATGTTGTGCCTAAGTACTTCAATTCACTATGTTCTTCCGTCAGTTTTCAACTACAAACTTACTGATACTTTTGTCATTCGCAATAACAATAATGCACTTTTGTCACGTTTTGCGTTACTTCCTTCGAGTTACATATAAGATATAAGTAACGCTAGACGTTGAAGGGTTAATAACGAATTCTTTTTTCTTTCCTGATTAACAGGATTACTCGTGTATTTTTCGGGGGGAAGTCGAGACACTGAAACATAAAGAGTAAACGATAAAAATCCGCTTCGAACGCGTCAGCTAGAAAATCCCCGGATTCCCCCGTAATCCGAGTCGCCGCTCGTAACTGAAAACAAATAAGTTTTAATGAAAATCTTTGCGGATGCCAAACGAAAATCCGACCGGCCGACATTTCGAAACGTTTTAATTACCGAAGTTTCCGGTCGGATTGCGATAGCGGATTTTTCCGATCCGGAATGGCACTGTAACGGAACGACGAAATAATGGGAAAAAAGTTATCGGCCATGGAGAGTTTTCCGTTATCGAATCGCTGACGGCGAAGTCGTTGGGAACGGTTCCGACGATGAAATGTCGTCACTGGCGAACAGTTCAGATCGCGACATAACAGGAACCCATCCTTAATAACACCGCAGTAACTTATATGGTTTTTTAAAATAGGAAATAAAAAGGTAATTCTGCTAAAAAATCAGGGCGTTGAACTGAGAGATATAACAGAGGTAATAACGATAACCGAAAAATACTGTGAAGAGCTATTTATATTGCTCAAGAAACCCTCCATCCGCTAACACTATAAAGGATTTAAAAAGAGAGTCACAAAATAAATGTCAATTATGAAGACCTGCCAGAAATACGAGTAGACAAAGAAATGAGGTTGCGGTAGACCACGGAATCTTAATAGTCCAGTCATCTTAGGTTGAATTAGGTGAATATCTCGGAAAATCGACATACCCAGTATATTAACACGTAAAAACTTCTATTTTGGCATCCTACAACTTTCCTTAAAATTCACATATAATTGGATGGCCGCAAGTTTTAAAGTCAAAAATCACAAATATCGATTTTTTTCTATTTTTTTTTTTTGCAAATATCTCGTTTTCTATGGGTTTTACGCTATTTGTATTTATTATCGATATTGTAGAGAATCAAATTCTCTACAACTTTTGTATTTAACATTTCTTGTTACCTCGAACTGTTTTCGAGATAGAGGGCGGAGAGCGCTGGTCAGAGAACCATCTGAGGTCAACTGGTAGTCCCGATCAAAAACTCGTAATATTAAGGTTGCTAAATGCTAAATGCTAAATATGCTAAATATGCTAAATATTTAATTAGCATTTATTATTAACTTTTACATTAAATTCTTTTTTTTTTGGTTACTTATCTATTTTTGATGAAGTGTCAATTTATTTAATAACACTTACCTGGCCATGTAATTAAAAATTTGTTGAGGAAATTACTTAAATTATATTTTAATTCTAATCTAATTTATACCAATGTAATGACTTTCTAAATAAATAAAAAGAAAAGAAATAAATTTTTAATTAATGTTTTTATTAAAAGCGTCATTTGATAGATTAAATATTTAAGAGTTTACGGATTTTAAACAAGATGTACTTAATTATTTTTTACTTCAAATGCAATTAGTGTAAATGAGAATATAATTAAAATGTAATTAAAGAATGTCCATTAATAATTATTCAATTACAGAAATAGATTATGAGTGTTATTGAAGTGATAAATTTTAGAATTATTAGAAAGAAAGACTGAATTTAATGTAAAATTTAATAATAAATAATAATTATATATTTAGCAATGAACGAAGTGTGCAATGATCTCTAGAGAGTGGACTGTATGTAGATATCTCTCGTAACTCGTGGGTGCGGAGATGAATCTTGTCTCCAGATTGTAATGCTGCAGACGTTCTTGTAGGCGGAGATCAGGGCGTGACGTGATCTCTTTGAAGTTCTTGAAGTACTTGTAGGCGGAGATCAGGGCGTGACGTGATCTCTTTGAAGTTCTTGAAATTCTTGTAGGCGGAGATCAGGGCGTAACGTGATCTCTTGAAGTTCTTGTAGTTTGGAGAGAGGGCGTGACGTACTTCTCCGGGTTTGGATCTGAGGGCGTATCGTGCAGATCCGGGGTTTGAGGTTCTAGTAGTTTGGAGAGAGAGGGCGTGACGTACTCTCCGGGTTGAAGTTTGTTAGGTTTTGGGTTGTCGGGTTAAGTGGCGTGAAGAAAGATCACAACACACTGTAGTTTTGAGCATACTAGGGTATACTAGTTTATTACCAAAATTTCACAAGCTTTTATACATCTTCAAGTTACATTGGTTAAATGGCAAATTTAGTTTTGTTATCTTTCGGCGTCCTAGATTGTAATTTCCCTGACCTAGCTGTGTGGTTCACCTTACCGAGCGCGCTTATTATCGTATTATGAGAACTGATGTTATGCTTACGCGCTTAATTATTGTTGTAAGATTTTGAAATTATCACTTTGATCCGCGCTCTTTCGTCCACCTAAGCGACTCACTTGTTTTAATACCCTCTTTAATAGTTGTTAATTACTTAATAATTGATTACTTTATCAGCAAGCACACTAGATTATTTTCCTGACTAAGTTGTTCTAATTAATGTTTGATTACTTAATTTGCAAGTGGAAATTTCACCTAAGATGTTTTAATAACAACTTGTTCTAGTTCCCTATTTAATGGTTAGTAATCCCTAATTGAAGAGTATGTTCCCTAAATTCCCTATTAAATCCCTACAACCCTACTTAGCTTTTTTTATGTTGATCGTAGAGTCAACAAGCAATAATTTATAACCTTAATATTACGAGTTTTTGATTGGGACTACCATGACCTCACATGATTCTCTGATCGCGCGCTCTCCGCCCTCTATCTCGAAAACAGTTATAGGTATTGTGGTAACCAGTGTCAACGTGACAACGCCGCCGTGACGGATCCGGTCGGAGGGAACGTAAGCGCGGCGGGGGACGAACGCCAACGGACCGACCCGAGGACGGCAGTGTGTTCGCACTGACGAACGAATCACGTTGTTAATGCGATACATACTTAGATTCATTAAAGATCGATTTATTTGGGAACTTGTGTTTCATTCTGCGGTACCCGAGGTACCACAAACTGGCGACGAGGATTTCGAACCACAAAGGTAAGGAAATAATGCAGAAAATAATAATAAACGTTTGAACTGAGGGGTACTCGATATGTACCTACGCAAAATGGCGTATACTCATAACCCGGTGCCGTTAGAGGTATTCGGAGGAAGGCTAAGAACCTGAACTAACCCGGTGCCGTTAGAGGTATCCGGATGAAGGCTAAGAGCCTGAACTAACCCGGTGCCGTTAGAGGTATCCGGATGAAGGCTAAGAGCCTGAACTAACCCGGTGCCGTTAGAGGTATCCGGATGAAGGCTAAGAGCCTGAACTAACCCGGTGCCGTTAGAGGTATCCGGATGAAGGCTAAGAACCTGAACTAACCCGGTGCCGTTAGAGGTATCCGGATGAAGGCTAAGAGCCTGAACTAACCCGGTGCCGTTAGAGGTATCCGGAGGAAGGCTGAGAGCCAGGAGAGGGAAACTAACCCAGTGCCGTTACAGGTGTCCGGAGGAAGACTGAGAGCCAGGAAAGGGAACAACGGGAGAGATAGAGAAGGCTGGGAGCCAACAGGAACGCCGCGAGTTTAACCAAAACGGCCCGTAGTGAAACGGAAAAAACCGTGAGCTATAAGTCATTTTTTCTCTCTCTTTTCATTTCCTTTCATTCTCAGATAATAGGGAAGTTCGCATAATGATTCATAGGTATTATGAAACCAAGTGGGGAAAAATTCTAACAGTACGAAAATTATATCTAGTATGTATTGATATACGATAAGGACATTACATGATAATAGTCAGGAACGAAAGCAGTTATATACGATGAGTAAATAAATGAATTCAGACAGAGCCGTGTCTCTTCTGGTTATGTAATATTTAAATCGCCAAATGTTTTATATTCGATTTAAATTACTTTATTATAGTTAAATCAGGGAATTAAAAAAAAACAAATGTTTAATCGAACATCTCAAGCATACGCCATAACTAAAAGTAGATACTAACGAATCTTGCAAAAAAAAAAGAAAAATTTGGTTATCTGTAAAGTCGCTTTACGGACGATAATTTTACGTGATAACTTCATAAAAAACATTGATGAAAAATTGCATACGTTTATGAATTGCATTGAATTATTATCATTAAATTATCATTGACGTTTTATAATTTTATATCATAGAAAGGTTTTTCGTACTGCGGTTGGCCGGTCCGACTGGTCATTTTAGACACACTGTTATGACATGTGTGAAGTTGAACATTAATCTTGAACCTTACATGAATTGCTGCGCAGGATAATTGTCTTCATATGCTAAAACTGAATACCTTATTGCCGCAATTATTATTGTAATAATAATGCATACCAATGCACCGTAAATATTCTGTTGACTATAAATAATAGTGTGCTGTCGCCGACGGAGTGGAAGCAGTGCAGAGCTAGAACGCGCGTAGCGCGTACCCCTTCCATTACGCTAGCGAACTAAGCCGATTGCCAAATCGAGCTTTCACTCGGACGCTGTAGTGGAAGAGAGATAGATGCGTCGCAAGGCAACCGCTAAGGTCGATCTCTATCTATTGTTGTCACACTTACTCTACCTCGCACGCATAGGTCTGACGTAACGTCACAATGTTTTCTGGGAAGTGTTGGTAGCCCGCACACCGATTTATAAGACGTATATCACGTCAAAAAAAAAAAAAAAACTACCGTCATTACTATTAGTATTCACATATTGTGCGCGAAATAAACAGTACCAAACTGATGAAAAAGTTAATATAATTTATTTCTACAGCATAACATGATGGACCATTATTAAACCATTTCAATGCGATGGCATGGACAGAGCTCTAATAAGGGGAGAATGGGAAATGTGGCTGAGATCTTTAGACTTATATTTGGCGGCGGAAGATACCACGGACGTTGTTAAGAAGAGGAACAAACTCTTGCTCTAGGAGGCAGCCAGCTACAAGAGGTCGCTTAAAACTTACACGAAGGCATAGCAGCATACAAGCCCGAAGAGAACTACGACCTCTTTAAAACACTCGTGGGGAAGCTATCGCTATCAGAATACTTCTCACCGAAACAGAACTCCACATTTGAACGTGATGTGTTTCGTAACACCAATAAAGAAGAAGGAGACAACTTCAACAAATTTCTATTTAAAATCCGAAAACAGGCAAAACGTTGTTCGTTCGGAGCAACAGAAATAGAAGCAACTGAAATCAATATTAAAGATAAGATCATAGACAGCTGGGCACCAGTTGAGTTAAAACGGAAATTACTCGAAAAGGAGCGAACACTGGAAGAAATAATCGAATTATGCCAAGTGCATGAGCAAACAGGGAATCAATCCAAGGAAATGGACAGAAGAGAACCCTACACAACATTCGCAGCAGTAGACAAGGTGGGAATGCAACCTAGAAACCAACCAGACCGATGCATAAGATGTGGGACACCATATCACTCTGGGAATAGTAGATCATATCCGGCAAGGAGCGAGAGATGCCGCAAATGCCACTTACAAGGCCACTTCGCCGTACGCTGTAGAACACAACAGCCGAGAGAGAGAGATCCACCTCAAGTAATGCAGCAGGACCAAGCCGAAAACGGTTTCGATCGGAAGTAAATTTCGTGGACACTGAGTATCCCGAGCCTGATGCAACGGACAGCATTGGAAGCTTCGATTGTTTCAGGATTAGACATCAAGTACACTCAAACAAAGAACAGCTCTCCGTTGACTTAGTGGAATGCGTAATTGGTGGAGTAACAGTAATCGCACTCATCGATTCCGGATCCAAAGTGAATATTATCAAGGGCAATGGCTGGAAGCGCATGTCTGATGATAAGGCAATTATCTGGAACATTACTAAATCAGCGGACACTTTGAAGGCTTACGCTATGAAAAGAACCCTGGACGTTGAATGTCAGTTTATCTCTACCGTCAACATCCCAACCCAGAACGAAATCGTTGCGCCCTTCTACGTCATCCTGGGAGGGAACGTTTCCTTAATTGGGAAAGACACTGCAAAACAACTAGGCATCTTGAGGATAGGGCTGGAGTGAATAATATTGAAGTAGTTACGCCATTCCCATCATCAAGGATATCGTCGTAAAATTAAAGATCGACCCGTACGTGAAACCGGTGCGACAACCAGTGAGAAGAATTCCCGTATCCTTGGAAAAACAAAGGGAGGATAAATGCAGGGCCTGTTCACTTGAATAGCCGGACATGGTCGGGTATGGTCGGGCAACTTACTGCGCCATCTGGCGTAAATGCCGGAAACGGAAATGTGAAAGTTAGAATGTTATGTCAAGAGGTGGCACCTCGTCCGATATTTAATCCGTGTACACAATCAGGGTAGCCGTGGCGGGCATGACAGAATCGCGTTAGTTCATACCGTCAGATGTTAGATCACATGTTTTCTCAGGTGAGACTATAAAATATTTGTGAATTTTGTGATGCCGAAGAATTGTTCAGTTCCTGGATGTGATGGTGAAGATACCAGAAGGTAGGAGCATTTTAAATCATGAGATAAAACATTCTAAAGGAGTTATTCAGAACTTGTTACATGTGAATTATAATACGATGTGATTTGTATAGGCTATCATCTCCTGTGGATTCTCACACTCTGAAGATATGGCTGGAACGCATCAACGACCCGAGCCTGTCGGCAATGAACCCGATCCAGCTGCGCCAGGAGTGCAAGGTGCGTTCCAGCTATTTTGAATCGGATTGTTTCACAGGAGTAGCCGGCCGCTTGCGGCTATCGAGTGTGGCCTAACTTTAGGAAGTATTCCAAAAGTCATATTATTCGCTTGCAGGAGCTTGTCAGACGTTGAGAGGCAGTATTCACAAGCTGGAAAGGAAAGCTTGGCGCTGGTGTGGGTTACTGAAACATTCCATTACTATTCAGCTGGACTGGAATTTGAACTCGTAACAGACCACAAACCCTTAGAGGCAATCTTCAAACCAACGTCGAAGCCTCCCGCACGGATCGAACGGTGGCTACTTCGGTTACAGGTTTTCAGATTCAAAGTCATATTTCAACCAGACAAATCTAACATTGCAGATGCGGTGTCGCGGTTATGCAAACCACAACACGGACGACACGTCTTCTTCATAGTAAAAAGAAACACACCTAAAGCCATGAAGATTTCACTGAGGGTTTCAGAAAGCATGAAGGACAACGGAAGACAATTCGTTAGCAACGAATTCCAAAGATTTTGCGAAAGTCACGGTATTACACTCATTAGGACACCACCCTACTGGCCTCAGGCGAACCGAGAGGTTAAAACGTGAACAAGTCAATCCTAAAACGTCTACAGATGGCTCATGCCAACAGATGTGATTACCAAAATGAAATCCGAAAATTCATTATGATGCATAACGTAACCCTTCACGGGACCACTGGAAAATCACCGTAAGAATTGCTTTTCCGTAGGAACATCAGAGATAAAATACCCTCCATTACGGACCTGATATCTATAGGGGAAGATGAAGAACCCGGAGACAGTGACACCCTGAATAAACAGAAAGGAAAAGACAGATAAGACCGAGCGAGAGGAACGAAAGAAAGCGACATGAAACCAGGAGATAAGAAGGAAGAATATGAAGTGATGAAACGAAATGGAAATGAGGTGTCTTTGATGAGAGAAGGAAAATTATCCAGGAGGCACGTCCCTCACCTAAAGAAAATACCACAAGCCATCCAGCCAACATATCACCCATCCCCGAGTTCCGGAGCAGACAAGACGACAGAAGATTCTCCGTGCCGCCCCACCCCCGAAGACGAAGGAAGAAATTCGACGCGCCCGACAGTCACTTCTACCAAGTTGAAAAAGAAGGAGGGAATGTGGTAACCAGTGTCAACGTGACAACGCCGCCGTGACGGATCCGGTCGGAGGGAACGTAAGCGCGGCGGGGGACGAACGCCAACGGACCGACCCGAGGACGGCAGTGTGTTCGCACTGACGAACGAATCACGTTGTTAATGCGATACATACTTATTCATTAAAGATCGATTTATTTGGGAACTTGTGTTTCATTCTGCGGTACCCGAGTTACCACAGGTATGAAGAAATGTTAAAGACAAAAGTTGTAGAGAATTTAATTCTGTACAATATTGATAACGAATGCAAATAGCGTAAAACCCATAGAGAACGAAATATTTGCAAAAAATATAGAAAAAATCGAATCGATTTTTGTGACTTTTGACCCCCGACTTTAAAACTTGCGGCCATCCAATTATATGTGAATTTTGTGGAAAGTTTTGGGATGCCAAAATATAAGTTTTTACGTGATAATATTCTGGGTATGTCGATTTTCCTAGGTGAACCCCCTATAATGACTGGAGTATAATAGAACTCCTCAAAGAATGATACAGAAAAGTGAACTATATTCCATTCGGAAAATCGAGAGAGTAATAAAATGTCATTATAAATGCAAATCCTCAAAAACTGTAGTACTGGCGAGATATGTATAAACATTGCATTTAGTTATACGTCTCTGTACTGTTCCTAGGAACTATTACATTGAAAAGCACCCGGATCAAATTTCTACCTGCGTTCGGGTCAAGGGATATAATCCGTCTTTATCTTTCTTATGAAGAATTGAATGCTCTTTCTCTATTACTCCAATTCGGTTATTTCGCACTGTTTTCGTTTACTTGAAATCGTCACATCAGAGTCACGCCATGGGGTTTTTTATTTAAAGAAAAAAAGTAATCATAAGCAATATTTGTTTATTTAGAATTTATGGAACCTATATATAAATAATAAATTTATACCGTGAGGTCGAAATGAAACTATAATTAATTCACTTTTACTCAAAGAACTGAACTTTTCCTAATATTATACCTAACACTGGCATATGCCATAAGGGATAGAAATATACATCAATCCAAATTAATTACTTACTAAATTAATATATCAAAAGCACAAAGTATACATAACATCACTTTTGTCCAAGCTTATAAGAAACAAAAAAATTTTAAAACGAGGAACGTGGCACAATTTCACAAATTATACAAAAGAAGTAACTAAATGGCTTAAAATAATAATATATTTATTGGAAATAAACGTTTTTTTACAAGAATAACAAATCTTGTTTAAACAGTTCAAAACGGTTTAAATCTTAAGTTAATAATAATATAGGTAACTATAAGTATACCTAAATCGATTTTCAGAAATCTCATTTTCTCGTACAAGAATCCGTTCAGGTATACAAAAGGTACACGTTCAAAAGAAAAAGGAGTAATCGTGAGGTTTTGGAAAGATGCAATATTCAGGAATGTTTTCAAGTTGAAATTAATTAATATTCAGAATCATCTGAAGAACTCTCTTCATTGATATCCTGTGCAGTAATGATTAAGGGTTCCACGGCGTTATCAATCATAAAATCTAACTCCCAAAATTTTTCTTCTTCTTTTATAACATGATTTATGACTTTTTGCCAATTTTCAGAGGTGGTTCTGCGAATGGATTCTTCCAGAAGAATTTTAACATCTTTTAATTTAAATGTTTTATTTTCCCGAGCAACATAGCCTTTTACCTGAGCCCATATTAATTCTATGGGATTGAGTTCGCAGTGATAGGGCGGAAGACGAAGCACAGTTATTTGGCGATTTTGTGCCATTTCATCAACTGCATACCTTTTACGAAAGTTGCAGGTCTTTACAATTGATATCAATTCCGATTTGACCATGTCCTCCTTATACGGAATATTTTTTCTTATCAGCCAATTTAAAATTTCAGCCTTCCGCCAAGAAATTACCGGGGATTTATCGACCTGTCTGGAATGATAGCTCGCATTATCCATGACAATTACGGAAACAGGTGGGATGAGATCGAGCATTTGAACGAAGTACTCCTCGAAAACGTCCGCGTTCATGTCTTCATGATAATCTCCCGATATAATCCCGATGATAATCTTAGATTCAAAAAGAAGTAAGCCGCCATCCACAAAGCCACTAGTACTGCCGATGTGGGTAACAATAAGTCGTTTACCTTTTCCAGCCGGTGCTTTTAGTCCTGTTGATAAACCTTCTAAACAGGCTTGTCGCGGATTCACCACACTTTTGTCCTGCCACACTTTTCCCACGGTATATCCTTGGTTTACCCAGGTTTCATCCAGATAAAAAATAGCCCTTCCTTCTTGTCGAAATTTTTTAATATCTCTGAGGTAGCTTCTTCGCCAGCAAATAATTTCATCGGATTCCCGAAGAGGAGAAGTTTTAATTCGCTTATCCCAACAAATACCTAGTTCCTTCAGAATCGTCCACAATTTGGTCCTTTTCAATGTCATACAGTCTTCTGGCAGTTCATGTAACATTTTATCCAATGTTGGGATTTCACGTTTGAAAAAAAAGGAATGAAGCGTTCGACGAATGAGTCTCTTGCTATCCTCATCAACAAGCATTTGAGGTCTTCCTGGTGCAGATTTTGGAGCCTTCACCTCTCCACTCCTCTCTTCCCTTTTGACGCGATATATCGTTGATTTTCCATATCCCGTCATTTTGTGACACATTTCAACTAGGTCATCTACGCTGGATTTAGGATGTAGATGTTTCAATCCGTTAAATACATTTAAAACAACCACTTTTTCACGACACGATAACGCCTGCTTATTCGGTAACTTACACGGGGTAAAGTTCATAAGACTTGACATATTTAATTCTTGATAGTAAGACTATTAGAATAAGAATAACCGAAATTCAGGTATTTCCCTTTTATACCTCCTTCAACGGAGGGAGAACTTTCGACCCCATTTCCAGGTAATTCTTAATCCTACAGGTAAATCTCTGGTAACAGTTAACTAAGTAGTTTAGTGGAAGAGTAAAGGTGCCTGAACAAATTATTAAGTGTCCACATTAAAAAAGACCCTTTCCAAAATGGTCTCCGAGTTGACGAATTGTCTAAAAGTATTCAATATTTACAAGTAATATCATTCATTGATATATTTCGTTAACGGCACCGATTAAATTGGTAATTATATGAATTCATTCCTTTTAGGTTCAATCCTTAATCACTATAATATGTACGATACAACTTCAAGAAATTTTAAAATGGAAACAGTTCGATGGGTGAATTTAATTTATATTTAAAAATCAGGGAAATAAGGATGGTACGCCCTTTGTTACAACCCTAACCTCCGATTTTGAGTTATTTATTACTCTCTCCCTATTTCGAATGGAGTATAATATTTAAAGATCCAATTCAATAAATGCCTTTTCGAAAGTAAGATACCCATTGGATGAAACAACGCTAACACACTACTGATACATAAGAAAGGTGATCCAGCAATTGTACACAATTATAAATCCCTTCTATCGCAGCTATACAAAATCTCTATGAAAATCATAACTGGCAGATTTACCAACTAATTCAACACTTACCAACCTGTTGAACAAGCAGGATTCAGATAGGGATATGGAACCTGCGACCACTTGCACACACTTAAAATATTAATAGAGATACCAATGAGTATAATCTTCCTTTCTATCTGGCCTTCGTTGATTACGAGAAGGCTTTCGACAGCGTCCTACGTAACACATGTACGTCCAATGTACGTCCATTGGACGTCCATGTAGGTCCCGAAGGACGTCCATTGGACGTCCAGATTTGGCCGCTGGACGTCCATCGGACGTCCAATGGACGGTACGAGTTCACAAATCTGGACGTCCATTGAACGTCCAGAATAGGGCTATTCTACGTCCAGTATAGGTTCGACCGGACGTCCATTGAACGTCCAGAATAGGTTCGACCGGACGTTTATCGGACGTCCAGGATAGGTCCAGTTTACGTCCAAAATTTATTTTTTCCGTTACATCGATTGGTTATTATTTATTATTATTGGATAAAATTGTGTTTTACACATTATTCTAATTTCATAAAAAATTAAAGTCAACTTAAATCAGACGTAATGTAAAAAAGGTATATTTTACATGCGCAGCTTACAATAATAATTTTAATAAGTACTATACATTTTAAAACATTTGTACCAAGCATATATAATTCATATACAAATACAAAATATACACAAAAATCATAAAAAAATATATACATTCACATGTAAATACAAAATACACACAAAAATCATAAGTCTCCTTTTCTGTAAAACAGGCAAATGGTCCTTTCTTTACGCAGTCTGAAACAAAAATATTGCCAAATTAATTAACTACGTCACTTGTAAGTCTTGTTATAAAACAACGAACTAACTATAATAAATAAATTTGTCAATCATAGTAAATATCTAATTTAATGCAGTCAATGTAGATCTTTAGTTCAGAAAGTTGGGGGTGGGGAGAAAATTACTATAACTTTTGATCAAATTGAGAATAACTTGGTAACGTTTAAAACTATGATATATCCATTTATTCTTTACATGTTCGAGATTGTAGTAAAAAAATAACACAATTTAAAGAAAAAAATTATAACTGTAGCTCAATTAGAAACCGAGAATTGTTATTAAATATTCGCCAATTGTTTATATATAAAGATTAAGTGTTAAAATTTCGAGTTTTCCGGTTTTGATCTAAATTGACTCAACTAATTATAGCACTTACCGTGTTGTAGAAGTCACAATCGCAAATCACAATCACAAAGTCACAAACAGGATTTATTATATATGTGTGCATACACTTATATTTATTTGACAACTACTGTTTATATAAAACAAAACTAACTACTATAGCAACTATCCAAAGGTATCTAGTTAATCCCGGCAAACGGCAGTGCTGGTGACTAACCGTGGAGAATAACCCTATAAAACTGTTAACATTGAAAATTTTAGTCATCTGGACATTTTTTTTTAATTTCCATTCGATGGAGGATTGGAGAATGTCTGTTTTTATTAATAATATTTTTTTGATGTTAGTGTACAAAAACGTACTAACACAAGTCTGACAAAGTTTAATTTTCTATTGGGGACTTCTTTCAGTAGCCTTAATTAATATACTTTTAAGGTTTTTCTTCTTAGAGCACCTTTTCGACGGTAATTTTTCGAAGATTTATTTTCTTAGGAAATTTTACTCCTAGTCTACTCAACCCGCACATTTATTAACATAAATAATCGGACGTAAACTGGGCGTTCAATGTACGTCCACTGTGGACCTAAAACAGACCTACATGTAGGGATCTAAACTGGACGTCCATGGGACGTCCGCTGTGGACCTAAAACAGACGTACATGTAGGGACCTAAACTGGACGTCCCATGGACGTCCGCTGTGGACCTAAAACAGACGTACATGTAGGGCCCTAAACTGGACGTCCATGGGACGTCCGCTGTGGACCTAAAACAGACGTACATGTAGGGCCCTAAACTGGACGTCCCATGGACGTCCGCTGTGGACCTCATTTGAACGTGGAGGTCTGGGACGTAAAATGGACCTAAACTGGACGTCTAATGGACGTCCGTTAAGGACCTAATCTGGACCTGGACGTACGGGACGTAAAATGGACCTAAACTGGACGTCCATTGGACGTCCAGTGTTACGTGGGGTAGAGCTATGGGCTGTCGAAGAAGCTTTGACTAATGGAAGATCCTGTGTCGCTGCCCGTTATCTTGCGTGCCCAGCAGTTGCCCTTTTGTGAGTGAAGGTGTCCGTCGTGAGGAGAGCTTCGTACCAGTCACCCCTCCAGGACTATTTTAAGCACTTCTTTTTACACCATTTTGCCATTATTAGAAATAGCTCTTTAGAACATTTGAGGCTACTGATAGATAAACAGGTCGCTCCGTAATAATTATATTCGCGGCAACTTCTTTTAGGCATTTCTTGTAGAATTTTGTGAATTATACAAATTCTTGAGTATTTTGTTTGCTTCGACGGATAGGTAACACAAACTTTCAAATTTTTGGCTACAACTTGCAAATCAGAGTCAAACTCGTTATTTTAATGCACCATGTGAATCATATCTATTTTTTGTTCTGGCATTATTGAAATCCAAGGAGAATTACAAATGGAAATCAGATTCTTGGACATCAACTTAGAGCGAAATTTAACCGAAACCTTAGTGCAGATGATGCGTCAATCTGTTGATAATCGAATGCGAATCACGTAAAGCAGAAGAGAAAAGAACGGGGCCGAAAACTTTTCTAATTCGATTAAGACGAGAAGGGGAAAAAGAGCAACAGAGAGACGGTGGGATGAGTTATCCGGATCCGTACGTCATTCAGGATCAATTTAATACCGTTTCACGTCCAGACATCTCGCCCACCTACGTTAATTGTTGTTACTGGCGACGATTATAAAAGACGGCGTACGGGCTTTTTATTGGCACGTTACGATCTATCCCGGTCCCTGAAACAATCCGGGATTTTATGACGTTCGTCGCTCTGAGAAATTTTCGTAACGCGGGTGGAATTTATTTAAAAAGTAGTAAACAGGTGATTACGAACGGGAAGACGTCATCACGCGAAGATTTCCTCGCTTCACCTCACGGAATCGACGAGAGTTTAAGGAAAGGGAAAAGAAAACTTCTTACGGCAGTAAATCGTGGTCGCAATGTAATTATCTCATAACCGCTGCGTGTAACGACTGAATTAAATTTTGTGAAGATTGGAGATTGATTTAAAATTGGACTGAAAAGAGAATACAGTTTTATTTTTGTAAACTGTTGCAATTGCAATTTTGTTCTTCGAATAATAGAGTATGTATTTACAAAAGTCCACTTCATTCTATAAAGTCTGTCAAATCTGTTCAAAACATGATAGTTTGTGGCTAGATCTATCTATCCAGGAGATTTTCCAATAAGCGTTTATACAGTGCATATTTTAAATACTGTACCCGATTCAAGTCAGTGTTCTGTGAAATTATGTTGCAATCCTGAATAATCTGTTAAGACCTAAATTCACCATACTTTAATAAGAATATCCAACCGACCAGCGGCATCACTGAAAAATTAATTGAAAACTAAATTGTAATAATTTAAAATGATAAATTTCGTTACACTTCTCAAAATGACTCATAAGGAAGAAATAACGATAAACTCAAAGCCAGGTTGAAAAATAATAACAATATGGTAAAGCTCTCAATAATCATATTTACTCGCTGGTCAAGCGTAAATAGAAAACACTATTAAATACTCCACTGCCAAAGAATTGACAAAACGCTAAAACTGCCATTTTTGAAAACACGTTGCCAACCAAAATTTAGTACAAAATTCATAGCAGAAACATTTATTTTAATAGTCCTGAAATTCAAGGTTTTTTCACAATTTCCCTCTATTTAAAACGAACTACTGTCACATTACTCCCTTCTTCCAAACGTGTGCTTTCGTTCTCTCCCAGCACAAGCTACGAATTGATTCCGACTTGTTTCTAACTAAGTGACAGTAAATTTGATCCACTGGACGGGAACTGTTCAGGATTTTCACAGGCACAAACAACACAAATGAGGTTACCTGACAAAGACCCGTAAGTAACCCCCTACGTGAGCCTCTTAAATTAATTAGCAGCAAAGAAAATTTTATTAAAAATCCTTGTTTGACTTTCCCAGAAAGTTTCCGAGCCGAGGGGGAATTTTATTAGGAGGGAAGAAAGAGAAATTTAAGGTAAGAATCTGCGTGTACACACGAAGTTAATGAAAAGGAAGCAGGCGATAAGAAATGGCGCTGGAAAAATTTAATATTCGCGAAAGTTGCGATATCAATATTTAGTCCCGGAACTTGATAATAAGTAATGCGAACTTTCATCAATAGGTATCGAGGGAGATGAAGTTGTTAAAGTGTGTATGGAAGAGATTTGGGATTTTAGTTCAGACGAAGGAGACGTGGGTAGGTTTGTCATTTAGGTGGAAATGCCCAAAAGTCAATCGTTGTGGAGAATTATAAAACAAACTTGCCTTGATTGATTTTTCGAGGTTTTTGATAGAAATATTGCACATAATTGTCGCCACAATAGTTTATAATGATATGGTACATACTGGGCGATCAAGAATGACTGTTTGAGTTGGCAACACTTTTTAGAGAAGTTTTTACCTTGTCTATTTGCAACACTACAACCGGATGTTTATTTGACAAAAATGTGACATAACAATCAGCGATAAGGTTGTAGGTTATGTGAATAAAAATTAACGCTTAAAAATGAATCTCGAAATACAGAAAAATAATTTAATTAAACAGCTAAAGGTAATGCTCAAAATGCCCCCCCCCCCTCCTCATTTTTTCCAGACATAAATTAACTCTCCTTTTTAGGCTCTCGAAGATATTCACCAGCATATTGGGGGTAATGTTTGCCACTTCCTGAACTATTACCTCCTGCAGCTCTTCTTCAGTATGCAATATGTTCCTAAACACATTGTCCTTCAAGAGCCCAAATAACGAAAAATCTAATGGAGTGAGATCTGGTGACCTGCTTGGCCAAATGCCCTGACTAATTACTCTGTCGCCAAAATTCTCTCTTAAATATCCCATAGTAGCACGAGCCGTACGTGCCCTTGCAGAGTCTTGTGGGAAATATCCAATTTGACGCTCTTGGTCTTTTAATTGGTTTATAAAATGCCTCAAAATTAAAAAATATTCGCCCATACACCCGCGTGCTTGAGACTGCCAACCAAACACCAACTTTAACCGGGTGCAAATGTGTCTCTCTGATAGCGTAAGGATTTTCACCTGACCAAATTCTGTAATTTTGTTTATTCACATAGCCGTTGAGATGAAACCAGGCGTCGTCGGAAAAGAAGGTACTGCCAAGGATATCATTATTATTTAATATGTCATTGAACTAATTGCAAAGTAATACTCTCTGCGGGAGATCAGGAGGGGTTAATGACTGGACGATGGAAATTTTGTAAGGGTGATACTTTAATTTCTTTTTAAGCACAGTGGAGCAATTTCCATATGACAAACCTGTAAAACCGTGAATTAGAACAACATGGAAAAGTGGAAGTCTTATGGGTAAGAATGAAAATTCGTTGAATAGGAGCATAAGGACCAAACCTGTTTGAATGGAGAGCTTTCTTAAGGATTTGCGAGGACTTCTTTGCATTCGAGTTATGCGAGAGTTATGTTTAAATAACGTTCAACTACTCGCATGCGATGTTGCTGAAAGACAGCAAAAGTGACCAAAGTCACCGGAAACAACTCCTGAAATTGCTGGTATGTCGCTTCGAGAGAGTACTGCCAACCAGTAATTGGGTTATAAATCCCGCTTCGAAAGTATGTCATTCCAATGAAAATATCGTGTTGTAACGTGCAAACCATTTTAAATAAATAAATTTGGAAAGAATACCAGAAATTTGAATTTGAAATAGCAAATGACAAGTTGTGCTATTTAAAAATGAAATTCAGTATTGCCAACTCAAACAATCATTCTTAATCACGTTGTATTATAACACAACTTTACAGATATACCTAATTGGATATCCTATTATTTCCTGAAACTTCATCAAGTTTAACCAGTAACATTTTAAATTATGCTAGACCAAATAGTATATTTCTCTCTTTCATTTATAATTGTACTGACCACTACCTCAATAGATTTAAAGCTGTCAATGGAGAAGCACCAAATCTATTAGCAATTGTTGATAAGGTTTGGAATGACCACCGTTAATTCATACTTTTATGAATGAATCTATTAGAATAGACACAAAATAACTAAAAAAAAATCGTTACAAAGCTTTTCCCTTTATTCTTGATGTTAGTATAAAAGTCAAAAACACTATATGCTAAAGTAGTTGCCAAACAAATTTACATAATTAGTCATCTTCATTTTCTAAGACGCCATCTAACTCGGTCCAAACGAATAACGGTGCTTTTCTAAACTCAATAGAATGTTAAAGGAGCCGAAAGCGCACCTGCATCATGAGACTGTGGAGGCTGTGTATAAATACAGTGCTTTAGTATAGGGAGATAATTACTTTCTGAATGCGCTCGGTATGTCGGCATTTTCCCTTGTGATCCAAGTGACTTTGTAAATACAATAGATTTCCTTGTTTATGTACATGTTGTGATGTTAATTTACGTTACTGATGCCCGTTTGCACCAATTCTACTTAAATCAGTACATACACAGAAAAAAATTTCGTACGTAAAATCAATGAACGGCCGTCGTCAATTTTGTGAACATTAATATTATGAATCGGTGATTGTTACAACGATTTCTGGTCATAAACTAATGACTTCATACATTGAACCAATAAACGAGCCAACATTAAACAGTGAAGGCCAAACATTAAAATTAAATATTTCATCCATTAATCTAATGTAACAATTCATTGAGTTAATGTTTGAGGATTATTAAACAACGTTCTTCGTCATTATAACGATAAATTTTCGTCATAGATCTATGAACAGCAAACATAAAAAATTTATGAACGGTTTTCGTTGTTTCAATGAACATCAAACATTGATTTTACGAAGCCAGCCATTAACTTTTAAAAACGCAGCAGATTTAATGTTGTCGGAACTTGAAACGATGTCGGCGAACATTAATATTACGAATCACCGTCGTAGACTTCTCTGCTTGTACCACTTTTTATGCGAATTCTTTTGAATTTCCTCCAGTCGGTCTGATAAAGTAGAAGAGGCAGTACAGCGTTCTAACTATTATACCAATTGTGCCAAATTATTGTGTGATAGATGAACAGGCTCGAGAAAGAAATAGTATTTCCCTCTAAGAATGGAAAATTGGTAAGTATTAGCATTATCGGAAAGTTGAAATGACACAGTTCTATGCAATAACCAAATCTCTTACTAGTAGGTAGTCTTAAAATTTTATTTTTCTTTCGAATCATTTAGGAAAATGTCTAATTTTGTATTACTTATAACACTTTTATTTTTTAGGTTGGTATAGACTATGAGATTGCTTTCGGAAATTGGGAATTACTTTTAAATAATTGGGAAAAATGGTTTCCCCACACAGTGACATTTCTACAGAAAGACGGACACATAAAAAATTAAACTACTAAAGGCCTTCTAAAGAAAGCGTTTGAGGATGCTTGTAAAGAAAGTAAGTTCTATTTTACATACTTAAAAAATAGGAAATATTGCTTTTCTAAAACCTTCCACATTAAAAAACATTTTCTTTAAATCCTTGTTTCAGATAATGGATATTCGTTGCTAAATAACTGTAATATATCTTTTTGTGCTTGACATCGTGCTCGGACTTTGTTTTGTGTAGAAATAGTTATAAACACAACTGTTAATGTTCTAAGACTTATGGTGTTTATAAAATTTGAATTTTACTTTCTAACGCCATGAAACAAACATTTTTTTAAAGCGTAAATCTAGGTTTGGTTTACCATTTCCCCTTCTTTTTTTCAGATTGAAAATACGCATCAATTTTATGGGCGATCCATGGATATTTGGTGCCATCGGCCAAGTTTTGTTCCAAATGGAGAAGCCATTTTATAAACATAACGTGTCGCTTGAGAGCCCAAAGATTCATATGATTTGTGAGTTTCTGATGTAATAAAAAATTGATGTAACAAAAAAGGCTATTATTCTGCAAATCCCTTTGCAAAGAATTAGAAAGTGGTATGTATTATTTCCTCCTTCCGTGTTCCAATGCTTCTGAAACGCTGCATGCAATATTTTTTCAAAAGTCACTGCAATTAATAATTGGAGGTCATAGGTCTATCAACACCAATTATTGATTTAATGTACAGCAATCATAAGCCAATGTTGATCGTTCGTAATATCAATAACCGGCGATCATAGATCCAAGCTCACTGTTTATTAATTTAACGTACAGCAATCATAGGCCTAATGTATGTCGTACATAATATTAACGTCCGGCAACCTTAGATCTATGCTCACAATTCATTGATTTAACACATAGCAAACATCACATTAATAACCGCCAACATAGATCCATGTCTACTGTACATTAACTCAATGTACAGCAATCGTAACATAATGAATAGAGAAATTTATGTACGACCGTTCATTGAATCAACAACACATGCCATCGGCCCGAAATTTATGTCGACGTTCATTGATTTGATGTACTTTTTTATTAATATCACGTACTTTTTTCGTTCAGTGAGCAAAGTGATTCTTAATGTTTAAACCCAGCTTAAAATTGTGTGACTTGCACCAGTTGCACTTAAGAAATACTTAGCTAAGGTACGGTGGAAGGTTGGTAACACTTGGAATTATCATGTTTCGTGATTAAATTGTCAAGTGACAACTAGTCAGGTCGTTGTTTTGTGGTTATGTTTTTTAGTTGTTGTTAGTGTTAGTTACTGCAACCTCTTAAATGAGCGAGAATAAAAGAATGAGAAGTGCCAATTACACTATCCAAGAAAAGGAACTCTTCCTGAATCTGGTCAACTAATGCCAACTAAACAATCAAGAAATATTTATTTTACATATTGTATAAGATACTTACAGATCACAAGGATGTTCTAAATGTTCATCAATTTGTTCCAACAACAAAAGTGTGGTTGCTTTCGAGATTCGAAACCTTTTATAATAGGTAACATCATCAAATGAATAAAAATATTGTTCTCTGATGTAGATTGTACGTGATATTTCAAATCCTATTGAATTAACTGCACTTAATTCAAAAATAGCTTCATCATCTTCAAATATTTGCAACATTTCTTTGCTTCTCAAAATAAACGACACAAAACCGTCAAAACCTCTATACACAACAAAGTTAAGTCAGAGTTAAACCGAGAATATTCTTGGCTTAGTTAAACCTCATATTAAGGTGAGTTTAGTGGTGAAATGTCACCATGTGCAAACCATTTTTTGAATTAAAGTGTTACTTAGAGTTAAGTGTTTACTGGTGCAAACGGGCATGAGTGCAATGGGACTGAAATTGTACAGATCAGTGTTATAACTGAACTATTATTTAATTCAGGTATCATTATTATTCTCACCTACATATTTTAACCGTAGATATTTGTTCACTGACTCTATCAATCGTCGCCATTGTTTATGAATAACACCCGAGGAGAGAGAACTCCAACCTCCATTACTTTCCCTATTGGTCTAGGTTCCCTATCGGCGTTTAATTGTGCCCGAGATCAAAGCGATCGTTCCCGAGCAATTTTAGAGCGGTTCGTTTCGGGAAAGGACTCGTAATTGCAAAAATTCAAATCAAATGCTAATGAAAGGATCCTGGAATCGGTAAACTGTCCCCGGCTTATATACCCCGTAGGAATGGTACACGGACGAATTCTACTTTCGCTCGCTCGCTGTGGAAAAAATAAATTATTTATACGATTTTAGGGATGAAAATTGGCAATTGGCAATTAGTCCCTTTTTTTCCAATTAAGGGCAGGGGCTCGTGACTGCGAGATGAGTAACGGACTATTCAGGAATATTTACCAAGTAATTACGCGGTAATTGTAATTGTTGCAAGTGGCGAGGGGAGATGGGAACGATTTTTTGAAACATAATTTATTGCGGTTTCGGTACTTTTGATTAGTGCACTTTGGTAATTAGGCTTTTAAATAAAAATAAATTTAAAGTAAATTAAAGTTATCAACTCATATCTATCTATAAGATGCGAAATTAGGTTTGCAAACTTACATTTTGACAATCTTCCTGAATTCTTAATCAAATGTAGTAAATATGTACACTAGCTTAATTACGAAACATTTTTCTTTAATGTCGCAGTTATTTTTTTGCCAACTTTTTACTTTTTTTAGCCAAAAATGAAACTAAATGAAGAACAAGAGGAGAAAAAAATAAATTATCCCTTTTGGCTCTTTTTACGTTGAACACCTAACGTTGTTATTAATAAGCCTAATCTGAGCTAACCTAAAATTTCATTTAGGTCTTGTTCTATTGACATATTAAATTTCCCAAAATTACATGAACAATAAATTTGCGTTATTCGTTTCTTTTCCCCTTCTAATTATTTCCTATTATAATTATTTAATTGGGCAGAAATCCCTTTGAAACGTTGTTTTTCTCTTGGAGCTATATTGGGAAACTTTTTACAAATTCTGCAAAGCTTTATAAGGACTATCGACTATTATATAATTTACCATTAACCTATTATAAGGTATGGCGCCTTGACTATCTTTCTGTACATTAAATTTGGTTATTAACAATCGGCAAATTTCTGATTAGTTTTATAGACCAAGCAAAATCGCCAGATTTTGGGTAATAAAAATACAAAGAGGTAGGGAGTCTCTTCACAGTGTGATATGGATATAGGATAAACCGTATAGTTTAATCAAAGACTGTATAATCTGTAAAATTAAACAATAAAATGTTCAATAATGATTTTTGGCCTTTTGAGGAATACCTAAAGCCTAATACCTAAAGGAATACACGCTCAATATTATTGCGCAATATTTAAGTTTGTGCAATATAGTTGATCGTGTGTAGTCGAAATTGAAAGGTTGTGCAATATATTGTGCTAAATTCAAATCTTTGAAAATATATTGTGCAAACGGGAAAAGGTTGTGTCGTCTGTTAGACCAGGGTCGATAATTTTTAAGACCAAAAAAAATTATAGTAGGATGAAACCCATTGGAAAAGGTAGAGAATATAACAAAAATGAAAGGAAAAATAAATTACGGGCGATCTGAGGTCGGGAAGGGGGCGGGGGTGAGTATTTAAGGGAAAAAAACGGTTTAGCTCGATTTCCGGCAAAACTGCAAGCACTATGAAAAAAAGGTAAATGGCAGAGTTGTACTTTTGTATCAACACTTTTTTCACATAACCTCGAAATTGTTGTGAAAAATTCAAATAACCAAGTTTTTGGTTTTTTATTTTTAGCTTTTGCATTTTTTTTTTAGTTTTTCTTTTTATTTCTTTTTATGTCCCAAATATACAGTAATTTTTTTGATTTTAAATATTCTGTATTTCACCTTATTTTGACTTTATATCGAAAAAGCACTCTAATTTTCAATCGAAAATTCTCACGTCAAAATGTCTGCTTCTTTAAAAAAGTCTGTGTGTTTTTTGTTCGTTGAAATCTCTACTTTCTGATGGTAAAAAAAAATTATACATTACTATGGAAAATGTTCTCAGAAAATGCAAATAATAAAAAAAACTCGAATCCAAAATTTTTTTTAATCATTATGTATAACTTTGAGCAATTTATTAAAATTTACACTTTAATTACTCGAAAAACGTGAGATGTCATGTTACATTGATAAACAAAAAAATTGCTAATCGAAATATACTACTATAATTAACAACCAATTAACATTAACCAATTAACCATCTACAATATTTTGAGAAAGTTTTAGAATCTTCTTTAAATTATATGCGTATATACCTATTAATTGCTATTTATTAAGATTACTTATATACCTGAGTGACCGGAAAATTTTAGCCCTTCAAAAGGTAGCTGCAGCCGAGGTGCGTCCCGCGGTCAAAACAGCCGGGCATACGACAACTGAGCCCCGCGGTCAGAAAAATCCATATATGGAAAATTCCAACGGTAACGCTAATCCCACCCTACGATTGAGCCCCGGTATACCCCAAGGCCAAATGACAACTGAGCCCAGGATTAAAATTCCGAGTCCAGGATAAAAATAGTTAGGTAAGGGAGTAAGAAAATTACGGGAAATCCCATTTTTTTCACGATAACATTAAGGGCAAGAGGGCAAGGAAAATCAGTCAAGGAACAAATATTATGCCTTCCTTTTTTGAACCGCCGGACGCACCTCGGTTCCACCGTTTCAAAGAGTAGAGGGGAAGGGGCTGGGAAGGTATGGGGCTTAGAATCGGGAAGGTTTGTCGAATCTAACAATGAAGTAATGCCATCAAAGGGACAAAAAGTAATGAAGAAGTGATTAGAATGCAATATAAGGTATTTATAAATAACTAGAGTACTGTATTTAAAAATATAATGAATAACGTAATCAGTATAAAGTATTTAAATTTAATAGTACGATTTACATGTATATTTATATATTACAAGCCGTACCCGGCATGCGTCGCAATGCCACGTAAAGTTTAAAGAAAAAAGATAAATAAAAATTATTGATGACCCGGTGAAATTCCTATCTCTACATATATTTTTGAAAAATAATGTCAAAATAATACAAAATTTTTATCTACATTAAATTAAATGCAACACAGTTATACACATAATCAATTTAAGGCTTTCGGATCTACTATATTTTCCGTCTTTTTTTTTGCGGTGCGTAAATTTATAAAGATGATGGTTTTACGACTCGCGAACACGCGACGTATAATTGTCCATGCGCGAAACCGGGAAACTCCAAGTTTATTCCGCAAACTGTCCTTGTATTAGCAATTGTATATTATCTTTTTAAATTTTTAATAAATAGTTTATGAAAAACTACCCTGAAATTAGGTATGAAATTTCCCTGTACAATATGCGTTGCACCATACGACGTCATTTAAAAGCAATTATTATACGTTGGGATGTTGGCCAAGAAAAATTTAGAGTCATTTCCCACCCCAGAAACTAAAGAAGGTAATGGATCTGGTGCTGGGAACAATTTCGGCAATTTTACTTTACCACCAGCACAACATAATCCAGTAGCTTCACCGCTGCATTTTAACGCTTTACAATATTGACAAACTATTGTCATTTTTCCAATCGTTACGGATTCTTCGGCACAATAATCTATTTCCGGGTCGTAGTGGAATGCTACTCGTTCCATATTTAAAGGAACACTGCGTCTGCGGAATCGCTCTATTTCATGATGTCTTGAAATGCGCTCCATGTTTTGGGCATTTGTTGCTCGTAGTACGTGCATGACCATCTTGGTGTTTATTCTGCCATGTCTTTTTCAGATTGTCTAAGTAGATTTTTGTTTGTTTGTTATTTTTACCTTTAGTTCGATTCGTCGGTAATTCTGTTCGGTCTGTTGTTTGGGTTTCTTCACTTTCGGTTTTGGGTCTTGTATTTGTACCTCATAGACTTATTTCTTGGGTGTTTTATTCGTTTGACGTCAGGTACAGTCGAATTGTCTTGTAGTTTTCCTCGATCCTTTTGAAATAGTGTGATCTAATATAATTGCGCTGATCGTCAAACCCAAGTTCATGGAACGCCTCGTTGTTCTCTTGGGCTTTCCCCCATAGTGCTTCTAAGTGATCAATCCTTTTTTGTAAGTATTCCTTGGTTTTTCTTGCACTTCCGTTTTTCTTGCAATTATTTTGTAGTTATATGATTTCTTGGGCTATTTTTTCTTGTTCTTGAATCAACTCATCTGCTTGTTATATCTTGTCGTAGTTGAAATTGTGAAATTTTTAACTTAATTCTCTGGAAAAGGTGGTTGTGACTTACTCAGGACTTTGGTTGTCTTCTTGACTTCCCGACGTTGTGTTGGTGTCGAAGTTCTTGAAGTTTTGGAGTTGTAATCACTGGCGGCTTTTCCTCCAGCTGCAGTGACTGGATATGTCCGTCGTTTCAAATTTGTAGAATTTGTAGACTTGGTGTCCTGGTGAAGTTGCTTTGACTTACTCAGGACTCTTCTTGGTTTCTTGACTTCCCGCTTTTGTGTTGGCGTCGTGTAGACTTTGTAGAGTCGGTGCCCTGTCGATCTAAATGCTGTTGTATAAGACGTGCCCGAACTCGTTTGATTCCATTATATACTGTTAAACGTAATTCTGTCATACCAATACGAATGTTATCTGTCTCTCACCGGTCGTCAGTCGTCAGTGCCATTTGGACGTGAGAGCTCGTCTCGTTGCACATTTGATTAACTTCGACGACCTAAGTCCATCTTCTCCTTAGCATTTTAAAATCAATAAAGTTCTCGCGCACTGACAAACTGATGATAGATTGTAATAATCGTCTTGACATTTATTTATTTGACAACCAACTGACACTATACTTTCATTTGTTTGATTATAAATGTCAAATTACAAAACGCACTTTTTCAGTATTTCCCTTACTTATTATTTATGTTTCTCACAATAAAAACCTTCCCTGAACTTCCACAAATATTTCAAGATCAAAATCACCAAAATCCGTCCAGCCGTTCTCGAGTTAAAGGTAGACTAACGAACAGCAATCCATTTTTATATATATAGAGATGAGATTTTCTATGACATAAATGTAATGACAATTTAACAAATCAACTTTATTACTGAAAAAATTTGCAGCAGTGACATTTTTTAGATGAAATCCCGTTTAAATCCTATTTTTAATATTTAGAACAACTATTTTCGCATGTTTTTTGCAATCTTGATGTTTCATGGATTTGTAATTTTTTTGTTTATCAATGTAACATGACATCTCACGTTTTTCAAGTAATTAAAGTGTAAATTTTAATAAATAGCTCAAAGTTATACATAATGATTAAAAAAAAATTTTGGATTCGAGTTTTTTTTCATTATTTGCATTTTCTGAGAACATTTTCCATAGTAATGTATAATTTTTTTTTACCATCAGAAAGTAGAGATTTCAACGAACAAAAAACACACAGACTTTTTTAAAAAAGCAGATATTTTGACGTGAGAATTTTCGATTAAAAATTAGAGTGCTTTTTCGATATAAAGTCAAAATAAGGTGAAATACTGAATATTTAAAATCAAAAAAATTACTGTATATTTGGGACATAAAAAGGGAAGTTTTCACCAAATTTCGTGAAAAAATAAAAAAAATTGCAAAAGCTAAAAATAAAAAACCAAAAACTTGGTTATTTGAATTTTTCACAACAATTTCGAGGTTATGTGAAAAAAGTGTTGATACAAAAGTTGTAAACCTTTCTATTACCTACAACTCTGCCATTTAACTTTTTTTCATAGGGCTTGCAGTTTTGCCGGAAATCGAGCTAAACCGTTTTTTACCCTTAAATACTCACCCCAGCCCCCTTCCCGACCTCAGATCGCCCGTAATTTATTTTTCTTTTCATTTTTGTTGCATTCTCTACCTTTTGCGATGGGTTTCATCCTACTATAATTTTTTTCACTTTTTACCGTTTTCAAAATTATCGACCCTGGTCTATGTAGGCAATATTGCGCCATATCCCATCAGTCAGTATCAACACTTGATAGAGTACGCGTCGTCATGGCTGCCAAGGAAGCTGATAGGCAATTCATTCTAGAATTCATTCAAATTTATCGTGGCCTTCTGGCTCTGTGAGATGTAAAGTGTACAGATTATACTAATCGTGCGAAAAGGGGGGAGCAGTATGAACTCTTGTTAGAAAAATACCGCGAAAAATATCCGAAGGCTATAAACCAGAGCTCTTCTTTTTCGCATTGGCACCCACAGCAATAATCACACAACACAAATCCCTATCACTTAACATTACCTCACTACATGAAATTGTGCTTGGAACTGCTTGCACAATATATTGCCTTGAAGGTTGTACGTCTGTGCTCGCTATTGCACATTATATTGCACAACCATCAATATTGCCTGCATACGATACTGCACAAATCAAAATATTGCGCAATAATATTGAGCAGGTATAGCCCTCCGTCAAAATAATGTGCAACCCACATTGCGCAATAATATTGAGCGTGTATGGGCCGCTTAAGTAATTCAAAACCGCTATATGATACAATGAGAAAATTATATGAAATTGAAAATTAAATAAAATGAGATATGGATAGCTAAAATCGATCAATTTATTAAAGAAAAATGAGAAAAATCCGTCAAAAACAGCCACGTCTTAAATAAATTGTAGGCGCTTAATTAACAGGTGGAATTTTTAAAATAAGTGAGATGACAAGTCTGCATAGTGCATATGTACAATCGAAAAACAGGTTAGGAAGATATTATGTTCTGTATTCCATAATTATGGATTTCCTAACACTCAACGCGTTTTTCCATGTCTGAAGTGATCCAATAGAGTTACAGAAAACTGCAATAGAAAGTAGACTTATTGCTCTATATTTCATTCTTTTGAAATTTGTCGATATTTTGAGTTTAAGCTGACCAAAGGTGCAGCGGAAGGTACTGCCTTTCTGGCTCAAACATATCCCACTTCTGATACCAGCTCGTTGCGTTACTATGCTTAGCGGATTTATGTTGCGTCATAACTAACTTAATCCATACATTTAGAGAGTGCTTCTTGTTTCTAGGTCGAAATAAAGGAGATTTTGTATCTACGCTGTGAAAAATTCTAGGGTTTGGGGTGTTGTACGGAAAAATAACTAAAATTATTCGGTTAATTAAGTTGGTATAGTAACAATTTTACCACACCCTTGATCCCATATATCTCTCGTCGTTTTTATTTTTCTCTGTTTCTTTAATCATGTCAACTCCAGAATAAAATAATAATTACGAAGAATCAAAGTAATTTCAACGAAACGTGACGTAGCCTGATGTGGGTTTCTCTTATTGTTACATGCATCGAGTTTCGTTTGATGTTAAAATAATTGAATTCGCAACAAACGTTGGTAAAGCAGGTCTTATGTCTTTTTATGTAATGTGGTTTGCTTTGTGTTCTCGATTTTATTCCCATTTAGATTTAGAATTAGGTTGAAAAGAAGCATACTAAATGTAATTAGCTGCCATGGCAATATCAGTTAATTCCGTACTTGGGTTGACCCACATTTGGCATTAATTCTTCAATGCTTATTGTGCAGATCTTATGTCTTTTTATGTAATGTGGTTTGCTTTGTGTTCTCGATTTTATTCCCATTTAGATTTAGAGTTAGGTTAAAAAGAAGCGTACTAAATGTAATTAGCTGCCATGGCAATATCAGTTAATTCCATACTACAGTGATGCCACATTTAGCATTAATTCTTCAATGCTTATTGTTGTTTGTGCTATTTTTGCATAAACACTACTATCTCAAAATTAAGAACTCCAATTTTTGCTGTTGTATTGCATGCTAATTTTTGGAAATATCAGGATAGGCAAAATTGTTTTGTAAAAATTACACGTAAATACATTTCATGTTCAAAATTATTTTAGATTCTTTAATAAAACTGAATTTTTACACCTTAAACTTAGAAGTTTGCTAATTTTTTTCTCGAAAACTGTTGGTTTTAGGACCCCCGTTATATTTTTTTGTTTATTTTGGTGAATACTATCGCCTATTAAAATCAAGTCAGTCAAACCTCTAACACCCTGTATATGCAATTATTAGATAGCGACAATTAACTTAGCTGAATGTAATTCGTCTATGTACAGACTATGTTTACAATTTTAGAGAAACTTGAATGATAACTTTCCACATATTAAGCGTAATATGTGTATTTCGTATGTATTTCTCCCAAATTTCAATTATCTCTATTGTTTTTCAACCCTTAGCATTCGCGCATTCGTTTCTCAGAGGCATGCTATCTACATGGTAGTATATATAGATAACGTAGATAGATGAGAATGCATGCTATCCCTTTTGTGCCGAATGCCAAACTCCATATTTACCTATCCAGTGTTAGTTAAAGGGAAGGGCTGAAACCTAGTTAAAGTCACCCTTTTCCATCTTGAAACCGACCCTTTGAAATAAAATATGTCACCCGGCAAACTCGGGGGAAATAATTCTCCTTTGGAAGTGTAAAAATGCCGCGTTATTATTCATCCCAGACGGCGAGAGCATACAAATTCTCCATTGAGTCGGGTGTTGCAAATAATGATTGAGAATTTAGGAAATGGAATTAGTAAGGGCGTGTGTGTGTATATGTCAGGGTTGAAGTCGCTCCTTCTAGAATTTGTCCGGAGCATAATGAATACCGCAAACTTCGTTATGTTTGAAAGTTAGTGGATAATATCTCCGAGGGGAAGAATGGATGATACAAAGTGTGTTGACCTAATGGGAAAGCTCTTGGCGTAAGCTTGTTGACGGATGAATGAATAAGCGAATCCGGTCTCGTCGTTACTAACTAATTTAGAACTTGTAGTTTGTAACAATTCGAGGAGTTAACGACGATAAATCGTCGAACAAGGTTGGTTTAAGTTGATTTAAAGTGGTTGTCATGTATGGGGGGGAGATTGGAATACATTTTGAGGAAAGAAAATTTACACTTTTGAACTTAAATTTGAACTGAACGTCGTATTCTCTTCTCGCACAACCTGGAACTCTCGCTGAATCACCGGCATATTTTCATTGATCGCATTAACTAACCTCGCGTTATTTTTTGTTTGTTTCAGGTCCCTCGACAAAATCAGTTGACAAAGGTAAGTGAATCCGTACGCTCTCCCTCACCCCTCAGATTCCCAAACAAAATCCAGCAGATAACAAACGGATAAATATTTGAGGAGTGTGCATTATGTCCCTCGTTATCTACAACGTTCTAATTTGTAGCGAATGGGGTCTGCCGCCCAAAAAATTTCGAGAGACTTGCAATTTGGCTCCGATAACGAGATACTCGATGTTGACACGTTTGGCGATGTTATCGCTATCTTGATTCGCGTATAGTATAGTGGCGTGTTTTAAATGCACCACTCGAAATGTGTTAGTGGAAGTACTTGCTGAAGAGTTTTCCTTTAATTCGTCCACGTCTGATGCATCACGAGTCAGCATAAGGAATCAAGTTTACTGCCTCAATCCAGAGTTAAGGAATTGTATACGTCGTCTCACTATAGGAATTTTTGAAATGAATCAAAAATCGCTTTGTATGTTCAATAAGTCAATTCCAAAATTTTGATAAGGTGCATCTTACCATCGTCAATGTTTGAACTTCTAGAATTTTAAATAAATGATATCAAAATACATTAACATCAAATCGAAAATAAGATAATATCAAAATATATAAATTATCGAAATACTTAAGCGCAAGCAAAAATTGAAACAAAATATCTGAATAGCCATCTTTCCTTAGAAATGGCAAAAACGCTATTTCTTTTGGTTTGTAGGAAATTAGACAAAATGATGAAATATCAAGCAATAGATCAAAAAAAGTTTGATTGACAAATCAATTATTACCACTTTATTGAAGAACTCAAGCTCACTATATAATTGAGATTAAAAACAGAATTAATTAAGGGAATTTCAGGGAAGATTAGGTATTAGTCTGAAGACGTACGTGCATATTATTTTTTTACTAATTTTGATTTTAGGATGTTCCCTTCGATTCCTTTGAATTTTGTATAAACTTTATCTCTCGTCAAACAAAGAAAATATATCGGACTACTTTCTCATATTTTGTTATAAATATTCGATAGAAGAATAAATAATGAAAAATTAAAAGCAAGTTCAAAAATTTAGAAACGGTTTAAGCCAAAAGTATTACTTCAATTAAACTATTTTATGTAAATTTTATAACAAGTACTTAAAAGTTAGAAACAAATATTCTAGTAAATTTTGAGTAAATTCATTATTCATTATTGTGCAAATACATGAGCAATTTGAGATAATTGAGCCAAAAATATTATTAAAATTTATTTTATATATTCGGCAGAGGAAGTTCCAAAAAAATTTAAGAAAATTTCTAATAACCGAAAAATGTCAAGAGGGATTTAACCCTTTATTTCGGCTGATCTTAATGAAAAGCTTATTCCAAAAGTCCAAAAAGTGCAAATTCAGGGTTTGAACCGCTTGCGTTTTTTAATTTCCCTGAAAGAGTTACTACAGGCAAACACACATATTTTTTCAAAAACATGTTTTTTGGACCCAAAATACGTTAAAATCTCTAGAAATGCTGATAATTCAAATTCGAAAAATCGACCACCCCGTTACAATACTTCTCATATATTTTTATATATTCTCTCTATATATATCTCATTATAAATTTTTCTATCACCTGTCCATTATCTTGGTGTGTGCTATGGTAGTATATTGTTTTTTGGTAGGTTCTTTTGCTATATTATTCTATTACCATCTTTTAGCAAAATTCCTTATAGATTTTTGATTACATACTATCAATTGTAGCACCAGATAGTCTCGAAGTATATAATCATCAAAATGGATAGATTGAGTAATTTAACATTTAAACCTGGCCAGTTGAATTTTGGGATAAGACATTCCTTAATAAGTTTGCATAAGTAAGGCAGTTTGGGTTTTTTATGGGAATCTATATGATTTCCTTCGAACCTCACAAATGATAAAGATATTACTTTACCTTAAGTATGCTTAAATAAAATAATATTTTTGGAATAATTTATTTTTCTGTACTTGGTTCTGACGCCTGACCTGCACACTAAACATGAAAAAAGCTTGAAACTAATTTTATTGACAGAAATTCACAGAACAGGAAGTCCAGGACGTGACTTAGCTGCGTTGCTTAGTAGTCTGCTACCAGTCATATTCCGTGGAATTCTTATTTCAAGGAGTTCAGTCAGTGAAGAATTGAAGAAAATTTAGTTTTATTTCGATAACTAAAAACCAAATTAATTTATTAATTATAATTATTTAATAAAACTAAATTATAATTCGAAAAAAGATTCGATATGCAAAAGTTCGTAATCAAAGGAATCTTCATACGTCATTTCATGGCTTAAGATATGTTTGTTTTCGTGTACTCCGATCTACATACACACATACACCTTTGTTTCTTTGTATAGATTTATCGCAGTCGACTTTCATGATTTGCCACGATATACGTGCGCACGCCAGATGTTACTAGAGAGCTCCGTGTCCATATCCTCGAATTTCCACAATTAAACCATCCATCACACTTTTTTAAAAACTCGCTGCAATAAGTTGCATCGCACCGGATGCAACTCGACCTCGTTCTAACAGATCGCAGCGTACAAGCTTCACCTGAGCCATCGAGCCCATGTGTTGTTGCCCTAGTGCGGCTTTTATGAACCTCGAGCTTTCGACGGGAACTTCCTCACGTCACATTTAGCTTTTTAATAAACTTAAGGTAGGTGGCGGAGATGTTAAAATTATTAAAGAAGGGTCGGAGGGGAGGTTTTCCATAAAGTTTACAACGGAGGTATTGAGGAGCACTTTCAGGGATTGCGCTACAGGAGCGGATCTGACAGATTCGTGTGTCAATAATGGATATTTCGATTAGTAAACAGTGGAGTTATTAATAGTGTTGGCAAGAGTTGTTATAGTTATTGCAGGTTGGTTGGGGTAAGAGGTAAATTTTTGACGTTTTGTTAATACACGTTTTCTCGATTGTTTTATCTTACTTCTATGCTAATGAACAAACTGACATAATGCTCCATAAGCTTCCTGTCGAAGTCGCCATTCTAGAAGGCGTTTCATGCCACATTGCCTTCACATTTCCATTTCAGACATATTATTCTGTACACCGCATCTGCCACCTCGGATAATGTTGTTTGGGACTCTGTCATAGGTCCTTCCATAGCCCTTTGTACCACCTGAATTTTGTGTATGGTTTTTTGGTAAGGGTTAAGGTCTCCGCACCTTACATTAGTACGAGCCAACACATTTTTTCAGACAGATTGGGATGTTGGATCATTGGGCATGTGAGGCCCACTCTCCTTTGGAGTTTATTTAGCTTTCCCTAGTTTTATTTCACTTATACGATAATATTTCGCAAATCTGCATACCACCCACGTTAATCTTATTGCTTAAAACTAAATTAGTCATTACTTGGCTTTTAGAATGGTTTATCTTCAGTCCTACTTAGCTGGAGACAGTCTTCAGTGATTGCAACATTTTGTTTTTCTACTTCTACGTTATCCGATATCAGGACGATATCGCCAACGAAGGTGGTTGAGATATTCACCATTAATATTTTATCATATTGACGCTTCCACCATGTGTCACTGTCCTAAGGGCCTAGCGCCCAGAGGTGTGCTCTGGTTGGGGGCGGTAACTCAGAAGAGACGGTAAAGACATAAACGAATTCAATAATATTTATGGACCAAGTATAGAGGAGAAAAAGAGAGAGAGAGAGAGAGAGAGAGAGAGAGAGAGAGAAAGAGAGAGAGAGAGAGACTGTGTTAAAGGGCGGCAAAACAGAGCGAAACATGAATAAAGGCTCAAAACACAAGAGAGGTCAAAAATGACAAAATGGTGTATAAACATGTGCTTACATTAGTCCCCAGGGGACCTGGAGGGGTAGCTGGTACAGAATTCGCTTCACCGGGAACATCTCTCCTCACAAAAGGCAGCAGGCGGGCACTAAAGCAGACGGACGGCGTCACAGGATGCAAGACCAATGATTATTGATTCTGACTGATGCAAGCGTCCGTATTTGTTCAGATCACTAATGTTTGTTATCTGACGTGTGCTACTTGGTGTACGTGCCTTGCCGGAATATTCTTTTGTGAGGTCAAGCCATATTGATTTGGGTAACTGCTGATCAAGCTCGACCGAGTTCCTTTTATCGAGGTAGCCTCGTGACAATATATGTATTTTAGACATGGTTGATAGATGCATCATAATCGATGACGTGCATCAGGATACCTTTTCATTTCCCTGCACCATGGTATTTGATCAAAATGACTCTGCAGATAACAATTCTGTGTTTTAATCTATTCAAAAGGTCGTTATTATATTTAATCTCATTTCATGTATAGTATAGTATCTATCGGTGATTCGATTATATCGAATTGTTCGATTATAACCGAACCTCACAGGTTTCTAAAAAACATTTTGCAGATGCATTTTTCAGCAGAAACGCCAACACAGTCGATTTCAGGAAAAACGAGATCTTTTTTAAGGATATCATAAATCTCGACACATTTCAAACTGACTGTGGTATAAATTTCAAATCGCAAACAATGCAGTCCAAATCCGAACTTTAGCTATTACACTATCCACTCCTGGTCGATTGGAAATTTCATCGGCGTGATTTTAACCCAATAAAAAGTCAAATTTATGGATAGTAAACGTAGTAACGTCTTGATGTCCCATAAATCCGCATTACGGAACTGCTCTATTCTATGGACTGTTTACGTAATTTCGGGTGTGTTACTTTTTCGACGCGAAGTGTACGTTTCGGTTATCTAAAGCCGAGGGCGAGTCGTAAATTTAAATCCCGCCTGCACTATATTACGGATTCCGTCCGTATTTGTTTTCCTATCGTGGAAATAACTCTCGCTAGATGACATATCGATTTTATTTTAAATCTAAAATAAACGCCGATTGTAAATAAAAATAATTGCCAGAGGCGTCAGACGAATCCGAAGGAAATGATGACGTGAAATCGACTCTCCGACTATGTTGTTATTATTATTTTTTCTACAACAGATCGATGAAGCCCGTTAGCATAATTGAACGGATTTCAAATAAATTGCCGAATCTCGATTAATCGAGTTATATTCTTCGCCGGGGACTAACGAAAAATAAATGTGACAAATTTCATCTCGCCCGACAAAGGGAGGATGCTCTTTCCGGGCTCCCTTTTCGAAAATTATTAAAACTTCCCCAAATAAACTTGGGCACCGCTCTTAAAAGCTTTCGCTCGGGTAACCGAGAAGAGGGACTAAACGAAGGGATCGATACCTAAATATGGGTTCCTTGCTTAAAAAATACACACCACTTCAGCGGGGTTAATGTGAGTAGTAATCCAAAGGGATCCAGGGAAAACATTTGGAAAGTGTGTAATTCTCCAAGAACAAACGTTTTGGAAGTTCTTGTTTAAAAGTTTAGAGAACGTTTCCCAAAAGCTTGCCATGATAATATGTTAGTATTACCTTAATGGAAAAGTGAACCGCACCAATAAAATAGGGACAAATTGCTAATGCGTTTAAAGTTTTCTTAATATTGTCACGCTTAGGGCCTAATTAGGTTCCTAAAAGTGCTCAGGTTTAGGGGTAATTGCTTAGGCGCTGGGGTAGATCTCCTCTTAACGTGCCATGTTCATTTAATGATTGTTAGCAACAATTCTGGCATACTCTTTTGCGACTCTGAATCCTGTGTGGGCACCGAGGTTTGACCAGTCTCTGAAGTTCTTATGCCACGAGTATTTCTTTCTCCCGGTGCCTCTTCTTCCTTCGATTTTTCCTTTCATAATTAGCTTCAAGAACTGGTACTTGGAACTTCTATCCACGGAATTTTAAGTAATCATCTGAACACCCACATTTCAAAAGCTTTAAGTCAGTTCATGTCATTGGCCTTTATTGTTCAGGTCGCCACTCCATACAGCAACACTGAGTAAATGTAACATTTTACAAAACGGTACCGTAGCATTAAATTAAGGCTGTCGTTGCTGAGAAGAGCTCTCATGTTCATAAATGCTACTCTGGCCTGTTCAATTCTGCTGCCTATCTCTAAGCCTGGATCCAGGTTTTCGTTTATCCAGCTTCCGAGATGCCTGAACTAGGAGACATGTTCGATATCCTTGTCGTTCAATATTCAGGTGTACATTTGGTGTTCTGCTGACCAGCATAGCCTTCGATTCGTCTGTGTTAATGCTTAAACCGAGACGTTCTATAAGACGTTGTGGTGCTTCCTGGCTATCAGCTATTATGACTGTGTCATCGGCATAGCGAAGATTGTTAACAACCTGTCCATTGATCTTAATGCCATCCTCGGTATCTCTCAAGGCGCGTTCAAAAATTGTCTCAGAGTAAAGATTGAAAGGAGAGGAGATAAAACAGAACCCTGCCTCACACCTTTCTCTATCTGGAAGTTCTTTTGTAGTTTCATTCCCCACTTTAACTGATGCTGGGGTAGATCTGCTAAGATAAATTAATAAGTAAAACCAAACAGCACAAGTTGACAAAATCTAAAAGGTGAATTAATCACTGGCATACCTTATATTCTCGTTGACGTGTAAATTATGTCTCGTTTGTCGACTTTAACGTTCATGCCAGGCATAGAAATTCTTTTCGGCGTTTAAAGTAGAGAAATTCACGCTTTGACTTAACTATGTGGTCCTAGTACTACCATGTTTACGTGACAATATGTAATATCATAAGAAAAAGATAAAATTGTCAAAAGGAGTTTAATAACTTGAAAACGAAGGTGTTGGACTGATAGGCGAACTATAGATCGAAGTACCCGCCAGATCCCAGTATTGGGATTCGTTATATTTTTTCCATTCAATAATATTTTCCGGAAATCGTCTTGGAAAGAGCATTTTTCTGCTTATTTACGAGCAGGAAATTTGAATTTTTCGGGCTAGTATTGTAAAGACTTTACAAGACGCAAAATAGCACATGCATAAAATTGATGAATATTTTTTGATGTCGTAACTGGTACTTTGTAACTATAGGTAGTTGCCAACAAAATTGACAAACGTGATTTTTGTAAAAAAACTCCAAAATTTGTAAATTTCGCCTTTTTTAGGATTTCCGGAAAAATTTAATACAAAACACTTTAGTAAAATATCTTACTTGAGTCTGAACTTTAAAATACTCGGCGCAAAGTGCGTCGTATTTCAATTTAGCTCCACTTCAGTAATGTCAGATTTTCCTTTTATATAAATAACTATTACTAGGTAGGTACTCTTCTTGTGAGTACTCAGAACCCAAAATCGCCTTTAATGCAAAACCATATACATATATAAGGTATTCCATAAAATACTACGATTTCTTCAACCGCAAGCAGTGAATACCCCTCTCCGTTATTATATGTTTCAAGTCTTAAATAAAGTAATATGTGTATGAAGGTAATGGGTAACATAACCCCTTTTTTACTGTCTCATATGAGGTACTCATATATAAGAGAGTATTGTAATCGGGACGATTTTTCGAAATTGAGTTATTAGCATTTCTGACCGTTTTGAGGTCCCCTGAGTCCAAAAAACATGTTTTTGGAAAACCGTCTGTATGTATGTGTGTATGTATGCCTGTGGTAGGATTTTCTCAAAAACAAAAAACCACAAACGGTCAAAGCTATGTATTTAGACTTTGTACCATACCAGGACGTGAAAATAAGCTTTTCATTAAAATAGGCCATGATAAAAGGGTAGTTTACACTTTTCATTTTTCGGTTTTTTGAATTTTTCTCGAAATTCGCTGCAAAGAATTTTTTTGATACTTTGAATATTTATTGTACGATTAAATAGGTATAAAAAAGTTTTCTAACGATTTTGGCTAAATCTTCTGTGAAGGGCACTTTATACTTGTCAATTTTCGGTTTTTTCATTTTTTTTTTTTTTCGAAATGCACTAAACGAGTTTTTTTTTAAACTTTGAATATTTATTCTGCTATTAAATATGTATAAAAAAGTCCAATGAGTATTGAAAAATCTTATTTGTATTTCCCGTACTTTGATCACTTTTTCGTTTACGATTTTTGCGAATTTTACATATATCCTGAGATTCAGGAAAATTTCATATTTTTCTCAATATAAAAGAAAATTTCACTTCTGTCGACCCTCCCTCGAGTTCATTTTTTTGTATATTCCTTTCTCATGTAGAGTGGTGATTATAGGATAGATAACCCAACTATACCCGTCACAACAGGCATAACAGTTTGATTAAAGGACACCCTTAAGTTGAAATAGGGTTGTTTGACCGGGGGCAAATAGAGTTAAAAAGAAGTTACAAGTGGGGTATTCTGGAAAGGGTTGGGACTGTCTGGCAGCGCCGCCCTCGCCGTGTTCCTGCTTGATGTGCTTCCAGAATTTACGCGATTGTCCCTACAAAAGGCGCAAAACGTATCTCACATTCTGCAATAGTCGAATATTATTGAGCGTGCTTCCAGGAGTGGCATCACATTGTTTGATTAATTTCATCCTTCCGTCGTCAGCCTTGCGTTACCGACGTAAATATCGGTTCTTGTCTTTTTTCCACCCCCTAACCATACCCGAAAGTCGTTCGGGTCTTCCCTCTTTCGCCCTGCTTAGCGGTCTTCTTCCACGGTAACACAAAAGGGGTTCTATTAAAATTAAATACGACGCCCGTAGGACGTGAAGTTGACGTTAATAGAGCCGCCGTCGGTTTGAACCGAAGTAGACGTATTGTGTCCCCCTAACAATCCGTCTGCGATCATTGTCTTTGACACGATAAAAGGATGAACGACGTAACCGGTGAATAATGTTGCGTTTGTTGGACGCCTTGGAAGACTGGGGACAAAAGATGGGGAAACGGGCGGGCGTTCTAAATTAGTGGCACTACTATTGCGTGCCACTACTACACGTTCGACTTTCCGGTTGGAGGCCCCGGGGGGGATCCCGGGGCCTGTTGTTTTAAAGTTTCCGGTCCGTTTTGATAAAACGTCGAGTTAACCCCTTCCGGATTAATTAGTCGCGCCCTGGGAGTTCCACGGTCGTTATCCGATTAAATTATTTAGTCGCTAAATCGTTTAGCCGAGATTTTGGGAGTTGGCGGTGTGTATGGACGTTCGTTTTTATTCTCTAACAATTAACTCGACACCTCCACTGTTCACGGGTGTGAAGTTGGCCACATTCACAAATTGTATAGTCCAGGAAGTTTTTCCCTTGATACATATATAAACTTAAAACTTTTGAAGATATCGGGGTTGCAAGCTGGGGGCGGAGATAGAAAACTCTTTTTTCTAGTAAAATGTTTCGATTATGATCCTAATCTTCATCAGTTACTCTACAAAAGGAAGAATTGGGGTAGAAATATGTTATTTATATACATTATATCGGGTGTTTTTTTAAACACCCGATATAATCAATAGTCAATCAATATCTAATAAGTAGATATCAATAGTCAAATTCGCCCACATTCAACACCAAGTGGAATATTGAATTGATCTGTCGAGATTTGCTGTGACAGGACAAGTCTAAATATATCATTCAGAACTTATTATGGATATTTACTTTGTCTCTTTCGTAAGATCGTATAATGGTGGAAAGGGAAGACGTCCATCCTGAAAAGGTCTTTCCTCAATCTCCCTCTCGTCTGTCGTGGCAGGACAGAGCCTACAAAATCTTTCCAGAATGGATAGTAACGCCCATACTTCTTATAATAATATGTAATACTAACTGTAATTTTGTCGCTTTTGAGGTTGTGTCAATGACATATAAAGCAATATAGCAGAACACAAAGAAATTTCCTTCACTCAACGTGTTTCATTTAGAAAATCATCCTAACCAATACTTAGTCGATTCTATGTTCCTCATAGTTTCATCCTGTCTTTCGACTTTCGTTGTGGGTTGAAAGAGCAGATACATAAAATAATAACATAAAAATGAACAAAGAAATGATTTCATCTTCCTACGGTTTCTAAGCAATTATGTCAAATAAACTAATTCAAAACTTCTTTATGGTCGGAATTTTTCAGATGGCGCACTTAACCAAGAAATTGTTATCTCTGATTAGATGCTACGATTTTTAAGAGAAAAACCTCACTTTCGAGTAACTCATAAGGATTAGAATTATGATCGAAACGTTTTACTAGAAAAAAAGAGTTTCCTTTTTCCGCCCCCAGGCTGCAGCCCTGATATCTTCAAAGTATTAAGTTTTTAGACTATTCAGCCAATATTATCTTTTATCTTTTTGTCCAAATTGAGTTTTTCCTAATTGTCACTTCTTTTCCATTTAGTCCTCTATATTCTTCCTGAATTCCTACATTATTTATATCTTGTATTCTTTCCAAATGCAATTCTTGTAATTGTAATATTGTAATTCTATTGACTTCAGTCTCTTTGAAAAATCGTTTCGCATCGTAATACCAAAGAGGAGTTTGTACGGAACTGCAGAATTACCGGGGGTTTCATAACGGGCACATGCGCTCCCATCGACGTGCAGTTTGTCGCGTCCTCTGAACTCCATTCCATAAAAGTTCCCCGGGACCACGCGAACCGGAAAAATCCCCTTCCGGATGCGATCGCGGCTCCCGAAATTGCCTTCCGTCGTCCGGGCGATTGTTCCCGGAGAGGTCGACGGGAAGAGGGGACTGTCATATTACATCCCGAGTTTTACGCGTATGATACATCGACCACCCCCGGAACACGACGCCAGCCGTAATAATTTATTAGAATCTAATCGAGACCGTCTGCCGCCGTTCGATTAATTCCTCATCGGTCTCACCCCGGGGGACGATATAATTAAAGCGTTAACTGTGGTTGGTGGTGTACTCACCCTTTCAGAAGCGGAGGTGGCCCGGCTCGCATTCTAAGGGCTGAAAGACAATAGAGATAATTGAAATTTTGGAGAAATACATACGAAATAAGCATAATGTGCATGTTGTATTTTTATTATGCAATGACGCATAACATGCATTATCAATAGAATAATATATATAATGTTCCTAATATATTGAAAGTTCCAATGTCAGTTTCTCAAAATTTCTCACTCGTTACTAGAGAGCGGATTTATATGCAAAGAACGTATATTTCATTTTTTCACGTCTTTAACTATAGTTTCTATATAGACGAATTACATTGATTTAAGTTGTCGCTAATTACTAATTGAATATATCAGGCATTACTGTGGATATTCCTTCTAAAGTGGCATATACAGTATGTCCCCGGATTGAGTTTACAAGAGAAAAATAAAAAATAATTACATTTTAATTTAAAAGCAGAATCGTCGAAAATTCCTTCTATTAACTTATATCTTAACACAGTTATACAGGTAATCAATTTAAGGCTTTCTGATGCACTATATTTTATGTCTTTCTTTGCGGTGAGTATAATTGCCCATGCGCGAAACAGGGAAACTCCAAGTTGATTCCGCAAACTGTCCTTGTATCTGCAATTATATATTATCTTTTGAAATTTTTAATAATAATTTATCAAAAACTAACGTTCACCAAACGGCGTCATTTGAAAGCAATTATATTTTTGGATGTTGGCCAAGAAATGTTTTGAGTCATTTCCCACCCCAGAAACTAATGAACGTAATGGATCTGGCCGTGGGAACAATTGTGGAAATTTTACTTTACCACCAGGACAACATAATCCAGTAGCTTCAATGGTGTACTTTTACGCTTTACAATATTGACAAATGATTGTCATTTCTCCAATCATTACGGATTGGTTGACACAATAATCTATTTCTGGTTCGTACCGGAATACTACTCGTTCCAGGTTTACACGAACACTGAGTATGCGGATTCGCTTTACTTCATTGTGTCGTGCTCGCTGCTGTTGTGTTTGATGTGCCCGAACTCGTTCCATTCTAAGCCTATCTACTTCATAATTATTCACTGTTGAACGCAATCCTCATGGATTGTGACTGATCCCTAAAATGTTGTACCGTAAAATGTGGCCATTAATTGCCACAAAGTAAGAAAAACACTTATACTGAGAATTATTTCCCATGTTTGCTAAAGCCACTAGAGTAATTTACAGGAGCTACAGTGTTGTGGTGTCAAATTCCAATTTAGTATTTAATATCAAATCCCAGCGTTATACTTAACTCGAGATATGTATCAGCCATTGTAGCTTAGTAAAATCTCAAGTGTTGTGATGGAGTGAGAAACACTTTCGATTTTAAAATTCTTCTCCGTTGGTCCAATCACCCCCAAAGCGATACCCATACAACTCCGAACATTTTCCTCGCTATTCCCGCCCAGCTTCATAAAAATTGCTCATCCGTTGGCTTTAAGAACATTCGAAACGTACCGTTTTTAATTCATCTGAATTAAGAAGATCTGCGCTGGGGACACTTAAGGAAGAATATCTCCTCGAGTGCCTCTCTCGCTCCATCTCTCGCGATTCAAAAGGGACGCGGAAGACACTCCTAATATTTGTTTTCCCTCCTCGAGTATTAAATGGGGGAATAATGGAATTATTCGTGAAAGTTCCGCTCGGGAAACTTTAAGGAAACCGGGATAGGGGGATATTTTTTTCAGGGGATTGGGGGAACGGGGATGATTCTTCGAAGGGTTCGATGCGGAGTCCCTGGGAAACGTTAGGAAGTTGTCGTTAATAGAAAATTGAATACTTTAGCAAATATTGTACTTTACAATGGTTATTATGAAAGTGATGAATGTGGAGGTCAGTAAAATCCATGCGATTTTTGATGAAATCACCTAGTCTTCTCTTAGTACAATAGTATAGCATAGTAAATATATCTCTTAAGTACTTATGCAAATTTACCCACAGTATTAATAACCTTGCTGCAATGTAGAAACATTTATATTCCTATTGCACTGATTAAATCAATTGGATTAATTTTAACAAGTTGCTGATAATTCAAACTTAAAGCGTACGCATTCATATTTCAATATTGTTTCGTATATTTCCGTAATTAATTTGATGTAAACTGTTTTTGATGTGCCTGGACTACGACGCTAATTAAATATGTGTTGAAGATAACGGTTTAATTGCCCTAATTAGCCTTCACTCTCATAGTAAATATGCAATATCTGAGGGGAATGCAGTTCTAGCCTAATTCGAGCTCGATACCGTCATATGGATAATGCGTAGTATCATTCCTCGTCAGAAATTAAAAATCAATATTAATTAAAAGCAACAGTATTAAAGGAATAATTTTTATGCAATTACTTTTAATATACAAAACAAAAAGTGCAATTCCAAAACACTTATTTTATGGTGTTTTTAATTTCCCTTTATTAAAAGATTGTTTGTGTACTAAAGATCAAAATACTGCAACATATGTCTTAATTCAGGACTATATAAACGCAATATGATATAAAACAAAACAACCAGGTAACGACTATCCACCAAGTTTATTAACTTGCATTTTAACAATTTATCTCGTAAAAGAATTCACATCCTAACTACTTTACTAGTTCTTAATATCCACTATTAATGTATTTATAAGTTGTACTTACTATTATAACATCACCATTGCACTATTATTTAGTACCTACTATCACACACACGACATGTTGTTTAGTTGTTGCATTCGATACTAACTCGAGTAGGTGTTCTGAACAGATCCACCTCTATAAAATAAAAGTAAATATATAAGTAATTAAGCTGATTTATCTTTATTGAACCACATTTTTGTTTTGAGATTGAATAATACGCACTGTGAGTAAAGAAGTCGTAAAAGAGATTAATAATTGATAAAATCTGAAAAATATGTAAAATTGAAATATCAATTTTAAAATGAAATATTGTAGAGAACTATGATGTTGTATTCAATGGAATTCTGTAATTTTTGGAGACTTTTCTAAATGTTCTAATACTTCCCGCACGTCACCAATATTAAGTGGATACAGTTTGTTTGAATTTTGAGTCAGCTCGAATAACACATACAAACATTTTACAAGACTATATTATCATTATAAAGTATTAGGAGAGTGTACAAGGTTTGATGTTAGAAGTAAGTGTATTGCAATTAGTAACTTTTAAATATTTAAGATCAAATCAGTTATGGCGAAACTAGAAATTTGAGTTAGTTGACTCAAAATCCTTATCTACAGTGTTACTAAGAAAACTACATATTAATGGAAAAAGAGTTATTTACCACCAATTCTGAACGTTCTAGATACAATTTGATTGCCCCTAAACGTGGCAATACTCATTCAATGATTCATAGAATTCTATATCCATAAGTGGACTTACATCACTTTTCAATAAGGGCATTATGGTCGGTTGCATAAGAGACTTCAGCAACTTCAACGTCATTATAAACTATAAATGTAATACGTTGATATTTAACATTATAAACGTAGTACTTAAAATAAGATTTAGAATTAAAATGGTTTAAGTTTCTTATAATCCACAATATAAGTCTCTAATAAATTGGTGGTGAAGACTTTGTGTTTTCTTCTGGTCTAAGTCTCTAACCTTTATTTTGAAAAAAATTGTTAAAATTAGCCAGTAAATGTTTTATTATTGGAAATATGGTAATAGATCAGACATACATTTAAAGCAGTTTTAGAACATTAATACTTAAAATCAGAAAAATTTAGAAAATTAGGAAAGTTTGAGTAGATTAATAATACCTGAACGTTTGATACTCTCTAAAATGGCTTAAGTTTCTTATGATCTACAATATAAGTCTCTAATGACTAATATAAGTCTCTAATAAATTGGTGGTGAAGACTTTGTGTTTTCTTCTGGTTTAAGTCTCTAACCTTTATTTTAAAAAAAATTGTTAAAGTTAGCCACTAGTTACGAGGTGGAGGACCTTAAGGAAGGGATTAGCAAAAGAAAAACGGTGGTAGTTGAAGACAAGTTAAAACCCTGGATCGCAGTAATGAACCAGGACTAATTAAAAGTGATTTAAAAGCAAGTGCTTCGCGCGAACCAAGAAAATGTTAACGCATGGTGCGGGAGTTGAGTAGTACGTTGCGAGTTTAGAGGTTGTAGCCGGTATTGAAATGGTCATCAATTGAAGTCAATATGCTAGGAAACATCAGTTGCAGCTGATATGATGATACGGATCGGTTGAAGTCGATCCTGTGGAGTTTATCAGTCGGAGCTGATATATGATAAGACGGATGGGTTGAAGTCGATCTTGTGGAGTTGATCAGTCGGAGCTGATATATGATGAGGCGGATCGGTTGAAGCCGATCCTGTGGAGTTTATCAGTCGGAGCTGATATATGATAAGACGGATGGGTTGAAGTCGATCTTGTGGAGTTTATCAGTCGGTGCTGATATATACTGAAAATTGGATCGGTTGTAGCTGAAGAAGAGATCGGTGGTAGCTGATATTCGTTTATTGGCAAATGTGCAATGTGAACGTTACAATAGAACGGTCCTCGGTGCGTTAGCTATTCTCAGTGCTGACACGAATAGTACGGAATGGGACATACCCATGTGAAGGAGGTACATAGTGCGATGAACACGACTTTTAATAAGGGTACTAATCGAACACCATCAGAGGCGTTAATGGGTTATCAACCTAGACCAACAGCCCAGACGCAGTTCTTGGCAGAGTTAGAAGTAGATTTGGAACGCTTCAGCTTGGCCGAAGTACGAGATCAAATGAAGAACCACATCACCATCGAAGAGGCGCGGCAAAGAATATTATGACAAGTCTCGCAGAGAATCAGACAAGTATAAATCAGATGACCTGGTTTTGGTGCACATCACCAGTGGGGCCAAGTCAGGTTCGAGCAAGAAACTTCTGCCCAAGTTTAGGGGGCCCTTCCGGATAGTCTCTGCGTTATACAATGACAGATACGTAGTGGAAGATTTACGAGAAGGACGCCACAAGGCCAGGGCTGTTGTGGCTGTCGAGAAGTTGCGACCTTGGATTGCGGCTCAAGAGTAGCAGGTGAAGGTAGTTATGAAAGTAGTGGTTGACACCACACGGACAAGATTTGTCCAGTTTTTGAGTTTGTTTGAGTGGTTGTCGCCACACGGACAAGACCTGTCCAGTCTTTGAGTTTGAGTGGTTGTCGCCACACGGACAAGACCTGTCCAGTCTTTGAGTTTGAGTGGTTGTCGCCACACGGACAAGATCTGTCCAGTCTTTGAGTTTGAGTGGTTGTCGCCACACGGACAAGATCTGTCCAGTCTTTGTTTTGCAGTTGATAGGTGGTTTTCGCCACATGGACAAGATTGACCAACTTGATCGCCTGACAGTGAACTGGTAGTAGCCACACGGGTCAACTTGGCCCAGTTCTCTAGGTTGCTGCAGATACGCGTGCAGATCGAAGACTCTGGACGGTCAAGGATCGTGCGGTCTGAGGACAGCCCGCGTGACAGGATGGCCGAGTGTGAGAAATGGCTGAGAAAAGGGATTCGTCATGGACAATTTTTATGAACTTGGTAGATAGGATTTTGACAGTGACGCAAGGGATTAAATAAAAACTGTTTTTGAATAACGTTCGGTTTGAAATTATCCATAATTAAAATAAATATAATAAATTAAATAAATTACACATATTTTGTACAATTAGAAATATGCATATTATATGCTACATACATTTTATAAATTGTAGAAAATGTAAGAAAACATATTTTCCAAATAACTTCCATTTATATCATAATAAGAAGCTTTCTTATAGAACTAAGAAAATAGTTTCAAAAATCTTCGTCAACGTTCGTTGTCCACTGTGATGCTGCGATTCCTGCACCAGCTACACCTCCAGGCCCCCTGGAGACTTTTAAGGCGGAAACAGACTATCGTCACGTCACGTGAGTTCACGTGCTGTCACGTTAACTCACGTCACGGATAAAAAGTGCGGAGTAATATTTCACATGGTATTTAAATGTATTAGAACCAGACTGAGGTTACGTCAAAGTGACGTGAGTTAACGTGACAGCACGTGAACTCACGTGACGTGACGATAGTCTGTTTCCGCCTTTATAAGCATATATTTGTTCACTATTTATTATTTTTGGCTTTTTGTTTTAACAGTTTGTTGATTTTCACTTCGTCTCTCTCTCTTTCTCTCTCTCCCCTGCATTGAACCACCAGTTGCCAATAAATGTTATTAAATTTGTTTATGCTTTTCCCTTTTTTCTGAGCTGCTTAGTTACTAGGCCCTTAGGACCGTGCCAATATTGCTAACTTGGCAAACTATAGACCTACCAGCCTTTTCAGCCATACGTATCCATTATTCAAGTTTAATTACTGCAGCAATAATATCACAAGTTTTCCCTTGTTATTCATATTCGTAACATTTATGCTTCTCCCTACTAATAAGTATCGTAAGATTTCGTTCCCTCGGCCCTCGTTCCCATCTCGAGAACACTTGTAAGGGATCCGGGAAAAGGTCCTGCGACGGGATTTTCGGCAAGTTACTCCTATTTGAAGGAAACGCCGTAAACGTTTTCGACGTCGTCTGCGTATATGTGTGTGGTGGGGTGGTGCGGTGAGGGGGAAAAAGTCGAAAGCGCGCCCGAGTATCAATTTATAATTCATCGCGAAGCCGCAAAAGCTCGTCGCCTCAAAGAGAAAAGCAAAATTGGAGTTTCATTGGAGTTCATTAACGGAGCACCGAAAGCGTCTCCCCCTTTCTCTCTCTCCCTCTCCCCCTCTGCTTCGAACGCTGTTAGTCCGGCGGAGGAAATAATAGACGAATAAATTGTAAGTGAGGGGGATGTTGTGGGTATTGTTAGCGCTAATGGTCGATTGGTATATCGAGAGCGCTAGGCTGTTGCAAAATATTTTTTTAAAAGGGGAAATTTAATTAGTGTGAGTGCCCAAGGTCTATTTTTGGAAATTTTGCTTTAAAATGAATCTTTCTTCATTAATTTGTGTTTGATGCTATTATACTTGAAAATTTGACATATTTCCTTAAAATTTTATTTATATTATTCGGCCAACTTGGGGTACTTACCAGCTAAACCAATTAGGTACTTGTTAATTGATATGTCATGTTCAATAGCAGAAATTTCCTTTTAATCACCACCTAACTCATTTGTGACCAAACGGATGACACGACTAGGAACATAGTTTCCATGGTAATTATTTTAAAGGGCGGGTGAACTTTGGGCCGTAAATAATGAGGGTCCCTGCTTTAATTGAATGTCCAAATAAGCTTACAAGAAATTTCGGCCGCGGCTTAAGACAGGTAGGTAGGAAGTGTATCGGTACGAACGGTCAGCAATGATTTCCCTTGCCCTTTTAGATGGGATTTCACGTAATTTGCGTATTCTCTTGCCCTCTTACCCATTTTTCTTGCCCTTTAATAATTTTCTGATAAAGATTCCTAATTCAAACATCAATGCGCCTGGATTCAATTTCTTTACCACCGAAAATACCTGTACAATAAAACCACCTTTTCGGTCATGCCGCCGAAAATTCCCATCAGCCCATCGTCCTCACCTTGTCGCGGCTGAAACTTCCTCCGCCCATTTTAAACAAATATTGTGATCAATTATAGAAATATTGAACAACTTCCTTTCAAAAACAGTTTTATCTAACAATGTATTTCGGATAATGTGACGTATTTCCATAAGGCTCTGTTTCATCTCAATTACGTCATTTTCAATTTAGGAAAAATCCTTTAAGGACACCAAATGAAACAAAAAGAAGGAAGAACAAAATAATTTCCAATTCTGGGATAGATGGTTTATCCCAAATAACTAAATACTCTAAATAGTTATAAAATCGCAATGACATCATCAAACATAACCTAATATACTTTTCTTTAAAGCAAGCCTCCATTTATTCCGTTGCATATGAGGGCAAATCAGCGGTCACGATTGATGACATGATCATAAGTGATGATGAAAAGATGAAAGATGAAAAAAATGAACACAAAGTGAGTTCCATTGATGCGATCGCATCAGATCGTATCAATTGTCTTCTTATTTCTTATTTCAATTATCTTCTTTTTACTTCAACAACACTAATCGGAGCATTTTATAAACTGGTCAGAATTTCAGGATCAAAATTTCAGGATCTGATTCGAGTGAATATAATTTCCAATTAAATTATCGTTTTCATTGCATTCACTTTTCGAAGAAACCCATATCCGTTACTTCTTTCTAAAACAGGTTTAAAGGTTTTTGAGGATTTTAAAGAATATCCTAAATAGCTCCTTTTTCAACAGATATTAAATTTTCTTAAACTTTTCTTCTCTAGGTTTACTATGAAAACTGATTCACATCCGTTTCTTGCGTTTGTGTTTTCTAAAAGTGTAGTCAATTAATACATGGAAACTACTATTAGGAAAAGTTTTTCACAATTTCTTTGTGAGATCTGTCGAATTGAATTTAAAGAGCAGTTGCTGTTTTCCATGTAGTTAATTTACCTAGCAGCCCAGATAGTCTCACGATCGAGTAAAATATGCCCTTAATAATTCGTGTAACGTTATTGAGCAAGTACATTGATCTGTATATTTTATACACTATATGCAGTTTTTGAGTATATGCAAAATATGCCGAATATGCACTTAGAATAAGTGCTTTTCTTTGGTTATAAATAGCTACTTTAAAAAAAACAGGGGGGTTCTCTTATTACATCTTTACAAATTACTCTTTCTCTTATAGTAGCCGAATAGCACAGAAATAACATAAAGAATCCTTTTGAAATTGATCAACTTTCTTGCGGGTCAAAATTTCCAAAATTTTCAAAAAGTTTATTCGGAACAAATGAAATAATAATAAACAAATTTTCTAAATATACATAGGTCTAAATCAAATTATAGTTTTCAAATAAAATATGACTTGCAAAATTAGAAGAGTAACAACTATATCTGTATCTTTAAACTTAATTTTATTTCGTGTTCTTTTCGTCAAATTAGAAATTGCTCTCTAATTTGACTTATAAAAATAGATGTCTAAATTTTAGTTTAAATAAATACTAAAAAACGCGCTTTAATGGTGAATCAAACTAAAAAGTAATTTTTTCTAGAAATAAGAATAGTATAATTAACGAGAAAATATATGTAATTGTAATAAAGCCTGGGGGGCTTCTTGTACAATAATTTCATACTAATCGTACTGATGAAATTTTTTTAACAGCATATATCGAGCACCCCACGCTTTATTACAATAACATCTATTTTCTCGTTAATTATTTTCTCTTATTCTTTTTCTCTTATTTCTAAATACAAATTATTTTTACCTTTTTAGTTTGATTCAATATTAAATCGTGTTTTTTTAGTTTTTTTTAAATATAATTTTTACATTTATTTTCTCGTTAATAAACTATTCTTATTTCTAAACAAAATTACTTATACCTTTTTCAATTTGATTTACCATTAAATCATATTTTTTGGTGTTTTTTAAAACTGTAATATTTTTCACTTTTTAGTTTGATTTATCTGCCTGTCTTATGAAGTACTTTCTGGTAATCTAGTCATTTCTTATTCTAATGCTTCAGCGTTACATGGGACCCTCCCTGTTAACTTTGAGCAATCGCGTTCTTCAATAAGCTTTTCCAGCAGCAAACAATGGAGAGCCTAGATAAAATAATGGTTTGGTTATTAAATTATTGTACTGTCATTAGTTCCTAATAAGTATGCGAAGTTTCGAATTAATCTAACGTTTGAAAGTGAGTGAGAATAGAGTTTAGAAGAGTCGGTTACAAACAAACAAACATACAAACGAAGCTAATACAAAGCGTGTTAAAAAGTGTTACAGGTAATTTTATGCACAGCGGATTTGAGACAAGAAGATCCGGTGTACCTCTTCATAACCAAATAGAAACCTACATTATGACGAGTTTTACAGGAAATCTTAATATCACATTATCTAATTTTTAGGTATAATATTGATCCAAAATATGATAAACTCCTTTGATCCAAATTGTTGAGTCTACTGCTAGAGATATTAGGAGATAAAATGGATTTATAAAAATATGATTTAAACGCAGTAAACGTAAACGGAAATAATGTGTCAATTAATAGTTATTTATTATGCATGCGGATATTAACACGCTTGCGGCGCTCGTTAAACGTTCATTGTATCCGCGAGTGTATTACAACATTTTATTCAATTTTGCCATATATAAACTGACGCTTAGCGGAGTAAGTCCAATTTTGAAGAGAAAATTTGACAAGATGACAACTTCAGTATCGCAACCTTGACAACGACGAAAACAATTTTAAACATATAAAACGTCACTTTATATGGCAAAATTGAATAAAGAACTATTAATCCGCTGCCTAAATGAACAAAATAAACAATGACTTTATAGGTTCAATTTGACGTCAATAAACGTCAGTTTATATGGCAAAATTGAATAAAAAATTTAAAGTACGAACCTGTCCTATAGAGGGCGTACCGTGTAAACATTTCTAGTGCCGATCCTCAATTTGTCTCCCAGGATACCGAATGAAGAAGGACCGAGGTCATTCAGAGTCGCTAAATTTTTACAGTACAGTAAACGCTGTCATAACCTTCTGCTCCTTCTTTATCCTCGTGCTAATACGCTATGAAGTAAATTGGTTAACGTTTGTGACGTAAGCAATTAACTTATTATCGACACGAAGTTCCCATAAAACCACTCCCTGTCTTTTTCCGCGTTATAAAATCCATTATCCCCAATTTCCCAAAATCCCCCCATGGGAATAACGGCTACATCCGCACTCACATATGCTCACCCTCCGCTCTTGAGTCGCGACCTTCCGGGCGGGGATTTGGACCGAACGAGCCGGGAGAGATCTTTCCGAATGGAAAACGAATTCCCCCCACCGCCCACTCGTGCAAACACGCAAGACGTCTCCAAGACGCATATATATTCTAAATAATGTTTGTCGTTCGGGGGAGCTCGTTCCCGCAGAAACTCCTTTATTTTTTACATATATCTCCGTTCGAAAGTTCCGGGGGAGGCGGGTAATTGTTTCCCTCAAACCGGAAGTTTTTCGATTGCTCCTGGTGGAGCTTCGTGAGGGAGATATTTCGAAATTCCTGCGCCCGTTATAGGAAAAAAGTTGGTGGGAAAGAACAGGCAAAGAAGTTGTAGATCTGTAACTGGTTTCGAGGCAACTTCGTTCAAGTGTATTCGGAGTTCCAAATGTTCATGTCCTACTGCCGAAAGAGAACGACTTGACGTCAGCAGAAGTTTCAGGAATGAGCTTCGATGTGACTGTGGAGTTGGGTCGCTGCACTTAGTGAAAGTGTCGAGAGGCTCCATGTTATCGAGGTTTTATTCTTAATGAATATTTCTATCCAGTGAAGGGGCTAGATTCATGATTTCTAATAGAATGGGTATATATTAATTCCGTAATATCAAAAATCATCCTGGTCAAGGATTGCCATAGTATGTAAAACTGTTGTCTTAGCTTAAATGATCCTTTTGTAATAATTCTGTCATTGTCAAGCTACACTGGCATCATCAATAGCCTTAGTACAATGACTTGACAGATTTTGTAAATCAAAAAATGATTGACATTTCTCGCATCCTAGTCACCATGTACTCGACCTCTGTTGTCTGTTGTTCATTGCTTCTATGACACCATCCTTCTAGGTTCATTTCGGTCTACCACGTGTTCCACGCTTCAATGGGGTCCGATTAACAATTTTCTTTGGCCAAATATGGGCTGGCATTCGATGTACATGCCCAATCCACTTTAGTTTGTCTTTATTTTAAAAAGGGTGGGTGCAATACAACATCGTTGTCTAGGGGCTTCTGTAATCTGGATCTTATTTGACACGCCATTTCCCAATTTTATTCTAGCTGTCATGTTATTATACTGTCGTTGAAAACTTCTTACATCAATGATGTTTATACCGTGGTTTTTCATGGATCCCCATAGCTTCTATGTCTTTTAAGTACTTATATAAAAATAATATGTGTTTCCATGTTGTAAGCAAGTAGTTTATCAATTGCTGGTTTTAGCTAAGATTTATTATCTACCTGCACGAAATCCACTCTGCTCCTCTGTTCCATCAAATTCATCCCCTATTCCATTTTTGATAATTCTGCTGAGAACTCTTGACATCGTAGTTGTGACACTAATTCCGCAGTGGTTATTACATAGTATTCAGTCCCCGTTTCTGTAAACATTGCGTATGTTCGCAGTTGTCCATTCCTCCGGTAGATCTTCTCCTCTGAAAAATGCATTAATAATAGCAGCTAGGAGTTCAAATAGGATGTCTGGTCCATGCTTTAGTAATTCTGCAGTTATTGCTCGTGGCTCAGGTGTCTTACCATTTTTCATTGTTTGTACCGCTCTTCTAACTTCACTTGCTTCGATTTTCTCAAGAATTGTACTCTCTTCCGAGCTCTCACTGATATCTTCCTGATGTAGCAATGCTGGCATGTTTTCTGTTAAGAGGGTTTCGTAATGCTGATCCATGATCTGCGGGGTCGACATATCTTTCTTTATTTGTGGTGGTATATTGTAAGATTCTCTTTGGCCACTTATTATTCTCCATTCTACTTACGTGACCATTCCATATCAGTTGTCTATATTCTATTTTGCCTACAATACTATGTGTTATGTTTGCTCATTCTGTAATTAGTTCGTTTCGAATATACTCCAATCGAGATATTCTAGATGCTTATCTTGGAAAGTCCATTTCTACAGCTTTGAATCTTTCTTTGGGTCTAGATGTTATTTGCCAATATTCTGCTCCATATATGTAATAATGGGTTTTCAATGCGATGTTTTTGACCACAGAATGAGGTTTAGTTGTTGAACCTTATGTAATTCTATTATCAATATCTTTTTCTGTGTTTCCGACATCACTAATACAACTTCCTAGCTGCTTATAATCTCTACAGCCGTTGAGTACATTATTTCCTAGCTGTGTGTTTCAGAAGGTTCCTCCGACTACTAGATGCTGTATTTTGTTTCTGTTAAATTTATATACCCACTTCAAGTATTAGCTTTCTCGTCATATATTCTGTGTCGTGTTCATCGTTTGTCATAAGTGTCTGGTCGTCTGCAAAGTGCCAGTACGAGCATGTTTATCGAATTTGTATTCCCATTTCCGAACATTTTCTCCTCCATAAACTCAGCGCCTTTGGAACATAAATTTTGAAAAGGGTGTATGAGATACAGCAGCCTTGCTTTAATCCCTTTGATAACTTAAGCGGCGATGATATCTGATCTCCTATTTTTACTACGCCAGATGAGTTGTAGTATATATTTTGTAATGCTTTTACATACAACGTTGTCTTAGGCTTTTCCTAAGTTTTTGAACATTAGGTGAGTTGTCATGTTTCTTGCCATTCGTTGCGCCTTTCTTTTGCTAGAGAGTAAGTGACAGACTGGGGAGGCCTGTAAATCGTAATTCCCGAAAGCTAATACTGTTCCTTGCATTAGAGTCCACCTACGAATTCCACCGAAAATCTCCGGCTAATTGCCCGAACATCTATTCACTTCTCTAAAATCCTACCGGCCGAATCTCCCGCAAATCCCTTTCATCGACCTTTACCGAGACGGACTCGGAAAAACGTCCAATTTTCCCGACCGGAACAACTTTAGATTCTCATTTATCCTGGAGGAGGAGGAGGAGGACAATTTATTTTTTTCCGTCGGATTAGACTTTCCTCTTCGGGAAGCGGTCCGAATAAATTCGTGTTTGTACAGTAAACGTTAAAGAACGCGCCCCCCGGCTCCCCCCGCGGGGGGAACCGAGACAGGGAAACGCTCTCCCGATTCCGGTAGAGAGAACTTTTTTTCCCCCTAATCGAAGGAGGGGAACGGCGGGAGAGACAAAGGGAGCGACGATATGACGAATTATCTCGTCGTGTGCGTGTGTTTATTTATATATTTCTCTTCCGGGAGAGAAGGCCGCTCGAGCGTAAGGGTTGCGATAAAATAATTGGAAATAATTAAAATGTTCGCTCGGTGTGAATTTGATAACTGAGGCAACAAAGGCCGTGAGGACGTTTCCTTTTGGGTGACAGAAGAAAAGAAAGCGTATGCCAGTTACGGAATCGAAATATGACGACTTAATACGGGGAAAAAGGGGGTAAATATTGTCACGGTCGTCGGGGCTTTGGGCCCAGAGAGGTGCTCGTTTGGGGGGGTAGCTCAGATAACGTCAATTAGACAATTGAAACAAATCAAAGACATTTATTTCCAGGAAAGGGGGTGGCAGGAGCTCAATCAAAAGTTAATTAAGGAAGAGAGGCAGACAGTTATTTATAGATGACCAAAGGGAATTGTTGTACTCCTTTGGAGGCCGTATTTATCGATTTAAGTATACAATATACATACATGTCTCACTAGGAGATTACTTTAGGGAATTAATTTTATGAAATTTACGTTTTGCCTCTGCTTTATTTCCTTGTCTTAGGTCTTTGCTATATTTTGCGTGACAATATAATCCTTTTGAAATCTGTCGCTATACGGTAGGTCTGGTCGGTTTTTTCATACTTTAGGTGTAGACGATCGAAATAATATCATTCAATAAATTTTATTTGTCTTGTATCATTTGTTGAATTTTTTTATTCATCGACACTAGGGTACTTCACAGTATTAAAAATATGGTTCCAGCTAAAAGATTAAGGAACTTAAATCATATTTTCTATAAACTCCGAAAATATGTCCAATATTTGCAATTAAAACTAAATTGAAAGCTGTCGGTAATTTTAAGTTTGGTCACGTGATCGAAAACGCTCTAAAATTGGTTGTCTCTAGTAACGTTACATGACTTAAAAACATTATTAATCTCAATAAATACTCGCGATTGGAACCGATCAAGGTGTGAGTCAAGTGCCGCAAAGCATCATGTGCCGCTGCCCGTTAACCTGCGTGCCGGCCTGCTGCCCTTTGGAGGGGGAGTTTTCTTTAGTATGACGATTAGTGATGAAGTTATGACGATTGATAATGGGTGGGCATATTCCCGGATAAATGTTAGAGTCAATTGAAACTGAATTAGAGAAATATGAAAACGTGTGACAACTTTAAGCTGAATTTTTAATTGTTTTAAGCTAAACGACAACGACGTCACAGGTCACGTCACCTGACAGACTCAAACAACAGTTATTACAAATATTCAATGTGTTTCATACCTTACTGGGTGTCTAGTTTTTAAAATCAATAGTTAAATTAGTTTGTTAATGTAATTCTTATATTTAGGGCCAGCTGTAGTAAATTTCAACGGTTACAGTACCGGCATATTCTGTTTTTATCACTGCCAAGTTATGAATATAAATTTTATGATGTTATTGCAGTTGGTCGGGCATAGGCATCAGTGATCGGCTGGTGTAAATCTATGTAGGGATGGGAAAATCCCATCGTTAAGGATTTAAGTTTAGAATTTTACCTGAAAGACGAGAAGCCAGACACAATCTACTCGTTGTACCGTCAACACTATTCATTATAAAGCCGCGATTATTATTAAATTAGATATTGTAATTTTAAGTAAGTTGTAGTAGTTTATTTATTAATTTTCAATAAATAAATTACATTAGTTAACTCGTCCGAATTATTCATCTATAAAATAATTAGTTCACTCGATATTAATTTATCGTGTGACGTGGACATAACAGAAAGTTCCTTTCAACACCAATTAGAAGAATTTTGTCCACAAGAACTCAACACAATGCATATATGACCTAGCAAAGATCCAATCAGTGGTAGAACTCATTTCTTACATTGTGTACTATTACTATTGTTTCACGCTATTTTCACAAAGGTGGTAAGCCTACATGTAACAATATTATGTTATTATACTAGTTTAATAAGACGGAGTATTGTCATCCGAGAGTTTTAATGTCACCCGAGAGTTTTAAATAGAGCGAGTGTGCCAATACGTCTTATTAAACGAGTGTAATATACTATTTTATCTACTTTGCTTTATAAATTCATTAAATTTTGGCTGTTCAAGTTTTCGTATTACACTAGGGAATTTGCATGGGTTGGTTACACTGGCGGCACTGACATTGACGTTTCATATTTGAATTTGAAAATTTAGTAGTCCCAGGACAAGTTCAATAACTACTTACTTACGTGCGCGAAATGGAAGACAAAAATGTAGAATTGACCTGTACACCCCCAGAAATACGCAAAGCTGCTCGAGAAGCTTATTGAAATACTAATAATTTAACCTTCACGTCTACTTGACAGGTTGACGTACCAATTTAACAAAACTAAAAGTTACCAAAAGTAGTGTAATAATATGAATATTATTACACTACTTTCGGTGTAATAATGAGATCATTAGTAACGCAAAGCAGATATATTATATTTTGAAGTTTCTCTAGTAAGAATAAATCTATATACCAAAAGTTGTGCCAAGAGAATTCTTAGAACAGGAATAGAGTGGTGTCCAATTTGAACATCTTTTACTTTAAACGACGTGTATTAACTTAAAATAAGACGTTATTATTTTGAATAAATTTTGAAGTATCCACATTACAGAATTTATCCCTCTTAAGCTCTCCACGCTGTATGTGAGCTGGCATGAGAAATATGGGTGGATATTTATACACTAAGTTATTGTGTCCAGTACTCAGATATTTTGTTGAAAGTTTTATCTAATTTTGAAGACATTCTATATATCCAGGAATTGTTCCTTCAAATTTTACACCCTATTCTGATAACCAGCTACCAGTTCTGTTACATATTTTTTTGGAACAACCTTATACTCTCGGTATCCTAATCGCAAATGTTCATTTTTCGCCTTTCTGGTCATTAAATAGAAAACCCAATTGTCCCAAAACTATCCAGCCGGATTTACACGTGAAAAGAAAATGAAATCGAAAGTTAAACATCACATCCACAAATCTTCCCAGAGAAAACCCGACGTAAAGAAAACACAACAACAACCATCAATAATAATCTCTTATACGTCCAAAAAGCAACATCTCCAACAGGTGAAAGAGACAAAGGGGAGGGAAAGTAGAGATGGAGAAAAACTGATTACACTTCGTCCCGTGGTTTTCCCCCGCCGCTTTTACCGATGGGGACGTCCGCGAATTAAGTTATTAGCGCGGAGGGCGAGCAAAACGGATTATTATCGGCGAGCCCTTAATATCCCTCGTACAACCCGGGGGACCGACCACGCGAAAAAGATTAAGACGAATTTTTGCTCAGTCGCCTGGAAAGGAAATACGGGAAGTTTGCAGGGAAGCGTAACGTTTAGAGTTACTCTTATGATGATTGTGAATATTTTTTGAAAAAGGATGATTTGCTGTTAATTGGTTAGGTATCATTCTGAATACTTTTTGAAAAAGGATGATTTGTTGTTAATTGGTTAGGTATGTTTCTGAATAATTTTTGAAAAAGGATGATTCTTTGTTAATTGGTTAAATATCTGGGGTTGGGAAGATTACGAAATGTGGTTCTCCCTTTGATCATTTACCATTTTGTAGGATGAGATCAAAACGTTAGTCTCTCTCTCGGGTATGGCTGAACTCCGCCGATTTAAGACGATTTTAGCTTAGGGCACAACTGCCCAACTTCTTCGTAATTACGGTTCCCGGATTATGACGATTTAAGGATCACTGATTTTGAAAGTGTTTGATTTTCAAGGAATTTGAAATTTTTGATATAACAATAGAGCCCAACCTGTCCTTTATTCGTAACTTCTTCAATATACTGTTACAATTTGGTACTAAAAAAAGTGTAAGAACAGTGGAAAGGTTACAAACTAAGTAACTCAAAAGAGGTAATGGAGGTAAAACTCTTTTAATAGTAGTAAACCATAAATTTCGTAATAGTGGAACAACACAACTTGGGATGAAGTGGGAGTCTTGAAATTTAAATTTAAAGGAAATTTATAGTGCCTTAAATTTCATGGCAAATGACATGTGCAAAAGGGAAAGTTTTTTGTTGTCCAATGACAACGACAGTAATATTTTTATTTTAATATTTTAATGTTAATATTAATATTACCATTATTAATTTTAATTATTATTTTTATATTTATTAATATTATAATGTTAATTAATGTATTTTTGGGTTATTTGCTGTACATGATGTCAAAAATGGACATTATGTTGTCTTCCTATTTTGTTTCTTACCCATCAAAAACAATAATTTTTATTTTAAATGCTTTTAAATAATTATCCAAAAGTGTGTAACGCGTTTTGTGCGGTTACTTGTGAGATTTGGCGCTGGGACGGATTTCGGGAGTTCCGAAAAGGGTTTTAAGAGTCGGTTTTACGGTTTTGCTCGGGCGCCAGATTTTTAAGGATTTTCTTCCTCGGGATTATACCTGGGTAATTTACGAACTCAGGAGATGACCAGGGTTGTCTGTAGAAATGAAACACACGCTCAAAAATAGAAAATCCTTAATTATTTTATTTCCAAACGGCAGCGAAACACAATTCGTACGACTAACACCTGCTGGCGCTAGTTCGTTAAACGGAGATCGGGCAAAAACTTATTTACAATTATTTATGTATTTCGGAAAGGAAACACACAAATGCGAAAATATTATTATTATCACAGTTGGAGAGAAATAAAATGTATTCTCAATAATTGTGAGAAGAGAAGAAATTAATTAACAAATCGAAAATGCGGAAACGGAAAGTAGAAATACTCTTATAAATAGTTAGAACCTGAGATATGAAAAACCCTCTTAATACTGAAAATGCGGAAACGGAAAATAGTACTAACAATTTCACATTGAAAGAGAAATAGCTAAATACGGAGACGATAGGAAAACGTGCTGTAGCTAATATTCGGTAGTGCAGCGAGAGAGCGAGAGCGTGAGAGAGAGAATACGGTAGACGGGAATTAACTTTTCCTGAACACGACGACGGAAAAATTAATTCTGGGCGGTTGGAAAAAACTGACGTTTTCACAACCGCCGGTTTAACATGTAGTAAACGTTCATCCACAGATAGCTTATATTTAGCGGTCGGTACGCTCACAACGAAAAATCACAGATAACGTATAGCTTACTAGCTAGCGGTCGGGGACGCTTTCACAATAGACGAATAACTACGAATAGCTCGGACGGCTTAAGACTATCGGTCGGGGACAATGCACAATTTACGTACACTCACAAATAACAAATAATTCGGCGGCTTATAACTAACGGCGGTGACGTTTACAATAGACAGATAGACGGATCGACTTGCTATAAACAAGTCTTGGTTCTCACCTTGGATTAACTCGGGCAAAGAACGCTGGAGGGGGCGAGTGGCTTATATAAATTTAGTCTTGATATTTAAACGATGGTAGATTGAACATTGCCTGATCGGCCGCCATCTATTTGAGATAGGTTCGATTTTACGATTAATTGTACGGTGGGTGGTCTACCCTCAACTCTCTAAAATCGGCTTCCTGTGACCTGAGACCATAATTATAATGTCTATTAAGCCACATCATCCACTTCATAAATCGGCATTTACTATTGGCTCATATTTTATTGCTCATTTATTACGCCAACCACGATTTTATTGCTCCACCCCTTAGCGAGAAAAAGGGCATAATGTGACTTAAAACTTAAGCCACATCATCCGCACCTGTATCTCCGGAACCGCATACATAAACCAAGCGGCATATTTTATTGCTAATTTATTGCTGACGATAGGGACTAGTAGCACAATCCTAGAACCACCCCTTCAATCCTTAGCATTAAATTCACCCCCGAAATATCAGGAGAATCTTAAAAAATGTATGTCCGTTATAGTTTATGTGTGTAATCATACCCACATGAGATAATAATATTTATACAAATGTTTAGTACGACGATTATTTTAATTTCATGCGACAGAACTATCCGTTTCAATATGCTAACTAAAAATTGCCGTTTTAAATAAAATAAGAAAAATTTTGCGTTGCTAAGATGCCGATTCCTATGTAAATTTCTAGTAAATGGGCCAGACTTTCCGTGTTGTTTGTGGGCTTTTCTATTTTTCGATTCAAGTAAGAATCATATTCGGCCTTTTATTTGACCTGTATAGATTTATAAATTACGTCGACATATCTCATAATAATCGTAGAAATAATCGTTTCATTTGATAGTCGTCACTTTGTGTTGCTGTGATCTTCATTTGCATCTTTCAAATCAAAGCGAGGAACACTTTAACACTACAGAGACAAAGCTCTAATTCCAAAACACTCTCCAAGACTAGATACCATCTCGTGAAAACCGCCCCGAATCACGAAAAGGGTAAAAGCGCGCATTCCCTCGGCGTGACATTATCCGCTACGTGAACTTTACCGCTTTCGAATCGACGTTAGAACCGAAGTTGCATGCAATCTAACTTTGTAACGATGCAACACGCGGAGTTTACCGGCCGGAGTTTAGACGGCCCGTCAAGCCGGATGCGCTTTTACGAGGTTCCAGGGGATTAAAGGCTGTGGATACGGCTCATCGTTTACAAAGTAATCGAATGGGGGATGTTGTTCGATATGAAGTCTACTTGTTTACCAAATAATTTATGTTCAGATTATTGATTAAGGGGGACCGAAATGGAATGTAGCAATAGGTTGTTTTGAAGAAAAATCATAAAACTGTTGACTTTGGATGAACATTGTAATGTTATGTAACCATAATTTACGATAATGTCATGGTCGAAATTAAAGATTGTATTAATGGGAGAACGTTCTTGATAATCCCCAAATATCAAAAAAACAACTTGATATATCAATTCTTCTTGATATTCTTGATATATCAAATTGCCGACGTTTCGTTCATTGAACATAATCATGGCTCTACAAATGTCATCAAGAATTTTTTTTTAATTTAATTTTTTTTGTCTTGAAGACATTTTTAGAGCCAAGATTATGTTCATAATAATGAACGAAACATCAGCATTTTGATATATCAAGAATTAGTTGTTTTTATATTTGGGGATTATCAAGAACGTTCCTGACTAAAGATTGAATTGGAAACAATTGTCTGATGCAGCTGATAGGTCTATCCTAATTTTACTAATCTGTGTACCAAGAGACAATGCATCCCCAAAGTATTTTTTAATATACACCAAACAATTAGAGATAATAGATAATATAAAGATAGTTCTATTTGAATATGATTGGTTGATGACACTTTTTTTATTTTCTAATGAAGAAAATCTCTTAATTAGTGATGCCTGAATGATGCAGTAACATATGATTAAAGTAGAAATATTTTTTTTAAATGTAACGCACTTAGCTCACTTCAATACAGTTGAAACTCATTATTTATTTTCTGTAATTAATCATCTTCCTTCTTGAGGGGAGGTAAATTTGAAGATCTTGTTGAAGATAAGCGAGTTCTCAACCGTAGTTCGTATGGAGCAAAAATAGAAAATTGCTTTTCTTTTACACACAACTTATGCGTTTACTTTTTGTTTGACATTTGATAAAATTAATGTATCAGTACCAATATGGTTACTTAGAAATGGTTGGAGGTTTCTCACGTTCTAACGATGGAAATTTGAGGATATTTTGGAAAATTGCCATGACATTTTAGTGTCTGCCAATTAAAAATACCGAAATTTATATTATAAATAGCTTATAAAACAATTGGCATGTGGTTTGCACATAAGCAACTCTGATTTTCCGAGGAATAGTTTTGGGTAAATTCCAACGATTTTCTCCCGATTCTTTTATTTTAAATAAATGTCCAGTTCAAGTTCTATAGTGACGAACTACAGAAAAATTATAAATAGAAATTTAGAGCGCGAAAATTTTGTACGAATTTCAGTATTCATTTTTGTGTCTCACTATTTTTCTTGTAGTTTGTTCTATTCTCAATTTGAAAATCGCAGGAGAATTTATATCTCTAAGGAACGGGGGAAAATCAGAAAAAAGAATATATGAAAATGAATGTGACCGTTATGCAAAATATATATAGATTAATTATCGCTATTTTGTATATAATAAAGAGGTTAAATTTTGTTTTGGACTGTTTTCGAAAATGGTAGATCCATTTTCACAAATTTGCTCTCAAATATTTCAAAGAGTGTTACACGAGAATGTATATTATTGTGCAAATAAAATATTCAGTGAAACATGTAATTCTATTTTAATTCCTCCTTCAATGTGCCACAATTTATGATTAAACGTAGACGTTCCCAAATATCCTCCATAGGTTCTCGTTGCTATAGAACCTCCTGCCATTTTGAATTTAAAATTAAAACTATACCTCAAAGTGAAATAGAAAATGGCGGTCAAAAAAATCATGGAACTTGTTACATGCTATTCGCGGCATGAATCTCTTTTTTCCAGCCTTTTCTTCTGCTATTCCCGAAATTGGTCACTAGAGAATTTCCTGCTATTTAAATTTGAAATTTGAAGAACCTCCTGAACTCAAATACAAAATCGCAGATAAAGCAAAATCGAGGAATTTTGCATATATATTTCACTACAGCTTTTCACATGTCTACCACTATTTTCGTCACTTTTAATCTACGTGCTGATCTTATATGTTAAAAATTCTTCGTGAACTTTACATAACTATAGTGTAAGGTATAAAAAAAATAAGGAAAATCGTTTGAATTTTTCGCCTAAATTTTCGCAAAATTTTTCCACGGAAAATTGTAGTTCGTCATGTGCAAACCACCTGCCAATTGTTTCATAAAATATTTATAGCAAAAATTTTCATACTTCCCATTGGTACGCACAAAAATATCGTGCCAATTTTCCGATTTATCCTTCAGGTTTACCCTTCATTTCCACCCTTTACACCTGTTGAAACGTCCTGTCATTTTTTCCCTAACTAATTTGGTACAGTTTAATAACTGGACCTGTGAAAATTGGAGGGTGCTAATACAGGATTAAGAGAAATGTAGAATCGTACACTGTTTAAATGGTAAAGATATATGTAGATAATCTTACTAACGGAAAATAAATACTCCCACTGTTTAGTACTAACCTGTCTTACCTTCCTAATATGAAATCACTAAGGTATCCACAAAGTATTGACAACGAGCCATTCCTTTTTGCCGCTTAAATCTTAAGCTACGTAAACTACGAACGGACCAGTCTTTCTCTCTGTGTTCCCCATGTCTCACTGTCGCATGCTCTGCTGCGGCCATAAATCCAGCGTAACGTTCCTTGCTTTTAGTATCTTCATAACTTTGCCATTTTATTGCTTTCATTCGGAACATAAGTTTCGTTGAACGAATTACAAACTAAAATAATGACTCGAGTAAAGTCCCGTTCCCGGTGATATCCCGTTTCACGTCGACTTCCCGGATCGTCTCCCTACTTTCTACTTTCCGTGTGACGGGAACAATTCTTATTAAAACTACCCGGGACGGCCGCAATTCCGATTACTCGTCGATGCGATGAAAGGACTTATTTTACTTTCTTATATTCTTTCGGCTCGTACTTACAACCTTACAAACATATAACCTTACAAGCTGTACAGAGTCTTGTCAACAAGGTAATAGATGTCAGTGAAGAATATGGTTTGTCACTAAGTATTAACAAAATAAATTTCATGTTAATCACAATAACAGAGCAGAACACAGGTAATGTTGATATACGGAATCAGAAAGTTGAAAGAGTGAAAAAATACAACTACTTGGGTACGGTTATCATGAGCAAAGTGATAATTCCGAAGAAATTAAAATAAGGATTGGAAAGGCCAAGACTGGAGTAATGAGAAGGAAGAAGTTATTTTGCACTAAGGATATAAGTCTTCAGACTGATGAAATATTACATACTATCAATACCTTATTGTGCCAAGGGGGTGTTGACAATGAAAAAGAACGACATTAAGAGAGTAGAAGCCTTTGAAATGTGGGTACACCGCAGAACGAGGAAGTATTGAGACGAATGGAAAAAGACAAGGAAGTAGTCATAAACATCGAAAAACAAAAATTACTATATTCAGGCAATATAATGAGAGGGCAGAAATAAACTGTTGCCTGCATCATCTAGCTAGGACTTGTCTGTCTAGAGATGGTTTTGACGACTTCCAGGTCTTTAATAGCGTTATCCAGTTGAGTTTTGTATTCATTCCAGTTTGCTATTTTAAAATTCAATGTCCTTCTGAAAGGGACAGTTTGGGTTTGCACAGCAGCGTTAATATCTATTTCCACTGGTCTGTGCTGAAATTTAGGTATAGAAGAGTACACTCGCTTTATGCACCGGTACTCTAAGGGAGTACTTGTAAAACATAAATCTGGATTATATCCCTTTTTCCAGATCCGGCTAGCTTTGGATCGTGAATTAGTACGGGATTAACTGTTTCAGCCCATTCACTACGTAGTAAGTTTTCCGTGTAGTTTTTCCGAAAAAACTAATACTGCGAGTGATAACGGGGAGTGTAGCGAGTAGCGAAGGTATAACGTTCTTCAACAACCCATATGAACGTAGCAATTTCCCCCTTATTATTTAATTTTCCGACGAACCCTTCCCCGCGACAACTTTTATCGTCCTTTTACGTACCGAAGTTAAACTCCGTTACGATATAACTCCACGTTTACCTTATGTACGAGCGTAATTCTCATTAAGCCTCGCGGCCGTCCCATTCAGGAAACTTCCACGTTAAAGTTGCGGCAGCCAAAAAGTGTAAAAGTGAGCTTTCCCACGAGCGCCCCTCGAGGGGAAGGTCCCCCAACTTTCTTAATTGATCTAATGGGCGAATTTACATGTAAATGCGGGTACATCGGTCCCGAGAGGGAACGGGGAAAATAAAAAATTGAAAGTTTTATGGGCGAATTAGGAGCGAGAGGATTTTCGGAAAAATTTTAGGGAATATGAATTTTTTAGCAATTGCTTTACTAATAGTGCAGGCGAGGTAGGATATCAGAAAGTGATATTGCGTGCATTAGGAAGCTCAAATATCTTGTGGAATAAGCGTATCTTTTTCCCTTTGACGTGAAACTAAGCGTGGTATCAAAAGAGTCTCTAAGAGGTTTTTGTTCCTCAGGCATTTTTACATAAGAATAAGCTATTCCGAAAAGTCCGATTTTCCGAGGGGCTGGAGAATTGCGTGTAAAGAAAAACAACGGTTTTTATAAATTAGGAAAGAATAGATTAACGTGCGGAAAATTAAATGAAAATTACTGAGGCGACACTTCTTCACAAGAAGAACAAATCCTCCAAGAGGCGTCACAGTGGCTTTAGTAGTTCAGTAGCACTCAACTAATGCATTAAAATTTTAAAATGTAATATTGGTCAATTGATTTTTGATCTGATATAATGCATGAAGCTCGTTAGATTTTAGCATATAGATTATTGCACGTTTTCTAAATTGTACAAAAATTACCAATTCTAAAGCGTTTTAAATTTAATGTTGAATGATAATATTGACGAGAATTTTCATCACAGAGATTTATAATTTTCAGGATTATACAATGGCTCGTTCTGAAAAATATTTACTAAAATATGTGTATTGAAGCCAGAGCTACAAGCTTAATATAAGTTATAATTTGTTAGACTAATGTATTGTGAACGAAGTGTGAAGTGGTCTCTTTAGAGAGAGTGGACTGTATAGATCTCTCTTTGGCTCGTGAATGGCTGCGGAGATGAATCTTGTCTCCAGGTTGTAAAGCTGAAGACGTTCTTGTAGGCGGAGATCAGGGCGTGACGTGATCTCTTGAAGTTCTTGAAGTTCTAGTTGTTTGGAGAGAGGGCGTGACGTGCTCTCCGGGGATGAAGTTCTAGTAGTTTGGAGAGAGGGCGTGACGTACTCTCCGGTGTGGACCTGAGGGCGTAACGTGCAGGTCCGGGTTGAAGTTCTTGTAGTTTGGAGAGAGGGCGTGACGTACTCTCCGGGTTGAAGTTTGTTAGGTTTTGGGTTGTCGGGTTAAGTGGCGTGAAGAAAGATCACAACACACTGTCGTTTTGAGCATACTAGGGTATACTGGTTTATTACCAAAATTTCACATGCTTTTATACATCTTAAAATTACATTGGTTAAATGGCAAATTAAGTTTTGTTATCTTTCGGCGTCCTAGATTGTAATTTCCCTGACCTAGCTGTATGTAATAGTTATTAATTACTTCATATTTGATTACTTTATCAGCCCGTTCAGTAAATTATTTCCCCGACTAAGTTTGTTCTAATTAATTTTGATTACTTAATTTGCAAGTGGAAATTTTCACCTAAGATGTTTTTAATAACAAGTTGCTCTAGTTCTATTTAATGGTTATTAATCCCTAATTGACGATTATGTTCCCTAAATTCCCTATTAAATCCCTACAACCCTACTTATCTCTCTTTTATGTTGATCGTAGAGTCAACATATTGCAAAAACAAAGGCCAACTTCTCATTTTTGAGACAAATGTATTGACGATAGTAAGTAAATGCCAACTTCTCATTTTTGGCCTTCTCTTACTTCCACGTGATCTCGCTAATCATTCCATTACAAGTATGTACCGCTTATATGCTCCCATTATTTTACATAAAAATATGGAATTTTGCAAAACAAAAATAGCCCAACTCACTATAAACGGTAATGTTTCTATGTTGTTTAGAAATAAATTAGTTTATTATCAATTACTCATCAACTATAAGAGCTTTCACGTTTGGTTGTATAAGCAGTTTTGAATAAACTTACCTTAAGAATAAGCCCTATCCATAATACTATTTAACTCCGAAAACCAGAAATATCTGCTATGAAAATTCTTGCAAGTTGATTAATTTACTAATATATTTTGAATTAACATTAAGTCTAAAAGGCTATAGTTGCGACATTTTTCAGATATGGTAATTTTGAAAAAAATGCCATAATGTTCACTCTAAAAGCTAATAATATTCGTTAATTAGATCAGTTTAAGAACTTTTTCTGACCTATCTTACATTTTAATATTTTTCGAAAATTTTAGAGCACAGTACAATTACTGCTAAACTAACAAAGTGATGGCAAACGCTCGTAGGGGTAATGTTCCATTTGTGAACAGTTACAATGTTGGTAATTTTCAGTGAATTTTCCGTACGCTAATCTAATGTGATTTAATTGATGAAAACCCCTTTTTAGCTTTGTACCCAATTTTCCAGCTCTCCAATAAGATGGGCTTTTTGGAATAGTTTATTAAAATGTACAGTCGCTCAGTGAACAAAATGACACAAAAATTATTTTGAATCTACCCTTAGTTTTTAGGCTATTACCACTTTTCAGATATGATCTTCATTTTGTCTCAATTATTTGATAAAAAGTTTAGCACAAAATAACGTTTTATTAAAAAATTGAATTACAAATACAATAACAAATTACAAATACAAAAGGTAATACCGTTTCGAGTATAAGAAATAGTAATAAAATGTAAAATCCGTAAAAGTTTAATATAAAATTTTCCTGTAGTTTATAACTTTAATGAAGGTTATATCATATTTTTGACTGTGGAAGCTTGGAAGGTTTGACGTTTTATAAAGTAATAATATATTTACTGGTTTGTATTTTTAATGTAATATTCTATGCAAGGGGATTTCATTTTCGTCTACAATGTGTTTATTTTAACTTGATTTCATTTTTGAGCGAATTTAACAAGTGGTATTTTGCCACAAGATTTACAAGTCTTTACTACTGATGCCTTGGGTTAATAGGAATTGTACCTATAGAGCTGATTCGAAGTCCTAAGTGATAAGTACATTTTCCTAATGTGACCTATTAGTTTTGACGAGGTCAAGAATCAAGAATTTCTGGAATATCTGCTTTCACTAGTTTCTCTAAAAATGTAAAGAAAATCAGCGAAAATAAATTCGTAACTAAATCACAAGAAGTTTTACCAGAGATATAAAGAAATTGCTTTCCAACAAAAATCTAAGTTTTCAAAAAAACGTAACATCCTACGATATTACCAAAAAAACTAAGAAAAGTCATTTACCTGAGGGTCCCCCCTTCGTTACGTCACAAGTGATAGAAGTTTTACAGTTAGCCTGTTTTTGTGTCGAGCTTCAAGCACAAAGCAGCACAAAAACAGTTCGGGACGAAACAAACCGTATTCAACTCGCTACGTAACTGCTTTCCCTTTCCCCCGTTCAGAGATCTACCCTTTTCGAATTCCATAAGGGTAGAAAAAACGTCGACCGAACGCCCCCTGCGTCATTAATTTCGGTTCATGACCGGGGGAGAAACTTTACCGGCGTAAATATTTAAGTTTCGAACTTACCCTCGGAGTTCTCCCCTTGAATATTTCAAGGGCGGCAAAACGCGAATCTCCTTTGCGGTTTGCATATTAGGGCGGTTACGTTTAAAATGGGGAAATACGCTTCGACGTTAATGTTCGCGGTTTCTTCGTATAAAAGTATCGTTGTCTCGTAATTTAGCGCGAGGCTCTATACTCGATACTGAAAAAATGTTTTTCCGGCGATCTTCCTAATGGATCGTTCGTTAAACCGACACATTTGTTAAACAAGGATCTGCTTAGTATACATAACGCGGCCTAAAAATAAATTTTAGTGAAAAACCGTAAGTACATAATGCGATATTTTGAATTTAAAACAAATATACTTGACAAAATTAGTGGGGAAATATGAATACATGATTGTTTTAAAAGTAATCTATTTTAGTTTTCAATTTAGAAGGTACAAAAATATGCATTTTTTTTATCTGTGAAATGTTTTAAATACAATCCATGAACGTAAAAGCTCATAATATTCTAAATTACCAATATTGGCATAATTGTCTATGTTGAACGTAATAAAGTAATATCATCGAATAAACAATTAATTTTATTTTTGTAACAAGCTAAACATACTTATGCTTCTTTCAAAAAAATGTGTAAATAAACAGCAAGTTACTATTTTCATGTTTGCACTGTTTAGATAATAAACTAAGTTTAAGTCTAAAATTCTAATGATTTCATTCAATCAGGTTTTTTTAATATAAATATATATATATATATATATGTAGTTTTAAAATATTTTGAGTAGATTATTCCCAAGAAAAATACTCAAAATATCGATACACCTTAGCGTGACATCATTCAAAACCCATAACAGAAGTATTGGTGTTTCAGTGGCCTTAAAACCCTATTCAATCCTTCAATGGAGCTTCATTTATAATTATGAGCAGATTCAAACTACCTGATGAAGTTTAAGAAATATATGCAGATCATCATGATGCATTATAGTTCAAACAGATTCAAAAAGTCACAATTTTTCTTATAGATCATCAATTTGTTGGTCCTCTAGGGGAGTTTCTTTAATTAGTATGAGGAAATCTAAGCTATTTGCTAAAGTGATTCAAGAAATATGATTTGATTAGTTTAGAGTGTGCTGGTTGTACAATTCACAAAAGTTTACTCAACTGTTCTACGCAGTGTCTATATTGGACTTAAATTTTTTTTAAGTAATTGGTAGAACAGCTCAATAAATATGCTCAATTACCAATACGTATTTGCGTGGGAGGTACTTGTACAAGTCTTACAGGTCTTGTACAGTATAGGGCGGCTGCATTTATTTGATATAATTTATTCATGGCAGTAAAACTTTAGGGTGTCTTAAATACTCGAGAAGTATGACAAACTCGAGGAGATATGACCGTAAAGGATTAATGCAGGGGCGTATTATAGGTACCTACCAACAATATTATTAACAACATCCAGGTTACAATACAATACAAGACCTGTAAAATAATAGACCCCCATTAGTAAGTCCTTCCCTGTATCAGGTAGTCTTTCACCCGCCGACAGTCAATAGCGCCCATCATTTTCACACCATTTCTCGAGTACTAAGCCCTTCAAAAATTTTACTACCATGAATAAATTATATCAATTAAATGCGGCCGGACTATACATACATTTCCCCATACATCCGCCATTTCTGACAATGAACTGTTTTTAAATTCATACAAATGTCAGAAATTAGATTGTCATGAAATAATGGTATTATTGTAACATATCGTATGTTGTTATTAAAATTCACAAAAAAATGGGTGATTCAAGAATTACCTTAAAATTCTATTAGATTGTTCAACATAATTTCCTTATTCAATTTCAAATTTATTTCGTGAAGAGGTCACAACTGTTACCTATAGTACATACTTCTCTTCATACATTCTCCATCTCTTACAGAGAGCTGTTTCTAAATTCACTAAACTAGTAGAAATTATATTATAATGGTGCCATATGTAAAGTATAGTGTATTATACAAAAAATGTCTCGTATAATTGTACAAATTCATAAGAGAAAGTCGGAAAAACTATCTATTTTACTCCGCGGAGGTCGGAAAATGCTTAAAATCTCTGTGAAATCGATGGTTATGATTACATTCGCGAGTATTAGTCGGAAAATGCGCAGTTAAAATTTACGAAGGTCGGAAATACACGGTTATTATCGGCTGCACTTGTAATCGGCCGGTGGTGCTACATGTATTGACGTATGGCCGGAAAATCCACGATTTTAATGGAGATTGGATTGGAGATTACTTGAATTCATGGAGACGGGTCAGAAAATTCACGAGTTTATCGGCAACAGTGGTAATGGTGAATAACAAAAAAAAAATGTGTTTGAAGAATTTCCTTAAAATTGTGTTAGATTCTTCAACACAATCTCTTTATTAAATTTGAAATTAATTTCTAGATAAGGTGACAATTGGTTCCCTTTTCTACAGTACATACTTTTCTTCATACATCCTCTATCTCTGACAAAGCGGTATTTTTAAATTCATTAAAATTCATTAACTATTAGAAATTATATTATTATGGTACAATACATGATACATATATATGGTACAATGATAAAGTATAGTGTATCATTCAAAAAATGACTCGTATATAATTGTCGTGAACAAATTCACAAGGGATAGTCGGAAAAACTATCTATTTTACTCCGCGGAGGTCGGAAAATGCTTAAAATCTCTGTGAAATCGATGGTTATGATTACATTCGCGAGTATTAGTCGGAAAATGCGCAGTTAAAATTTACGAAGGTCGGAAATACACGGTTATTATCGGCTGCACTTGTAATCGGCCGGTGGTGCTACATGTATTGACGTATGGCCGGAAAATCCACGATTTTAATGGAGATTGGATTGGAGATTACTTGAATTCATGGAGACGGGTCAGAAAATTCACGAGTTTATCGGCAACAGTGGTAATGGTGAATAACAAAAAAAAAATGTGTTTGAAGAATTTCCTTAAAATTGTGTTAGATTCTTCAACACAATCTCTTTATTAAATTTGAAATTAATTTCTAGATAAGGTGACAATTGGTTCCCTTTTCTACAGTACATACTTTTCTTCATACATCCTCTATCTCTGACAAAGCGGTATTTTTAAATTCATTAAAATTCATTAACTATTAGAAATTATATTATTATGGTACAATACATGATACATATATATGGTACAATGATAAAGTATAGTGTATCATTCAAAAAATGACTCGTATATAATTGTCGTGAACAAATTCACAAGGGATAGTCGGAAAAACTATCTATTTTACTCCGCGGAGGTCGGAAAATGCTTAAAATCTCTGTGAAATCGATGGTTATGATTACATTCGCGAGTATTAGTCGGAAAATGCGCAGTTAAAATTTACGAAGGTCGGAAATACACGGTTATTATCGGCTGCACTTGTAATCGGCCGGTGGTGCTACATGTATTGACGTATGGCCGGAAAATCCACGATTTTAATGGAGATTGGATTGGAGATTACTTGAATTCATGGAGACGGGTCAGAAAATTCACGAGTTCATCGGCAACAGTGGTAATCGTGAATCACAAGAAAAAATTGTGGTTCAATAATTTACTTAAAATTGTGTTAGATTCTTCAACATAATTTCTTTATTAAATTTGAAATTAACCTCTAGATGAGCTGACAATTGGTTCCCTTTTCTACATTACATACTTTTCTTCATACATGCTCCATCTCTGACAGAGCGCTGTTTTTAAATTCATTACAATTTATTGCCTATTAGAAATTATATTATTATGGTGCAATACACGGTACATATATATGGTACAATGATAAAGTATAGTGTATTATTTAAAAACTGACTCGTATATAATTGTTGTGAACAAATTCACAAGAGAAAGTCGGAAAAACTATCTATTTTACTCCGCGTCGGTTGGAAAATGCTTAAAATCTTTGTGAGATCGATGGTTATGATTACATTCGCGAGTATCAGTCGGAAAATGCGCAGTTAAAATTTACGAAGGTCGGAAAATACACGGTTATTATCGGCTGCACTTGTAATCGGCCGGTGGTGCTACATGTATTGACGTATGGTCGGAAAATCCACGATTTTAATGGAGATTGGATTGGAGATTACTTGAATTCATGGAGACGGGTCAGAAAATTCACGAGTTTATCGGCAACAGTGGTAATGGTGAATAACAAAAAAAAATGTGTTTGAAGAATTTCCTTAAAATTGTGTTAGATTCTTCAACACAATCTCTTTATTAAATTTGAAATTAATTTCTAGATAAGGTGACAATTGGTTCCCTTTTCTACAGTACATACTTTTCTTCATACATCCTCTATCTCTGACAAAGCGGTATTTTTAAATTCATTAAAATTCATTAACTATTAGAAATTATATTATTATGGTACAATACATGATACATATATATGGTACAATGATAAAGTATAGTGTATCATTCAAAAAATGACTCGTATATAATTGTCGTGAACAAATTCACAAGGGATAGTCGGAAAAACTATCTATTTTACTCCGCGGAGGTCGGAAAATGCTTAAAATCTCTGTGAAATCGATGGTTATGATTACATTCGCGAGTATTAGTCGGAAAATGCGCAGTTAAAATTTACGAAGGTCGGAAATACACGGTTATTATCGGCTGCACTTGTAATCGGCCGGTGGTGCTACATGTATTGACGTATGGCCGGAAAATCCACGATTTTAATGGAGATTGGATTGGAGATTACTTGAATTCATGGAGACGGGTCAGAAAATTCACGAGTTCATCGGCAACAGTGGTAATCGTGAATCACAAGAAAAAATTGTGATTCAATAATTTACTTAAAATTGTGTTAGATTCTTCAACATAATTTCTTTATTAAATTTGAAATTAACCTCTAGATGAGCTGACAATTGGTTCCCTTTTCTACATTACATACTTTTCTTCATACATGCTCCATCTCTGACAGAGCGCTGTTTTTAAATTCATTACAATTTATTGCCTATTACAAATTATATTATTATGGTGCAATACACGGTACATATATATGGTACAATGATAAAGTATAGTGTATTATTTAAAAAATGACTCGTATATAATTGTTGTGAACAAATTCACAAGAGAAAGTCGGAAAAACTATCTATTTTACTCCGGGGCGGTCGGAAAATGGTTAATATCTTTGTGAGATCGATGGTTATGATTACATTCGCGAGTATCAGTCGGAAAATGCGCAGTGAAAATTTACGAATGTCGGAAAATGTACGGTTATTACCGGCTGCACTTGTAATCGGCTGGTGGTGCTACATGTATTGACGTATGGTCGGGAAATCCACGATTTTAATGGAGATTGGATTGGAGATTACTTGAATTCATGGAGACGGGTCAGAAAATTCACGAGTTTATCGGCAACAGTGGTAATGGTGAATAACAAAAAAAAAATGTGTTTGAAGAATTTACTTAAAATTGTGTTAGATTCTTCAACACAATATTTTACTACGCGGAGGTCGGAAAATGCTTAAAATCTCTGTGAAATCGATGGTTATGATTACATTCGCGAGTATTAGTCGGAAAATGCGCAGTTAAAATTTACGAAGGTCGGAAAATACACGGTTATTATCGGCTGCACTTGTAATCGGCCGGTGGTGCTACATGTATTGACGTATGGTCGGAAAATTCACGATTTTAATGGAGATTGGATTGGAGATTAATTTAATTCATGGAGACGGGTCAGAAAATTCACGAGTTTATCGGCAACACTGGTAATGGTGAATCACAAAAAAAATGGGATTCAAGAATTTACTTAAAATTGTGTTAGATTCTTCAACACAATTTCTTTATTAAATTTGAAATTAATTTCTAGATGAGGTGACAATTGGTTCCCTTTTCTACAGTACATACTTTTCTTCATACATCCTCTATCTCTGACAGAGTGCTATATTTAAATTTATTAAAATTAATTAACTATTAGAAATTATATTATTATGTTACAATACATATTACATATATATGGTACAATGATAAAGTATAGTGTATTATTCAAAAAATTACTCGTATATAATTGTTTTGAACAAATTCACAAGAGAAAGTCGGAAAAACTATCAATTTTACTCCGCAGCGGTCAAAATCGGAAAATCATCAGTCGGAAAATGCGCAGTTAAAATTTACGAAGGTCGGAAAATGTACGGTTATTATCGGCGGCACTTGTAATCGGCCGGTGGTGCTACATATAATGACGAACGGTCGGAAAATTCACGATATTAATTCACGGGGACGAGTGAGGAAATTCGCGAATTTATCGGTCGGTCACCATTCAACCAGTGGGGGAAAATCGGAATTCCTGCGATATTAATTACAGTCACAGTTTTCTCTTGTTGCTGTAAATTATAATAGGTCGATAGTACTGGCTAAGTATTATTATTATTTATTTTACTATGTTCTTAATTCAGTAGTTATTTGAGAATTGTTAGGACCCAACAGATATACTCTTAATGTATCTTAGTGTAATGTAATGAACTCGTTTTAATTCTTGGTTAATCACGTTACTGTTTAGATACAGGTTGCATTTATTAATCTTCTCTCCACTTTTAAGACTAAATTTCAATAACGGCAATTTACAAAACTTTTTTCTGTGCTTTATATAATTTTGATCAAATTTTGAAGTTTTAAAACAACTTTGTACAGAACGATTACTTAACTAACTCGAAAGAGTAAACCTTCGAAGAAAAATAACCAGAAGTAAACAAAGGAAATGCTAATACCTTGAACGCGGACTAGATAAATCGGATAAGTTTCCCCATGGAAATAGAGCTTCCTCGAAACTGCAAATATACGAACCGAGGAAATGAATTATCTCGAAAAAAACGGCATATCTGAGCTCTCCTCGCGAGATAACTCCTACGGAGAATTTCTATCCACGTTCCCGACACCGCAGGAAGGAAGAACTTCCTAACTCCCTAGTCGGAAGTTCGGTGAGGATTTATATTAGCCGACGTAAAAAGGAACACCCCACTCCCATCGGAATCAATAAGCCGAAAGGGATGATTTTCCGCAAATAAATTGCCCGGGGTCGAGAGAGAATAAATACACTTCGTCCCAGAAGTGACGTGGTGGTATCCGTCGTACGACATGCACAGAAAGAGCAAAACAAACTAACAGCTCACATCATTTTCGACCGAAAGGGTCCCATGTCGGCATTTCAATGTAAAAGGCACACTGATTAGTCGCTTGTCTTACTACGTTTAGGCCCATTTTGTCATAATTAGGCTGTTTGACGTGAATTGATGATTGTAGTTTTGTGCCAACCCTAATTTTCGTTTGTGTTGATTTCGACTCGGATACCAACTACATATAGTGACATAAGCGCCGGTGGTATTAACCCTTTAATTATTGTCACAGGAATGTAGGCTCCGTAGAGAAAATTAATTGTACCAATTGATACAATTAAACCGTCTTATCCGGGATTTACTGGAGAAATTGTGGAAGGAAGTTACTGTAAATATGAAGTCATAATTTAAGGTTTGTTATATGTATTGTTAGGTCTCAAGGTGAATTAAATAAATTACTTAGTGTTAAAGCGACACATAGTGCACTAAAATACGAAAATTTGTTCCAAAATTGGATTGGACAAGAGAGGAAAGTATTTCAAAGATGGGCCAAGGGTAGTACAATGTGCATTGAGAAAAGGTAGTAGTGATACCTTTTGGCACAAAAATTATTCATCATATATTATATTAATCAACATAACCACTTATCGGACTAATGATTTATTTTAGAAAAATAAATTAATTTTCTTAAAAGTCCAATACATTTTCAACTTTCAATTATAAATATTGTTAATTCTAATCACCAAATAACTGACAGAACTATTTAGGTTATTGGGTTATGACAACTATTTCATTATATTAAAATTTCATTTACTTCATTTTTCCTCTAAACTCTTCATGGATTGTAATATACTACATATGTTTCACTACATTCAGATTATTAGGTCGTTGTGTCAGCTTTTCTAGACCATTTAACTGTATCCAATAACCCAGTAACTTTGTAAATAATTATATTAGGTTATAGTAATTAAAAAAGTGTGCATGCTCGTATACTTACTGCGGAGTTTAAAAAACCTAAAAGGGCACCATTAGTCCAATAAATGGTTATATTGGGTATATATGATTTAATATGTATTATTAAATGTAGAAAAAGGTATTCGAGATTTTAGAAAAATTCAGTTTTAACTAATTTTATTTTTTTTAAATTTAATTAACTGAACGAATGGTTTAATTGTATGATAATTATTTCTCCAATATTTTTCTGCAACTTTGAGAAATTTACCAAATAGTACATTAATTAAGTGTCCAAAAGGGTTTAATAATAATTCAAAATGTACAAATTGTTTTTGTCACAATTCAAAATATTTCCGGATTTTGGGAAAAATTGTAGGTAATTCAAGTCTTGTCTCAACTAAACTTCATGAGCTTGTAATGCAAGTTTTGTCCTCTAATTCGAACTTTTATCGATGAAGACTATGTTGTGTGATCTTAACATTATGAATTAAGTCTCCAAAGCCTATGGTAAAATATTTTGGGATTTTGGGGAAATTGCAGTAACTCAAGTTTCTTTCCAATTAGAATTCATGAACTTCTAGTGCAAATTTTATTCTATAATTCGATTCTTTTGCACTAGAAGGGTGTATAGTGTGTACCTGACATAAATTTGGTGTGCAAGTTCTATTTGTAAGAATTCAAGATAATTTGGGGTTTGGTAAAAGTAAGGGATAATTCAAGGTTTTTCCCAACTAGAATTCATTTGCCACTAATACAAGGTTTATTCTATAATTCGATATCCTTGTTCTTGTGGGCTGTGTAGTGTGAACCTGACATCATCAATTTAGTCTCCAAACACCACAACATTAGTCTCCAAATTATTTGTGGTTTTACAAAATGTTTTGGGATTTCGTGAAAATTAAAGATAATTCAAGTGTTGTCCCAATAAGACTTTATAAACTTGTTGTGAGAGATGTATTCTGTAAATAGATCCTTTTGTTCGTGAGGACTGTATTTAAACCCAGCATCATAAATTTAGTCTCCAAATTGTTTTTGTAACAATTCAAACTATTTTGAGCTTTGGGAGCAAAAAGAAGAGAAAATTAACCAAACCACAAAAAATCTGATCCTCGAGCGGAACAAAATGAGAGAAAATAGAAACACCACCTGTACAGAAATGAGAGAAAAAAACAAGGAAGTCTCTAAAGAGCAGACGGGACATCAGAAACTACCAGAGTAAGAAAACTCAAGAAACAATAGAAAAGAACAGAAGTATGAAAGTACTACGCAACAATCTTACCGAAGGCAAATCTGAAATAATCAAACTGAGAAATAAACATGGTATCATCACCTCAAATCGAGATGAAATCTTGAGCATTGTGGAGGAGTTCTATTACGAATTATATCGGAGCCGCATCGAAGAACCCCTAAACCCCAGCGTACTTACACAAGAGCGAGGAGTCGTAAATCAAGGATCAGAGGAGATACCAGATATCACCATCGATGAAATTAAAGGAGCATTGTCAAAAATGAAAAACAATAAAGCTCCCGGAGAGGACGAGGTGGTTGCAGAGGCAATAAAAGCTGGAGGCCCTCTTTTATTAGAGAAGATACGAACGCTCTTCAACCTATGTCTGCATTCAGGCACTATCCCGGAGCAGTGGCAGGAAGCGACCACCATACTACTCCATAAAAAGGGAGACAAAACAAGCCTGGAAAACTACCGGCCAATAACTCTCCTCAGCCATCTATACAAACTGTTTACCAGTATCATAACATCAAGGCTGGATAATAAACTCGAGCTTTACCAGCCAAGAAAACAAGCGGGTTTTCGATCCGGTTTTGGGAGTAATGATCACTTGCAGAGTATTAAGACTCTCATCGAGAAAACCATTGAATACAATAGACCTCTAGTCCTCCTGTTTATAGACTTCCACAAGGCTTTTGACACGATCGAGTTGAAAGCTATACTAGACGCCTTGAAAGAATGTCGTGTTGACTATAGATACTCAAAACTCATCTATAATATATACAAAAACGCTACTATGTCAGTTAGACTGCATAAAGCCAGCAACCGCATTGAAATCGGAAGAGGTGTGAGGCAAGGGGACACTATGTCTCCTAAAATATTTATCACTGTTTTAGAACATGCCTTCAAAAAGTTTAACTGGGATAAAAGGGGAATAAACATAGATGGTCAGAAATTTAGCCACCTCCGCTTCGCGGACGACATTGTCTTAACAACGGATGACTTGGGAGAGGCAAAACAAATGCTCCACGAATTAGAAGATGCATGCTCCGGGGTTGGTCTAAAAATGAACTTTTCTAAAACGAAGATCATGACAAACCTTGTCATGAGCGAAGGTATAAACATCGACAACACCGAAATTGAATTGGTTGAAAAATATACATACCTGGGCCACGAAATTAGAATATCTAGAGACAATCAGACATGCGAGTTGAACAGAAGGATCAACCTCGGATGGGCGGCCTATGGAAAGTTAAGACACGTCTTTAAGAGCGAACTCCCTATCTGTCAAAAAAGAAAAGTGTTCGACCAGTGCGTTCTGCCAGTGCTCATATATGGCGCGGAAACACTCACCTTAACGATGACATCAGCGAGAAAACTCAAAGTAACACAACGCAAAATGGAAAGGTCAATGCTTGGATTGAGTTTGAGGGACCACGTCACAAACCAGGACCTGCGGCGAAAAACCGGTGTGAAAGATATCGTCGAACGAATAACCACATTAAAATGGAATTGGGCAGGACACGTGGCCAGAATGAGTGACGATAGGTGGACAAAGAGGTTGCTGGAATGGAGGCCACGCACAGATAAGCGAAATAGAGGAAGACCACCTACACGTTGGACTGATGACCTAAAAAGAGTTGCAAACAACTGGATCCACGCAGGTCAAGATAGACGCGGATGGCAAGCCATGAGGGAGGCCTATGTCCAGCAGTGGACGATAAGGGCTGGTTGATGATGATGATGATGATGATCTCTATAAAATTATGAACTATATAAATTTTTAATGTAGGATTTATACTACAATTATTCTATCCTGCTTTTGAGAACTCTCTATTGTAAACGTGGCAGCATCAATTTAGTCTCTAAATTCTGTTTGCAACTACTCGAGAATTTTGCGAAAAACTAGAGTTAATTCAAGTTTTGTATGACCTAGATTGTTTTGAACTTCTAGTGGAAGATTTGCTCTATAACGCCATCCTTTTGTCCTTTGGAATTATGTAGTGTGAAGTTGGCATCGTTAGTTTAGTCTCCAAATTGTGTTTTATAACTCTTAAAAATATATTGGTGGAGCAATGCTTCAGCAGTTTGGCATTACTATCACAATGTCTTTACGAGGAAAGGAAACAATAATGGACATTTGACTAACGTAATAATTAAGGGACATCATAAGGAACATTAATTTTCAAAAAATCGTTGCGAATTTAGTGCGGATGTGTGACATGTTTTCTTATTTTGAATATCTAGTGTTTTTTGTTTTTGGGGTACCTATTGAAGAAATTCCGGAAAAACTCGAAACCTTAATTGCCTGTCCGTTTTGCCTTTTCCTTATAATCCCCTTCATTTTCCTCATCACTGCTGGTAGATCTCCCGTCTTTTAGGTTCATACCAAATTCCCAAGAGTCCCAGTTTCCCAACGGTTCCCCACGAAAATAGCAACTCTATCAAACTTGACCGAGGTGAAACTGTCCCGGGAACAAAAATCCCGTTATCTCCCGCGGGACGTCCCGAAACCTTCGCAAGTCGTCGGCGAGTTTTTCCGTGCGGGAAGCTGGAAAAAATTCCAGGGATAAAGCGGAAGGGGACGTACGTGGAAGTCAGTCAGTCAGTCAGTCAGCCAGTCGATAATCCCACCAAGTTTCCTTCGGAGTGCTTCCTAACTTACGGCCTTAATAATTCAATGAGCCCGGGACTCGAGACCAAGATTGATTACGTTATTTCGTTAAGGGAACATCTCGGAACACGCAATAGTAATTTGGCTGACGGTTTAATACTTTAACGCCTTTCCGCCCCCTCCTTGCCTCTCGCTCCCTTTCCTCGCCCGTGTCGATGGGATCCAGGTGAGATTTACCGACGTGAGGGGAAAGTCCTAATGGGGAGACACGGGGATGGAGTTTGTCTTTCCGGTGAGTTTCCTTCGACGTCGGGGAAAGCGAAAGGGGAAATTAACAATTACAAGTTTATTCGCTTAATAAATTTTTATACGGCGCTCTTCGACAGGTTTGTGGCGTAGTCTCCACTCCTTTTAAATCCTCGGCCTTCATTTTGTATTTATTGGTAGATTTATATCTAGTATTGCATTCGTTAACGAAGTCGAAATAATAGGAGTTAAAATGCGTTTTCAGTTTTTTGGTATCTAGAGATCATACTTAATCATTTCCCAAAAGTTTATATATATATATATATATATATATATATATATATATATCGGATATAACGAAATTTGTCGGCAGGCTATAGGTCGCATTTTTTAAAGAATCAACGAAATTTGGTACAAAAATCAGTTGGCCGAAAATCTCGGTCGAGTTCGTTAATGGGCCAAATCGGTCTAGCGGTTTCAAAATGGCGGCCTTATTTCGCGTCTGGGAGAAAAATGTTACTTAGATTTTTTATTTATCTTATAGAGGCGAACAACTTTTGTATAAAACACTCTTTCGAGAAACGTATAGAAAAAAAGTTATTTTTTTCAAAAATAAATAAAAATAAGAAAAACTTTTATTTCGCGTCTGAGAGAAAAATGTTACTAAGGTATTTTGTTGCTCTTATGGAGGTGAACAACTTTTGTATAAAACAAATCTGTCGAGAAACGTACAAAAATAAAGTTATTTTTGTAAAAAAAAAACTTTTATTTCGCGTCTGAGAGAAAATTGTTACTTATAGAGAAATTAGTGAAACTTGCGGTGCCGTCATCAATGACGTCACATTTATTGCCAATTGCCGTTGGTGTAACATAAAAATTTGCTTTAAACAGAGCACACTGTTATCCCAGTTAAAAGAGATAGCACACTGTCGGATGTTAGCCGATAAAATATAAGTTGGTAGCCGTGGGCACTGTTGTCAGACCATTCACGAATTGACACGAAAGTTTTGTTATGATTTTGAGGTTATATACTTCGAAATATTTGCTCGCTTCGGTAAATTGTAAATTAAATACGTGTTTGGGTGTTTTCGAGTGTAAGGAATTGCAATAAAATGCCTAAACCATTGAATAGTCGGTGTCAGCAGCTGGTTTCGTCTCTAATCAGTTACTTTGAACTGGAACGAAATAATGGGGGCCCCTTACTCCCGTTAAACTGCGTTAGAGAGGTAAATTATTGATACTATTGGTTATTAAGCTTCTATGGCCCTTATTGGAAATATTTTTAGCGTGTTTCAGCTGCACTGAAGATCAGTGTGTGTACTGTGAGTAGAATCTCGCAAAAAGTGAAGAGTGATGTGGTGTTAAAGTCGCCGAAGAAAATCCGGAGGAACCGTCAGTTATTATTATGGACAACGCACCATACCACAGTACATTGGTAGATAAGGCTCCGACAAGTGGATCGACAAAGCCTGTTATAATGGATTGGCTTACAAAACATAACTTTCAATTTGAACATACAATGTTGAAGAGTGAACTACTTCAAATTGTTAATCAGTAAGTAGAAATGAAATATAAACATTTGTGTTTGTGTAATTTTTTTTTCTAGAAATAAACCAGAAAAGATATACCTAACGGATCAAATGGCTGAACAATATGGCCATAGAGTGTTACGTCTTCCTCCCTATCATTGTATATTCAATCCAATCGAGTTGATATGGGGCGTGGCGAAAAATTATTATAACCAACACATAGGTCGAGACGGAAATGCAAACGATAACTGTTTGGACATGTGGAAAGAAGCATTGTCTACCATTACACCTGTGGTCTGGATGAACTCCATCAAGCATACAGAACAAGTAATTGAGAAATGGTGGAATCGTGAACGAATGTTTGATAGAATGGAAGTTAACAACTTAGTGATTGACTTGAACAGTGACTCAGAGAGTGATAGTGATTTTTAGGAAATATTTAACATCTACACGAACATGTCATCTGTAGTGACTGTGAATCTAAAATCGAGCCTGATATGTCTGGTATCTCACTTTTACCTATATCAGATTCTGACTAAAGTAAATACATCTTACTCTAGGTATGTGCACATAATGTATTATTAGAATATTATTATATTGTAACTGCAGTGCATGCATATTTATATAGTAAAACTTTTTTTAGGTGAACATAAAATGAAGGCTCGATGGACACATGTAAAGCTGCCAATAGAGAGTTGATAAGAGACAGTACTTCCGACGGGTTGACCGGGGTGTGTTTCCTTCCGCGACTTTCATAACTACAATATTCTGCTTGAATTCCAGATTCTAAGCCGTTGGACATGCACCTCCCTACAATGTCTCTACGCTCATCGATCCAATTACACCTGCCAATTTAGTGTACACTTTCTTGATCCAAATGTTGCAGATCAGTTATTGTATCATACTTGTAGTTTGTAGCTTATCTTCAGAGCAGTGTTTCCATTTCATTTTCATAGGTGTAAATATTTCTTTTCTGTTTTGGATTTGTCATCTATTAATGTTATTTGTTTTCTTCTATTTGCTACTGTATTCCTTAATATTTTTGGTTCTATACTTATGGTTTTCACAACAATGTCAGTCCCGATCTCCATACTTCTTTATTTATTATAAAGAAAAATGCACCTTTAATCCCGAAAAATATATTATTTATAAAAAATCACTGAGATGTTAAACTGAGTTCAGGTGAGAGAAGTTAGGGGCAGGGTATAATTCAATGTCGGTAGGGGTATTTGCCCTCGATGTAGTTGTTTCCTCTAATTGCTCAAAAGTTCAGTTATATTTGAATTTCTATATTTATTATTTTTAACTGTAGGCTTAATTTGGGTTTCTTTGTTTTAATTGATGACCACATATATTTTGGCAGCAGATACTTTACTTACTTTATTGTTGTTTGTTTCTCACATGTTAATTTGTTCTGTATTGCCCTCTATTCTTTCTCATCTGTATTTGTATTACCTAATATTACATTGTAGGTCATTTTGGTCAACAATTCAATTGCAATCTTGTATTTTCTGTGCTGTGCCAAGTCCATTCTCTACTGGGTTTCTCTTTATATGAAAGTGCACACTTCCTGTGGATCACACCTCCCTGTGGTCTTTGGTGGACAGTGAGTTTTTATAACAAAGTAATGCATAAAGTCAAATCACTTGCAGATATGTAATTCAATTAACAAGAATGCATAATGGCAAATTAGAAAAACTTATAAAATGACACTGACTAAATGAGTAAATTCCATATACCTTACTCATCCTAGAACACATGATCCTACTTGAATTGTAATTAGTGTATATAAATGTGTTTGTAATTAAGAATTTCATAATTTCTAATATAATTAATCTATTAATATCTATTTTGTTTGTAAATAATTGTATAATAGCATAATAGTGTATAATGTAATATGTATAGGTAATGTAAATGTATAATAACACTAATAAAATCACACTGACTAAATGAGTAAATTCCATATGTACCTACTAACTCATCCTAACACATTATGATTTTATTTCATTTCTAATTATTGGTGTATACTAATACCTATATATTTTAATTATTTAAGAATTTCACAATAATCTCAGAGCAAAATTCATGAAAGACGAAGAAAATGTATACTTTTCAGTTATAAATTTACTAGCCAAACCAACAGTCATGTCAAGTAAAAAAATTTGATGTGGCAACATGGCGACGTGCTGACGTCATAAATTTTGATGACGTGCACCGCAAGTTTCGCTAATTTCTCTATAGATTTTTTGTTGCCCTTATAGAGGCGAACAACTTTTGTATAAAACATATCTTTGAGAAATGTACAGAGAAAAAGTTATTTGCAAATATTTTAAAATTTTGTCTTTTGTATTTTCTCACACCTCGTATGCATTTTTTTGACACATCGTGTGTTATATTACTATGGGTGTTTTTTTAAATTTCACCTCATAGTAGGCTATGAATAGTATTTGTGAATGCGTCTTACTAAAAAATGGCAAAATTGACATAACCTCGCTTTTTTAATAAAAATTGAAACTGCTCCAATCGGTTAATATTGTCTTCAAAAAGGCATCTCACTCATCTACGCCTAATTAATAGAGCCAAGCTGTCTTTTTCAAGACACTAGTAGCTGATTGGAGCAGTTTCAATTTTTATTAAAAAAGTGAGGTTATGTCAATTTTGACATTTTTTCATTTTTTAGTAAGGCGCATTCACAAACACTATCCACAGCCTACTATGAGGTGATATTTAAAAAAACACCCGATACTATAATATATAACGTTACAAATTGAATTTATAGACTGAAATAATATGAAGATCTACTTCAAGTAAAACGTTGGCGAGTCATTCGTTTAATTCACTTAAATTATTCATAACCTCACAATAATTTTTAACCTTTTATAAAGCTACGCAAAACAAAGCGTAGCTTATAGCTTTATAGCTTACAGCTTTCGACTGTCGGCAAGAGTGCACCCAGAGTGCAACTTGTCTGTTTTTTGATTCATTACTCTAAATAAAATATTACTTCAATACAACAGTACTATATGGAAATTCAAGATTTTTCACGTTGTTATTTAACTAAATCATCGATTGTGTGTAACAGACATTTACGAGCTTTGGGATAATCCACAAAAGCAGGTTATCAGAGAAGTTTCAAAGTAGTTTCCAAGAGGTCGACTCAACAAATAAAATCCATTAACTTATTTACGGTGGGAAAGCTGGCAGATGTAGGACGGTACCTATATATTACGATTTATACAAAATTGGTCCCATTTACACAAAAATTTTCAACACATTTAACATTTGCATTTATGTGAATTACCAAATTTGTTTTGTAACAAATTGGAAAGTTTTAATGCAACATTGAACCAATTTCAATTTTCCAAGAGTTTAAAGGGTCTAATGTAGATTTATTTTATTTTTTGTGAATTTGTAATATTTTTTATTTAAATATTTAATTCGGTGTCCTTATTTAGCGTAAACTATGTAAACATTTTTCCTTTTTGGTATTATTTCTGTTTCTTCTTTTAGTTGCCGCTTCTATCTTATCTTTAGTAATACGCATTAGTATCATTGTAATAAAATGACAAACACAGGTTGTATTGAATTAAATAAACATGTTTCATGTTGTAGGTTTTCTATGTTTTTAGCTCGTCCAAAGCAAAACATTAAAACCAAAAACTTATTTTTGTGGTCTCTTTTAAATTGATTATATTGATTATAAAAAAGTTTATTCTAAAATTTGGTTTGGAATTTCTAATGGAAACAAAATTTATGTAGATTGCAAAATTAATTGGTAAACTTGATTTCCAATTAATCCAATCCAATTAATAAGTATTAAGCGAATCACCGCGGAATCAGTTACCAAAATTCAAACGCAACATTAAAAAATGTGATAAATGCATACATTACAGGGAAACTACGAGACAAATTAGTATTTTATATGCTTATTGCCTTCAAATTTGATAAAACATTTCGAAAATTAATTTTAGGTTTTGATAAGTTCACTGGTAAGGTGAAAAAAGAACTAATCACGAAATGCATTAAGTACTTTTTTTGATATTTTTCTCAAGTATCGTCGCAAGAATGTTGATGTTATACTTCTTCGCCAGTCAAATTTGTCGGTTTGAATGAACATACGTGCTTCGCTAGGAAGTTTCTTCGCGTCATTGATGTTAGTAAGTTCACCTTTTGCCCCTGATTTAGCTCCTCGCTCTAGATCTTCACTATGTTGTGCTTGACAATATTACTAGTTTGCCTTACATTCTGAGTAATTTTTGTTACAAATCGACCTCGTGACAGCTCCTCGCACGTTCTGCGACTCTCAATTTACGACACACGTATCCGTACGTGGTCGGAGCGTCGCGACGCCGGCGGAGGAGGGACGGTGTCGCGCTTTCTCTCGAATTAATTCCGTTTTACGTTGTTGCATATATATTAATCGTTATCTGCGAAATTAGTTATGCCGTAACATGAACTCCGTCGATTTAATACGTTGAAGTTGGCAGATCCACTCCTCGACTCTATAAATATACATGAGCACGATCGCAAAAAAGATAAAGAGAGACAAATTAGCTTTTACGGGCAACGAGGAAAACATTACGTAAGTGAAGGCGAGAGGGAGGGTAGGGGGAGCGCGGAGGCGGGTTCCCCGTCCCTCGGGATGCAAATCCTGCAATGAGGCGCGTTAAGGTCAGGTGAAATACTAGCGCGATCCTCGGGCGTACTTCTCAAGGAACGTTTTAATGGGGCGAGATTCCTGGATTGTGCAGGAGTTTCATGTTATGGATAATTGGGCGCTTCGCATTCGCTCGGTTGGGAACGTCTAATTCCGGGGACGGTTTTATTTTGAAATAACTTGCAAACTATCAGTTCCTCACGAAATGGTACGGCTGAATAATTTGAGGATGGGTAAACTGAAACGAAAAGACCGTGCGCATTGCTTAGGAAATCTGATAAGTATTACAACTGTCTGAGCAATTTAGACAATTTGGAAGGAAATTCTTACTAGGTTTGATATGTTGGGCCAATATGTGCTCTGGTTTAAAAAGTTTGGTTTGGAATATAGTGTTAATTGATTTACTTGATACTGAAAAAAAAATAGAAAATGGACTCTGGGGAGTAACGACAGAAGTAAAAAAACTTGTATGCGCGTGCCTAGAAGTTATTTTTATATTGAGAAAAAATTATAGCTATGTGACTGCTTCGTTTCATAGTCCTTTTTTATATTTTCAGGCTCTCTTTAATTTCATTGCAAATAGCAATAAGATATAAGTTTAAATAATTTTTAAAATTATATATATTTTAATCAAAAGTGTATACATACTTTTCTTTTAATTATAATAGCACGACAGTTTTTTAAAATGGAACAGGTGAGTAAAGAAATGCGCAATTCATTTTTATAATCTGATGATTACAATATATAATATTTATTTTTTAATAATTTATATTCTATGGATCGTTAAAATCTGATAGATTATTAACACTACTATTAGGCCAACCAATAGAGCTAAAAAAGAATACATTTTCGCACTAAAATTTAACCGGTCAAAACCTATACTATCGTGTAGAAGACAGTTTATAGATGAAAACCCACCTTTTTGTCCCAACGAAATCTGTGTTGGGATTTTTATAAACAAATTGTAGTGCAAAAAATGCATTTTTTTGGTTTTTTACGAATATTGCGAAAAGTAATGAAGGGATCGACATATGACCAATAGGACTTTTGTAGTGAATCATAAAACCTAGAAAATGATTTGCTGTTCAACACAATCGGAACATTTTTTACTGAGAAAATACGGAAAATCCCCAAAAATTTATCTTTTTTGAAAAATTCGTAATTTCGAACAGTTTGAGGCTGGAGAAACTATCTTCGGAGTAGTGATAGGTAATGATGTGTAATTTATGTGTGCAGAAGATGGTATCCCACCGATGCGCAGTTCTTGCACAATCGCGTTATAAATAATTTTCGCACCTTTTCTTGCAAAATGTACGATTTTATAGGAAATTATTTTTCATAATTCTGCAAGCGGCATTTTGAATAAAAAACCAGTATCTTTAAAACTTATATCTTGGATTTTCACGTAAGAAGTGGGAAATGTACTGATAAAGGCCCTGAAAGTTGCTCCGAACGCTCGAAATCGCATAAAAGGCTGCCTGAGACTGTCTAGAAGATACTGGTTTTTCATTGGTTCGCCTATATCAGCAATATCTATTTCTATATTTTCATTATTAATATCATATTCTAAAAATGATACTAGTATATTATTTTACAAGTTTAATAAGATAGAGTATTGTCACACGAGAGTTTTAAAGCACGACGAGCGAAGCGAGGAGTGCTTTAATAGAACGAGTGTTGATTACGTCTTATTAAACGTGTGTAGTATACTATTTTATCTACTTTGCTTCATTAATTCATTAAATTTGGCTGTTCAAGTTTTCGTATTACACTAGGGAATTTTGCGTGGGTTGGTTACACTGACGTCACTGACATGGACGTTTCGTATTTGAATTTGAAAATCTATTAGCCCTAGGACAAATTCAATAACGACAAAAATGTAAAATTGACCTGTGCACCCCCAAAAATACGCAAAGCTGCTCAAGGAATTTATTGAAATACTAATAATTTAACCTTGACGTCTACGCACGTCTCCATGACAGGCTGACGTACCAATCTAACAAAACTAAAAGTTACCAAAAGTAGTGTAATAATATGAATATTATTACACTACTTTCGGTGCAATAATGAGATCATTAGTAACGGAAAGTAGATAAAATCTATTTATGGTAACTGAAATAGGAAATGAGTACATTTAAATGAAACTTATCAAAGTATCGTGTAAATACGGCACTTTTTTGTCGAATATCTTGTTGTACAGACATTTCTGTAGTTAGACACCACGTGTTCGACTATCGTATCCCATGTAACACGCTCTTTTGTTCCTCTCTTTCTTTCTACATATAATATACATAGGTACATATCTCTCTCTTTTCTGTTGGAAAGAATAGACCGGCGGAGAGGGGACATCCTGCACGCTTATACTCCGCATATGTATATAGCTAAAATGGGTATACTTATAACAAGAGTTTGGATATACGATGACTCACAGCGTAACAGTTTTCATGCTGACGCCAAATTGAAAATTTTACCCTATCTAAAAACGTTTAATTTGTACTAGGTTTGATATGTTGGATAATCTCTATTTTCCATTCAATAATTTTGGGCTGGAACATTGCGTTACCGCACACACGTGCAATTAAACACTTACACACGAGATTGCGGATCGATGATAACGAAATAGCTCAAATTTTTAGATTATTATTTTGTAAATGTCAAGTTGCTCGCTATTCTGCTAGACTCGATCATCCAGTTTGACGCATCCGTACGCGAATGTAATATGTTTGAAATTGGATCGCGGCATATTTACGTTGCGTCCGTTAAAACAATGTGTTCCACAGTATGTCGTGCTCACGTGCTGTCGCTCTTTGATCAATTTAAACCAGCCGTATGGACTGATAGTGTATGGCCACGTGGCGCACTTTGAAAGAGGATCGAACTACAGAGGAAAAGAGAGGCGATAGAGTGAAGTATGTAAAACATCAAAAAGTTCTTAATAAGGACGTATAGAGGCACGTGTGGTTGAATATTTAAGAGACTTTAGCGATGACTATGAAATCATTTTTGTTAAACGTGGCGAAGACGCATGTGTTCATATAGCTGAATAACTAATATTTAAAAAATGAATCGAAAAAAGGTTAGAAAAATTAAATGGTTTTTAGTAGATTCGGTAGAGCATTAAATATAAGGAATGGGCCTGTGAAATGCCGTCGATACCACCCTAGACCAATTATACAGAGTTATAGAAAAGCGATAAAGAAATAAAACGTGAAATATATAGACTAAAAATACAAACATCATTATTAATATATATATATATATATATATGTTTATTTTGAAAACAATTACTTGTTTTAGTTAAAATAGTATCAATTATTGGTTTAGCTATAGCTCCGAAACTAATATGAAGATTTCAATTACAATTTTTGTAGCACATTTCTTATACTTTCTGACTGTAATATAATAAATATGTCATAACATTTGTCACATGGAAGGAAAATTGGAAAACGTCTGGTAAATTATACACCCTTTTATTGGTACACTTTCCCCTCTTTTCCTGCCCTATTTTGACATGTTACAACAAAAGTGTCGAACCAAAACTATGTCAAGTTCCAGTGAAACTATCAATGTAATGATTTTTTGATTGGCTTTAAAGAGATATTTTCCAGAAAAAACTACGCTCCCTAGCGACATAATTAGGAATTATCCCAATTCCTCTGTGCCACTTTTCCAAACTTCCTGGACTATTAATAACTGAGATGTAATACCTCGTTATCCTTAATGAAACACGCGGTATCAAAAATATAGAGCTAAATTACCCTATTTGCGTTTCAAAAGCAGGTTTTCGTATAATTTGTTCATATTTCTGTTGTATGGTCGTGCATATAAACTAATAGTGTAGGCACCCTCTGGAAAAGATAGCTGTGTTGTATTGCTGTATGCTATTGTAACGTTTATTGTAATTTATTTACACACTATCTTAACACTACTTAATTTATTTAGATTATTTCCCAATTAATTAATTTATATCACACTCTTAACTGCTTATTTATTTATACAATTTTATCTGTCCTCCGTTTATTCCACTGTTTTCACTAGCGGCTTCTCGTCTAATCTGCCTCTTCGTCCGCAGCGCTCGCTTTTATAGCCATCCATAATGTATTCCGGAACCTTCTGGATAGTGCTCGATTCTTCTTTTCCCTAAGTTGTTTGTTCTAGAAACGATCCGAAAGTAATAAATCATTCTTTCTTTAAATGAATATTCACGATTACTCTGGAACTATTTTTATAACCCAATTAGCAGAGTGGCCTCCGTTTGAGGTGGGCCGCCTCGTCCGATAAAGAGTACTCTGGTTGTTTACATTTCGCGTTACACTATGGAGAATGTGATAAGCCCTATGGAGAATACTAACTTATAGAAGCAGTGTAGGTATAAAATAGACATCTAGCTCAGATGGCTCAGTTTATATATGTTGAAATTTAGGTGCGAAATAATTGTTTTTTGTTTATGGCTCAAAGGCTATTGACCTAGACAAAGAAAGTTCGGTACGAAAGATAAAAATATCGTTAATATCTACAAGGCGAACCATAACATGTCAAATGAGATCAATTATGTAATGAGAAATCTGTAAAGATTAGCAGAAAACACTGTTTTTTTCAATGCGTAATAATTATTGCAAAGAAGAGCCGATAGCAGTTCTATAGGTTATTAGACACACTAGCATTCCTACCTTTAAACAGTGCTCTCATCAATTTCCATTTTGTATCTATTTTTATTTTACCTGTAAGCCTAACTCGAGCAAATATGTACACAAAGTAGCAGTAAATAACACATCAATCCGTCGTCAATGTAAGGAATTCCCAATACTTCTGATAAAAATAGATTTTCCTCCAGCCCCGTCGTAGAATATATGTAAATGTGCGTATGACAGGGCCGTTTCTCGGTTGACCCCTTTTGGCAAACCAAATTTCCAGAGATGTATATTCTTCCGAAGTGACAGACGGATCTTAGGCATTCCTCGATAATATAGATTGTTGTGTGTATGAAAGAGAGAAAGAGGGAAAGCACCGGTTCCATCATAACTCAGTCGTATATGACGAGAACAGAGATTGCTTCCACTAGGATACGTCGAAAAAGCTAACGTGCTCCCATCACATTTACACATTTATTTATATTGAAAGAAATTTCATTACTGCTGAAGAAAATCAAACCTCTGAGCAGACGGATGGTGATTCGGTATTAGTAATATTTAATCTGTTATGTTAAAATTAATTTCTTTTCTGAAAATGTTGAAACAACAAACTTGAATTTTCTATACATTCTAATACACTTTTTTCAAATTATGCAAAATTAAAAATACTCTTGGTTTAATTTTGAGTTTCGAATTAATCTGAAACGTTTTCAAAATTTCTTTCTCTAAAATTATCAAGTGTAAATATAATATAGAAGTGTTAAAAACACTAATGAACGTGGAGATAGAATTTTTGAACACCTAGAAATTGGCTGTGTGTCCATAGGGCTACTTTCTCATCTTTTATTATGAACAGGGGACGGATTATATGCGAAATTCATATATACCTATGCAAATTGTGCATATAAGTAATATTTTTCATAAATTTTGCATATTTTAACAAAATCGTCATATTTTCGCATACATTTCGTATATATTGATTCAAATAAAGAGATCTTTCCAAACATTCCTTTACCACCACAACCGATTATCACAAGATGGGGAACATGGATAGACACAGCTCTTTTTTATGCAGAATATTTTATTCAATTAATAAAATTGATATTGGATCTAACAGATTTCCACTTGTAGATTCTTTGCAGATAATTACAAAATTCATAGAGAAATGTTAAAGGAAAAATTGGAAAAAAATGCGATAAATTGGAATGTTTTGGAAAAAAATGTGGTTTATAAAAAATTCTTACATATATCTAAAATTTTTGGAGGGGGAAACAATGTTAGATGATATTCACTGTTGCCATTTTGCCGTTTTCGGAAATTTTCTCAAGACTGCTACAAGAATTTGTTTATATTTTTAGTATATATTACACTCGAATATATGTAATATAGCTTTATAACTTTTTTGGCTAAATCTTCCCTAAAGGGCACTTGACAATTTTAGGTCTTTAAAAATGTTCTCAAAATGCACTCCAATATATTTTTTTAAACGTTGAGTGCTTATTCTACTATCAGATTTGTATAAAAAAGGTAATAATATTTTTCGCCAAATCTCTTCCAAAGTAAGTAGTTTACACTTACTTTTTGGTTTTTGTATATTCTTAAAATCTACTCTAATGTTTAATTTTTAAACTTTGAACATGATGTTTACTAATGCATATTTATGATAATGTTTAATAACGATTGCGGCTGAATCGTTGCAGAAGAGCACTTTATCCTTGTCATTTCTCGGTTTTTGAAATTTTCTCTAAATCAGCCTGAAGAATTATTTTTAAATTTGAACATTTATTCTATTACCGAATATGTATAATAACATTTTTCGCTAAAACGCTACTGAAGGGCACTTTACGCTTTTCGTTTTTAAGTCTTTCGAAAATTATCTCTCTGCGAATATGCAATGAAGAACTTTTCGAGTATTAATATTGCATTCTCAGTAAGTAAGGGAAAGTCCGAGGAAAAAACAAAGTCCAAGAATACAATTCTCATGGCGACAGTTCGGAATGGGTTGAATTTTTAACGAACGCCCGTTTGCCTTCATTATCCCTCCTTTATTCTCGAGAAAATCTGAGAAAATCAAAGAGCTCGTCTTTTAAAAGGGAAATTGACTAACAATACGTTAGCTCTCATCGCGACGGTCTCGAATTCAGTCGAGTCGGATCTTCAACGGGCGTCTGTGTACCTCCTCCGGAGCCATCCCTTATTTTATTCAGCTTACCGTCGCCCGACAACAAAAGTGCATCTCGAAAGGGGAGACGAAATAAAATCCCACAAACGAGGAAATATACGTATATCCCGCCTTCGAGTGACTTCCTCCCTCCCGCTTTCGCCCTCTTCCAACCCCGCCCCGCCCTTAATACGTCTAATATATCACTCCTGGAATTTTTCTTTCTGTGTAGACCTACGCTCGCTATAAATACTGCGGTGGGAGAATATCGCAGCAACAACTGACTTTAAGGGTTTATTTATCGCGCGGTATTGTTCGCACACTTTTCACTTGCCGCGGAAATAATAAACTTTACTTCTGGGAAGGTGTTTGTGTTCGAGTAAGTTTTTAAGTATGTCGAGTCGAATCTTTAAAAACTCCCTTTAATAACCATAGTTGTTATTTACTTACTTAGGCCGTAGACCCAGGATTGGTCTTGGCTGCACTTTTGATATTGTCCCTCCAGCGCATGCGTGTCCTTCCTAGTGGTCTTTTATCTTCGGGATTCTTTTCTCATGTCAGTCTAATGAGTCTCTCCGTATTTTGTCTTTTAATGTGATCTCAACCCGTGGGATTTGATTTCCTTCACTGTCTGCGTCTTTGTATTCTTCTTCTAGCTCTTTATTCGCTCTTATTCGGTATTGTTGGGTTTCCTGATCCCAAAGATCTTTCTTAAAATCTTCCTTTCAAATATTCTGAGCTTGTTTTCGTTTTGTTCCTTTAACGTCCACGTTTCACTCCCATACGTTATTATTTGTCTAATTATTGATTTATATATATTCAACTTCGATGTTCTTGACATTATTTTAGACTTTAGGATTGATTACAGTCCACAGACACACCGATTCGCACTTTGCCTTCTTTTTTAATTCTTCTGAAATAAACAGTGGTTGCAAAAATAAAGAGCAACCACCCTGAACCAGAGTGTATGCTTTTTCATATTGACATGATGTATAATACTTTAAGAAAGAATAATGATGTTAGAACTGAAGAGAAATGATAGAGAAATTGTGATAATAGGTGTATAATATTGTGATAATAGGTGTATAATAGGCTCCGAACGACGATGAAAATGATACAAGTTTTAGCAAACATAAACTCTAGAAAAGTAATCTTGCTACTACGAGACTTGAATGCAAGGATAGAAAGTGCAGAAAATGTAAAGTAGTAGGCCAATACGGAGAGGATGTAAAGAGTGATAGTTTATTTTGTGTTCTTTGAAAACGATGTAATTCTGTTTTTATAATATTTTTAATATAATATAATAGTAATTAATATAATAATTTTAAATACTTGACAATGAAAAGGAAGCTAGAAAATGTTTGTCGGTACACGATCAACCTAAATTATAAAACCCCACCTCGTTTTAAGTCGAATTAATCGAATTGTAGTAGAGCGCGTGCGTATAACAGTGACAGCGTGATGAGCAGTGACGTCATACAGTGTTCGAGATCACATGATTAATATGAATGTTTGTATGTTTCTATTTTATAAACAAATATTTATTTTATCTATTTTATTGACAAAATATAGTTGATTTTCAATATCTTCACAACTCGATCTATCACTGAAAAGCAATATTTCGTCGTTTTTTTTTTACTGTACTGTATTATCGACAAGTAGGAAAATTTTATAAAATTTACTATGATTATATTAAAACTATTAAGTGTTTCAATTTGACTGTTTATATAAGCTAGCGTAGTTTCCCTCCCTTTCGTGAAGAAAGTTTGGAAATATGCCCAAAACATCAGTAACCAAGTCGAAAACTAATGACAGTACAATTTTTTTCAAAAACTGGCGAAATATAACAGCGTCATATTTTCTCATATGGCCGGACAAAATATTCATAGCAACATTATCACCGTTTTGTAAAATAAATTTAGTACCGAATATTAACATTTTCTCTTATTGTATGGTAAATATTTCTTTTGGTAAATTTCTTAGTAGTAGTAAAGTTAGTAGTAAGTAAATTTTCTTTGGTTGTTCGTTAGGTAACGTTTCTGAAAAATGTTTTTGAATACAACTCACTTTATCGAAACGATAAATAAATTTACTTATGTAATATAATTACAACAAATATGAATGTCAGTACTACGAAATAAGAATCCAATTATCGACTTGGAAACTAAAACCGTCTTAAAGAAAATTGTCCAACAAAATAAAAATCCTTAAAGAGTAAAGTGCCCTTTAGGACATTTTTAGGAAAAAATATTTCAAACAAAATTGTATACATTTAATATGTTAATTTAAATATAAAGTTTAGTGAAAACATTCAAAGCCTTTTTGAAAGAAATTGTTAGAAATTGAAAACGTTCGAGTAAAGTGCCCTTTAGGGAGGTTTCAGAAAAAAATGTTTCAAATAAAATTTGTAGCCATTAGGCTTGGGAAGCCCAAACTTGGGAAGAATCGGTAAAGTCGTTTTGGTGAAAATTTAGAAAAACTTAAAATTCACAAGAGTAAAGGGCTCTTCGCAGATCAGTCAAGATAACGACAACTTCAATCAATGAGAATTGAATAGTGAAGTAAATCAACAAAGTTTAAAATCAAAGGTTGTACCAGTTTTTGAGATAATCCAAAAAAAACTAAAAATGACAAGAATAGAATTCCCTTTACCCTTAATGGATTTTGATGAAATTTATGTGGTCGCGAGTTTTTATGGGATCTAGTCAATATACAACATTTAAACTTTCCACTATTTATAGTTTCTAAGAAAACGTTGACCACATACACACTCACATACACGCACACACAGACACATATTTCCAAAGATATGTTTTTCGAACTCAGAAAACCTCAAAACGCCCAGAAATGCCAATATCTCAAATCCTGAAATTCCGCACGATTACGATACTCTCATTTATGATATGGATACCGCATATGAGAAAGTAAAAATTACTGAAAGTAAGATTTCGTTACAACTTCACTGCCACGATACTTTTCTTAATAACTTTGACACACCTAAAGGTCTAGTAATTTTATTACGAATTTTTATATGCTAATTGTTGGCTCCACCAAAGAAACGGTTATGAATTTTTGAATTTGTTGACCTCGTTTTGCATTTATCAGATTTAATTCATCTGGAAATACCAAAATTAACATATTTCATGAAGCGTGAAAATCACGATTTGTTTATTCACTTTCGCGGAAAACTGAATCTTCCCTCCCATCAACTCCCAATTACGTTTAAAATGTGTGTTGTAATTAACGCGTGATATTATCATTGTTCAACATTTTACGAAAATCATCCGTGACTTAATCTAATTATCCGAATTCCTGTTTCTCGTCAAAATTATTTGTTTTATAAATTTGCTCTGGGACGTTTTATAACGAATTAATTAAATTCTTACTCGCGTCTAAATTTTTCAATGAATTATATCATCCATGCGGAATTATATTCGTTAACGTCGATTAAAGAGTTACCATGATAAACTCTGAACTCGTAATGTAAATATAATTTTATATTAACCATTCGAGGGGGAGGGTGAAGAATTAGCACATGTGAGTAATTAAGGTCGTTTGTCTTCATTTTTCCTACCCATATGCGGTATAATTACATATCTATGTTTCTACTTCTAGTGCGAAATAAGGGATGGTTATTACCTGCGATTGTTATTGCGTATAATTGAAAAATTCAGATTAGTTAACCGATGAATTATTAATTACTAATAAGTTCAATTCATTAATATAGCAATATGCTTTAGAAAATATTTATGATACGCACCCTCAATTTTTAATCGGAAGTACTCAGTACAAGTTAAAATAAGCAAATAGTTGAATCTAAGCAAAGTTTCTCACAATCTATTAATGAATCATGGAATATGATGGTAATGAAATCAGCGAAAAATATGCCAATTTTGGACATTTTCCTTAAGATGAATGTAGTTAAGGGCGGGGCATGTTTCTTTAGAAAGTTTAGATATTATCATAGAGGGATACTAAAGGTTTCTATAGGGCCAAGCGAATTAGTAATATCATATCACATCTCACAAGCAAACAATTTTGTAATTGGTTTAAGAATATAATTGACATCGTTCTTTAATTTTTAATATGAATATAATGTTGTCAATAAAGTAATAATAATACAAAATTAAAAATATAAATATGAAACTGTAGATAGAAATATAAAAGTTATAATAAAAAAAGAAACATATTTATAGCCTATAGCGTAATTAAAGTATGAGTATTACAATTAACGAATTAAATGAAAAAAAAATTCATTTTGAAATTAGGTGTTCCAATTGAAATTATAATGTTTCATTATTACCTAAATTAATGTTAACCTAACTGAATTTAATTTTTTTTCTTTTGTATCTAATGTTTATAATCTATCTCTAATCTCTAGTCTCTAATCTATCTAATAATAATCTATATAATGTTTCAATAGTTAATTACCTAAATTAATGTAAATCTAACTGAATTTAGTTTTTTCTTCTGTATCTAAGACGTTTGAATGGCATTTTACAGAAATTTTTAATCAAATTTGGGTATCTTCTAGAAATGAAAATGATGGAAATTTTGTACTCATCTTTGTTAATTATTATGACTTTCAATAAAGACGTTTATTTATCTTCAACAGTTTATTTTTCAATATTGTTTTCGTAGAACATAAATAGAAAAAAGGGAAAACACAACTTGAACCATCAAACTCAACCCATTCGAGCGACAATTATCTATAACTCTCTTTTATCTATCTTTTATTAACAATTAATATCGGTATAAATCCATTATGACCATAAGTACCCACAGCACGTTGCTATATAATTTTAAATACAAATACTAAAACAAGTTCGTTTTATGTGCTGAAATGTTTTACAATCCAATTACATAAATGTTTACAAAACAATTTTGCATCCTCGTTAGAAATATTTTATAATTTAACCGTTGAAACGTCACCCAAATTAGCTCAAAAATAGATAAAATGTCAGATAGCCATTTAAGGGCACCATGCAATTTTAACACACCAAATGTGTACTTAAAAAGCAATAACTAATCCACAGTAAATTACGATCCTATTAACCGAAGTTTATCTAGACTCTTTATGTATCTTCGAAATATTTGCTGACGTGAGAGATTTCTGAAATAAGTTCTTTACTATGTGTAGTAAAATCAAGTATTCTAACTGACTTTATTGAACTTGGATAGATAAGTTAACTAGGTATTATAAACTTAGCTGACAAAATTTTTCAGAAAGCTCTACCTACTCTACATAATTCTTTTTACTTTTACAGTTTCTTCAAAGTTCGGTCGTGTTTTGTCTCCATTTTCACAATTTTCTTCAATGTTTTATATAAATCTATTTCTTTATCTAGTATTAGCTAGTTATCATCTAGCTAACTATCATCTAGAATGTGCGATGTACTTATTTTTAAAAGTTTCTAGATGATTATACAAAGTATTGTTCCATTATACAAATATTGAGCTTCCAAAATATTCTAGGAAATTTAACAAAATTCCTTTTTTACAACAATTTGTGAATGTGATGAGTTCCTTATGATTCTAAAAATTCCCTTAAAACTCAGTTGAGTGTGAGTTCTAGTAGTTTTCACAATTTTCTACGATGTTTTATTGTCTAGAAAAGCTCTTTGTTCTTTTTGACCTTTTTGGACTAAAATACTAACTGTAGTATCGTAGCTTAGCGATTGGCGATGTAGCGACGAAATATTCCATATTCGGAATTTAATATTTAAGTGCCTAAATGGATAACTGGCATATTTCTGATTATTCTCGTTCCCTGGAATATTCCCTTTACTGTTTGATTTATGAAAAATTGAAAATTTCAACATCAGTAAGGGAAAAAATATTCCAGCTGGGAATTTTAAATTAAAGTGCCAAAATCGTTAGTGGATATGCCTCTGATTGTTCGATATTGCGTTTCATTGTAGTTCTACCATGACTTCCTGAAATATTAAAAATGAATTAAACTTCTAAATCGAAAATTGGAATGTTGCCCTCATTTCAGGAAATTGTAATTTTTTTCATTAGTGTTTGGAAATACATAGTGAGTATGGCGTTGATTATAGCACACTTTATTTTATTGCATATTACCATAAAAATTAAAATTCTAAAATCAACCAAAAGTGTCGTATTCAGTAGTATTCAAAATTGGTGTTTTTGATTTGAGCTCCTAAATTTGTAGTGAGTATGTCGCTGATTATTCCACAGTTTGTTTCATTGCAATACTGTCTTCCTGACTTCAAGTTACTGACATTTGAAAGAAAGAACTGGAATTTCAAAATGAATAAAACGAGATTAAAAATATAGAACTATTTCAGTTTGGAATTTTGAATTCCTAAAAAATAACACCCCTTTGCTAAACTAACTCTAGAGTAACTAGTGGTATACCAAGTTTGGTAAACATTGCTTCAGGCGCTCTACAGTTTAATTAACATACATACACACACATTCAATTTTATGTATAATAATCACGATCATTTATCATGTTGAAGGAAAGGTTACCTATAATTATCGTTGATGATTAGTTTCAATGTATACACAGCTGTTAACTAACAAAATTGCATATTTTTAATAATTTTACTAGCTTCAAATTAAGCTTCAAAACTTATTTACTAAATCTTGACACTTATACATATTTTGGAAAGTAGTAAAATACCACGATTTCGCATCACTACATTTCATTCACTTATAAAGTTGATAAACATTTAAGTAGGGTGCATTATTATTGTCCTATTTTCTTTAAGGTACGTGTAAGACGTGTTTTCCTCTTTCGAGGCACCTCCTTTAAAGATAACTCTAAAGTTTCAAATTTATTCTCATTTCTGGATACGATCTTAATAACCAATAACTTTACCTGCAAATGTTCCCGTTTGCAGACGATAATTGTACTTCCTATTTATATAGATAACATTCAGGTACAAACATAATTATACATTATCAAGAGACACAAAGTTTGTTTTATCCGTAACATTATTAAACAACCAGTTTTTATAAAAAGTAATTATTCGAAATAAGTAATACCCACTTAATGTGTACAAAACAATTTCTAATTTACAATTAAGAAAATTATATCGTTATTTTGAATTAAATTTACGTTATCATTAGGTGAGATTTAGTTAAATATTTTTTATACAGGGTGTTAGGGGTTTGACTGCCTTTATTTTAACAGGCGATAGTATTCACCAAAATAACCAAAAAAACCTTATATAACAGGGGTCCTAAAACCAACCGTTTTCGAGAAAAAAATTAGCAAACTTTTACCTTTAAGGCGTAAAAATTCAGATTTATTAAAGATTCTCGCATAATTTTGTACATGAAATGACCATAAGATGTATTGTTTTAATGTATTTATGTATAATTTTTAACAAAACACTTTTTTCTTTAAAGATAAAAAAAATATTTTCAATCGATACAACTCTATAAAGTGGCTATGATGTAGTGTGGCAACACCGCGAATTTATCGCACGCGTCGCGAAGCATTGACACCGCACAGCTGTTTACATGTATACGCATCTTTTCTTGTCGGTGTTGCCAAGTTGTGGTGAAATGCCTTGATAAAATAACTCGACTTTTCTCGAAAGCGCTTGGTTTTAGGACCCCCATTATATAGAGTTTTTTTGTTTATTTTGATGAATACTATCACCTATTAAAATAAAGGCAGTCAAACCCCTAACACCCTGTATAGTTGTTTTAAGTTTTATTTGTACTTATATAAACATAGGATTATAAAATTTAGTGCATATCGTTTATTTAATTGGATTATAAAATCCAAATCCTTGTAAAGCAATATAAAAAGAAATGATTACCTAAATAAAATAAAAAAATTGTCAAAATTCCATGTTATCTTAAAAAAAGAAAATAAATATGTAGAATTATATGTATATATGAATTTTTTCACCATTTTTCAACTTAAAATCGGAGAAAAAAAATTATTGATTGATATAATATGATATAATATATTGATATGATTGATTTTTTGCGCCTGTCCTACCTGTCTATACCTGTCCATTTTGGCGGAACAAGAGGTCAACTTGGTCAAAAGATTTTATTTTTACGATCAAATCTAACAATCCAATTTAAAGTTTTTCGAAAAAGTATATTTTAACCATCTTACCCTGTTGTAAAAAAATTGTGCAAAATATGGCTAGAAATTGAGTATCTTTCTGCTAAGTGGCTAGAAATTCTGACCTCAAATTTAATAAGCAGACGTTCGTTAATAAAATACTTGATTTATTGAAAACCACGTAAATACCTACATCTACAATAATGAATACATTTTATAGTAAGTAATATGATATATAATGATATCCCTAAAATATTAATAGTATCAAAAAAATGAACAAATCTTGTCGAAGAAGTCCATCCTCCAAGATGGGGATAAGATTACAAAGGAAAGAGCTCTCAAAGTTTAGGCTCATTGGTTGAAATAAGATCTAAGATGGTTTCAGATTTTACTAAGACATGTTTCGGACATGCTGGTGGACTGCTGTTAAGAACAAACTGGGCAATTTGGAAAAAGCGTCAACTTAGCAAATGTACAATATAAATGAATTTAAAAATGTATGGGTAAAGCACAGTAGTTGCAGTTCAAGACCAAAAACATAACAAAAGGAGTAAAGCATCCTTAAGGATGGGACCGGAGGATATATACTCACGCTTTTTGTTGAGAAACAGCAAAGAGCTATGGCTCTATATGTTGAAGATAGAGCGCTTTGAAAGAATTCCCAAAAATGAAGAAGTTGAATTTTCATATTACCAAGAACGATTGAGGAAATTTTATAAACCATTTTCCTGGGGTTCCAGAACCTCCATACACTAACCTATATAGAACACCCTGTACAGATTATGCCATTACACGTTGTAAATCCTTTAGATTCTTGAAGAGGCATTCCATGATCATATAGTCCCATTAGAATTTTGTGTCAAAGGTACACGAATAATGCGGATAAGCCACAACATATAACATTGAATTAATTTACGTATTTTCCCTTCTCTCGACGGGGGAAAATCTTACGCGAAGACACAATCCAGCCGAATTAATCACGCTGAGCACTCGCAACCAGAAATCACGGAAACCTGGAAGAGTAATCGGACGCGGTACATTTAACCCGCCCGTTATGGGCCCGAATTCCGGCAATAACGCTTCGATCCCGCGCCAGAAAAATAATAAATAAGGGGAAGAAGCGGGTCCCGTCCCGATAGGCGAGAACTCGAAAAATAAAGTCTATCCCGTCGGGATCTGAGATAAATTCAGGTCCGTCGCATTTGTATTTGCATTACGCGCTCCGTTCGTTTTAATATTCCATCTCATAGCAATGGAGCGATATCAGTAGTATAATACTGTACTATTATTTCCTTTCTAGGTTCCGCAGGAGATCGGGGATGGGAGTCCCGGCTACTTCGAGCGGTGAGTGGAAATTTTACGTGTTTCTCGGTTTATGTTTCATGAAACGTGCCTCGGACAGTTTACCGATAGAATTTCTTCGAGATTCGTTGGATCAGCAAGAAAAGTCCCTCTGGTGTGTCCTCACTTACAATATAAAGTTCGACGAACAAAGTATGGTGATTTGTCCAAAGCTGGAGCTAAAGTAATATGTGATCCTATCGATCTTGGAACGCTTTAGAAATTTTTGGTAAATAAAGGGAAATATGTATATTTTTAACAGGAGGTTAATTTTAACTCAACTGGAAATTAACTTGCGAAATAACTAAATCAAACAATTACTGTCGAAATGCTCTACTCCCATCGTCAACGACGATATAACTACATGAATATCATACGAAACTTGAGAAATTGTTGATTAATTTGTGAACATGGATACAATACTTGAGGGAATTGAAAAGGCGACGTGACTACTTAGACAGTTTAACTGTTAACTATTAACTGAACTTGGTAAAGCTCTTCTATGTGGTGAATTACGAGAATTTGTACTTGCAGATATTTAAGTTGTCATTAGGTATTGGACAATAAGACATGTATTTATTTTATATTGTGTGCTTTAATAATGGATATAGGAGTATGATGGGAATCAAGATAATAGGCCAGCATCTGCCCGTCTGCTTTGTCTCTAGCAAGGATGAGCCTTCGCGACCATGAAAAAATGAATTTGTTATTACAGTCGCAAAAAGTAATAGTTATTTATGGTACTAGTGTGTTATGTTGAAAATAAGTCACGCGAGAACAGGCCAAGTGGTATAAATTTTCAAGTGACTTAGGAAACATAACACGCGAGTGGCATACAATGTTTTATCCAACAAGTGGAAGAAATCAGTTTTTATGAGATAATCGTTAATAAGCTTTGTGATCAAATCAAAGCTACTTGCGTCTCAGTACCCTATAAATGTTGGAATGACTTTATTTTTTACATTTTGGTTAAAGTAGGTTCTTTGTTTGGTTGCCACGGGAACCTATAAATATAAGTACTTTAAATATGAACGTGACTTATAATCCATAACTCCACTAGTAAGTTAAGGATTATAACACACTAGTGTGTTATTTGATAGTTTACTTGTCTAAAATGACATTAATAATGGCAGTCATAACTGTCATGTGTTGGATAAAATAATATAAACTGCAAATGTGTGCTGTAATTAGAGGGGATTTAAATATAAGATTGACAAGCAATAAGGAAATAGAATAATTTCAGAAAATAAATACGAACGAACAAAAAAGATAAATATATAAACAGAAACATAAATATGTATAGGACAAACATTTCATCCCCCGGACTATTTTCTACTATTTTAAGCATTGGGCAGTAGAAAAGTATTTAAACTTTAGGACAACATTTTCTATCGAATTTCAGAGAAAATTTCAGAATCCTAATAGCGACAAGTGTAAAGTGCCCTTCAAACATAATTTAGCAAAAAGTTTTAAAACATTTTATTTATTTTTTCATTTCATGTCCGCATTTGATAAGAGAATGAATATCTAAAGTTAAAAAAATTCTTCGATTCGAAAAATCCGTAAAGAGACAACTGTAAAATACTTTTCAGGGAAGACTGCAAAAAGTTCCAAATTTTCCACAAAGAAATTGATCAATAATAGAGAAAGGGAATAATTTCCTAAAATAATTACAAACCATAAAATACTAAAACATTAATACAAAACAAAAATTGACGATGTATCTGTTGAACTACTTTCTTATATTGCGTTATAAATGTTGGGCTGTAGAAAAATATTTAAAATATTGAAAAAATACTTGTAGCATATTTCGAGAAAATTTCCAAAAACCCAAAACAACTGGTGTACCGTGCCCTACATAGACGATTTAATCAAAAATAGCTATAAACTCTATTATACATGTTTGATAACTCAAATAAATATTTAAAGTTGAAGATAAATTGTTGAGTCGCATTTCGAGGAAATTTCCAAAAACCCAAAACCGACAAGAATAAAGTAAAATATTTGCGATGGTGCCACACAGATACACACATTATTAATCCAAACCATACATGTAGTCATGTAGTGAATATCTACCAACTCCTTCCCAAAAGAACCCAATTTTCAGAATTAATAGAATAAGAGATTCTATCAAATTTTAATATCCTGGTTTAGTGTATGAAGATACAGATGATTGCTATTTTTTTACTAAAAAACGGAAAAGAAACGAGAGATTTATTTTACTGCAACATAAAGCAGCGTTAATAATATAATTTTTGTTTTTGAAAAAGATATTTTTCTCATTCCCACCAAGTTCTATTAGCATCTAATTTATACAATGTGTTTCAAAATGACTGTCATCTAGTTGGCGTTGGAATTTCTGTGCATGTAATTTTTGATGTGCCGCGCTCTATTGATTTGTACCTATCTAATTCTGAAAACAAGTGACATTTCGAACATTTATTGTGAAACTGGCAATCAGTACTGCTGGTAATTAACGGCCCTTTTCAGGGCCAAAACAAATACTACAAATAGACAAATACTCAGAATTCGTTTTCTTTTGACAGAGAAAAACCAGGAGTTTTTATACATATTAAGTAGGTTATTTTGAGGTTATGTGTAGCTAGTAGAAACTCCTATTTTCGCAAGGCGGTTTTTTTTATTTTACATGGGAATTTCACAGTCGACTAGAATAGTCGACAATCATTTTGAAACACATTGTATTAGTGCCTAATGAAATTCCGTAGTTTTTTAAAAAATCTTCTAACCTTTATCAAAACTCTGGAGAATATACCGACCTTTTTTGTATGAATTTTTGTTTTGAAATCAAGCATAGAATATCCCACTTGAATATTTCCATTAAATTTGTAAAAACCTTCTTTTTTAACTTTCACAAAGAAATGACGTGACCGAAAAGACTTATTGGCTTCGTGTTTCTTATTTATTTCGTTTGTATGAGTGAGGTTTGGTTATTACATTTTGTTTGGAGGTGAAATGTAAACTCCAGAAACTACCTACTGCCGCATATTTTTAATCAAAATGGTAATTCCAGTTGCAGAAAAAGTTAAATCTGAACCGTGTCGTCAATGGAAAACAATTTAGTTAATAAGTTATGCCTGCTGCTCACGCCTCTTTTTATTACAGTCGCACATTTATAATCAAAAAGGTAATTTCAACTGTAGAAAAAGTTAAACTTGAAACGTGACGTCAATGGAAAACAATTTAGCTAATAAGTTATGCCTGCTTCCCACGCCTCTTTTGGTTTAATTATTTACAGGCAATATCAACGTTTCTACTCAATAATTGGATCAATGGAATGAAGTCGTCACAACCACGATTTTCACTCTGAGACCCATTTCCATCTTTCATACATAAACAGTGGAAAAAGTCTAGTCTGCATATTAGAGAAGCTTCGATTGTTTAGGAATTTATGGAAAGCTCAAAAAAGTTAAAAGACGTCATAGTTCAAAATTGACGTGATGTCCAATGTTAACTACATAAACATTAATATAATACATTTTATCCAACACATGACAGTTATGACTGTCATTATTGATGTCATTTTAGACAAGTAAACTATCAAATAACTCACGTTCATATTTAAAGTAGTATTTATCTCTTAATGTCACAAGCAGAATTCACATTGATATTGAGATTAAAGAAAAACGCTAACGGTTTATTCTAATTTGAAGTAATTGTTAAATTAACTGAATTTAATTAATTTGGTTTATAATTAATTACACTTAAAGCAAAATGTAAAAAAGTCACGGTCAAGTCATTCTGACATTTATAGGGTACTGCGACGCAAGTACAGTGTCTGATGCGCTGGAAAATACTTTGTGATTGAGCAATAACAATAACTTTACCCCTTAAGAAAGGATTTTTCACCTCATCATTCCCCCATAAACGGGTTTTTCCCTCTAGAAAAAAAAAAAAAAAAAAAAAAAAAAAGTAGCTTTGATTTGATCACAAAGCTTATTAATTATTATCTCATAAAAAAATCCACTTGTTGGATAAAACATTGTATGCCACACGCGTGTTATGTTATACTAGTACCATAAATAACTATTAAGCAGATCTTATGAAAACAGTCCTGATTATGTATTTGTTGTGACAACCGCGTCATTTAATTGCCTCGCGTTATTCAGGTTTTGTAAGGCATTCCGGCGATCATAAGTTATCCCATCCTGTCAAAAAAATAATATACGTTTTACTAATCCAAAACCCGAACGGTCGGGTCCTCCCTTCGCAAGAAATAATTTATCTTGACCGACATAAAGATTCAAAAGGCGAATTACCCTTTCGCCCCCGGCGAGCATAAATTCTCCCCAGAAGTTCGGAGTTCAAAAGGAACGAAATCCATCTTTTCCCCCCGGCCCAGTATTACACGTACTTACCTCATTTCCGTGCCGAGAACTTTCACAAACACACGCACACACATACATACATACAGATTATATACCCGCTACCTTTTCGCTTTTGGCAGGCAGATTGAATTCATGTAATATTCAGGATACGTTATGGAGAGGATCGGGTAATATATTATCGAACGATTTAAGTATGTATGCGTTTGTAGTTTTTCGGCTTCCTTCGTTCGGTTGTGGGATGTGTGGGAGGAGGGGGATAATGTTTATACTGACAAGTCCGTAGGGGGTTTCTGTTCGGTTTTATGTCTGCAGCGGACATGAGGAAATGTGGAAAAATCTGTTCTCACGGATTTTCGAGAGGAGGTTCGAAGGTGTTGCGGTGTTTATGGATGATGGATAATCTTGAAAAGGAGTCGATATTATAGTTAAATGCAACTTTCCAGTGTACTGTTTACGGTTTTTTTAAGTAAGCCTCCACATTTTAAAATGAATTAATATTGTCGCGAGGCGACCCCAAATAACAATAACCAGGTCAAGCTGCATCATTGTTGACACTAATCAACCCCCTTCTGACGGGGCACGTGTATTTAAACATAGTCTGAGGCACACAGGAAAACATAAACATTTGTAATTCAAATAAAATGGGGCGATTGGGGACCAATCAAGCACCAGCACCCTGTGTCGCCGCTCGTTTGACGTGCGTACCAACCCGCCGCCCTTTTGTGAGGAGAGATGTTCGCCATAGGGAGAGCCTCGCACCCGCTACCCTTCCAGGCCCTCTGAGGGACTGCTGTATGCATCCACCAACTTTACACCGTGTTATTTTTGCCCTTTTGTTCTATTTTTTGACTCTCTCACGTTTTATTTTGCCTTGCCGCCCCTAACACGTATAATTTCTCTCCCCTGTATTTCTTGTGTTAAATAAATCTTACTGATTTTGCCCACTTCTTTTGTGATCTCTACCTGGCTACCATCCCCAACCAGAGCACCCCTCTGGGTTCTAGGCCCTTAGGCCGTGACAATACCTTCACTATCTTCACAACCCTTAGATTTATCTTTGGAAGAATAATCAGAATCCTTTAATTTCCTCCAATGAAAATAATCACATTTATTAATGGACAATTTTGACGACAATTTCCTTGTGTTGCTTTGGCCTTATTTATCAATTAATTTGTGTCTCCCTGATCTTAATATCTTATCTCAGAGTTGCCTGGATGTAAAGCAAGATATCTATATGTATTGTATAGATTGTAGCAAGGCGTTTGGCAGTATTAAGCATGAAAAGCTTCTAAATAACCTTCAAAAACTCAACAACGATTATCATGATATACGAATAATATCCAATCTCCTACTGGGGACAGATTACTAGAGTTACGTCATGTGACAGTGCTTTGATGGATGAATAGTAGTTTAAAACAAGTTGCAGAAGACGTCATATTCCAAACCCGAGTACGAGATTCTAAAACGAGCCGCTTACAGCGAGTTTTAGAACGGACGAGGGCTTGGAATGTCTTCTCCAACGAGTACTTTACAACATTTTCAATGTTCCGGTTTCCATTTCATTTTTATTTATGTTTAAATAATTTACAACTTCTTATCTCGGGATTTTTTTTCGTGACATTTAAGTTGGTATTACTGCTGTTTCCTAAACATCTGTCAATTTTCACACCATTTTTAAATTTGATTTAATGGATTTAAATAAAATCGAAATCGTGTTTCAAGAATCCGAATCGCATCAAGTACAAGAGGGTGTTTCTTTAACTCCACCGGAACCACAAGAAGTGGCATCAAATGCAATAAGGAATTTGCTACCTGATAAGGTAGCAAATGACGCATATGAAAAAGTTTACGATAACATTGTGAACTGGTGTAAAGGAAATAAAGTTGGAGTTGTAACAGAAAATGTCATGATTGCATTTTTTGAAATTCAAAGCCAGACTTATATGTGTTCAACCATGCGGAGAACATATTCGATATTAAGAGCAACATTAAATATCCACCAAAACGTTGGCAATTCCAAATTTGGCCATATTTATTTTCAATTTTGTTTTGATAGACATCAGACAGCATTAGGGAATATCTTGTTACCAACCCAACAAAAAAATTACCAAAAACAATGCTTTAATAAGCCTCATTAAAGCACTGTTTTCGGCCATTTAGTGCTAGAATAGCTGTCCTTTTAGTGCCGGAACATAGAAATAAACATAGAAAGGGGAGTTAGACCAGGGGGTGTTCTTTCTCCAGTGCTGTTTAATATTTAATCAGAATCTATAATTAAAGAACAGTCAAAAAATACTAGATGCTGTGTATACAACAGTTAACTTGAGATTAAATAATAATCCTCTTGAGTCTACAACAAAGTATGGTACAACCAATAGTGCCGTTTATCCGAGATATTTAAAAAAAAAGAGTCTCAGACTTTAGTTTCTTATTTTAGCTACCATAATAGTATATTAAAGTATGAGTGGATATTGGGCTCTTTCAAACACGAGCGACGCCGTCGTGCTCGGTGTTTGAAAGATCAGTTATCCACGAATACTTTACGCTATTTTTTTTATTGGTACCATTTTTTATACCAAAACCAAATGCATACCCAATATGATTAATTTGAATGACACTCGGGACGCTTTGTGACGGCCCGTCGCACGTCGTGCGACCAATCGGCTTGTCCGGCTACGGCCAAAAACGCTGTGCTATTGGTTGATATGGCCGTTGTTGATACGTTTCCATGGCGACTTTAAAACACGCGCGTGCGATAAAGCCCGATTTATGCACGCCAATGCATGTTATAAATAGGCAAAATAGCGTACCAATAAAAAAAAAAAACAATTGTATTCTTTGTAGAATGCAATTCAATCAAACAGATATTCTTTTTATATTTCACATCAAATTTTTTCAATACATTAAAGCATACTTTTTGTCAATATAAGACAATACATAAATTATCTTTTTCTTTTTCATGTATTTCTCCTTAATAATGATGATTAATAAATTTACATTACGTCATGCTTATTTCACATAATTATTCCATCCACTTAGTGCACTACTTTAAGGAAGCTATGCTTCCCCTCTCGGTCATTCCCGGAGTACCTCATTTCGTGTATTAATTATTACAAACACGTGGTCAAAGCACACAGATACAAATTTGTAACGGTACAACATCAATGTTCGCTTCACAAATTCACACCAAAATTACAACTCCAATTGCATGGATGCTTCCTATGGTTTACGTTACAAACGTGTTATAATTTTACACTTTTAATATAATATATAAAATAATAATTAGTTCATTTTGCTCGTCTTTAAAAAATTGTTACTATTTGCGTATTATGATGTGTCTTTTCACGTGCATATTTTTCCAAAATTAATGAATATGTGTGTTCATATTATTGTTGCCTGCATATAATTTGTGCTCAAATAATTGTTTCAAAGTATGCATGGAACACTGGGGAATAACATAATCTCTACAGTATATAAAATGTCTGCCAAAAATTTATCGAACTTACTTCTTAGTTGCAACTTTAAATACATCAATAGAAGGCACTTTATGAACCTTGTGGAGGTTAACAGTTTTGATACATTTGTGCATTTAATACATCTACAAGGCACACATTTGTATTAAGATTATCAACAGTATGAAGAACTTGCAGAAAATTTTGACGAAATCAATATTTTATTGAAATTTTGTGTAACTATTTAACGAAGCTTCTATAACAAACTTGCAGAATGTTAACAATTTTGATTAAAACGGCATGTAGCCAAGTCGAAAATTTCACTAAAAACGTCTGATGGTTCAATCTTGTTAAAATGTCATCATACCATTTAATTCAGTTTCTTTCAGTAAGTCCATAGAATATCCTGCAAATGTCGGTGTCAATCAAGCACATAACAGCTCTAAAACTGTAAATATCCATGACCTTTTTCATCAAAAGTTCACAATAAATTTAATAAAGCTCTGGTAAGCTTAAAATTGCTCTGAAGTATTTGTAAGATTTCTCTTTTCAATTCATACAAGTTTTAGCGATTTCTTGAAACGATATTATACAGGGTGGTAGGGGTTTGACTGCCTTTTTTTTTAATAGGTGATAGTATCCATCAAAACAAACAAAAAAACCTTATATACCAGATGTCCTAAAACCAACCGTTTTCGGGGAAAAAATTAGCAAATTTCTAATATTAAGGTGAGAAAATTCAGTTTTATTAAAGAATGTCACATAATTTTGTATATGAAATGACTATAAGATGGCTACAATATGGTGTGACAACACCGCGAAGATATCGCATACGTCGCGAAATGAGAGCCAGACAGTGACACTAATGTCAGTGACAGTGTGCATCTTTGAATTCGAGAGATACTTGTGATCGTTACGATTTCTTTTCGGTGCGTGTAAATTTTTCGGTTCTTAAAATGTTCAGTATACGTGAATATCACGATATGCTATTAATTTACGGGGAGGCGCGTTGTAGTTCTACAAGTGCACATCGTATCTATCACGAACGATTTCCTCAACGGCGACTGCCTAACCGTAGAACATTTGTTGAAGTGAGAGGACAACGGTGGACATTTTGAACATATGCTGTAATAACCAGGTAAATATTGAAAATTACAGCATATCAATAACAGCATGATCCTTTTCTAATGCTGTTAGAGGCCCTGAATTACTGATCGCTATTGATTTACCATTTATACATGCAAGTATAATAATTACATAATTGAATCAACTGGAATCACTTACAATTATTTCGTTTACTATTACGTACAGCGTAAAGACGGCATTTAGGAAGAGTTCGCAAAACCGTTAACCTCGCACGATCAGCTGTGTAAACGTCATGTTTACCGAGAGCCAACACCAAAAACGCCATGTTTACGTTTCCTTTCTTGTCGGTGTTGCCAAGTTGTGGTGAAATACCTTGACAAAATAACTCGACTTTTCTCGAAAACGGTTGGTTTTAGGACCTCCGTTATATAAGGTTTTTTGTTTGTTTTGATGAATACTATCACCTATAAAAAAAAGGCAGTCAAACCCCTAACACCCTGTATATGGAAAACCAAAATCATTTTACAAAACCGCTTTCTATAAAGCTAGTACCCAATGAATTAGTAAGTTTTTGAAATTTCCACAAGCAACTTTGAAACTTCGTTAAATAATTTAATGGGGCTCCTTTAATAAATTTTAGAAATACAAGCACATAGCTGAATTAAAATCGTATCAAAAATTGTAAAGAAAATCTAAAAGTGTAGCTTTGTCCATACTTTACGAAATTCTCCATGCAATACAAATGTTTTTTAAAGGAACTCAACTGAGTTTTTATATATGAATTTTTATATATATTCTTACACCAAAGCACCTATGAACTGAGGCCGTCAACAGTTTTCTTGCCTGAGTAATACATTTTATTGGCAAAACTGATAATAAAAAGTTTAACTTTCCACCTCTCTCCGCAGTAAAAGAGCTGCGGGTCCGGACTTTTCTTTTCTGGGACGTATTTGCATGATATTAAACGAAAGCACACTTCCACCCCGAAACCGAACCTCTAACTTTACCCAACGGAAATTATTACGTCACGAAAGAAATAGGAACCCCATAAAACACCCCATTACGTAGGATAACATTTTATAAGATTTTTGACCCACCCGCTCCCGAACATGGAGTTATGCGTTCATTTCTTCCTCGCCCCTCGCGAGGAGTAATGGAATATTACCTCAGTCTCTACAATAAAAACGGGCGACCAATAAAAACGGGAGCTTTATAGCGGAAAATATTAGTTTCCCTCGTAATGTGCTGCCTCCACTTCCCGTCATATATCAATCGAGTCTTTCCTACACAATTCCTTCCTGTTAGCTGCTAAATATGAAATATTTTATTGCCGATACTCGGGCATTGTTTTCATTGCCGAGGATGGAACTGTGCCACTTTGATGTAATTGACTGGAATTGAAGCTTTATCTGTGCAATTTTGAAAAACGGGAGCTGCTGTGACGATATGTTTCGCTCGCTAATGAACGTACGTCATTTTGAAAAAGTTTGATTTAGAGCCGTTGTAAAATGTGTTCTCCTCAGACGGTGGCGATATATTTCGTTGCTGCATTTCGTCTCGCTTTATTAACCACATTCTCAGTACTATCTAGTGTGGGCTCATTTGTCACTATAGCGTAGGTTATCGTCATATTTTTGGTCATATTCAGTGCCTAGAATTTCGAGCTTGCTGAGTTACCGAGAGTTAAAAATATCGGGGAAGGTTCAATACGGTTGGTTGTTTTTCAGGAAAAGTCTATACCTTTCACTTCAGATGTTTGGCATTTGCAGAAGCTAAGTCGCTAATTTATACAAACTTAGTATTCACGAAGCTACAACAGTTAGTTACTGAGATATCGCCAGGGTAAAATGTCGGAGACAGTTCAAAAGAGTTTTTCTCTAAATATTCACAATTTTGTTTCGTAGAACTATGGCAGATAATTGGCAAAATATAGAAGATTAAAGATTTTGGAGACGGTTCAAAGGAGATTGGGTGTATTTCAGGAAAATAATATATATTTTCAATTTCCGATTTTAGCTCTACAATTGTCACAAACTGTGTTTTATATAGGTACGACAGTTAGTTTTTGAGTAATCGACAGTTACATATATTAACAAAAGGTTAATTGACTATATTTTCTTTCTGGAATATTCTAGACTTTCGACTTATAATTTTAGCGCTAAAGTTTACAGAATTTACTAATTAATGTAATCTATGTTTCACGAGATTACGATAGTTAGTTATTAAGGTTATGGGCTATGGATTTGAATATTGCGTTGAACAAAGTTACGATATTTCTAAAAATATTATATCATTTTAAATCTGTAGATATTTTTGAAGAAAAAAAAATTGAAATGTAATTTAAGATGTTTTAATTGTTCTTATACAATTGAAGAAGTTGATGAGTATCTGGAACTTCCGACAATTAAAAATAACAGATGTCAGTCTTCAACACTAGCTTTGAAGTTGCAGTTCTGATACATTAAAAAAGTAAGTAATGAATTTCGAACTTGCTTATCAATATTGGAATGATCCTACATCCTACAGACTTTTAAAGGAGTCGCAAGTATTTTAAGAAAAATATTACATTTCAGATGTAACTCATAAAGTCTTTTAATTACTATTCTTATGTATTTAAAGAAGTAAATCATATTTAAAAAGTTATAAAGATTACATAAAGTGAAACTAACTTAAAATTAAATAAAATTCAAATGCAACTTCAGAAAGTTAGGTGATGTTAAACGTTTTAAGACATATTCTCCGTGCAGTGCATAACATGTTGACCGAAACAACTTCTCAGAAAAAATAATAAGCTTTTACAGAAGCTTGTTATTAAAGGCTTAGGCTCACAAATTATAATATTTGTAAAGATTGCATGTAGTGAAATTAACTTAAAACTGTATAAAATTGAAATACAACTTACGAAGTTAAGTGATTTTAGATGTTTTAAGGCATATACTCCATGCAGTGCATAACATGATGTCTGAAACAACTTCTCAGAAGGAATAATAAGCTTTTACTTAAGCTTACTATTAAAGGCTTATGCTTACCAATTAAGATATTTGTAAAGATTGCATGTAGTGAAATTAACTTAAAACTATATAAAATTGAAATACAACTTACGAAAGTGATTTTAGATGTTTTAAGGCATATACTCCATGCAGTGCATAACATGATGTCTGAAACAACTTCTCAGAAGGAATAATAAGCTTTTACTTAAGCTTACTATTAAAGGCTTATGCTTACCAATTAAGATATTTGTAAAGATTGCATGTAGTGAAATTAACTTAAAACTATATAAAATTGAAATACAACTTACGAAAGTGATTTTAGATGTTTTAAGGCATATACTCCACGCAGTGCATAACATGATGTCTGAAACAACTTCTCAGAAGGAATAATAAGCTTTTACTTAAGCTTGTTATTAAAAGCTTAGGCTCACAAATTAAAATATTTGTAAAGATTGCATGTAGTGAAATTAACTTAAAACTATATAAAATTGAAATACAACTTACGAAGTTAAGTGATTTTAGTTGTATTAAGGCATATACTCCCTGCAGTGCATAACATGATGTCTGAAACAACTTCTCAGAATGAATAATAAGCTTTTACTTAAGCTTACTATTAAAGGCTTATGATTACCAATTAAGATATTTGTAACGATTGCATGTAGTGAAGTTAACTTAAAATTACATGAAATTGAAATACAACTTACGAAGTTAAGTGATTTTAGACGTTTTAAGGCATATACTCCATGCAGTGCATAACATGATGTCCGAAACAACTTTTCAATAAAAAGGGCTTATAGTTAAGCTTGTTATTAAGAGCTTAAGCTAAAAAATTAAAATGTTTGTAAAGATTGCATGTAGTGAAATTAACTTAAAATTACATAAAATTGAAATACAACTTACGAAGTTAAGTGATTTTAAGCGTTTTAAGGCATATACTCTCGACAGGGCATAACATGATGTCTGAAACAACTTCTCAGAAGAAGAAAAAAAGCTTTCATATAATCTTGTTATTAAAAGCTTATGCTTACAAATTAAAATAATTGTAAAGATTGCATGTAGTGAAGGTAACTTAAAATTACATAAAATTGAAATACAACTTACGAAGTTAAGTGATTTTAAGCGTTTTAAGGCATATACTCTAGACAGGGCATAACATGATGTCTGAAACAACTTCTCAGAATGAATAATAAGCTTTTACTTAAGCTTACTATTAAAGGCTTATGCTTACCAATTACGATATTTGTAAAGATTGCATGTAGTGAAGTTAACTTAAAATTACATGAAATTGAAATACAACTTACGAAGTTAAGTGATTTTAGTTGTATTAAGGCATATACTCCCTGCAGTGCATAACATGATGTCTGAAACAACTTCCCAGAATGAATAATAAGCTTTTACTTAAGCTTACTATTAAAGGCTTATGCTTACCAATTAAGATATTTGTAAAGATTGCATGTAGTGAAGTTAACTTAAAATTACATGAAATTTAAATACAACTTACGAAGTTAAGTGATTTTAGACGTTTTAAGGCATATACTCCATGCAGTGCATAACATGATGTCCGGAACAACTTTTCAATAAAAAGGGCTTATAGTTAAGCTTGTTATTAAAAGCTTAAGCTAAAAAATTAAAATATTTGTAAAGATTGCATGTAGTAGTGAAATTAACTTAAAATTACATGAAATTGAAACACAACTTACGAAGTTAAGTGATTTTAAGCGTTTTAAGGCATATACTCTCGACAGGGCATAACATGATGTCTGAAACAACTTCTCAGAAAAAAAATAATAAGCTTTTACTTAAGCTTGTTGTTAAAATCTTAAGCTATCAAATTAAAATATTTGGAAAGATTGCATGTAGTGAAATTAACTTCAGTTAACTAAAATTTAAATACAACTTACGAAGTTAAGTGATTTTAGTTGTTTTAAGAAATATACTTCAGACAGGGCATAACATGATGTCTGAAACAACTTCTCAGAAAAAAAATACGCTTTTACTCAAGCTTGTTATTAAAATCTTAAGCTTACAAATTAAAATGTATTTAAAGATTGCATGTAGTGATTGTGTCAAGAAATGATCAATCAGCTTATCTATAAATCAATTAATTAATTCAAATTCCGTTGATAATTTAACTTTTTATTCTTACATCATGTCAACTAGCGTGTTTTCTTTTCCTTATTCTGCAAAGCAACTAATTTAGCTACTTTGCTGTAACTTATAGATTCAGCAATTCCCGGATAATACTCTTCGCTAATTCGACCCGCGATTCCCGCGAGCGGATGCAACGTCTCGAATTCGAGATCGAGCATCCGCCAAAGAGTCCGGGAATCGACGAACTTTCCACGTTATGTTAATAACCACAAAAAGCTGATTGGTCATCAGGAAAAAATTATAAATTGGCTGGGGACCGACAAAACCAGGTTCATTAGTTTTGCAAATCGCGCCCTTGGTCGGTCTCCGAGACACGTCCCCTGAGCCACGTCCAAGATGAACTTCTTAGGGTGGTATTCAGAAACGGCACTTAAATATTTCTTAAGTGTTCCTTAGCTAAGTTAAGTTTTTTCTTAACTTAACGGTAAGGAGCGATTTGTATTCAGAAACGTCACTTAATAAATCTTGGCTGAGAAATTTTTAAGTCGCTATTTTTTCGTTTCGTGTCAAACTCTGTCAAAAACATAACCTACAACCTATATTTTTCATTGTTTACATTTGGGATATTTGGTTAATTGTTAATTTGTTGAGTCCTGAAGGTCCTAGAATTGAGGAGTGTTGTGACTGTATACCTGAGACGGTATACCTGGAATTCCAGGCAAACAACAGGGAAACGTCGGGCGTGTATTGAAGGGAATATGGTTATTTAAGGGTCAGGTGGTAAAGATATTAGGAAACTTCCCGGGAGCGAGCAGGGGCCCAGCAGGAGCCCCTAGCAGGATAAACTCGAGAAGGAGCACCCGATGCGGCGAGGCCGACGACCCACTACACCTTCAAACGGATCCCAAGGCAACCCAGCTGCCGATCCCAGTCCCCAAAGATGACGATGGCCCCGTGACAACCAGGACGAAACGGGCCTACATACATGGCTGAGTCACGGTTTTTTGTGGTTCCCTGTGACCGTAACCAGAATTGGCAGCCACCACCGGAGGAATCGAGAGGGCCGCAGCCTTCCCCCTCACCAGCATGCTAGGACCATTAGATGTAGCACAAGATGATATTGTAACATATGCACACATGTTGCAGATGACGCTTAATAAATATATTTAAAAGTAAAAAGTATTAGAAAACAGGTAGTGTTCAAATCACATTAACGAGAGAGAAATACACATAAAGGACCACTTTAGAAGAATATGGGAAAGATGAGTTAAATGATAGCGATGTTCATTTCAGTAAATTTAAAAGAACAGTACCAGTTCTAGCGGGTAGAGATGTGGGTAATTGTAAGTAGGTATAAAGGCCCCACTGCCTTTTTCTACTCATTTTTAATCGTGCGCTTCAAGTTAGAGGACGTTGAAGTGGAGAAGAGAAGGATTAATTTTACCCTCAGTAAGAAGGCGTTGCTTAAGGAGCTGGTGGCAAGGAATTGCAGCATTGTTGAATGCAAACGTTCGGATGTGGTAACTGCAGACTCTGTTGTGACGAAAGTTGTTCTAAAGGAGTAAGGGGTGTTCCTCGTTGATCTTGTACCTCTGGGATTTGTGTTATTAAAGGGAAAATAACATTAACCACACACTCTTTCGTAAATCGATAGCGCTTTTTAAATTCGAACTCGTCCAATTCAAAGAAATGCGTTTCCCTAATATACCTTCGGGCACCTACTGGGCGGTGAATTCTTTCCAGAAACTCATCGAAATCATCATTCTCATAATAATATCGTTCAATTCTCCGATAGTCATCGAAAGCGTCGTTCTCATTTTCAAACATCTTCCAAACAAATAACGAAATAACCTCTACTTTCATCGACCTAACCTCAATGTTTCGGCTAAGGAATACTTAAGGTACCTATCGAGCTACCTTAAATATTTCTTAAGTATTTTTTAAATGTGAGACAAAACTTTACTAAGGAGGATTCAGGAATAGAATTAAGTGGGAGAATGACGTTACTTAAGAAATACTTAGGAATTATTTTAAGTTAAGATTTCTTTCTGCTAAGGAAGGTTTCTGAATACAAATTCGGACTTAAGGAACCACTTAAGTTAAGAAATATTTAAGGAACGTTTCTGAATACCACCCTTAGGGTAAGTCCGTATTTCCATGTACTGTTTTTATTCAGGTCCCCTTTTATTATTTTTAGTCCCCTTTCATCATTAGTTTTTTGTGTTTCTTAACTTTTATTACGTGTCCCATGTTTTGTGTACGATTTATTGTCACCGCGCCTCGTATTCGTCTTATTTCTTTTGTATTATTTTCAACTGGTGTCGTGTTGGCCGCTGGTCGCGCCTTTAATGTGCTAAATTTTGTTCAATATACCCTTTTTACTTAGGCTTACTTTTTTTCGCGTTGCTCTACCTCTAGCTACCCCTCAGTGTTCGACCCTGTGCTTAACACAGGTCGCGACAATATTAACTTAAAATTACATAAAATTGAAATACAACTTACGAAGTGAAGTGATTTTATGCGTTTTAAGGCATATACTCCATGCAGTGCATATTATGGAATAAACAGTACTAATGTGTACCAAGGACTGTGACACTTAAGTAAGTTGCTGCAATATCCCTCCCGCTTCTATAATATCACATTGTAAGGAAACTGGCCATTTTAAACTTAATGCTGCAATTATTCGACGCCTTATTTGAAAATATGAGAAAACACATGGTATAATTCGTCTTTCTGCACAGAATCACAGTCTAATTAAACTGCTCAGTTTTGAAGTGGCTCACTTGATTACGTGCCTTTTATTCGACGCCTTTTTGAAAAATGGAGTTTCCAATACTGAAAATATGTATCACTATTTCGTCCTCGTGATTTAATAATACGATTACATTGTAATTAGCCAGCGCCATTTTGAAATCAATAAAGCGTCCTGCAGGGTACAAAAGTGGATTTTTTTTTCGTTAAAGTAAGCCACAAATAATGAACAATTTTAAATGTGACTCTCCTTAATCCATAAAGCACGAGTGTAATTTGCAATGTAAAACGCCGGAGATTTGTCCATTTTGATGTAATGCCGTTTTTAAAGTATAATTTCCCACAAAAAGCGCCGGATATTACCGAATATATTCCACTGAAAATCACCAGGGAGAGAGAGAGAAAGAACCTTCCTTTGTTTAAAATTTAAGAATCAAACCACGTTTCGAACTGAACTATCCACCTCTCGATATTAGCTTCCCATCGGTCGCTCTCACCCCTTTCTGAAATCGAAAAAATATCTTCCGAAGCGTCCGACCTGAAAATGCTTTCTCGACTTATCTCTCTTTCCACCTCTGTCTCCCTCTCCTTTCGTCTGTCTGTCCCTGTCGCCCTAATCACGTAAATAAACGATGAAGCGGAAGCGAGAAGGGGTGAAATCCACCGATTAATTTATTTAATAGAAAAGGGCCGTCCCCTAGGGGGAAGGGGCCCTCGGGGAGGGATCCGTCGAGCTGTCTCGACGAGCGACCCCAGACGGAAACGTCGACGCGACGACCGGCTAATTTTTTCCAACAGATTCAAACCTTCGCCGTGACAGCTTCAAATCCCGGAATGGGTGAAAGAGGCTTGCCTCGGGTAACTCTTCTGCTAGTCTAGCGTGTCACGATCAAAATTGGGTATTACCACCAAATTTTTACGTATAGAATCGATTTTCATAAAATTGAAATCTGAACGAAGGGTAAATGATCTCTTTAGAAGTGGACTGTATGTGGACTCTCGTGGTCGGCTGCGGAGATGAATCTTATCTACAGGTTGTAAAGTTGTAGACGGTCTTGTAGATTGGAGACAGGGCGTAACGTGATCTTCGGTGAAACGCCCAGGGCGTTTCGTGAGAGCTTGTAGTTAGGGTGAAATAAGGGCCTCCCGAAATGCAGTCTCACATGTCGGTTTAAGATTCGAGGTGACTTAATCAAGAACAACACACGTTGTCCGATATCTTATTATAAGTTTCAAGTGAACATCAAATCTCAATTTTTGGCTTCAAAGGGCAATGAGGAATTTGATTGTCTATCGTACTGTATAAATGATAACTATATTTAGTTTTAATTAATAATTTCGGAATTGACAAATTTCGAAATCACGCCCCTCCGAAACCCACCCTACGGCCTTTGGGTAAATACAGTCGATTCGCTTGGAAGTCGTACAACTGATTGTCAATATTTCTAAGCCAAGACTGGGATCGTTCTGTTTGTATCTTTCTAATACACATCACATTCACATTTGTGCCGCTAGCTATATCTACCGGAATTCAGTTGTCGCTATAAGGTATCGGATAGCCTTAAGCATACTAAGTATACTGATTTGTTGCCAAAAATTCACGCGCTTTTATACATATTGATATTGAGTTATGTTAATGATACATTAGCCTTTGGTTCCAACTACCTGATAACTCGCTGATAATTCGCACCTTAGCGGTACACTATTGACATTATTATGTTGGGTCAGTGTTCTTCTTTGTTTGTAAAACAATGCGTGTTTCGATAATATGAATGTAAAGTTTCCCTGAATTAGTGCATAATAGGTTACAATTTCTTAACTTAAAGATTTCCTTAAATAATTTTGATGTTAGCGTCAACAACCCTCTTGATCAAAATTATACGTTCCTGATAAGAGAATGGGACTGGAAGCTTTTATGAGATATTTTTATGTAATCTGCACATGTGTAGAAACAGTAATTACCACATATTTTCACGAAAATGACGGTAATTTGCCAGAAATTCTGACGAAATAGGCCGCATATCTAAGTCACGTGATTTTTTCACTCTAAAAAATTGGGGAAATTTCCTGGATTCGTTCGTTTAAATTCGTTCTATAAACTGACCGTGAACTAAGCGCGTAGTAACTCGGGTAGCCTCGAAAACAGAAAACAATACTAATAGCACGAACGCGTTGGGTTTTTCCATGGATATATTGAAGATTAAGATTAATTGAAAGGACTGTTTGGTTAAGGTTCTGCACACTCGACGTAATGGCCTGTCTGCCCTTTCGTGAAGCCACCTTTCAATGTCCCTTGGCCCTTCAACTCATGTAAGCTATGCCACTTTTGTTTGTTCATTTTTTATCTTGTATTTTTACCTTGTCCACTTGTGTTTTTATCTTATTAGTAAATCTGGTAAAGTCGCTAATGGTCCAATCATCTATCTTTGACTTAGGTAATGTTTTTCAAATGTTTAAGTAATGTCATGTAAGATATGCTCTTGTGGTACGAATAGACGCTTGTGGTTTGTTTATTTTGTTTGTCTACCCCCAATGGAGCACTCTTGCCCTTCATGGCCTTAGGCGTGACAATGTGCTAATATTTTATAAATATTTTAGGGAATATGAAGATTACATTTTCTTGTATGTCTCAATGGAAAAGTTTATCGCCAATGCATTTAAGTGTTAGCAATTAGCATATGGAAAATATAGGTTCTCTTTGAACTGCAAAAACCCGAAAGAACCTTATGGGAAAGATCGAATTAGGTAACCTCTTTATTAGCGAAACTCATGGCAGAGGTAACCAAATTGCACCTACATTTTAAATGTCTGGTTAAGAATCCAATACGAAAGGATATTCGATAAAGATATTCGCCCAGACTTTGGACAAAGCTAATAAAAAAAATTCGCTCCTTGTTGATCAACTTTCATTTACAGACTCAAATTTGGCTCACATTCCAAATTTGCCTGTATCGACATTTCGCCCCAAATCGTGTCCCCCTCTCCCCTAATTACCCTCCCAGCTCCATTCAAACAGCGACGTTATAAAGCGTTATTAAACTTTAATCGCCAAGACGTAAAAGAATCTAATTTCGATACAAGAGAGAAACGGCGAGGGTAGACCCACTCCGCGGAGGGTGGAAAGATGGGCGTCTGATCGTTATTGTTTGTTTGTTCCTAATTGTCGGTGCCTTAATAGGATTGCAGAGAAACCATTATTTTAACAGTTATTCGTTGTGGGGGTAGTAAATTTGAGGAGGCAATAAAACGGCCGGAGTGTAGCGTAATCGGTAGATAATAAGCGGTGTAATCTGGTTTTATTATTAAGCTTATTTTTTTAAGGGCGGTTTAAAAGGGTGAATAACACTTTCACGTAATCCGAAGTGAGTCTGGTGACGTCTCTCTCTGTATACCTTACGAACCGTTGAACGAGACGGACCGGTGGAAATTTATTTTATTCAGTTTTGACGTGAATAACGTGGGTCGTTTAATAACGTCTTACACAAACTTATTTCTGTAATTTCATTGTGTTGTCTCATATTCTTCGGTATTATATTATCATTGTTATTATCCCTTCGGTCTGAAACTGCACTGCTTGGTAGAACTAGTCCAAGTCCGCAGCTCGGTTAATACTGTTATTAGTGTATAACTTTATTTATCGCCCATTTCTGGTTAGGAACTTCCTGATAATGTTACGTCTTTTAATGATAACTGCTCTTCCTATTGAAGGGCAGGGAAATTGAAGGGTCTCTATATTGCGTATGATAGCATTTGATGTAATTCCAGTTACTAAGATGATGATCGGTATTATTTTCACTACACCCTGCTTCCATATTCTTCTAATTTCTTCGACCAATGGTGGTTATTTCTCCATTTTTCATATATGTGCTTCTGTGTCTTGGAAAACACAGTCGGATGACATTGTCACGCCTAGGGTTATGGGGTATCCGTGTATGGATAGGCGTAGTAGTTCAATAGGGAATGGAAAGTATATTTAAAAGCGGTACTTAAAGGTCAGCCTAGTATATTTATATGATGGTTTGATCATTTGTCACCTTCTGTTTACTTTCATTATTTGGACTTAACGTAAATGAACTACAATATCGTCTTTCGCAGTTATTTTGGAATTTATGCGTGGTAGGTAAGGTAAATAGCATGACCTGGATTGGGGTACTTAGGTAAAGATTAATGCGACGTGACTATATTCAATAGCTATATGCGGTACTATGGAAAACATCAAATCCAACAGTAAAAATATGTTGGATTCAAAACGACAAAAACCGTAAATATAACTACTGTTTGGTTATTGGCGTAAAGTTTATGTGCCTAAACTCCTCATCTGAAGCACTTCTTCAAACTCAACATTGAATTCGCCCTGACAAAAAGGGCATTCCTCATCAGCAATGAGATATTTGTCATTATTTGGAAATACTTCCTCTTCTGCTGGTACTATCTAACAGTGGGATACCTTCATCTGATTTATCAGAAGAGCTACTTTCTTCTTTTTGGTCGTTCAGGATTGTTGCTGGCATCAAGTTTTTCATCATTGGTCATCGACCTTTCTTCGCTTTCTTCGATTTTTCTTTTGATTCTATTCTTGTGTTATAGTTCCTCTTTGTTAAAGGTTGAGTAAAAAATTTTGACCTTTCTGATTTTCGACCTCTTCTATCTTCTCGTTTCTTGAGAACTGCAATAGAGATTGTCTTTTGATTTTCATATAATTTCCACATCACGATTTTTTCTTTTACTTTTATTGAATAATTGTTGACATTTTTGCCTTGGTGAGAATTGTGTTTTACCAAATTACTCCCAGTCCAATTTTAACACAGTATCACTATCATCCCTCAGTCCTAACTTTAAACTTATCGTTAACAACCTGAAGCGTATTTGCATTCAATTTCAACTACAAAACTAGAACTCGACGTTTCCTCCCATTGGTCATCTACAATTTCCACACGTCACACGAGTTTCAAACTGTACAATTTGGAAACATTTACCTTCGAAAACGAAATTTATATACTTTTAAATCGATTCGAAACTCGTCCAGAACTCCTCCTCCCCCTCACCCTCTCTGTCTCGTTTTCTCTCATTTCCCACCATTCCGTCGGTTTAATCGCTCATATAGCTTATATAATACGGTTAACTCGCAATAAAATGGGATTAGGCCCGCCCGGTTGTTAACGTACGAAAAGCTTTCAGCGTATTCCCACTTTTTCCAACTATGCGGTTAAGATCTATATTGGATTAAAGCTTTCCGTCGCGGTTACCTTCGGGGGAGAAACTTCACGAAACAAAATTAATTATTTTCTCCTGTTAATTCTTTCGTCGGTCACGCTGTTTGTATAAATGTATGTTTATAGTAAATCCACTGAGAAGAAAACTTCCATGAAACACAAACGTCGAAATTCAAAGCGCGCGACCAGCTAGCGAATAAGTACAGGGTCGCATTAAGAATGATCGCCTTAACTATAATTTATCTTTTACTAAGGATGTTCATTTCTTTCTTTTCTGTATACATTTAAAATAACTGTTTTCTCCCCGCAGCTTAAGTATGTTCCAGGTCTCTTTTTGGGAGGCGAGCAGGGAAGGTGTCTTTCCATAATTGCAATAGATCACAGAAATATGTTTATACAAATTTATATCAAAAACCTGAATAACAATAGCGATACGTTAAAGTACACCATCAACTAAAAGTCCACTATCACCGTCAACGACTTGTAAACAGACAACCATAGATCAGACAACTAAACTTTTTAATTTTACTGAACCGACTCTGTACATCAACAATTCCCGCCAAAAGTTTTATGAATTTTCCACCAATAGCAAACGACGTGTATTAGGTGTTGTCTAACTTTACTTCCTTTTCTCGTTTCGTGGGTGTTTTCTTCTCGGTGTATTTACTATAGTATATAATTAACGCTAGAATACGAGAAATAGGTTTAACCAACGTTTTATTTCTTCTTAGTTTACTATGACGTCGGTGAAACTCCCGATTGGTGCTGAAGTTAGCTAATATGTTACCAACTGAACTTTGAAACTTTTCATATGATGTTACGACTTTGCAATGATATGATGATGACATAAAACCAGTTATAATATTACTATACGTAATTAACTCTATAGTTGTGCATTTCATATTAATTTGATGAGGTACGTAGAATTTTAAACATCATCATCGTTGTTTTTATAACATCAATAACAAATATATATAATATCACAAGCTTCTGTATAAATTTGAGGTGCTTTTACTCACTCGACTGGACATCTTCAAAGCTTACCTGTAAAAGAAAAGGACACATTTTAAAGTAATTCACCATCTAGTTACTAAATTTTCAGGTATTAAAATAGGCAAAAGTAACAATAAGAAGAATAAGAATTGTATAATTTTATAATTATCAGGAAGGTATCGCACCTCTTAATATTTATATAGAGACATAATAGGGATTTCAGGGTATTTGGAAAATAATTTTGTAACCATACCAGGGAAAAGTATTCTAACGTTTATTCTAATTTATTTACACACAGTCTTAACACCATTGAATTTATCGAGACCATCACTTAACAAATTAATTTATATCACACTCTTAACTGCTAATTTATTTATACAATTTCACTTGTCCGTTTATCGCACTGTTTTCACTCACGCGGCGGCTTCTCGTCTAATCTCTTCTTCGTCCGCAGCGTTCGCTTTTTATAGTCCTCCATTATGTCTCGAGAACCTACTAGTATTTACTCGATGATTCTTCCCTAATTTGTTTGTTCTAGAAACGACCCGAAAGTAATAAAACATTCTTTCTTTGAATACATATTCGCGATCATTCTGGAACTGTTTTTATGACCCAATTAGCGGAGCGGGCTCCCTTTGAAGTGGGCCGCCTCGTCCCATAAGGAGTACGCCTACGCTGGTTGTTTACAGTTCGCGTTACAATATATAATATGTACTGAAAGAAAGGTATGGACGTGTAAAAGTTGAAAATTTGTTTAGCTGATTAATGCAGAAGAATTCACGTATTGTCCATGGACTAATTTTAAGATCCAGTTACTACCCTTGTACTTGACAATATGAAGTTTAATGTACTTCACGTTGTTTAATACTATGTAGCTATTAGAACTACCTCTACCACACCAAACATTAAATTCACCGAAACGTGTTTTCCACGCATTAAAATGTTATAAATATACAAATGGAAGATATCGAAAATTAACAATATTAAAACACCTTATGACTTAATTTTCATTTAATGAAATTTCAATATCGAAGTGATTTACCTTTCCCTTTAATGACTAATTGTTAACGAACATAATTCTTTTTCCTGTTGGGTTAATGTGCACACCACAATCAAAATTTTGTATTTCCGAAGTGAACAATAATTATATCTACCGTACATATTGTGTGACTGATTCGAATTATTTCCGATTGGGGTGCTCCACCACCACCACCCTCGCCCCCTTTGGCATTGTTTATCATCCCCAGCTTTTGTATTTATCGATTGTTCTGTACGGTCCCCTGTAAATTAGTCGACTATATACAAATTTGCGATAACATTCAATTGGTTTATCCCGTGGGACGAAACGGAGATTTTAGCACAAAGAGGATTATTTTGGAAATGTTGCGTTAAAAATAGATATTTTGTACTAATAAGCTATGGAAATTGCATGCATATCGGAGGTGTGCAGAGTTTAAGTTTAAAATTCATAACTGAGTTGTTGAGGCATTAAAGCGTTGATATATTTTTACATAGTTCGATCCCACTACCACGTTAGTAGGAGAGCAAAGCCGGTTCGAGACGAATTTCCGCACATAACCTCAAAATGCAAAAGTAGGTACCTATGTTTTTGCCGACCCAATATTCCAAAATTGTTAAAATTGTTACAGCAAGTTCGATTTTCTTTAAACTTCTCGAAATTGTTAACTGCATTTCTGAAGTATAGGATGTTTTAGCTTATTACTAAGTAAACTTTTTGAAATTAGACTTCTTAGACTTAGACTAGACTCAGACATTTTCAAGCATTCGTAAAATAGATACTGAGAATCCAGTTCAGTTAAAACTTCACATAGATGTTATCTAAGGTGAAATTAAGAAATTAATCAAGTTTCACCCCATCATTTATCAAATTTTCCCAAAATGAATACTTGTTTTTGGAAGCATAGCATATCATTAGTAGCTTAGCTAATATATCATTATGTCATATATAACATATTATATATATATATTATATTATATATATAGCATATAAAGTTATGCTTCCCCTCTCGGTTTTACCATATCGTTTTTCTTGATATTGTCACGAATGGGAGCAATATATGGACCAAATAATTGATTCAGAGGAGAAACGTGTATTTTCTCATTTCGATCATGTTGTCTCGCGTCTGTTTAACCTAGAGAATAAAGTAAATGTGAACAACAATACGATTTAACCATAAATGTGACCGATGTGATAAATGTAAATACGCTACCAAATAATCAGTCGGGGTCAATCATTGATCACTCGTCAAGCATTGACTAAGCAGACATTAATCGGTGATCAGTTGGGTTGACTTGTTGACCACCGAGAAACTACCAAAATGTGTCATTTTTTGACGTATTAAGACATTAAGTCATAACCGGATGGGAGTGGTCAAATGTTGTAGGCTCTGATTAGTTGATCATGCCTATATGGTTTTAAACATTCAAAAGTGTGCATTAACAAATGGGAGGGTTCCAAAGTTAGCAAAAACAAGTTTTTTGATTCTAGTACAAGCCGAAGTATGCATTTTGGCGAGAAAAGTTTCAAATATAAGTTGTAGAGAATTTAATAACCTACAATTTGAGGTGCAGCACGATTAATTTTGTTAAATATTTATTGCAGAAATGCCAAAACACCACTGAAAATGGTCGTTTTTTGCATATTGATTATTTATTGCAAAAATAATATGATTTAGGTTTTTACTACTCTAGAAGCTAGCTTTTAAATTTCCAAACCTAAACAGCTTTTATAAAAGTCAGTTGGTTAATTTGTTGCTGAGATATTGCTATTTGTTTATCCCAAGACGCATAAGGTTCATTGCTGTTACGTTTTATTGGATAAACATTTCGAGGTGCGCAAAGGCTTATTCTCTTCACAAATAATCAAATTTTCATATCCCGTTAAGAAAATATGATAAAAACAATTGTCAACCCCTTATTTATCGCTTTAATAACTTTTCTCGCCAAAATGCATACTTTGGCTTGTAGAATCAAAAAACTTGTTTTTGCTAACTTTGGACCCCTCCCATTTGTTAATGCACACTTTTTGAATGTTTAAAACTATATAGGCATGATCAACTAATCAGAGCCTACAACATTTGACCACTCCCATCCGGTTATGAATTAATGTCGTGAAAAATCTACACAGACTGGGCTAATAGAGTCCTCTGCTCCTTCATTACTTGGCTGAACTCTGGGATCACGTAAGCTCGTCACTTGAAACTATAATTTTCAATTCTTATTTATGTGTTCCTAATTTGGACCAGAAGAAAACACAAAGCCTTCGCCAACTACTTTATTCAAATTGAGCTATTTGAATGAGGCTCAATTTGAATAAAGTAGTTGGCGAAGACTTTGTGTTTTCTTCTGGTCCACATTACCATGGCTAACTTTGAGAAGCTGGGCAACCTTCGGTCGTGTTCCTAATTTGTTTATTTGGTGCCCTTTTGGGGTTTATTTCGTTCACTTATATTTTTGAATTTTTCACTCTCTCAGCCGTAGTTAAGATCGTTAGTGTTAGGTTACATGGAATCCCTAAGGTAGTCCATTTGTTATGGGTAGGTGGTTTGTTTGACCTACTTTGCCCAAACTACCGTGTACAAGCATTTAAGTGTCTGTTGGGTCCCTAAGTGTAACAATATGCGGTTTAATATCACGGTATTTGATGTTTTCGCTTTTGGTTGAATATTTTGGTCGTAGTATCAAACGTACATGTATTGAAAAAGGTGTTTTCAAAAACGAAAGCTGATTCAAGGGATGTTATTATATAAGAATGTCCGACATATAGTGTCAATTTATATAAAAAACCTTTTTGTATCTGGTGTTGAGATACACAAGCTCGTCTTTCGGATTAGATAAAACCCCTTGTCATAAAACACAACATAAGTTAATGTTGTTTTCGGATCCAGCCAGAATCCTAAAGAGTGTCACTTGACATCCTCCCATAAATCCAGTTAATAAAAATCGGATCCACGTCGCTTCCGATCCGAGGACTGTTCTCCCCTTTCTCCCGCTTTTTTCATCCTCCTTACGTCACAGTTGTTCCGACCTGGCGACGATCCAGGAGGGAGTCTCCTTTCCCCCTTTCGTGTCGGCGGTAAAATTAAAATCTTAGCGGCTCTCGGCTGTGTCGGTCGTGGTTGTAAAAGAACCTCCCCCCTAATCCGAACGTACGTTTAATATCGCCATTAATTAGTCGGTTACGTACCGCAGCCGGAATCCCCCAGGAGGATAAATCTTCCCGGCGAATACACAACGCCGACAATATTGGATGTCTTTTGCCTCCTTTTTTCCTCTCCCGTCTCTCTGTCTTCCGGAGTGGAAGATTTTTTTTATAACTAATCAATGTCAGGGAAATGGGTTTATTCGCCGGTTGATTCGTAACGGTCCGTAATGTTTCTTCATCCCCCCTCCTCCTCCTCCTCCCCCTGACTCTTCGAGGTTTATTACGAGGGATTTTTTAGTACGGCAGTGGGTGAGGTAAAAAAAATCAGGGCGTCGGTGGTAATGGAGGGAGAGGAGCTTTAACGGCGTTGGTTGCTCCAGGAATGACTAGCTCACTGAATATTGATTTCATTACGAATTTTCGGTTTCCTTCCCTTAACCTTCGGGTCTGGGATTTAATTTCCTTGGAGTTAGGAATCCAGGTTTTGTGGAGGTGTGGATGGCTCGTCCCTACGTAGGAGGGGGAACCATGTCGGCGAACTATATTAAGGGAATATATTGACCATGTCTTTGAAAGATCCAAAGTTTATATATCTAAAAGACTATGGCTACGTTTAGAACGATTTTAGTTTATTCAGTTTTATTCTCTTATTAAATTATTTGTAAAATAATCCAAACTGATTATAGTAATCTATTAGTTTATTGAACATCGTATAATGTGACAAAGAAATCTTCAGTCACGTGAATAAATTATTACGCCTGACTGGGTAGAATATGTATGGAATCAGTTTAAAACATTTGACGTTTAAATTATTAACACTCAAGTCATTCTTTAAATAACTTTTAAATTAACTTACATCTTAAAAAAACTTAAATGCACTTTGGTACTTGGGGTTTCATTTTGACCTTCTATAGGCTAAATATGTATTAATTGGGTATTTATTATTGTTAGTTAGATATGTATCATAATTAAAATCTTAATTAGGTATGTATGATAATTAACCTAATAAACGTATGTATGTAAATGTAAATATTGTAACGTTTATCTTCTAATTTATTTACACTAATACTAATTGTACACTAGACACTACTTAATTTATTTACACTATTACTAAACTAATTAATTTATATAACACACTTAACTATTTCCTAACATTAATTTATATCACTCTTAATTATTAATTTATTGATACGCTCTCGCTGTCGCTATTTCGCTTGTTTACTCTCGCGGCTTCCGTCTAATAATAATCTCCTTCGTCCGCAGCGTTACTTTTATAGCCCCCCCATAATGTTTTCCCGAATTTACTAGTATTTGCTCGATGATTCGACAAAGCACTCGATCTATCTCGATAATAATGTTTACGTAGAAAATGTCCAGAAGGTCATAAATCACCTTTCCTTAAATAATAATCCGGGAGGTTTCTTCTTTAATAAGATGTTTTTATAGAATTCAATTAAGCGTCGCGGCAATTCTTTTGAGGTAAGCCGCCCAGGTCCGATACGAGTAAACACGTCTCGCGCTGTTGTTTACTTTTCGCATTACAATATTACTAGGTATTTATGGTACTAGTGTGTTATGTTGAAAATAAGTCACGCGAGAAGATTTATACCACGAGGCTGTCAGGCCGAGTGGTATAAATTCTTAAGTGAATCATTTAGGAAACAATACGCGAGTGGCATACAATGTTTTATCCAACAACTGAAAGTTATCGTTTTTCTATGAGATAATAATTAATAAGCTTTGTAATCAAATCAAAGCCACTTGCGTCTCAGTACCCTAATAAATGTGAGAATGACTTGACAGTGACTTTTTTACATTTTGGTTAAAGTAGGTTGTTTGGTACCTCGTGGTATAAATCTTCTCGCGTGACTTATTTTCAACATAACACACACTAGTGCCATAAATAAATAAATAGAATACTACTTTAAATATGAACATGAATATGAAATTCAAATTTTTGACAATTCAACAAAGCGGTTATTTTAAATTTGTTTTCATAAACAAGATTTAGGTATTAGGTTTTAGTTTCAACCGCTAAATTTTAACTTAGATTTTAAAAAATATAAAATTTGGTAATTTCAAACAATGTCAACACTTCATTTCAGTCGAAAAGATAAAGTAACTTTCTGAGATGTTCCAGAGGTTCAAATTAATTGGTTAGTGAGTTATGGGAACTTATAGTGGCGATGGGGCTGAAAAAAATCGTTAACCCTACCAATGGAAAATTATACCTTCCAGACGGAAGAATTGAAGTAGGTGTTAAAAATTTTGGAAATATTAGCTAAACTTTCCTGTAGATTAGGCAGTAAGTGTTATATATCATTAGGCAACTTAGATTTCTTAGTACTATCGCAACATGAAAAATGTTATGTCTTTGGGTAGTACTACCTTATAGAAGTGCTGTAGAGGTGAAAATTACAACTAGCTCACCTAGTATTGTTTATTTATTTTGACATTAAGGTGCGAAAAAATGGTGTTTCGTCAATAGCTCAAAAACGTTTTACCTATGCAAAGCAAGTTCGGTGTGAACGATATAGGTACGTTTAATCTCTACAAAGTCGTGACATATCAAAATCGATCAAATATTTAATGATAGATAAGCAATAAACCCTATTATCTTTAAAACCTAAAACAGTGATCGCAAAAAAGGTTGTGGCACGTTGAGAAGTCTTGACAATAGATCATGTATACGCGTGCAAAATTTCATAGTGATCTGGTTATAAGTTTACTTTATATTGTAATGGTTTATCCCATTAATGTCAAATTCTTTGGCATTTTGCCAAATTACAGAGATGTGAAGGTCATATTTGAATTCCTCGAAGCATCTTTCACGCATTTGTGATGAAAAGTGTACTTTACGATTAAATTGTAGAAAAATGGGAACATTGTTCTCGCTTAAAAAAAAGGAAATAAGTCCTATAGATGGTCATGCTGCAATAAACTATATTATCTGTTTCTATAATACACTACATTACTTACATTAATTTATTTAATGAACTTAGGTATTACCAAATACATCATTTTTGCCAAGTAACACACATTTAGTTAGAAACATAAAAATAAAATAAATTGTAAAACCCATAAAATCAGTATCAAATCCTATAATCCATTCACAATACGAAGCTGTGTGAATCGTTCATTACTGTTAATAAATAAAGGAGTAATTTATATTAAACAAAATGCTCTCTCAAGTTGTAATGGATATATTGGAGACAAAGTTGTTTGTAAATTTGACCACAAATATAAAGTGTCAGAATATGAAATCAGAAATAAGCTAGATTTCCATATAGTCCAGTCATTATAGGGGGTTCACCTAGGAAAATCGACATACCCAGTATATTAAAACGTAAAAACTTCCTATTTTGGCATCCTAAAACTTTCCCCAAAAGTCACCTATAATTGGATGGCCGCAAGTTTTAAAGTCGGGGGTCAAAAGTCACAAAAATCCGTTTTTCCACATATTTTGCAAATATCTCGATTGCTATGGGTTTTACGCTATTTGTATTTATTATCGATATTGTAGAGAATCAAATTCTCTACAACTTTTGTATTTAACATTTCTTTATACCTCGAAGTGTTTTCTAGATAGAAGGCGGAGGGCGCTGGTCAGAGAATCATGTGAAGTCAACTGGTAGTCCCGATCAAAAACTCATATATAAAGTTTATAAATCATTAATCCAAAATCCGTAAACTCTTAATTCTTTCATAACTTTAAAAATGTATAGTCAGAAGAAGAAGAAGAAGAAGAAGAAGAAGAAGAAGAAGAGAATTGAAATTAGAACTTGTTCTTCTCGAAATTTTTATTTTTTTATATTCATTTTGACAATATTAAATTAATCAAATGACACTTTTACTAAAAACGTTAATTACAAATTTAATTTTTTTCTTTTTTATTTATTTAGAAAGTTATTAGTATAAATTAGATTACAATTAAAATGTAATTTAATTATTTTCCTCAACAATTTTTTATTTACATGGCCAGGTAAGTGTTATTAAATAAATTGACACTTAACTAAAAATAGATAAGTAACCAAACAAAATGAATTTGATGAAAAAGTTAATAAAAATGATATTTATATATTTAGCAATAATTTATAACCTTAATATTACGAGTTTTTGATAGGGACTACCAGTAGTACCAGTTGACTTCACATGATTCTCTGACCTGCGCTCTCCGCCCTCTATCTCGAAAACAGTTGAAGATATGAAGAAATGTTAAATACAAAAGTTGTAGAGAATCTGATTCTCTAAAATATTGATAATAAATATAAATAGCGTAAAACCCATAGAAAACGAGATATTTCCAAAAAATGTAGAAAAATTTGATTTTTGTGAATTTTGACCCTCGACTTTAATACTTGCGGCCATCGAATTATATGTGAGTTTTGAGGAAAGTTTTACGATACCAAAATAGAAGTTTTTACGTTTTAATATACTGGGTATGTCGATTTTCCGAGATTTTCACCTAATTCAACCTAAGATGACTGGACTAAATACCAGGTGATCTAGTTGTAGCTTCCATCTGTGTAGTATTTTTATACTACTCATAGGGATCATTAAATTTTCCGTAAGTTGTAATGGTGCAACAGTCATTTTTTCCATGGGATGCTACACTATAAATAAAATTTGGTTACCTGTACGTTATTACCGTTTTCTAGAGCACTTTATTCTGGTGATCTGCATATTTAAAATTTGTTTATGCACCGCTCCTCAAAATTCTTCCCTAAGTTAGAAGCAATCTATTCCCGGATTAAATTCTGTTATGTGCAATCCAGGCTCGATGATGCCCGACGTCCGAATTCCCCATTCTCCTCCCGAAGGAATCTCTGGAATTCGCCCAGTTTCTCGACATTTCAGACTGTCCGAATTTTTTCCTTATTTAAAAAAAAGGAAAAGAGGAACGAGGTTATGGAAAAGGACAAGTAAAACCTTCGTTTGCTGTACCATTTCCAACCAGACGTAATTCAATTTCTCCCTGTCAGGCTCTCCTCCCTCCGAGATCCACTGGGAGATTATGCGGGAATTTTCCGATATATACACGCAATTGGACAGGAAACAACATTAGCCTATACGTATGTTTCTCTGTTTTGCATGGCCCGCAGAAGAGACAAAAACGGGGAGAAGGGATATCCGGGGGGCGATCGCGCTTTGAGATAATGAGAAAATCTGGGAAAGAAACAATTTGTTGGACAGTACAATATAAAATGAGAGGTTGGTATCAGGAATGAATAAGTTATGTTGATTTGTGGCGGCTGTATAAATTTGGTATAAATTTGACCTTCGTCGTGGAAAAGTTAAGGGCTCCCGCATCGTCATGTACCACGTTTGACACTAATTAAAGGTGAGTGTACTAATTAGATGGTTCGAATTACGAAATTTGGCCCACCATTTCAAACCTTCTTTTAATTCAAAACAGACAATAAGATAAACAGTTTGCAGGATATTAAAATTGTTTTAATAATAAAAATTTTTAGCCATGGTGTTTTCTTTAGAAATTGCAGTTTACTAATATAATTTTATTATATTATTAATAATATATTAAGTTTGTATGACTTCTCAGTACGTTCTCAAGATAATAATTTTTAAAATTGAGAACAGAGTGGGTTTTGAAACTTTATCTTTGTTAAGTAATTTGGTGTCAATACCAACACATTTTCTTTAAATAATATGAGAGCGACATATTTACTTAATTTGCGTTTCAAAAATAATCAATTGAGAAAATTGTCAAAAATGTTTTTAAACAAGTCGTAACGTGGTTGAATTAAACATTGAATAAATTTCTCGTTCCTCAACTAACCACACTTGATATTAATGCGTGTCCTAACTTTAAGTCGTGTAATGCTTGAACGAAAAATAGAGTCTTTTTAAATAATATCTGGTGTAATTTACCATGATATGTTCTATCGAATTCTTACCCTTCAAATCCTCAATGTTACGTGGCTTAAAAATAATCAGATGATGTGTGTTACCCATGTCTTTGATCTACCAAATTGGGTATATTTGGGTACCTCTGCACCACAAGCCATAATTGGAGAGAGTAGAATGTTCTCCATTTGAATACAGAACGACGAAGCTTCAATCAACTTTTACTGGATTAGGAGCAGATTCCATGAATAGTATATATAGTTAGATACTATACAGTTAATCAATGGCATTTATAGCATTAGATAGCATTAATAGAATTAATGCTATCTAGTTTGCAATCAAACCAGCCGAAGTGTTAGGATTTTGATTAAATCCAATACACAATGACGATTTGCATGCCATATTCATTTCCTCTTGAGCTCACTACAAAATTTCACTCTGCCTGATTTTCTCCCAGTTTCATGTTGAAACAAGGCGAGTTATAAATGCTAAACCAACCACATGTATACATGAGACTGTCATTATCCTTTCGTTTAATTGAGTCGACCACCAGCAGTTTTATCCTTCGCATTTTCTCTAAAGTGTGACGTTTTTCCTTGTTTTCCATCGCGCCCGCTTTAATATCGACGTCGTAATTTTTTACAGATATGGAAATGTCCCGAAAGGACGTCTCTCTCCGTCGGTATAACATTTATAACATTTTTCTTTTCGGGAGTCGTTTCCGTCGTTTATTTTTTTGATCTTTTTTTCATATTTCGCCGTCAAAGACGAAGCGTCGTTGAAAATGAAATTGTTATTTCGGGTCTTTCGGCAAAAAAATGTCTCAGAATATTCTATTAACTCGACATCCTCAGTTTTTAATCTTCATCTCAAATATTTATAGATGTTTGTTGGGAATTGGAGAATGCGCCATTTTATGGAAAGTAGAGATTAAGTTTTGTGAGTTCATTGGAGTTGATCACAAGATCGTTACAACTTATTGTAGCTTCAGATTTATTCCTTGACTAATAAGTTATGTAGCCGACAAGATCAATTGAAATGGCAGATTTTTATATTTCTTTCCTTGCTTTGTTGTTTAATTCGATTCACTGAATTCAAAGTAAAGCATGTTAAGGTAGTTCTGTGATTGATAGAACAAGTTTCTAAAGGTATTTATCATACTACTTGCCAAACGGGATTGACAATTATATTTCGAAATTTCTGTCTACAGAATTTACAAACTCACATTTTCACTATTTATTAAATTTCTTTTATGTTTTGGGGACAATCGCAGGTAGTTTCTTTTATTTGTCAGTTATTTTATAAAAGGTACCACTTTATAGATTTTATCCAACACATGACAGTTATGACTGTCATTATTAATGTCATTTTAGACAAGTAAACTTTCAAATAACACACTAGTGTGTTATAATCCATAACTCACAAGTGCCTAACTCACTAGTGAGTTATGAACTCACGTTCATATTTAAAGTAGTATTCTATTTATTTATTTATTTATTTATTGCCCGTGGCAACCAAACGAACATCCTACTTTAACCAAAATGTAAAAAAGTCACTGTCAAGTCATTCTGACATTTATAGAGTACTGAGATTCAAGTAGCTTTGATTTGATCACAATGCTTATTAATTATTTTCTCATAAAAAACGATTTCTTCCACTTGTTGGATAAAACATTGTATGCCACTCGCGTATTGTGTTTCCTAAGTCACTTGAGAATTTATACCACTCGGCCTGATCTTCCCGCGTGACTTGTTTTAACATAACACACTAGTACCATAAATAACTATAAACATAATTTAATAACAAATTTTGATATGATAAATTCATATCAAATTTTATTTATGATATGACATGACATATATATGACATATTCATAATTTGTCAAGAATATTATGAATTTCTGCACTAAATAATGAAATCACTTTTAGGATCTGAGATTTTTCTGAATGTTTGAGAATATATTCTATTGGCTAAGATAATATAAAAAAGCTGCTATTAGGCTACGCAAGTGAACATTCAATTTTATTCAGAAACAAAATTTACTCCAGAAACTTTATTTAACACACGTATTTATGCAGAATTTCCTCAACTTTTCCATAAAAATGTTTATGATTCCAGAATATGAGGCATTAAGTGGCTAAATTGGCGGTGTGTCCATCAGACTACTTCCTCAAATTTCATTGAAAATATTCGATAGTAGAGTAAGTTGTAGTGCGCCGGTATGTATTTTGCAAGTGTGCGGTGAGTGGAACAAGCGCGCGCGGTCGCCACGGGAACAGGAAAACAAGAGGGGAGAGTTTTCGGGGTTTGAGAGAACGGGGTCTTATCCGGCAGCACGAGGAAGGAGGAGCGGCGCCTGGATGTAGGTGCGAGGTCCTGAGTGCTGTGTAGGGATTGTTTCCTTGTTGGAGACACGAGGGCGACCAAGGGACCTTCTCGACCATTGGCGGGATCACCGAGTGGTGGAGCCGGAGCCTGTGCCACGGAAGGCGCACAGCGGGCAGCGGAGGACCGGAGTCCATGGTGTTCAAGGAGTTGTGAGCGTATCATATTGTGTTAATCGAGACGCGACCTGTGTTTTTTAATAGAAGTATAGACCAACACTCCTGCGTATTTGTACCCCCCCCCCCTAAAACTTATTAATTTGGAACTCTCGGACAACGCAGTGTGTCGTTGCCAAAGGGAGGCCACTACAAAGTATTTAATGTTTAAAAACAATTCTTTTTGAAAATCCGAAAAATGACGAGACTAAAGCGTTCTGTAGAGAAGATTTAGCTTAAAATGTTATTAAGCTGTATTCAACGCAATCGAAAAAGTGTTCAAAATTTATAAGAAAATATTAAATTAGATTTTGAGAAAATTTTTCCAAAACCGAAACATAACATGACGTGTACAGTGCTCTAAAGCGAAACATGTTATAAAAATGTTGTATATATGTACCTACATTCATCGGTAGAATAAGGACTCAAAGTTTCGAAAAAAAAACAAATTTGATAAATTTTGAGAAAATTTCTAAAGACCGAAAAATGACAAGAATAGAGGACCCTTTAAAAAATGGCGTTGTTGAAATGAAAACAATATATGATAAATTGTAGCCAATAGTGAATTATGAAGAGAGAAAGTCGAAAAAATTTCACTACATATTTCGTTACTTAATTGGCTATATTTCATTCCGCATATAACACATTGAATGTTTAACTTTTTACTCACAATTTAATGGTAACAAAAAATACAAGGGTAAAGCCAATATTTATAAATCAAATTGAATAATTTAAAGCACAAAGACTGTCTTCTTGCAAGTAAAATTAAGTTTGTTGTTCCTAAAATTAATTTAAGAAATAATAATCCAATATTATTTTATACTGATCCACTAAGCCTCTCGCCCCTCAATAAATTGCTAATAGAATGTAATCTTGCCATTCTAATATATATATCTAATACTTCCCATTGAAACAAAGCATCTTATTATATTTAAACAGGTGTGAACTTTGTGTTGTAGTTATAAATATCGTGTCTTGTCTTATTAATGTTTATGTTATTCATTTTGTAAGCTTATGTATTATGATCAACCACTAAGTTATGTTATGTTTAAGTAAGCATACAGTAATGCACTCCACTCTTATTCTGTAATTACCTATGGTGTTTTATAAGGGTCTAAATAAATTTATAAAAACTACAAGCTATACAAGCAAATGTATAATGAATTATATATGATGATGGTGATAATAATGATATAAAATCTTTATTAAACAATAGTCACTTTTAAGATCGGACCTGAGATTACTTTGAAACTTTGGGAATATATTCTATTGGCTAATATAAGACGAAAAAACTTCTAATTACTCCCCAGAGATGAATCTTCAATTTTATTCAAAGGCAAGATTTATTAAAAAGGCCTTTTTTAACACACAAATTTGTGTAGAATTTTCTCAGCTTTTCGATAAAAATATTTATTATTTCCGAATTAGATCCCATGTGGCAAAAATGTTGATTTATCCATCAGACTGCTGTCTCAAATGTTGTCTCAAATGCTTCAAAATCGAAAAATGACAAGATAAAAGTGTTCTTTGGAGAAGATTTAGCCAAAAGTGTTATTAAACTTCGTTCTACATATTATATTGTAGACTGAATACGTGTTATGTGAATTATGAAGTTTAGGCGAAGGGTGAATGGAGGAGAGACTACACTATCAGACTGGTCTATAAAATAGATGATCTCGTCTTCCAATAGGGGCTCTTAAATAGTTTGTAAAGAGACTTCAAGCAAATGACGATCACCCAAACTCTCCACTACACCCCATAACTACTCTACTCTCTACTATCCTAAATAGGATAGCGCTGATACGCTAGATTAGATTTACCCATTCGCCGTCTCCCGCAGTTTTAATCGGAGACACTGCGGCATGGTGACATTTCGTACACGTGAAGGCTATAAAAATCCCTCGTGTAAATCGGATTTATCCTCTCGCCAATTACTTCCAGATTTAGAATAGATTGCTTTGACCTCTTCACGGAGTTGACGAGAGTATCTTCCCTCCTTCACCCTCTACCTCCTCTCGCTCCTTTCCGCGTCTCGAGGTTTTAATTTCCGGCCAATAAAGCTAAAGTTGTTGCGGACGAGAGAAAATCCCATCGAGGTCTCGGTGTAAATGGAAAAATAATAAATAAATCGTACGGGATGAGGTTTACTGGAGATGTGTAGAAATTCAACGCCCACCAACCTGTTGGTCTCGGATTTATGCAACCCAGATTTCGAGGTCAGATAACGTTGGATCTGGCTTGTGAAGCATTTTTAAAAATGTATGTCGTTAACTGACGGTTAGGTGATATCCCGAAATATTAATATTTAACTTTCAGTCCATCGTATTTAATTACACATTCATTTGTTTGTAGAAATGTATTTAGAATTTTTTTTGAAATCGGCCTGGAGAAGTACTTTCAAACTTTAAACATTCATTACTATCCAATACGTATGATAAAATATAATATCATTTTTTGCTAAGTGTTCTCATAGGGATAGTATACAGTTGTCCTTTTTCAATTTTTAGAATTTTACTTGAAATCCACATTGAGATTTTTATTGACTTTCTGAATTGAATATTGTTGTATTGGGAATCTCTATATATATATCAAAATGAATTGCTGTTCGTTTGTCTCGCTAAAACTCAAGAATGGCTGGACCGGTTTTGCTAATTTTTATCTTGAAATATTTGTGGAAGTTCAGGGAAGGTTTAAGCGACGAGAAACATAAATAATAAGTAACGGAAACACGAAAAAAGGTACGTTTTGTAATTTGACATTTGTAAACAAACAAATGAAATTATAGTGTCAGTTGGTTGTTAAAGAAATAAATATTAAGACGATTATTAAAATCTATCATCAGTTTGTCAGTGCGCGAGAACTTTATTAATTTTAAAATGCCAAGAAGAAGACGACCTGACTTGAAGACAATCAAATGTGCGACGAGCTGCCTCACGTACAAATCGCACTGACACCCAGCGAAAGACAGATAAAGATAACACTCGGATTGGTATGACAAAATTGCGTTCAACAGTGAATACTTATGAAGTAGATAGGCTTAGAATGTAACGACTTCGGGCACATCAATAACAACAACAGCGAGCACGACACAATGAAATAGAGCGATTCCGCAGACGCAGTATTCATGTTAACCTAGAACGAGTAGCATTCCACTACGACCTGGAAATATATTATTGCGCCGGCTAATCCGTAACGATTGGAGAAATGACAATCATTTGTCAATATTGTAAGGCGTTAAAATACAGCGGTGAATCTACTGCATTATGTTGTGCTGGTGGTAAAGTAAAATTGCCACAATTATTCCCACCACCAGATCCATTACGCTCATTAGTTTCTGGGGTGGGAAATGACTCTAAACATTTCTTGGCCAACACCCAAAATTATAATAATTGCTCTCAAATGACGTCGTTTGGTGCTACGCATATTGTACAGGAAAATTTCATGCCCACTTTCAAGGTAGTTTTTGATAAATTAGTTATTACAAATTTAAAAAGATAATATACAATTTTAGATACAAGGACAGTGTGCGGAATCAACTTGGAGTTTCTTTGTTTCGCGCATGGGCAATTATACGTCGCGTGATCGCGAGTCGTAAAACCATGATCTTTATATATTTAGGCACCGCAAAAAAAGACAATACATATAGTACATCAGAAAGCCTTAAATTGATTATGTGTATAACTGTGTTGCATTTAATTTAATATAGATAAAAATGTTATATCAAGTTTTGACCATATTTTTCAAAAATATATGTAGGTGATACGACGTCCACCGGGTCATCTATAATTTTTATTTGTCCTTCTTTTCTTAAACTTTACGTGGCATTGCAACGCATGCCGGGTACAGCTTGTATTTGTAATAAAATATGAGAGATAGTAGTCCGCACCTTTTTAATTGTTTTTGTTACTGAAATTTAACTACTGTGTCCGTTATATTTGCGTTAAATAAATATAGCTGATTAATGCAACACCCATAAATTCACAATATATAACAAAGTAGCTCCCCATTAAGTTGCCTGATGACGTGAGCATAATAAAACAACTTTGCTACACTACCTCACAAATGAACAAGTAAATATTTGTATTAAAGCACCATTACATACTTATAGTATCAGTAGTATTATAGTATTAATATAACGTATAAAACTACAAATCAAACTAAATACGAACAGATTTTTCCCTTCACATTTGTTTACCTGTCGTCGTCGCTGGAATTAAATTAAAAACAGATCCTCCCGTCCCCATTTAATATAAATACATGAACGGTTAAATTCTCCGGATGGCCAGATTTAAAATTTAAATTTTAATTGAACGCCATCGTGGGAGGTGCAGATAAACGACCTGTGTTGGCGATACGGAAAAATATTCCAATTCCGGATTCGGTCCTTTCCCATAACGAGACCAATAACTTAAAACTTTATTCGGCAGTTGTGGTACGTGTTTCCGGAAAGTGTAATTGTGATTTTTAACTTTTGTCTGATTGTGTTTGTTGAGGTAATTTTGGTGTTTTGGGAGTAGGGGAAAGTTCACCAAACATCATTAAAAATGGAGAGAACTTCACTGAAACTCATTGTAAATACTGTTTGCTGTAAGTTGTAATTGTTCCCTAACAAAAAAAAAATATTTTGAAAAAATATTAAAATTGATTACTTATTAATATTATTAATTAATTATCATCAATTACATAATATACAAACAGTACCCGGCATGCGTTGCAATGCCACGTAAAGTTATAAAAAGAAAGATAAATAAAAACAATAGATGACCCGGTGGACTTCGTATCAATTAAACATATATTTTTGAAAAATATGGTTAAAACTTGATACAAAATTTTTACCTACTTTAAATGAAATGCAACACAGTTATACACATTATCAATTTAAGGCTTTCTGATGTACTGTATTTTTTGTTTTTTTTTGCGGTGCGTAAATGCCCATGCGCGAAACAGGGAAACTCCAAGTTGATTCCGCAAAATGTATCTGCAATTGTATATTATCTTTTTAAAGTTTTAATAAATAATTTATCAAAAACTACCTTGAAAGTGGGCATGAAATTTTCCTGTACAATATGCGTTGTACCAAACGACGTTGCCAAAATTGAAAGCAATTATTATATTTTTGGATGTTGGCTAAAAAATATTTAGTCATTTCCCACCCCAGAAACTAATGAACGTAATGGATCTGTTGATGGGTACAATTGTAGTAATTTTACTTTACCACCAGCACAACATAATCCAGTAGATTCACCGCTGTATTTTAACGCTTTACAATATCGACAAATGATTGTCATTTCTCCAATCGTTACGGATTGGTCGGCACAATAATCTATTTTCGGGTCGTAGTGGAATGCTACTCGTTCTAGGTTTACAGGAACACTGCGTCTGCGGAATCTCTCCATTTCATTGTGTCGTGCTCGCTGCTGTTGTATTTGATGTGCCCGAAGTTGTTCCATTCTAAGCATAACTATTTCATAATTATTCACTGTTGAACGCAATTCTGTCATATCAATACGAATGTTATCATTATCTGTCTCTCGCTGGTCGTCGGTGCGATTTGCACGTGAGGTAGCTCGTCGCACATTTGATTGACTTCGACGACCTAAGTCAGGTCGTCTTCTTCTTGGCATTTTAAAATCAATAAAGTTCTCGCGCACTGACAAACTGATGATAGATGTTAATAATCGTCTTGACATTTATTTATTTGACAACCAACTGACACTATACTTTCATTTGTTTGATTATAAATGTCAAATTACAAATTGTACCTTTTTCAGTATTCCCTTTACTTATTATTTATTTTTCTCGCCGCTTAAACCTTCCCTGAACTTCCACAAATATTTCAAGATCAAAATTAGCAAAATCGGTAATGACATTCTCGAGTTTAAGCGAGACAAACGAACAGCAATTCATTTTTATATAAATGTAGAGATTAAATTATATATATATAATAATACATATTATTAATTATATTAATAAAGTACTAATATAATCAAAATTAAAACTAAATTAAAATGTTTTATGACTCCTTTTCAAATAGTACGTATATTACATATTACTGAATCACAAATAATTACCTACTTCTTTTATCTACGCCTTTTAATTATTTTTAAATCTTTCTTAGGACAGAAGACACTAAAAAATTTATTGTAAAGAATTTTGTTCCTAAGGACATAATATTATCAAGCACTACAACTTGAGGCTATAAATAGTGGGCAAACAACCAACTAGAAAATCGCTTTAACCTCAGACGACGAATTACATTTGATGTCTATTTCAAAGCCAAATTTATATCACTTGGATTTAACAATTTAACACCTTTGTTTTCTCGTTTGTATTTGGAACAACGCTTTTGCTATACAATTGGCTTTGTGCCTGTACAACTCAAATCTATTTCTACACGTCTAGAAACAATCTTATTTACCTTTCCCTTTTCTTCCTTAAAATTGTAGTGTATAACCTTTGGGTTGTCTGAATTCTTCCACATCACTTTGCAAATTTAGCATTAACTCGTTCGAGGATTTACGAAATCTTCGATTTCTCTCATCGATCAAGTGTTTGCACTCCAGTTTTAAATGTACATAATATGTATATTTTCCTAATGTCAATCTTGGCGTATTGCCACCGGCTGCCAGAGCTCATTACGCACCAGACGATAATATTTCAATACTTGAAGAGGAACAGAACGTAGAATGTTTTCAACCGAGATGACGAAAGAGAGAAATATTTAAAAATGCATATAAAAAATACATTAAATCAAATCTGAAGTACGAAAAGTGCATGGGTTGTTTTGGGTAAGTCAAAAAACTTCAAATTTCTGTACACAAGGTCTGAAGGTGTACGAACTCAAAGTGGCTATAATTATACACATCAATTTGAAGTAGAAACTCTTAATTTCTTTAATACTGGGTGTTACATGATTGTACCAAAAATGTTTAGCAGCTCAGCGAGGTCGTGCATATGTACAGTCAATCATTTAAAATTTACCACACGTGTGATGTGAGGGTAAATATCATTTCGTACAGTGACGGAGATTTCGGCATGCAGTTTAAAATTTTCCGTTCCGCCTCTTGGAAACATGCCAACATTTTAAAATTTTTTAGTCTGCTTTGCCCTTGCTGCGTTAATTTTATATGACTCATCCAGCCGCGGCCGGGATGAAATTATCAAATGAAATGGACTTGTTTATAATAAGCTACTCGTTGCTCTGATATTCCAAAAATTTAAATAACACGTTAATCAAGGATTTTGTAAACAAGCTCATATGTGATTATTTCTTGTTTTGATGTTTATTCGTCAATTTTACATCGCTGAAAGCAGAACGTAATTAAATTTTGTTGTTTTCCCCAAAATATGATGCCTCCCACGGAAATAATGTAAGAGTCTTATCGACGTTGGATGTTTGGAAAAAATTATAAATATTATAAACTTTAAAATAACAAATTGTGATAAGATTTCACTCGAAAAATTTGAAATTAAAATAACAGCGATGCTTTTGGCAAAATGATGACTGTTATCACCATTGTCTCATGGAGAGTGTAGTTGAACATTTCAAAAAACTATAAAAGTCTGCGTCGGACCAGACGGTGGAAGTGAAACTTCTTTGGCCATATGCACACACACACGTGCGCGCGCGCGCGACAGACAGGATATATAAGTGAAATGTAAAAGATTTTTTTTCTTTGGCTGCCGCAACGCTTGCACCGGTCCGTTCGAGTCTGCCGATAGTCTCGGCTCAGGTGATCTCCCACCTGCTGGCAGTTGTAACATCAAACACTTTAGATTGCCTTGCTCCGGGGAAGTGTTACAGACGCCATAAGCACCCGTTCGTCGCTCTGCCGGCAATCCAGCAATAATGCAGGAGACAGCATTTCGCTGGTAACGCCGACTCTCCCGCCAGCTTCGCATGGTAGTAGGTGGTCATTGTCTCGCTGGCCAACTTTTCCCGTCTTATCATCTCCGTCATCATCCCGTGGAAATCTCGCTGCCTAAGGAACGACGCCACTAACATGGCTCGCCACTTTGCCCATGGTCGATCATAGTTGTCGAGATGCTGATGCCAGAGCTTCCCCTTCCCGGCCAACCGCGACTGCAACAGAGTTCTCTTCTCTAAATCTGTCCAGTCGTAAATCGCCCCCAAGTTGATCAATCTTGGAGAGCCATCGCGGTGTCCACACTGCTCTCCAGGCTGCTGGGGTCGATAATTTCCACCATCTTCATCGCCAAAGACGGTCGAAGTCGAGCACTCGCCTGCTCCACTCCTGATTCCTCGCTGCGGCTGGATCCGAACGTTGTTGTCTGCGTCTGCCCCGACACGTTCAGAGCAACAATGCGGCCGCTTGTTGCCTCACCGCTTCCACTATCTATTGCTGGAGTCCTCCCACGACCGCCTTCACGGTGGTCTCTAAAGATTCGCACGTACGCCGCCTCGAGCTCGAGCCCGATCCGTTCGTCTTGTGTTCGAGAATTACCACCCATTCGCCGCGGACCATTCTCCGTGCGCCGTGGGCTTTCATCTCTTCCGGTGTCTCCATGTTCTCATCTGAGGTGTGGTGAAGCACGACGCGTCCTTACTTTTCTCTATGTCCATGTCACGTAATTAAACAATACAGCTCACCGTTTTGTCGCCGCTGGAAGTTATTGTTTCTCGCCGTTTGAGGTTAAGTTAGGTGTCAGCTGAAAGTCTCGACGCTCTGCGGTGTTGCCACGTTGACCTCTTTGGTAGCACATGTAAACGATTTGGCGATCGGCTCGGTTCGCGGGCGCGATGGAAGAGGTACATTTTACGCGCATTCTGGCAACACGGCTTTGTACTCGGATTACTTATCACGCGTGACGCGGTTTTTCGACCAACACCCCATCCCAATGTATACAACGTGCGCAAAGAAGTTTCACTTCAATAATTTACATAAACCACCGCTGAGTTACTATATCAGATGTATAGATTTCAATGAGTTTCGAACGAACAGTTATTGGAACAAAATCTTTTAAAAAAAAATTTTGGCAAACATTTATTCTTAGATATATTTGTACTATTGATGTGAAAACGTCATTTGGAGTGTTGAACAGTAAATTTAAGCATTAAGGGATGACGCGTCCGTTGCACGTTGTGTGATTTCTCCCTCTTTCCCACTCTTCAGCGCAGTGTTCTTTCCAACACATGTTTCCGACAATTACAGGAATCTTCTTATCCAACTCCCAACGATACTCAAAATTGCATTATCATTTCATCCACGGGACATTTCTAACAACATTTTCCAAAAAAAAAACATCACATAATGAACACATTTTCTACGTTTAATACCCAAATGTGATGCGTTCGTAGGTACCAAAGGAACTCTCCGCTGTAGCTAACTTTAAGTCGACGAAGTGAATGAGGATTACTTTAGGTGGAAGTGTGTGTGGTTATGTTTGATGACGTCATTGCCATTTTGTAACTTTATTTGATATTTGGAAGAAATGTTTACTATCTTCCTATCTACTAGCTATATATCTATCTATGTATCTATCTATATATATTCCAATCTACTATCTAATATCTGATGCAGGAGTCTCACGCCGCTCACTTCGTTATACAGGGTGTTAGGGGTTTAACTGTCTTTATTTTAAGAGGCGATAGTATTCACCAAAATAAGCAAAAAAAAACATATAACAGGGGTCCTAAAACAAACCGTTTTCCAGAAAAAAATTAGCAAACTTCTAATTTTAAGGTGTAAAAATTCAGTTTTATTAAAGAATGTCACATAATTTTGTACGTGAAATGACTATAACATATATTCTTTCAATGTATTTATGTATAATTTTTAACAATACAATTTTCCCTTTAAAGAATAAACAAATATTTCCAGTCAATACAACTCGATAAAGTGCCTATGATGGGGTGTGGCAACACCGCGAATTTATCGCACACGTCGCGTAACATTGACCCCGCACAGCTGTTTACGTGTATTTATACGTATCCTTTCTTGTCGGTGTTGCCAAGTTGTGGTGAAATGCCTTGATAAAATAACTCGACTTTTCTCAAAAACGGTTGATTTTAGGACCCCCGTTATATAAGGTTTTTTTACTTGTTTTGATGAATACTATCACCCAATAAAATAAAGGCAGTCAAACCCCTAACACCTTCTATATACAGGGTGATTCTCAAAAACATAATCGAAATACAAGCTGTCAAACTTACACCTATTTTATTGTTTGCTGTTTACACCTGTTTGCTAAACATCCAGAAAAACCTCACCTAAGAATGTGTAGAACACATTTTTTCTTAAAGATTTAAATTTTTTTATTTAGATTTGATACAATCGTGTAAGTTATGACACCATCAATAATTTTTTAAACTAACGTTTTTTCTTTTTCTAAAAATTAATAAAGTGTTGAATTATCGTTAAAGGAATATCATAATATTGGTAGTTTACTAACACGGAAATTTTTATAACAACCGTTTATTTAGAAGTCAGAGAGAATTGAATATGTTTTGATTAGTAATATGTACTTTCATAAAATTATTAATTAATTATTAATAAAACCAATAAAGTTGATCAAAAGATCGTTTATCAAAATAATTGTATTGGGATAATCTACCGGGACCCAGGTTGCAACATTCTTTTGTTGAAAAATCTGAGAAGAATTCACGAATTCTATTAATTCTCGAAGTTTGTAGGCATGTTTCTGTGTGAAATAAAATATGGTGTCCCTTAAGCTGAAATATCGTTTTCATAATTCCGAGTTCGAAAAAAGCTCACAATTGATCACGCAAAGAAAAATATTATTGCTAAGCAAACTTGCCTAATATTTAATTGCTTAATTATTGCTGTCAAACAGACGACCGGTCTATACGTGCAACTACCGTTTAAATCCCCAAGTCATCCTAGCTCTATTATCCAATAAAATTTATGTAAGGCTATTCCAGCTGAGCTGAGCACTAGAATAGCTATTGCTTTTTGGAATCGTCTAGGCAATAATTTTATTTGCGCAATAAATTATGGGATTGGTCAACACTCGGGCTTACGGTAATAACTAAGGGACACTAAACTATGTGAAATGTAGTAGGTCATTAGGACATTCCATATTAAGGAAATTATTCAATTTTGATGGCATGTAACCCTTTCAATCGAGCTATTAAACTTTTAGTATTCATGTTAGTAGTGCTGTAGGTACAAGGCATCTACCAGAATCGACCGATACACTTTTACATTTTTAATACACCCTTTCGTCGAGCTTACGGGCAAGTTTTCATACGCCATAAACGACATCAAACTTAGCATCCTTCCCCGATACTATCTGGCTTCCATCAACTTTCCGGAGTCCCGTCATTCCATCAGGATACATGCCCGTTTCGCAAGCGAAATATGACACGTTTGCTCGTAAAAAAGAGGGCCTCCTACAAGCGTTAAATCCTTTCTGTTTTTTTTTTAAGTTTGCTCGACGTATCCCGCGGGATAAGCCCGGAGCGGGAGTGCTGACTTTGCCCTCTCCCCGTTCCCCGATCCACTCCCGAGGAATACATTAGAAGGTTATGGGACATAAAATATCGTTTCTAGGTTGTGAATGGAATTTAAAACGAAAACACGATGGTGCCCTTAGGAAGCAATAACGTCCGCAGGTTGCATTTACGGGAAATTAAGCTCGGTAATAAGTTGTAAGACGTGAATGGCGCTATGAAATCGCGTCTTTGTGATTCTTTTGTGGCTTTACTGGCTATTTCAAAAATATGTGCGCTCAAATGTGCCATGTAATGACGTTATTCAGTGAACGTAAGTTTCCAACGTTCAAAACATTCATAAAATACTGAGTGGTGAATTCAAGCTATAGAAATGTAGGTACACCAATACAATATTTTCTATCAACCACAAAAAGAATATGGCAGCACTGTTTGTTTCTCTAGAACTGAAATATTACTTTATGTTACCATCTACGAACCTTAACCACAAAACCATCTCTATCAAATGTATCTAATCTTCTTTAAAAAATATTTAAATATATTTTCTGCAAGCCGCAAGCTCAAATTCTATAAATTTCCTGAAAAGTATTTTTCTCGCCCATTCTCTGCAGAATGGCACAGCATTTTCTGAAGTTAATATTAAATTGAGCAATCTAAAAACAACACTGTTTTATGACCAATTTCACCCCAAACGACGGTAATGGAAACGTAAACAACGCCCCGTGCAAAGTCCATTTGTAAAAAACGTAGTTTCCATTAGGAACACAAGTAAATTCAGAGTGCTGGTGATTCACACAAGTGTTCATTTAAATGTTTCACGTGCTCGGTTGCGTTAGAAAAATTATTATTAATATTAAAACTTAAAATAGTGAGTTTTTAATTCTTCACAGTTCATAATTGAAGAATTTTTCATTTTCAGGCCTCATCAAATTCACAACGAACAAGTGAGGTATTCGGGTAAACGGCACTCTCACAATTAATGGGAAAACTACCAAGTTAGTCGCCTTCAGGATCATAGCTCTGGTAAGTGCAATTTAATTTTCAATTAAAATGTTCGAATCTGCCAACATCTAAAGATTTAAGACTTGTAAAAGAATACAACGAGCAACAGGTGTTAAGACGGGTTAGTGTCTGGTAATAAGGGGTTCTCGACTTGGCAAAATCACTCCAGAAGGACAGGCTATATCAGCCTAATTTATTATTGCAAGTATCGTTGGTGGATCACGAAAATAAAATAAATTTTGTGAAGAAATGTGCATTTCGTTTCGACACAAATCAAATACGAGCTATAGCTTGCTAGCTAAAATATGACACTGAAATTGGGAAGTACTCAGACTCTTTCTCTAATTTCTTATCGTCTACTTGTCAAAAATGACAAACACAAACATACAGTATTAGGGCACTGTACTAAAAATTTCAATAAATTCATAATAAGTAGGTTACTACTATATTGCAACATCCTCCGAGCACTTCCTCAAGTCACACATCAGGAGCCAAATGTGCTTCTTATCATGGTGGTCTTAAATTTTCAATAATATTTCAGGAAGACTGAGGAATATAACTATAATATCTTCCAATATGAATTGAAAGATCCCATAAGGACCCTTGGAAAATGTACTAAATATCATGTTGATCTGCTCATTTTAATAATAATTTTAATAATTAATTTAAATTTTTAATAATTAATTTTATTCATAATATTATTATGAATACTATTTATTTATGAATATTGTGAATATATTATATATATTTTATCAATTTTATTAATTTAATAATTACTTAATTATTAATGTAATAATAATTATATTTAAAAATAATAAAAAATAATAAAAACAATTAAAACAATATAATTAATAATAAATACTAATAATAATATAGAATTAATATATATTTAATATAATAATTAATAATTAATTGCAATACGAAGGGTGTTTTGCAAAGATCTAGATAAATTATCGACCGATTTTGATCGACAACTTAAAATAAAGATACTTTTGAAGCCTATAACTTCCTCATTCTACTTTTTCACCTACGATGAAAGCGGGAAATTTTACCCTTTTCCACCCTTAAACATGGATTATTAACGCAGGACTCAAAATTAGCTGTATCTTTTGATGCAGTTATCTTCAGTTAAATCCCCAATACAAATGGTGTCCAAATGCTGTTAAATTTAGTTTTCACGAAACTGCATCTTTTTCTTGGTAACTGGGCTACAAAACTCTGTCAGGAAATTAGCTAGGGCAATACCTACGTATCCTAATTTAAGATGTATCAGTTCAAGCATCAATTTGATCACAGGGTTAAATGGATATTTAACGGAAATGTCTACATTATTGTCTTGTCTTATTAAGTTAACGTCTCTTTTTCGCTGCTGTGGCCAATTTGGACGGGACCTACAGTTTAACGTGGGCTCCGAACCACGGTCCTCGAGCACGGTTGGACCCCCTTAAGGCTCTCACCCCAGTTGATCCACTCCGTGCTCTACCGACTCAGGGTGTGTGTATCCTAGTCCCGCCCTCCTACAGGATATCCGATCCTATCCGGCCTGGTTACCGGCGTGAATAGGAACGGGATTTTGGATACATTTTACACACTTCCCGCAACAATCACAACATCCATGGATTACGTGGGATTCGAACCCACGACGACAGTGATCGCCTGATTCAAAGCCAGCGCCTAAACCACACGACCACCGCCGCCCCCAAAACATTATTAAAGTTGTCGATGTCCACAAACTCGAAAAAATTTTGAAAGATCAATAAATGATATTTTGTAAATTTAGATATCCGTTTTTAACATCTTATGTTTTTCTAGCTGTAACAATTCTTTTTGAAAATTTGTTTGTTGAATAACAAAAATTAATTCAGGAGATTCTAGTTCGGTTTCGTACAAGGGGTTTCTATTTATGTTTCTATTTATTTTCACAGTTTTAGGTAAAACTGAATTTGATGATTTTAAAAATCATTTTTCGTTTCTTGCTATACTGAGTTAAGAGCAACTGATGCACGTTATTCTGATAAATCTTGACTGCTCTTCACCTTATCTGAATTATCATGGTTTTCATTGGAAATTGTCAAAATCAAATCTGTAAATATTTCCATAAGTACCTACCGAAGAAATTGCTGTACCTCAAATGTGTTGAAATTTTCAAAATGGCCTGCAAAGAAGTCTTATTAAATGAACAAATTGCGTCACTTTTTCTTGTACAACTTTCTCGGACGGGGCACCGTCGTTGGTGTCGTAATAAAGTTTCGAAAGTTATGCGTCCAACAACTCACGAAACTTAGTAAAACACCTCAAGACGAACTTTCTGTTATGATGAAAGTTTGCACGATTTCTGAGCAACTTAGTTACAGGTGAATGTATTAATATGTTACAATGAAAAGAGCATTACGTTCAAAAACACTTTCTTTCTTAAGAAAAATATCTTAAGGGTTCAGTTTAGCCATTCTCTGCTGAATCACATGTCGTTTCTATAAAATGATATTAAATTGAACAATTTGAAATTTGAATAACGTAGTCTTTTTGTTTCCAATGTTTTTAAAATTTCAAAAATTACACATAAACCCCAAATTCGATAACTGAGTTCGGCCCGCGTTATGAAACCCAGATTCGTCAACTTTAAAAAGCGTCCCACTATATTTATTCGTTAGTCGATACTTTCCGAGTCGGAGCTGGAAAATTCTTTTGGGAGCTTTCCACGTTTTTCTTTCGGTCAACCCGCCGGACCCCTTAAAAATGGATCGTAAAATGGAAATGTCTCGTCGGGTTTCATTCAATTTCTCGTCGATTTCTTCAATTTTCGTTATGTTCCATTCGGCCCTTCTGGTAAGGGACGTGCGTGCTTCGTCGACTACTGATTGTTACGGAGGGAAATTTCGTAAACATCAAAAATTGGTAATTTCGTTTCAGTAGATATTTGAATTGAGGCTGGTTTGAGTGAGTAAAAACTTGGAGACTGGGAAACGTTCACTAAAGCGGGATAAGCCAAAATGATTCTTCAACCGAAACTCACCTTAAGAAGCTATAAACCACATACGGAGCTTTTCTATCGAAACGCATGGTGGAAAATCAACAAGAGCAAACGAGAAACTAACACTAGTTCGTTAGTATGACAGAGATGGATGTTTTGCAACGTTGCCGGCCGAGCAGGCAGTCCAAGTCAACGCGTATCGCGGTCGCGTATCGCTTTACACTTTCGGGTGTGTGAGGAGCGAATGAATGTGATGTTTCGCGAGATAGCAACATCGCAAAAGTTCTTTCTCTGTTTAGCCAACGAGAAATATATGGCCTTTCTCTCGCTCTTACGTTTATCCCATCCCGCGACTCTGTAGAAACGATCTTATATCTTCGTAATGAAGGTCTGACTAAATGGACATTGCAGCCAATGAAACCAGTCACTTTCGTGCAACATTGAATGAACCCTATGAAAAATGATAAGCTCCAAAGGGTCTGTTGGGATCAAATACGTATTCTTAAGACAACAAGTTGTTAAATTGCCGAACTGTATACAGCCCTAACGATTTTTTGAATATCTTATATTAACTTCGATACGAGCGTACTCGCTAATGGAAAGTTATCCTTCAATTTGTAAGCAAAACAGTCGAGCCTCAGCTGTCTAAATAAGTCGATTTGGAACGACTTCGCCCAACGTTCGACGGGTCTTCGTCCCTACTTCGAACTTCCTTCCGAACTCTTAATTATACTCTAATCCCGAGATTTTATATCGCTTACGATTCACTCTAGAATAACGACAGTTAAGTTTAAATCCGAGGGGAGGAAAGGGAGGACTCGTCTTCGTAATTATTTTGATTCCATCTAACTAACTTGCTCCTCTTTTCCGAAAACTCCCCCCTGTCCGGGACGGGAAGGAGGGGGAGCTCTAAAGTGGATGAAATCTCGGAGGAGACGAGATTATGAAGTTAAGTTTGATTTTATTTCACCGTCCGATATCCTCTTGGAAGGGGATAGAATTACAAAAGTTTAGCGGATAATCGACGCAACGATTTCGGTCTAACTGTGAACGGTCAGTTTGTTCAACTCGGATTAAATCCACAGTAAAGTTGAGTTCAAGTTACATGGAGAGTAATATCTATATATAATTCTTCTGTTCGTGTGTATCACTGAACTCTGTGCAGTACTAGTCTGAACTGTACTGTAGAAAAGAAATCAGTGCCTGTCGAAAATTACAGTAATATACTATACAGTTTCGTGATGTGTTACATAGAAAAAAATGGTAATTCACGAAAAATAATTTTTCCTAAAAAACCAAAAGTTTATGCGAAAATAGAAGTTTCCTATCGTTCTTCATGTCTTTCGAAGCACTAATGACGATTTTTTTGGTGAGTTTAAATTTCAATCCCATAATATGTCAAATGGCAATTCCAATGATTCCAAAAGGAATCATCTCCTAAACTAATAGTTGGTGTTTTCGTACTAGTTATTCACAGTACCTTCTAGTAAAATTAGAATAACGTCAAAATTCATTTTCCGATAAAACGAACCTGAGCCCATTACATTATCTCGGATAGATGGCGGCCGATAAGGCACGGTTCAATCTACCATCGCTTAAATATCAAGACTAAATTTAGCTTAGCCAACCGCCCCCTCCAGCTGTCCTGAGTTAATCCAACGTCAGAACCAATACTTGTCTGTGACAAGCCGTACGTGATCCGTATTTTTCCGTTGCGTCTGATATCCGTTTTCCGTTCTACCGACCGATATATGTAATTGTGAACGGTACCGACCGTTGATCTAGACCGACCGAACTACCCGTTATCTGTTACGTAATTTTCCCTAAACTCTGCTTGTCACCGCCGTTAATTTTCAGACCGCCGAATTTTTTGTTATATGTAACTGTGAACGTACCGCCGATATCCGTCAATTGTGATCGTCACCGCCGTTAATTTTAAGGCCGCCGAATTTTTTTGTTACATGTATCTGTGATCGTTCCGCCTTTATATGTTATGTAATTGTCCGTTACCGACCGATATATGTGAGTGATCTGTAGCACCGTGAAAATGTCCGTCTCTCCGAACCGATTTGAATTAATTTCCCCCTCGTCGTGTTAGGGAAAAATTAATTCATCACAATCTTCCGCTCGCTCTCTCGCTCTTGCTCTCTCGTAATGTAAAAAGGCCGTGTTACCGAATATTAGACACTGCACGTTTTCCTATCGTCTGCGTATTTAGCTATTTCTCTTTCATCGTGAAATTGTTAGGATAATTTTCCGCATTTTTCGCATTTTCAGTATTAAGAGAGTTTTTCATATCTCAGGTTCTAACTATTTGTAAGAGCATTTCTACTTTCCGTTTCCGCATTTTCGATTTGTTAAATAATTTCTCCTCTTCTCACTGTTATTTAGAATACCTTTTATTTCTCTCCAACTGTAGTAATAATAATATGTTCGCATTTGTGTATTTCCTTTCCGAAATACATAAATAATTGTAAATAAGTTTTTTTGCCGATCTCCGTTCGACGACCTAGCGCCTCAGGTGTTAGTCGTACGAATTGTTTCTCGCTGCCGTTTGGAAATAAAATAATTTAGGATTTTCTATTTTTGAGCGTGTGTTTCATTTCTACAGACAACCCTGGTAATCTCCTGAGTTCGTAAATTACCCAGGCATATTCCCGAGGGAGAAACCCTTAAAAATCTGGCGCCCGAGCAAAACCGTAAAACCGACTTTTAAAATCCTTTTCCGAACTCCCGAAATCCGTCCCAGCGCCAAATCTCCCAAGTAACCGCACTAAGCGCGTTAAACTGTTACTAGAAATAACTTCATTATTTAAAACTCGCTTCTATTGCATCGCTACAATAAGATTCCTTCTTTGCTACAATGCATGGAAGAAGATTGATGATGTTCGCAATTAGTCGTGTACTCCCATTGTGACATTAACTTTTATATTCATTCTTCATTATTGTGAACAAATACTGACTATTTCTCTATCCTGGGTAAATTGTTTTTGCTTGTGTCAAAACCCCCAACCCATGCATACTTAGGGACCCATTAGGCCCCTAAGCGTGACAATATAAAATATCAGTAATAGCTTTCATTTAGTTGCATAACGTTTAAAGTTTAGATAGGCTTTGTTAAGCTAGTAATAAGTACTCTTGTACGTAATTAACGCTGATGTGATGTTTAATAGAGTTACTAATAAATGAAAATAATTACTGTGGCTATTACCTCCAGTTACTCTACGACCCATAAATTATAGGACACTCTTGTGTGTCGTTTATAATCTTTAATTCAATTTATTTCCTAGAATGCAAGAGAGAACATACAACGTGCAACGTAAGTCCAACATATTATAAAGACAACTCGCATCTTTTCTTCGTTCGTCGATTTTGACCGGTATGCAATACACAATACAGGTGAAATTTAACTTCTTGATTTGAACAGGTTGCAGTGTAATTACAGATTACAGTGTTTAATACTATGGCTCCACAAATTTTAATTTAAAAATCACTACAAAAATAAAGCTGGGAATAAATTTTCAATTCAATCAAAACTAGTATACCTATTATGTTAGGCAGACTTTTTATGACAGATTGAATTTGCAAATCACATATTCTAATTATGATGATTCCTGAGCTATATTAAATTCAAGATTAAAGTTGTTTTTAAAAAATCAAAAACTTTAATAGAATCAATTTAAAAATGATGGAAACTCTAAAGTAGCCATTTAGTAGTCAGTAGTCATTTGATTAATTGGACTGAATTAACTATGATGACTAAACAAGAACAAGTAGATTGAATAGTTTCAAAACGAGAAGCACAAAAGGTACTGCCCTTAATATAGGTGAAAGCCCCTCCCCTCGGAATATTAAAAGGAACTCAAATATAAATATCAATGATAATAAATAAATATACATAAAATAAATGGATATAATGAAGAAGGCTGTCGTTTTTGGAGTACTTTAGATAAGGTTTCGACCATATTAGTAGCTTCCGCCATTTTGACATAACCTGTCTATAACCTAAAAACCACATTTTTATAAAAAGAAACTCTGGAAATTAGGACATTTTTATGAAATAATCAGACCCATACAGCTTGTTAGGATTTCTTTAATTGTGGTGGTAATATTGAACAACCATGTTCCATGAATTATCTATCAAAAGCAAATGGCAACTAATTTTTTAATTATAAAAATGTAAAGTACGGACCTGGCCTACCAAAAGCGTAGTGTGAAAACATTTCTACAGCCGGTCCTCGATATGTATCTCAGGATATCGCATGAAAAAGGACCGAGGTCATTCAGTCGCTTAATTTTCACTGTACAGTAAATGCTGTCAAAACTTCTGCTTCATCTTTATCCTTGTGACATAACTTCCGTCCTACTCTAATTGCAAAAAAATTGAATCCAAATTCGAGCAAGTCTCTCTTAGACACATACACACTCTTTAGCAAATAAGCAGAGAGAGATAGGGAGTTAGAGAGAGAGAGAGAGAGAGAGAGAGAGAGAGAGAGAGAGAGACTTCCTCTCTCCTAAAAACTTACTCCTCGACTTCGCTTACGTAAATTCACTTCGACCATATCTAATTCCATAATTGACAGTTAACGCGCACCCTCCGGAATTAGATTAGAACTAGTTTTGGGGCCTTGCCAGAACTAATTCTTCCGGAGCCGCTACCAATTCTAATTAAATACTACCGCGCTGAAACATGTTATCGACATGAATTCGCATCCAGAGATTTATTACGGGGAACGAGAGAGAGGGGCAATCGATCTTCGGAAGGTCCGTTATAGTTTGATCGGCACATAAAGTTGTAAAGGGGACAAGAAGGGCCGAGCAAGCGAGGCAAATGTACCTTCATACATTCAGACTAATGATGGATAGCACGAAGTTCAGGCACAAAGAATTTTTTAAACAGGCTGGAATTTAGGCATTCTAAAAAAATGCACTAAAAATAGGCATTTACTTAAAAAAGTACATATGGAAAGTAAGCATACCTATTTTTAAAATATATACATCTTAAAACACTAAATATGGCATTCTTGCAATTAAATATATGTACTGTCAAATCATCAATAGCAAGACCTAATTGACATTATTTATTACACGGTTTTAACTTCCTCATATAAGAAGTATTGATGAATTTGAGTTAGTAGCATTACTTGAGGTATTAAGGTCCCTTGAATCCAAAAAATATGTTTTGAAAAACTGCCTATGTGGGTGTCTATGCAACGTTTTTCTCTGAAAGTAAAAACCAAAAACGGTTTCAACTATGAAATTAAACTTTATGCGTTAAGACCTTCTAACAAGCTTTTCATTACAATCTGATGAAGAGATAGTTTACTCCTGACATTTTTGACATAAAGATTATGAAATTGATTAAATTGGTATATATTGTAACGTTTATTTCCTAATTTATTTACACTAACCTAATTATTCACTACACACTACTTAATTCATCTTAGAGTATTACTGAACTAATTTATATAAGACACTGAACTATTTCTTAACTAATTAATTTATCTCACTCTTAAATGTTAATTTATTTCACTGCTCCGTTTTTCGCTTGTTTACTATGTCGCGCTTCACGTCTAATAATAATTCTTCCCGACCGCAAACCCGCTTATATACAATCCTCAATTGTATTCTCGATAATTCCACAAAGAACTCGATCCATCTCAATAATAATGATTACATAGGAGAAGTCCAGAAGGTCATAAATCACTTTTCCTTAATGAGATGTTGCGGGAACGCTCGGCACGGTTTTTATTGCTCGCCGCTGCGTATAATAAGCGTAGCCGCGTTCCTTTGAGGAAAGCCGCTGAGGTCCGACAGGGGTAAACACGTTTCGCTCTGCTGTTTACATTTCGCGTTACAATATTGTAATGCGAAAAGTATACAGCGCGAGACGTGTTTACTCGTATCGGACCTGGGCGGCTACCTCAAAAGAATTGCCGCGACGCTTAATTTACTTCTATAAAAAAAGACAGCTCCATGAATACTCCCGGATTATTATTTAAGGAAAGTAATTTATGACCTTCTGGACATTTTCTACGTAAACATTATTAAAAGAACAATCGAGTGCTTTGTCGAATTATCGAGCAAATACTAGTACATTCGGGAAAACATTATGGGGGACTATAAAAGTAACGCTGCCGACGAAGGAGATTATTAGTAGACGAAAGCCGCGACAGTAAACGAGCGATATAGCGAAAGTGAGAGCAATTGGAGTGAAATAAATTAACAATTAAGAGTGTGATATAAATTAATTAGTTAAGTGTGTTATATAAATTAGTTTAGTAATAGTGTAAATAAATTAAGTAGTGTCTAGTCTAGTGTACAATTAGTATTAGTGCAAATAAATTAGAAAATAAACGTTACAATATGTTTTTATAGTCTTAATGATATTCTTATGTAATTCAGAAATGTGTATATAATTTGTTCTTAAATGGTCTAGTATGTAGTTTGGACAAATGAAAAGATAAAAAAAAATATTACTTTGATGTTATTTTTTCAACGTGATTTTTTGGAAGTGTAATATTAATTTTAGCAATATTTTGCATATTACAAAATTTTTTGGTTTTTTGGTAATGTTTCAAGTGTGTGATCGATAATTACCCAAAAAATATATATTCAAGGATATTGCAAAAATTATATTAAAATTGCAAAATTTTCGCACTTCATTGGAAAATTCAATTATCTTGACATCATATTCGTGTTCAGCGACTTATGAGTACTTAACTTAGGCGTGATTTCTAACACAATTCCTATATCTGCAAATTAAAACCATTTTTTGCAAGTTTAATATTAATTTTAGCAATATTTTGCGTATTACAAAATTTCTTAATTTTTTGGTAATGTTTCAAGTGTGTGATCGATAGTTACTCAAAAAATATATTTTTCAAGGATATTGCAAAAATGATCCTAAAATGCACTTAATTCCAAAATTTAATTACTTTGACATCATATTCGTGTTCACCGACCTTAAAAACTAATGAGTAATTAGCTATTAGCCGTGATTGCTAACACAATTCCCACATCTGCAAATTAAAACCATTTTTTGCAAGTTTAATATTAATTTTAGAAATATTTTGCTTGTTACAAAATTTATTAATTTTTCGGTAATGTTTCAAATGTGTGATCGATAGTTATTAAAAAAATATTTTTTCAAGCATATTGCAAAAATGACACTGAAATGAAATTGCACAAAATTTTCGCACTTACTTTCAAAATTCAATTATCTTGACATTATATTCCTATTCAGCGACCCCAAAAACCCATCCCGACGTTCAATTATTTTGTTTCGAGATTTTCCGTTACAATTCTTTAAATGTTAAATTTCTCCAGGAGTTTCCTGAAAACTCCCCTCGGTTCATCTCTCCTCATCATACTTCCAAGAGTTTTCCGAAAAGATGAATGTTAATCGAGGTGAAAATTCACTCTGTCGACTTAGAGAACGGCACTTTAAAAATTTCCTTCGCCACGAAAAGATGATTGCTCTCCTGTTCCGGGAAAAGTTATCGTCGGGTTACAATAGATGGTGCAATTAAGAAGTTTCGTTTTAAAGGATAACGAAGTACTATGTAGATGTTTCGTTTAAAAGTGTCGTTTGATGTGCACCGAGAAATTAAAAGTTATTGTTAAAGAGCTTGCTGAGAACTTAAGTGTAACAGATGTGGAGATGGTAGACAGAAAATTTACAGAATGATGCGGCAAAGGTTTCATTCTTATTTTATACTTAAGGTGGTGGAGTGGTACAATTTCTTTAAACTTAGAAAATGTAATAGTGTAACGTTTATTTCTAATTTATTTACACTGTTCTTAATTACACACTACACACTACTTAAATTATTTACACTATTACTAAATTAATTAATTTATATAACACACTTAACTTCTTAATTTATTTGTATCATTCGCTTGTCCGTTTTTCGCACTGTTTACTTTGTCGCGGCTTCACGTCTAATCTCCTCTCTCCGACCGCAAGCCCGCTTATATACATATCTCAAATTGTATTCGCGATAATTCCTGAAAGAACTCGATCCTTCTTTTCCCTAATAATGTTTATATAGAAACGTCCAGAAGGTAATAAATCATTCTTCCTTAATAAGATGTTGCCGGGACGTTGGGGACGGTTTTTTTATTGCTCAATTAAGCGTAGCGGCGTTCCCTTGAGGTAAGCCGCCGTCCGATAATTCGCGCTGCTGTTTACATTTCGCGTTACAATAGAATCAAAACCTTATGTTTGCAGAAAGAACATTTAGAATATTCTAACAAGAAAAAGGAAATATTTTGCAACACAGTGCTATCAATCTACTAAAAATTCAATACTTTCACATTCCCCATAAATCGCTTGAAATTCATCAAAACCTTTATTATATTGCGAGTTTTCCCGAAACGCGATTCTTAATCGAGGCGAAAATTTATCGCCGGCCATAAAATTTTCTGTTCCATAAAAGATTTCCAGTTTTGCGGTTTTGGGAGTTATCGCCGGAATGTTAAGAGCGTAATTAAATTTCCAAGCGTTAAATAATAATGAGGGATTTACTACTTTCAACGATTTTTCCGACCTCATCGGTGTCTGAACTAGGTCATTATAATTTACATCTTTAATCCGTGATTTGGTAGTAATGAGCGATCGATACTGAAACAGCTGTGCTCGTTAATCACTTAATTTATTTTAGCACCTGAGTGGTAATGAGGGACTTTAACCACTGTTCAATGTTCAACGTTGATTTTTTGAAAATGTCTAATGGAACTATTGCTGACTTTACTTAGATACAACTTATCATTTGAACTGTTTCGATATTCTCGATTACTCACTAGAGATAAATAACAACTAGTGATAGACACGAGATCGAGACTTGTCGAATAGTCTCGAGATCTCGAATTTTGTATCTGCTGTTTGTAAAACCCCGAGAGCCATGAATGACAAAAGTGTAGGTGAAAGGTACGTCCGGCTAGATCATTCATCATGTATCTATTAATTTAGGGACCATTTCAGACCCTTCTAACTCTATGAAATTAAGTTATTAATCTCACCAATTGAATTAATTGTTTCATAAATTAGTTTGCTACCACCGATAAACGAAATGTTGGATTAATACTCACCATAATGTATAATTCAGGTTGGTTCAGTTTACTATCAAATTTTGAATTACTTAAAGCATAACAGGCTCCTTATTCACTTCATATCACGATCATCCAAGGAATTTATGAGCTGAAGCACCAGTCTAGAAGAGAACCTGTACTGTTTTCGCGTAATATTTCTTATCTTAGCTACTTAACGAACTCCAATATCGTTAATTGCTTTCTACTTGCAGTACCTGAAAGCGTCCAGTAAATGAGAGTTCCGCTGTTTGCACGTCAAAACATTTAGTCATCTGAAACGCTTTATATGAATACTTTACATCGTTTTCGAGCAACTCACAAATCTACTTTCAAACTTCGAGTTCTCACCTTCCTAAAAACGTCCTAAGTTTGCCCATAACTCTGTCTCCTTGAAGTTCCTTGAAAGCCCCCGTCAGTTCATCCATTCCCGAGTTTTCCGCATGTTAATCGGGGTGAAAATTTATCGGGCGTCGTTATGGACGACTGTTTCATAATTTTCCTCGCCACAGAGGAGTTAAAAAGTGACGCCCTAAAGGATAATTAAGCGTTTTTGTGTTTAAGGAGTAGATGTGGTCCAATGTTAAAGTGTGGGAAAAAAGAATTTCGGCGCAAGATGGTTACTGGATGGTTACGTAGACAAATTAAATTATATTTTTAGTGATTAGACGTGTTAGAGGGATTTGACAGTTAGAAAGTGTTATTGGAAGCATAGCTTTCATATCGCGGGCTTCGCTCGAGGCACTGGTGGCAACTCACGTGGTGGCACGATTAGTGGCAACTCGTGTTACAATTGTTTGTATTGTTGGTTGCCTGCTCCAGGGGTGACGATCGCGCTAGCTATCATTCGTTTCTCTATCATATATATATCAAGCTATGCTCCCCCCCCCGGTCATTTTTGAGTTAGTCTAAGATACTTCTATTTTCGATTTTACACGTTATCACTTAATAGAAAAGTTTTTGAGAAAACAGAAACACGCGAAACGGGATCTGCTATATTATAATTGGGTTGTAAATAAAAAAAGTCATAGCAAAACATACTCGAAATAGCAGTTTTATGATACCGTTAATAACTGTTTAATTGTTAATTTAAATTAATTGAAATATTCATCGTGTTTTGAGTCTCGGTGTTATTGAAAAGCGTGCAAAAGGAATACCGGATCAGTTAAATAGTTTTCCCATAATTCTAATTGCTCATCTCGTTTATTGCGGAAGTCAACAATTTCTATAGCTGGTCCAATTCATTTGACTGAATGGATTTATTAACCCTGGCCTCGTTCTCTTTGTATAGACTTAAATGAACGCTCTATGTATGTAAAATAAATTAAAGACAATATTTACAAAACGGCTCAACAAAACAGCTCTTTTTTGAGCTAATAATCACTTAAAATGACTGCCTTGGATTATGTTCAAATTTGATGGTTTGATGGAAATATCTTCTTTGGGGAGCGGAAATTTTAATATCTTAAAATAATATTCTTCAGTTTTAATAGTTATTTACATAAAAGTCAGGAACATAAAAGTCTCACATTCCTGAAGAGGAGCTAAATTGAAATACGAGGCACTCTGTGCCGAGTATTCTAAAGCTCCGAGTTAAGTAAGAGATTTTACTGAGTGTGTTTTGTATTAAATTTTTCCGAAAATTTTAAAACGGACGAAATTTACAAATTTTGGGAATAATTTTTAAAAATTCCACAATAATCAAGTTGCAAAATAAACAACATCGAAACAGTTTCATCAAATTTTCAGTACTAGTCCGGAAAATTCCATTTTCCTGCTCGTAAATAAGCAGGAAAATGTTGTTTCCAAGACGATTTCCGGAAAATATATTTTATTACCTGAATAAACATTACAAATATACAAAGCAAGATGTCAATCTATATGGTAAACCATAATGTATAATATATTCTTCCCTAAATGTTGAACTTATTATATAATATGTAATATGAATAGATATAATAGCAAGAATTATACAACAGTGTTATGGGCACAATTCAAAGCAATTATTTCATTTTTAAATTGTTTTTGTGATATTTGGAAACTTCATTTTCAATATATTCCTATTCTAGGTTAACTTCTCTTAGTTCTTATTCATTCTGTCATCATTTTATTATCTCTTAATACTTAATTGCTTTAATCCGATAATACATTTTAATAAAATTTTATTAATGTAATTACCTGAAATATTTACCTTCTGCAAAACGAACTTGATGTTATCCGCAGAATAAAATGAAACGTGAATAGGAATTTATGAATGAATGTAAGAAAAATGCCCTTTAGAGAATATTTAGCCAAAGATGTTATTAAACTTTTTTACATACATTCAACAGTGGAATAACTACTTTACGTTTAAAAAAATCCTGAAGCACATTTTGAGAAAAATTTTAAAAACCGGAAAATGTCATGCGTAAACTATCTCTTCATAGTCCAGTCATCTTAGGTTGAATTAGGTGAATATCTCGGAAAATCGACATACCCAGTATATTAACACGTAAAAACTTCTATTTTGGCATCCTAAAATTTCCTCAAAATTCACATATAATTGGATGGCCGCAAGTTTTAAAGTCGTGGGTCAAAAGTCACAAAAATTGATTTTATCTATATTTTTTCCAAATATCTCGTTTTCTATGGGTTTTACGCTATTTGTATTCATTATCGATATTGTAGACAATCAAATTCTCTACAACTTTTGTCTTTAACATTTCTTCATACCTCTAAATGTTTTCGAGATAGAGGGCGGAGAGGGCTGGTCAGAGAATCATGTGAGGTCACCTAGTAGTCCCGATCAAAAACTCGTAATAATAAGGTTATAAATTATTGCTAAACATTTATTTAGCATTTATTATAAACTTTTACATTAAATTCATTTTTTTGGTTACTTATCTATTTTTAATGAAATGACAATTTATTTAATAACACTTACCTGGCCATGTAATTAAGACATTGTTGAGTAAAATACCTAAATTATATTTTAATTCTAATCTAATTTATACCAATGTAATGACTCTAAATAAATATCGAAGAAAAGAAATAAATTTTTAATTAGTGTTTATACTAAAAGTGTCATTTGATAGATTTAATATTTAAGAGTTTACGGATTTTAAACAAGATGTACTTAATTATGTTTTACTTCAAATGCAATTAGTGTAAATGAGAATATAATTAAAATGTATTTAAAGTATGTTCCTTATTAATTTTTCAATTAGAGAAAGGGATTGAGTGTTATTGGATTGATAAATATTAGAATTATTAGAAAGAAAGATTGAATTTAATATAAAATTTAATAACAAGTGATAATTAAATATTTAGCAATAATTTATAAACTTAATATTACGAGTTTTTGATCGGGACTACCATGACCTCACATGATTCTCTGATCGCTATGAGTTAGAGGGATGAAGAAATGTTAAAGACAAAACTTGTAGAGAATTTAATTCTGTACAATATTGATGATAAATACAAATAGCGTAAAACCCATAGAAAACGAGATATTTGCAAAAAATATAGAAACAATCGATTTTTGTGACTTTTGACCCGCGACTTCAAAATTTGCGGCCATCCAATTATATGTGAATTTTGAGGAAAGTTTTAGGATGCCAAAATAGAAGTTTTTACTTGTTAATATACTGGGTATGTCGATTTTCCTAGGTGAACCCCCTATAATGACTGGACTACCACAAGATTTTAATTAAAAGATAAATTTCAATAAACAGTTCAAAATTTATGAACAATTTTAAATAGCGACTGTTTTATGTATTTTTCATGAAAAACTCTTCTGTTGACTGATGACGTGTAAAATCACAAGTTATTGGGTTATAAATTAAAATGTAATTTCGATATTTTAATCGTTTATTTCATATTTCCACTAAAAAATCTTCTAATAATATCCTAAATAACACTTTACTACGGTCAAAGTCGTCTATATACTTTTCTAAAAAAGTAGCTAATTTCCCGATGAATTGACTCGCCTAATACGGTTTTGTAAAATTCTTCTGGAAAGAGGAAGTTTTTTGAAACATTCAGCTCTTCTGACAGTTTTTACTCATCATGAAAATTCGTAAATTGAAAGTTCGAAATTTTTTTTTAAGGAAATTTTGAAAAAGCTCATTTTGCCTTATGTAAAATCTCTACTGTACAGTATTTTATAATATTGTAACGCGAAATGTAAACAGTAGCGCGAAATGTGTTTACTCTTATCGGACCTCGGCGGCTTACCTCAAAACAACGCCGCTACGTTAATTGAGCAATAAAATCGTCTCGAGCCTGCCGCCAACATCTTATTAAAGAAGGAATGATTTATTACCTCCTAGACTTTTCTGGGCGTTTCTAAGTAAATATTATTTGGGAAAGGAATGACCTGGAACTATCGCAAATACAATGAGGTATATATAAGCGGGTTTGCGGTCGGAGATGAGATTTGACGTGAAGCCACGAGTGAATAAATAAAATCGAAAGAACGACCAGTGAAATAAATTAACATTAAGAGTGATATAAATTAATTAGTTAGGAAATAGTTAAGTGTGTTATATAAATTAGTTCAGTAATAGTCTAAGATAAATTAAGTAGTATGTAGTGTAAAATTAGGATTTTCTCCTTACTTTTAAAATTAGGATAGTGTAAGTAAATTAGAAATAAACGTTACAATATTGTTAAGTTCAAATTTTGTAGCACTCTTAAGTTATTCACCTAATAGGTCGGCAGCGACTTAATACCCGATATTATAATATAAATCGACCAAATTTACTAATTCTTTACGTAAATTCGACTTGATAAATGCCACCACTTTGGTCGAATTGTTGCTAAAAACTAGTAATTTTCTACCAAATACATTTCGTGAAATAACCTATGTGATGTAAAATTCTAGTAACATCTCACTTAAATTATTACCTGTTTTTTAGGATTTAAGTTTTGACTTTTTCATTTTTGTAGTTTGGTCATAATTTTTTTTTCCGAAAACTACTTTTCATACTCGAAACGTTAACAGATGGTAATGCTATATTTTTAGAATAGTGTCTTAAGTACTGTACTTATCCTCTTCTTATACTAATAATGTTCTAATAAATTGCTAATATTTCAAACAAGAGATGGAGAAGATAAAATTTGTGCCTCAAGCGTCATACTCCCACTTCTTAGCTATACTTAATATCCCTTTGTTATAGCTTTATGGGACGTAGGTTGTAGCTTATTTCCCAAGAGGCTAAGGTAGCCACAGATCACACACGTTTCTTGCGATCTGAGACTACAACCAAGTAGCCATATGATGTTCAAAAACCATACGTGGAACTCTGGCAGTTACCGAAGCTTGTTGCATTAGCTTTATCGAAGAGGAGCGAAAACTAATACCGAACTCGAATTAACCACAACAGAAAAGACAGTGTGGGAGAACTTCCGTTCTCTCTGCGGTGTCGGTCGCATATTTGTGTCACTTTTTCTTAGCTAACACTAAAATATTTTTATTAGAAAAAAAATTTTGGTTGTCTGTAAAGTCGGTTTACGGACGATAATTTTTACGTGATAACGTTATAAGAAAACATTGATGAAAAATGGAATACATTTCTGAATTGAATAGAAATATTATTACTAAATTATCATTAGAAGGTTTTTTCGCACAGCCGTTGGCCGGTCCAACCGGTCATTTTAGACACATTGTTATGACATGTGTAAAGTTGAACATTAATCTTGAACCTTACATGAATTGCTTCGCAGGATAATTGTTTTCATTGAATACTAAATGAAAGCAGTCGACTTTTTACATGATCATTTATATCATCCATCATAATGTTTTAGTCGAAATCGTAACATAACGTAACATAAGTATTATTACTGCACTCATTGACCGATGCAAAAACAAATATATGAGATTATATAGCTAACCGAACTCTTAGAATGCAAGAATCGAATCCCTTATTGCCGCAATTGTTATTGAAATAGTAATAAGCAATGTTATGCACAGTAAATATTCAGATAACTTTATAAATAATAGTGTGCTGACTGCTGTCGCCGTCGTCGCTGACGACGGAGTGGAAACAGTGCAATTAGAACGCGCGTAGCGCGTACCCCTTCGTCCCCTTCCATCGCGCTCGCGGACCGAGCCGATCGCCAAATCGAGCTTTCACTGAGACGCTGTCGTGTAAAAGAGATAGATGCGTCGCAAGGCAACGGCCAAGGTCGATCTCTGTGTATTGTTGTCGCTCTCACTCCAGCTCGCACGCATGGGTCTGGTGTAATGTTACAATGTCTTGTGAGCCGGCAGGTACCAGACACATCGATTTATAAGACGTATATCACGTCAAAGAATATTTTTTTAAAAATTTAAAATATCGCAAAGAACACCCCCTGACAGTCAACCACCTCTATCTCATTAAGTGTTCATAGTTGCCGCGATTCCACGGCGGAACCCTTTTTCCAAAATTCCGCAACTTGTTCGCGAAATTGCTCATCTACCGTTATTAATACGCCGAGAGTGGTAGTCCGTCTCGCTCCCCGAAAACGTCTACGTCATCTCGGCAATTTTCCAGTGACTTGTTTGAGAAATTAAAGTCGTATTCATCAGAGCTCGCGGGGATCCCGCGAAATGAATTAAGAATAATGAAACAGTAAATCAAGATTTACTGACTGCGCCACCCCCTCCGCCCCACGAGCAACTCGGAACTTAGGATTCGATTCGCGGATTTCCGTCGCGGAAATTACTCTAACGATTAAATTGATTGATTTCATTGATCGGAATCGTTTAAAAAACTCTGAAATTCTTAAACATGTTTCACGTATTAAATGACTAAAATTAGTAATGAGTAATTAGGAGTCGTGAACGTCACTAATCAAAGTTGCATTTAGAACTATTAAGGCTTCCATCGAAACTTTGGAGTTTTGCCGACAACTGTAAATCAATTACGTTATTTTCCTCTTTCCATTCTTACTTGGGACAGCTAAGAAACATTAATAGCCACTTGATCATACATAAAAGATACCGCAATGTGCGTCCAACTGCACTTGCATAAGCCCGCAAAAGCGATCCTTAAAGTTTTACGACTTTAGTGACCCCACCGTAATACTCGATACCGATATGCAATTATACGACGGTCGGTCGCAAGAAGTATCATAAGTAAATATGGTGCAAAACACTCGGTACAATTCCCCCACTAACACTCATTCCCCTTCCTGCGAAGCAGAAACAACAATATTGATAATAATAGCTATACGTAATAACAGAGGTGTCTACGTAATTACAACTCGTAGGTTCCTCTGTTTGCCCTTGTAAATACAGTTTCTATTGTTGAAATGCGATAATTACGCTAGCTTCATAAACTAGAAGGTGAAACGATACCATAATGAGAACGTTACTAAGGTGAGTTTTCATTATTCGAGTCCTTTCATCATACTCGTTGGTAAACATCATAATTTGTCAAGACTAACGAGTTTAGTAGGTAACAATAAGACGACGAGGGTGTTCGGTTTCTGATTTCTAAATACGAAAAAGAAGTTACTTGTGCAACTAGCGAGTTAATGAACAAAGTTCGACGATGTTAGGTATGTGTCGGTTGGACTTCGGGAATAGTTTTCGAATTTGTTGAGATTGAAGTATTTATTTCTTGGTAAATATTTCGAATAAAGTTTATTCACTTAATTGAGGAACGTGTAGTAATGTTTTTAAACTTCTTAAATTAGGACTTAGTTTCTCTCCTCAGAACAGCTGCATAAGTGGTTTAGTTTGTTTCAGGGACATATTTGATTAATTTTTATACAATAAAAATGATTCATAATCGATGAGGTAAACTGATGGAAGTTGGTAAAAAAAAGTTACCAAAAGTTAAAATTATTTTTAACTTTTAGTTAAATTTACAATTTTTTCATATTTTTACATTAACAACATTGTTCTTAAATTTTTAGTCAAATTTACAATTTTTCAGATTTTCTTAAGGAGTTTACATTAAAATGAGGAAAAATATTTAGTTATGTAAAGAAAAATGTGTACAGAATGCCCAAACTCGAACCAACTGGAATGTGATCCGATGAAATGACAATTTGGCAGTAATGTATTTAATGTTATCAATAATAATAATTAGTTAATATACTAATTCAACTATTAAAAATAATATTCAATTCTGGAACGAAATTGCAATGTTCTGCAGATTACCTCAACAATCACAACTTGTATTTTATTCACGCAGTCTATTATTAATGAGAACGTAGATTTTACAATTTCAGAAAATAAATATTAGACATTCAAACGACGATAAATATATTGAAAATCTTGCTTTTTGAAGTTTATTACACCCTTAATAGTATCTCAATTTTTAACAATACCGAAACATAGCTGTTTGGATTTCAGCAATTTTATATTGTTTCATATTGACAAAAAATGGAAATTGCGGATTTATTAATTTATAAATAGCTTTTATAAACTGACTTTCAATATTATAATATGGACGAAAACGTAGAAAACAGTAGCCAAATTTGTAAATGACTTATCGAAAAGTATTTCACAGAAATGCCTAGATTTCAATGTTATTAAACTCGATGGAGTGATAGAGATGAATTTATTGATAGTTCCAATGAGTAACGTTGTTTTTTGTTGAATTCGAATAAAATACACAATTGTAATTTTAATAATATGTAACTGAGCTGAATCTGAAGCTGAAATCTAACAACAGATTTTAGTAAATAATTATTACAACGAATTAAAGCTTTTAATTAACAGAATATGAAAAATCTTTTTAAAATGGTTTTAGTTTGTTACTACTATTAGTAAAATTCCAAATTTCACAAATAAAACATACTTAACGTAATAAGTGTTTTTTGTAAATGTTTTTACAGAGGAGTATTTTTTTATCAATTTTTTTGCATTCTTGAACAGATAACCTTAAGAGATATTTTTTATGCACTCTAATATCAACAATGTATATTTTACAATTCTCAGGATTATTATAGGAACTCCTAACATACTAAAAATGTCTATAAAAAAGTTTATTACGCTCTTTGGAATATCTAAATAGTAAGTACCTAAATTTTTGAAAATACCTAATCATATTTAAGTTGTTTTTTGGGGTTTCATAATTCATAACAGTTTTAAGGGCAATTTTCATCAATATAACACAATAATATTTAATTCTTTGTTACTTGATAAATAGATAAATATATTAATAGAAGTATTAATCTTCATAGATTTTATGCTGTTAATAAACCACAAAATTTAAATTCTGAAAATATGGAACAAAAATTATTAAGGTCATTAATTATTCAAATAGAGCTTGTTAACTGATTTTCTAAATTACAGTACTAAAACGAGATCGCTTAAAAATAGCAACATTTTTAAATTACTTAGCGAAAAATATTTAAACAAAATTCCCGAAATTGAATGACACCAAATCGATGATTGATTTGGGTAAATTTATTAGTCTTAGCAACGTCGCAGCGTTAGTTTTTGATTAATGTGGGGGAAATTTAAAAATTGTATATGGATAAGAATATTTGATAAACATAAAAACAAAATAGTATATTAAAGTATGAGTGGATATTGAGCCCTTTCAAACAAGCGCGAGTTTTCGAGCACGACGGCGTAGCCGGAGTGCTCGAAATAGAGCAAGTGCTTGAAAGAGCAGTTATCCACGAATACTTTACGCGATTTTTTTTATTGGTACCATTTTTTATACCAAAACCAAATGCATACCCAATATGATTAATTTGAATGACACTCGGGACGTTTCGTGACGGCCCGTCGCACGTCGTGCCACCAATAGGCTCGTCCCGCTACGGCAAAAAACGCTCTGTCATTGGTTGATATGGCCGTTGTTGATACGTTTTCAAGGCGACTTTAAAACACGCGGGTGCGAAAAAGCCCGATTTACGCACGCCAAAGCATGTTTGATATAGGGAAAATAGCGTACCAATAAAAAAAATTTAATCACTAAAATATGAAAAGTATGTTTTTTTACAAGCGTATTTAGTATTACTACTATTGAAATTCTAAATTTTGCAAACTGTAGTGTTGGGGCTATATCAAAAAAATAAGCCTTTGATCGTATGCTTATTAAATATTTTTTATGCTGCAATTGCAATCTTCCACAAATTACATTAAAATTCAGTAATTTAATTTTTTGTGCACTGTATTTTTAACATTAATATAGAAAGATGACTAGCTACTAGGAATCTGTAGGACGCTAATAATATTAATAATTTTACTTTTTGAACTTTATTGGACTTTTTAGACTGCTTTAATAGTACTAATTTATTTTTTGAAAAATTCCTAAACAATATTTAAGTTGTTTTTTGTATTTCGTAATTCATAACAGTTTTAAGGACAATTTTCATCAATATAACATAATAATATTTAATTCTTTGTTACTTGATAAATAGATAAATATATTGATAGAAGTATTAATCTTCATAGATTTTATGCTGTTAATAAACGACAAAATTTCAAATGTGAAAATATGGAAAAAAAGTTTTTAGGGTTATTAATTAAGATTATTGAGTGATATTCGAAGATATAATATTAAAACGAGATCGCTTAAAAATAGCAACATTTTTAAATTAATTAGCGAAAAATATTTAAACATAATTCCCGAATTTTAATGACGCCAAATCGATGATTGATTTGGGTGAATTTATTAGTACTTGCAACGTCGCAGTGTTAGTTTTTGATTAATTTGAGGGGAAATTTAAAAATTGTATATAGATAAAAATATTTTGTTAAACATAAAAAATAAAACTTTTAATTAAGTAATACAATATAAAAATTGTTTTTTTTAAATATATTTATTTCTACTATTGAAATTTTAAATTTTGCAAACTGGTAATGTTGTGGCAATAACAAAAAAATAAGCCTTTGTTCATATGCTTATTATATATTTTTGATCGTGCAGTTGCAATCTTCGACTTATGCACTGTATTATTAATATAGATTTTACAATCCCCAAAAATAGCTACTAGAAATCTATATGACGCTAAGAATAGCGTCATATTTTTTACTTCTTGAACTTTATTGGACTTATTAGACTGATTTAATAGTCCCTATTGTTTTTTTTAAATTCCTCAACAATATTTAAGATTTTTTTTCCATTTACTTATTTCACAACCGTTTTAAATTCCATTTTCGGCATTGTAAATAATTGAAGCGTAAATAATAATAACGTTGTAAGTGAGAAATTTGCTACTTTCTCCATTTTCGTATTTAGTCTAATTGGAGAAAAGTAAGAAGTTTTAAATATTATTATATTCCAATTCGTAACGTTACCAAACGCTCTTCATTACCAATCTTGGAAGAATTGATACTGGGACGTTGATTTTGTTAAGTTTAATTTTATAAGTTTAATTTAATATTTTTTGGACATGAAGTAAATGCATGTATAATCAATGGTATACAATTATTTATGAAACTTTTTGAAGTTGTAGATTTTAGGTTTCGACGAGTATTTTAAAATTATTTAAAAGAAGGATAATGGGTTTTTACTATTTTTTTTTTGTTTTATAAAAATTGTCGCAATTTTCTTTGGAACAATTTGTCACCAAAATATTTTTTAATTAACAATCAATAACAATTTTTTCATCACCATTTTCCTTTCTAAATGAGCATTACGTCGGACGCTTCCACCCATAAAAATCTTCCCCAAAAACCGCCACAAAAATAATCCCAACACCGGCGGCAGCAACAACAACAACAACAACAACAACAAGTGTGCACCTGACACATATCTCCATACCTCAATCACACCTGGACTCCGTCCCTCATCTCCATGCCAGCACCTCCCCTCTCTCCCGTCCAGGGGAACGAATCGAGCCTCGTGTCGGAAAATGAGGGAAATGAGCAAAATTTCCGGCGGACGACGGCACTTTTCTCTTTTGCGGTGTTGAATGTGTGTCCTGAGGAGATCCAGACGGGCAGGAACGACGGGACGCGCTCGTCCGGTGCCAGAGCGACGACTGAATACCGTGAAGAGCGCGTCGCGATGGAAACACCGTCACGACGCTGGCTGGAGACGGCGGAGGGCGGCGCACGGCGACGCCGGCGTCGCGACGCTGCCGTCGTTCGAGAGTTTCGGGGAGTAGTCCATTCTTTCACCGTAAAATATTGTGAAACCGCCGAATTTTTAAGAACCGAACCGATTTGGATGAAATTTTGCAAGGGAGCTTGTCTTATTTTCCACTTCAAAAGTTATGTGATTGAAATGTGTGCTTTTTGTTTTTAAGGGGTGAAAACTACCCCTTGTGACCAAAAATTAAAAAGCGCATATTTAAGCGTCATTTGAATCTTAATAATGTTTAAGTATGTCAAATAAAGATTTGTTTCTCATATGGGAATGCATTTTATCATGCTAAACTATTTTTCAACCCTTAAAAACTACCCTTTTTTAAGTCCTTCATTATTAAAGGATGCGATTTGAAGGGCTTAAAAACGATACTTCTCACACTTATATACAAACTTCAAATGTCAATATCTCAATTAGTTTTCATCATAGAAAATAAACAAAAATGGAAAATTTTCAGCAAAGAACATAGCATGTTTTAGTATTCGTGCATATTTTTCATCTCTTTTAATTTTCGAGTAATTTTGAAAAAATGGAATTTTTTTATAAAACTTCAAAAAATTATTTAATACCTACTAAATTAACGTTTTTTTTTAAATGTAAGCATTTCAAACTGGTATAAATTTGAGGACAAGATGTTACTACATAAATAAAGGTATTAATACATGAATTAAGTGTAATTTGAATTTTTGTGGAAAATTCATTGATTTATTTTCGTTTTTTTAATGATATGATCATTTTGTTTTTGTAATAATTCGGTTATTTTCCATCCAAATCACTTTCACCTTAGCTCGTTTTAAAGGTCTCATTAAGACCTTTAAAAAACGTTCTAAGCATTTTTTTGAAAAACCACTCCTTTTTACGTTATTCGATGAAAAAGGGTTCGATTCTAGGTTAATTCAAATGAACCCTCACCTTCATCAGGCTGTAACTCGGGTTATATAGCTGCGATGACAATTTAAAAACGCCTTACGATTCGTTATTTTAAAAGGTTTTTTGATTCTTATGACATTTTTTTTGTTAAAATTTACTGTTTTGAGTTATTTTTGAAAAACCACTCAAAAACATGCATTTTTTAAGTTCAAAATCAACAATTCCAATCGTGAATAACTCTGAAAATATTAACTTACCGAGAATAGTTTATATAACTTATATAACATTTTTTGATTGCAATTGAAGACTATCGATTTCCCGGATTATTTTGGGGTTAAATATTTTCACCCCCGAGAAGGGGTGGCACTCACCCCTAGGGTAAAAGCACACATCGGCACTATATAACTTTTTTTCTTTGACATCTTTTAATTGCAGTTGTTTAAAATTCTAAGCAAAAACTGTGATAGAATGGACTAGTGATCGGGGGTGGGTCGTGCTACGAGATATTTTCGCGTCAAAACTTCCCACTGCGATATTTCCTTTTTATGTTCGAAAATTGAATTCTCAAAATTCTAACATTTTCCTTTTTCCCAAGTATAAATCCTTAACGATTTTCTATAAAAGTCTATGTCTTCTAAGGGAGAGAGGTTATATATAAAAAAAATCTTTAACGCCATTCCACTCAATTGAAACAATGTATCCTCAAGTAGAGTTTACTCATAAGACAATAGGAACGTCATAACTTCTACTTGTCAGGAGTTTTGTGAATACGCTGATGATGGATACTAGTCACGAACTAGTTTCGACACGAAACATGTCGAATTATATTTGGTAAAGACTATTTAAGGGGCCAGTCGTCTCTTTCAAAATTGTTTGGCGGTGGCAGAGGGCGTCTTGTAAAAATGCCTTTTTTGATATTACCAATCACTGTGGTCTTCCTGTAAAAATTAAAGACATAATTCAAAACAAATTCTCTTCTTTCCACTTTTTTCTAGGACATAGATTTATAGTCTAGGGCATTTATATCAAAATCGACCGAAATAAATAAATTTTTAGGGACAGCAGATATCGAGATGCGGTTATCTGCATTGTGTTCCCTGAATGCTCCCAGGAAAAAAGTCTATATCATCTGGTTATGCCATTTTTCGAAAAATGCATTCTGGTGCAATAAATGCATTTTGCAAATGGATAATTATTTGCAACATTATAAGAACAACTGGAAACTCTGGAAAAACGCTCGAAAATCGTTGCTAGTAAGTTTTCGGGGATGCCGAATTCAATTCTGGCACTAGAATTACCCTGGGACACTCGGGGGTGGCTTTGCGGGGGTGCCCGGGGGATGATTGGCGGGGAAATTGCAGCGTCCATGAAAATCAGCCGAAAATCGTTACTCGGAGGTTTTCGGGGATGCCGAATTCAATTCCGAATTTAATTCTGGCATTACAATTACCCGGTGGTGGTTCTGCATTGGTGCCCGAGGGGTGATTGGGAGGGGGGGGGGGGTAACCTAATGCCAGAATTGAATTCAGCATCCCCGAAAACCCCGAGTAACGATTTTCTGCTGATTTTCATGGACGCTGCAATTTTCCTACAATCACCCCCGAGCTCCCCCGGGTAATTCTAATGCCAGAATTTAATTCAGCATCCCCGAAAACCCACGAGTAACGATTTTCGAGCATTTTTCAGAGTTTCCAGTCTTTTTTATAACGTTGCAAGTAATTGTATGCAATTGCAAAATGCATTTATTGCACCAGAATGCATTTTTTGAAAAATGGCATAACCAGACGATATAGACTTTTTCCTGGGAGCACACAATGCAGAAAACCGCATATCGATATCTGCTGTCCCTAAAATTTTCGGATTTATTTCCTAACTTTCCTGGACTATTATAAAGATACATATAAATACCTCTCGTTCCTTTTTATACACGTACTTTTCCCAAAAAACGCCGATTTTTTACATTTTAGGAGTTTAAAAAAAAAAATTTTAGGACTTCGTCTAAAGAAAAGAAAAGAAGTCTAAAGAACAGAATCAAATTTTGAATTTTGTCTTTATTTTTCCCAGGAAGACCATAGTCATTGGTGGTACCAGCAAAAAAGGCATTTTTACATGACGTCCCATGACGCCTCCAAACATTATTAAAAATTTAGAATCAATTTTCTTCAATAAATCTAGAGCAATATCTAAAAAAGAAACTTTTAACTAAATACAATAGTCTCTTTTAAAAAATCCCAAAAAAGTATTTTTTCTCCAATTTTGAAAGAGACTGCCCCCTTAAGAACACAATTTTTTTGCAAACATGTTATTAATTTATGCTTTCTTTGTTTGTTTAGCTTTTCTGCTTTAAGCTGTTGCTGCTAGCGCAATATTTTCTTTCTCGGATGACATTTGAAAAAATAGTAAATCCGAATTGCAATGCAAGAAAAACCTTGTTTTGTTGATGGATACACTGTGCTACCCTGGTGGACGTAAAATATTTATGTTGTTTCTTGTTTATATATTTGAGAAATTATGACTACATACTTAAATACAAATATTGCTCTATGTTTCTTTTGTGGATACACATTTCTGCATTTTTGGAAATATCGCGATTTTTCAATAAATATCTCTTTGATCACCAGTTCATATCACGTAAAGTAAACGCCATAAGCAAGAAATTCGTTCACCCTCGTCATTAGGGAACCTTCCTCTTTCGTTCGCGATTAAATTCTGGAAAATCTCGTTTTAAACCATTTTTCTAAAAAAATCGGAAGGGGTTGAACCTCCCCTATTTTAGAAATCAAAAAATTAAGTTTCGAATTTCACCACGGAACATGCATGATACGTCTAAGGGATTTTTTTTATTGCTATGCCTAAAGGTTCAATTCGAAAAGTCCAGAAATTTTCAAAATATCTCAATTTTCCAAAACGGAGCACCCTCTTCTTCAATCCTTCATGTTTCGTAAAGTAAGTTCCTTAGGCATACGCTTGCCATCAAGGAACTTTCCTCTTTCGTTCGATACCGAAATCCAAAAATTATAATTTCGAAGTATTTTTGGAAAAAATCAAGAACAACAAAAACGACAAGAACAAACTGCCCTTCAAAAATGATTTAGTCGAAAATGTTATTAAACTTTATTATACATATTCGGTAGCAGAATAAATACTCGAAGTTGGGAAACAATATTGAAATGAATTTTGAGAGAATTTTGAAAAATAGATAAATGACAAGAGTAAAGTGCCCTTTAGATAATATTTATACAATAGTGTTATTAAACTTTATTATATATATTCAACAGTGGTATAAGTTTTAAAATTCTTAGAAGAAAATTTGGAGTAAATTTTGCGACAATTCCAAAAACCGAAAAATTCACAAGGTCAAAATTCAAAATTGGAACCATTTGTGTTTTTTACTTTAAGAGAAAAGCGTACCAGGACACCTTAAAATGTCTAGAAATGTTAATAACTCAAATTAGAAAAATCGACCCGATTACAGTACATTCTCATATGGACTGCCTTATAGGAGAGAGTAAAAAAAGGGTTTCCGTTACGTTGGAAATAGTCTTCGATGAATAAGAACGCTAAACTTTGCCGCTTCTATTTTCATTTATTGGTGAATACCCCGCCTATGTTGCCACCATATTCTAATATGTGGTGAATGCTCCCAATTGTAAATAACATTCTGGCGTGGATAATAATTACCGCGAACGCCGATATAAGGGAGTTAAGACGTATATTAAGAAATGGTCATTTTATATTAGTTACTTAAAAAAACACCATACATTTTAAAACCTGCACAATTGATTTCACATCAACTTTTCTTTATGAACTCGAGAAAAACATATTGTTTTATTACGTTCTATAAAGATCAAGCAAAACCGCACAAAATAACCTTCAAATTGTACAATCTATCTATAATATAATATAGCCAAAATAATATTAAGCATTATGGATTATTATAAAACTAATGAAAACAATTCATTTACAGGAACTAACAACGGAATAGACGGACCCCCCACCCCTCGAAGGGAGGCAGCCAAGGGACCTCAGACAGATAGAGAGAGGAACAGGAGACCAAAGCCAGGAAGAGAAGACGCAGCACATTGACCGAAATTTCCTTAAATATTTTTCTGTTTCATTTATTTACAGCGTTTTGAAGAATATATTTGACAGAGTTTCAATCTTCTTCTAATTTTGCCTCGTTAATGATAGTCTTTAGAGTTACCATGGGTACTTTTGCCATAAATTATTTAATCTAGTTAATAACTATTAATTCATTAAACCAATTATATACTTAATATGAATTTTTGTTTAGATTTTTACCAGAAGAGTCATCTGTATCAACAGTTGTATTAATTAGGTAAATAGTTAATTTTTTAAACACGGTGTTAAAGTTTGCGCTTGTTGAATGAGATATTGTGGGTTTACGTCGATGTTCTAAATGCAACTGAGTTCATTCAAACTGGTTTTGAGGAAATACGGGTTGCGACGTTGTCATTAGGTCAAAGAACTCTTATTATTACAGATGGGGTATTCCAGTGTCCAGAGGACAATAGCAACGGACACAGCATTCAATATTCTTAGGTGATTATATCACTTTTACAAAAGAAAATCATCCAAATTCGTATTTCCTCAGAATTTTTAAAAATCTGTTGTTTTTCTCGTTTTAAAATAAATCGCTAACATTTGTTAATAGTTTTGTAGCCATTGTCTTTTATTTTTTTGTATCAGGGTACTACAACTTAAAAATTTTGTTAATTGTTTAATTTAACTGGTTAATTGGTTTTGTTAATTAATTTGTTAAATATGATACGCTGATTAAGCACATTCACGTGCATATTTACCTACTTGATAGCGTTGTTCAGTATTTATTTTAGTCATCTGTAATTTGTCCATGATTGTAAGGAAAAGTCTTGAATCGAATAATCATTATTGAGGATTCAATTAAATTTCAATCGATTCTTCTATTTTAGACTTTTCTTCAACTTGCTATTACATAATATACTATAACCTTCTTGTGGCTGTTATGTATACTGAGTAGCTAATTATCTTTCTTCCTACACATTCCTATTAGTTTGTTGCATAATTTACGTGACATTAAATTGTGTGTGAAATGAAACTATAATGATTAATAAATTGTCAAAAGTTTAAAGCATTTTATTACCTACCTCATGTAATCCTTATACCGTATTAGTCATCAGCCTTCTTTGCATGCGAAATTGAAAAATCGTAAATTGCAAATTACCTGTTTTTGAGCAAATTTTAGACTTTCTAATTTCGCCTTCGCAGGGCAGGTCGGCGAAGGGTTCATGAGACCCTTCGCAGAGTATCAGCCCCTTTGGTAAAGCGGTTTTCGAGTTATTTAGGTTTTTCTGAAAGCAATGGCATAAACTTTCATTCGATGATATCTCGAGAATAAAGGGACGTTGGGCCATGAGACTTGCAACGTCGTTCATAGGGTGCCGCCCCCTATCGTTTGCACCCAAAATTGGAAAATCGAAATATACACGTTTTTGGCACAAAATTAAACTTTCGAATTTCGCGCTGAAACTCGCAGGGCAGATCGGCGAAGCGCCCCTGAAGCCCTACGCAGGGTTTCAGCCCTTTCTGTCCAGCGGTTTTCGAGTTATTCACGTTTTTCTGATTTCATGTGGCTATTCCTAAAACCGACGATATCTCGGGAACGAAGGGCCGTAGGGCCCTGGGACCTTCACCATCGTGCTTAGGGCGACGCCCTTGATCGTTTGCACGCATAATTGGAAAATCGAAAAAATGGAATTTTACACGTTTTTATACCTGTGAAATTTAAACTAGAATTTCGACCTGAAACTCGCAGGGCAGATCGGCGAAGGGCCCCTGAAGCCTTACGCAGAGTTTCAGCCCTTTCTGTCCAGCGGTTTTCGAGTTATTCCCGTTTTTTTTATTTCATGTGGCTATTCCTAAAACCGACGATATCTCGGGAACGAAGGGCCGTAGGGCCCTGGGACCTTCACCATCGTGCTTAGGGCGACGCCCTTGATCGTTTGCACGCATAATTGGAAAATCGAAAAAATGGAATTTTACACGTTTTTATACCTGTGAAATTTAAACTTTAGAATTTCGAGCTGAAACTCGCAGGGCAGATCGGCGAAGGGCCCCTGAGGCCCCACGCAGAGTTTCAGCCCTTTCTGTCCAGCGGTTTTCGAGTTATTCGCGTGTTTCTGATTTCATGTGGCTATTCCTAAAACCGACGATATCTCGGGAACGAAGGGCCGTAGGGCCCTGGGACCTTCACCATCGTGCTTAGGGCGACGCCCTTGATCGTTTGCACGCATAATTGGAAAATCGAAAAAATGGAATTTTACACGTTTTTATACCTGTGAAATTTAAACTTTAGAATTTCGAGTTGAAACTCGCAGGGCAGATCGGCGAAGGGCCCCTGAGGCCCCACGCAGAGTTTCAGCCCTTTCTGTCCAGCGGTTTTGGAGTTATTCGCGTTTTTCTGATTTCATGTGGCTATTCCTAAAACCGACGATATCTCGGGAACGAAGGGCCGTAGGGCCCTGGGACCTTCACCATCGTGCTTAGGGCGACGCCCTTGATCGTTTGCACGCATAATTGGAAAATCGAAAAAATGGAATTTTACACGTTTTTATACCTGTGAAATTTAAACTTTAGAATTTCGAGCTGAAACTCGCAGGGCAGATCGGCGAAGGGCCCCTGAGGCCCCACGCAGAGTTTCAGCCCTTTCTGTCCAGCGGTTTTCGAGTTATTCGCGTTTTTCTGATTTCATGTGGCTATTCCTAAAACCGACGATATCTCGGGAACGAAGGGCCGTAGGGCCCTGGGACCTTCACCATCGTGCTTAGGGCGACGCCCTTGATCGTTTGCACGCATAATTGGAAAATCGAAAAAATGGAATTTTACACGTTTTTATACCTGTGAAATTTAAACTTTAGAATTTCGAGCTGAAACTCGCAGGGCAGATCGGCGAAGGGCCCCTGAGGCCCCACGCAGAGTTTCAGCCCTTTCTGTCCAGCGGTTTTCGAGTTATTCGCGTTTTTCTGATTTCATGTGGCTATTCCTAAAACCGACGATATCTCGGGAACGAAGGGCCGTAGGGCCCTGGGACCTTCACCATCGTGCTTAGGGCGACGCCCTTGATCGTTTGCACGCATAATTGGAAAATCGAAAAAATGGAATTTTACACGTTTTTATACCTGTGAAATTTAAACTTTAGAATTTCGAGCTGAAACTCGCAGGGCAGATCGGCGAAGGGCCCCTGAGGCCCCACGCAGAGTTTCAGCCCTTTCTGTCCAGCGGTTTTCGAGTTATTCGCGTTTTTCTGATTTCATGTGGCTATTCCTAAAACCGACGATATCTCGGGAACGAAGGGCCGTAGGGCCCTGGGACCTTCACCATCGTGCTTAGGGCGACGCCCTTGATCGTTTGCACGCATAATTGGAAAATCGAAAAAATGGAATTTTACACGTTTTTATACCTGTGAAATTTAAACTTTAGAATTTCGAGCTGAAACTCGCAGGGCAGATCGGCGAAGGGCCCCTGAGGCCCCACGCAGAGTTTCAGCCCTTTCTGTCCAGCGGTTTTCGAGTTATTCGCGTTTTTCTGATTTCATGTGGCTATTCCTAAAACCGACGATATCTCGGGAACGAAGGGCCGTAGGGCCCTGGGACCTTCACCATCGTGCTTAGGGCGACGCCCTTGATCGTTTGCACGCATAATTGGAAAATCGAAAAAATGGAATTTTACACGTTTTTATACCTGTGAAATTTAAACTTTAGAATTTCGAGCTGAAACTCGCAGGGCAGATCGGCGAAGGGCCCCTGAGGCCCCACGCAGAGTTTCAGCCCTTTCTGTCCAGCGGTTTTCGAGTTATTCGCGTTTTTCTGATTTCATGTGGCTATTCCTAAAACCGACGATATCTCGGGAACGAAGGGCCGTAGGGCCCTGGGACCTTCACCATCGTGCTTAGGGCGACGCCCTTGATCGTTTGCACGCATAATTGGAAAATCGAAAAAATGGAATTTTACACGTTTTTATACCTGTGAAATTTAAACTTTAGAATTTCGACCTGAAACTCGCAGGGCAGATCGGCGAAGGGCCCCTGAAGCCTTACGCAGAGTTTCAGCCCTTTCTGTCCAGCGGTTTTCGAGTTATTCCCGTTTTTTTTATTTCATGTGGCTATTCCTAAAACCGACGATATCTCGGGAACGAAGGGCCGTAGGGCCCTGGGACCTTCACCATCGTGCTTAGGGCGACGCCCTTGATCGTTTGCACGCATAATTGGAAAATCGAAAAAATGGAATTTTACACGTTTTTATACCTGTGAAATTTAAACTTTAGAATTTCGAGTTGAAACTCGCACGGCAGATCGGCGAAGGGCCCCTGAAGCCCTACGCAGAGTTTCAGCCCTTTCTGTCCAGCGGTTTTCGAGTTATTCACGTTTTTCTGATTTCATGTGGCTATTCCTAAAACCGACAATATCTCGGGAACGAAGGGCCGTAGGGCCCTGGGACCTTCACCATCGTGTTTAGCGCGAGGCCCTTGATCGTTTGCACGCATAAGTGGAAAATCGAAAAAATGGAATTTTACACGTTTTTATACCTGTGAAATTTAAACTTTAGAATTTCGAGCTGAAACTCGCAGGGCAGATCGGCGAAGGGCCCCTGAGGCCCTACGCAGAGTTTCAGCCCATTCTGTCCAGCGGTTTTCGAGTTATTCGCGTTTTTCTGATTTCATGTGGCTATTCCTAAAACCGACGATATTTCGGGAACGAAGGGCCGTAGGGCCCTGGGACTTTCACCATCGTGCTTAGGGCGACGCCCTTGATCGTTTGCACGCATAATTGGAAAATCGAAAAAATGGAATTTTACACGTTTTTATACCTGTGAAATTTAAACTTTAGAATTTCGAGTTGAAACTCGCAGGGCAGATCGGCGAAGGGCTCCTGAGGCCCCACGCAGAGTTTCAGCCCTTTCTGTCCAGCGGTTTTCGAGTTATTCGCGTTTTTCTGATTTCATGTGGCTATTCCTAAAACCGACGATATCTCGGGAACGAAGGGCCGTAGGGCCCTGGGACCTTCACCATCGTGCTTAGGGCGACGCCCTTGATCGTTTGCACGCATAATTGGAAAATCGAAAAAATGGAATTTTACACGTTTTTATACCTGTGAAATTTAAACTTTAGAATTTCGAGTTGAAACTCGCAGGGCAGATCGGCGAAGGGCCCCTGAGGCCCCACGCAGAGTTTCAGCCCTTTCTGTCCAGCGGTTTTCGACTTATTCGCGTTTTTCTGATTTCATGTGGCTATTCCTAAAACCGACGATCGACGATATCTCGGGAACGAAGTGCCGTAGGGCGCTGGGACCTTCACCATCGTGCTTAGGGCAACGCTCTTGATCGTTTGCACGCATAATTGGATAATCGAAAAAATGGAATTTTACACGTTTTTATACCTGTGAAATTTAAACTTTAGAATTTCGAGTTGAAACTCGCACGGCAGATCGGCGAAGGGCCCCTGAAGCCCTACGCAGAGTTTCAGCCCTTTCTGTCCAGCGGTTTTCGAGTTATTCACGTTTTTCTGATTTCATGTGGCTATTCCTAAAACCGACAATATCTCGGGAACGAAGGGCCGTAGGGCCCTGGGACCTTCACCATCGTGTTTAGCGCGAGGCCCTTGATCGTTTGCACGCATAAGTGGAAAATCGAAAAAATGGAATTTTACACGTTTTTATACCTGTGAAATTTAAACTTTAGAATTTCGAGCTGAAACTCGCAGGGCAGATCGGCGAAGGGCCCCTGAGGCCCTACGCAGAGTTTCAGCCCATTCTGTACAGCGGTTTTCGAGTTATTCGCGTTTTTCTGATTTCATGTGGCTATTCCTAAAACCGACGATATTTCGGGAACGAAGGGCCGTAGGGCCCTGGGACTTTCACCATCGTGCTTAGGGCGACGCCCTTGATCGTTTGCACGCATAATTGGAAAATCGAAAAAATGGAATTTTACACGTTTTTATACCTGTGAAATTTAAACTTTAGAATTTCGAGCTGAAACTCGCAGGGCAGATCGGCGAAGGGCCCCTGAGGCCCCACGCAGAGTTTCAGCCCTTTCTGTCCAGCGGTTTTCGAGTTATTCGCGTTTTTCTGATTTCATATGGCTATTCCTAAAACCGACGATATCTCGGGAACGAAGGGCCGTAGGGCCCTGGGACCTTCACCATCGTGTTTAGCGCGAGGCCCTTGATCGTTTGCACGCATAAGTGGAAAATCGAAAAAATGGAATTTTACACGTTTTTATACCTGTGAAATTTAAACTTTAGAATTTCGAGCTGAAACTCGCAGGGCAGATCGGCGAAGGGCCCCTGAGGCCCCACGCAGAGTTTCAGCCCTTTCTGTCCAGCGGTTTTCGAGTTATTCGCGTTTTTCTGATTTCATATGGCTATTCCTAAAACCGACGATATCTCGGGAACGAAGGGCCGTAGGGCCCTGGGACCTTCACCATCGTGTTTAGCGCGAGGCCCTTGATCGTTTGCACGCATAAGTGGAAAATCGAAAAAATGGAATTTTACACGTTTTTATACCTGTGAAATTTAAACTTTAGAATTCCGAGCTGAAACTCGCAGGGCAGATCGGCGAAGGGCCCCTGAAGCCCTACGCAGAGTTTCAGCCCTTTCTGTCCAGCGGTTTTCGAGTTATTCACGTTTTTCTGATTTCATGTGGCTATTCCTAAAACCGACAATATCTCGGGAACGAAGGGCCGTAGGGCCCTGGGACCTTCACCATCGTGCTTAGGGCGACGCCCTTGATCGTTTGCACGCATAATTGGAAAATCGAAAAAATGGAATTTTACACGTTTTTATACCTGTGAAATTTAAACTTTAGAATTTCGAGCTGAAACTCGCAGGGCAGATCGGCGAAGGGCCCCTGAAGCCCTACGCAGAGTTTCAGCCCTTTCTGTCCAGCGGTTTTCGAGTTATTCGCGTTTTTCTGATTTCATGTGGCTATTCCTAAAACCGACGATATCTCGGGAACGAAGGGCCGTAGGGCCCTGGGACCTTCACCATCGTGCTTAGCGCGAGGCCCTTGATCGTTTGCACGCATAATTGGAAAATCGAAAAAATGGAATTTTACACGTTTTTATACCTGTGAAATTTAAACTTTAGAATTCCGAGCTGAAACTCGCAGGGCAGATCGGCGAAGGGCCCCTGAAGCCCTACGCAGAGTTTCAGCCCTTTCTGTCCAGCGGTTTTCGAGTTATTCGCGTTTTTCTGATTTCATGTGGCTATTCCTAAAACCGACGATATCTCGGGAACGAAGGGCCGTAGGGCCCTGGGACCTTCACCATCGTGCTTAGGGCGACGCCCTTGATCGTTTGCACGCATAATTGGAAAATCGAAAAAATGGAATTTTACACGTTTTTATACCTGTGAAATTTAAACTTTAGAATTTCGAGCTGAAACTCGCAGGGCAGATCGGCGAAGGGCCCCTGAGGCCCCACGCAGAGTTTCAGCCCTTTCTGTCCAGCGGTTTTCGAGTTATTCGCGTTTTTCTGATTTCATGTGGCTATTCCTAAAACCGACGATATCTCGGGAACGAAGGGCCGTAGGGCCCTGGGACCTTCACCATCGTGCTTAGGGCGACGCCCTTGATCGTTTGCACGCATAATTGGAAAATCGAAAAAATGGAATTTTACACGTTTTTATACCTGTGAAATTTAAACTTTAGAATTTCGAGCTGAAACTCGCAGGGCAGATCGGCGAAGGGCCCCTGAGGCCCCACGCAGAGTTTCAGCCCTTTCTGTCCAGCGGTTTTCGAGTTATTCGCGTTTTTCTGATTTCATGTGGCTATTCCTAAAACCGACGATATCTCGGGAACGAAGGGCCGTAGGGCCCTGGGACCTTCACCATCGTGCTTAGGGCGACGCCCTTGATCGTTTGCACGCATAATTGGAAAATCGAAAAAATGGAATTTTACACGTTTTTATACCTGTGAAATTTAAACTTTAGAATTTCGAGCTGAAACTCGCAGGGCAGATCGGCGAAGGGCCCCTGAGGCCCCACGCAGAGTTTCAGCCCTTTCTGTCCAGCGGTTTTCGAGTTATTCGCGTTTTTCTGATTTCATGTGGCTATTCCTAAAACCGACGATATCTCGGGAACGAAGGGCCGTAGGGCCCTGGGACCTTCACCATCGTGCTTAGGGCGACGCCCTTGATCGTTTGCACGCATAACTGGAAAATCGAAAAAATGGAATTTTACACGTTTTTATACCTGTGAAATTTAAACTTTAGAATTTCGAGCTGAAACTCGCAGGGCAGATCGGCGAAGGGCCCCTGAGGCCCCACGCAGAGTTTCAGCCCTTTCTGTCCAGCGGTTTTCGAGTTATTCGCGTTTTTCTGATTTCATGTGGCTATTCCTAAAACCGACGATATCTCGGGAACGAAGGGCCGTAGGGCCCTGGGACCTTCACCATCGTGCTTAGGGCGACGCCCTTGATCGTTTGCACGCATAATTGGAAAATCGAAAAAATGGAATTTTACACGTTTTTATACCTGTGAAATTTAAACTTTAGAATTTCGAGCTGAAACTCGCAGGGCAGATCGGCGAAGGGCCCCTGAGGCCCCACGCAGAGTTTCAGCCCTTTCTGTCCAGCGGTTTTCGAGTTATTCGCGTTTTTCTGATTTCATGTGGCTATTCCTAAAACCGACGATATCTCGGGAACGAAGGGCCGTAGGGCCCTGGGACCTTCACCATCGTGCTTAGGGCGACGCCCTTGATCGTTTGCACGCATAATTGGAAAATCGAAAAAATGGAATTTTACACGTTTTTATACCTGTGAAATTTAAACTTTAGAATTTCGAGCTGAAACTCGCAGGGCAGATCGGCGAAGGGCCCCTGAGGCCCCACGCAGAGTTTCAGCCCTTTCTGTCCAGCGGTTTTCGAGTTATTCGCGTTTTTCTGATTTCATGTGGCTATTCCTAAAACCGACGATATCTCGGGAACGAAGGGCCGTAGGGCCCTGGGACCTTCACCATCGTGCTTAGGGCGACGCCCTTGATCGTTTGCACGCATAATTGGAAAATCGAAAAAATGGAATTTTACACGTTTTTATACCTGTGAAATTTAAACTTTAGAATTTCGACCTGAAACTCGCAGGGCAGATCGGCGAAGGGCCCCTGAAGCCTTACGCAGAGTTTCAGCCCTTTCTGTCCAGCGGTTTTCGAGTTATTCCCGTTTTTTTTATTTCATGTGGCTATTCCTAAAACCGACGATATCTCGGGAACGAAGGGCCGTAGGGCCCTGGGACCTTCACCATCGTGCTTAGGGCGACGCCCTTGATCGTTTGCACGCATAATTGGAAAATCGAAAAAATGGAATTTTACACGTTTTTATACCTGTGAAATTTAAACTTTAGAATTTCGAGCTGAAACTCGCAGGGCAGATCGGCGAAGGGCCCCTGAGGCCCCACGCAGAGTTTCAGCCCTTTCTGTCCAGCGGTTTTCGAGTTATTCGCGTTTTTCTGATTTCATGTGGCTATTCCTAAAACCGACGATATCTCGGGAACGAAGGGCCGTAGGGCCCTGGGACCTTCACCATCGTGCTTAGGGCGACGCCCTTGATCGTTTGCACGCATAATTGGAAAATCGAAAAAATGGAATTTTACACGTTTTTATACCTGTGAAATTTAAACTTTAGAATTTCGAGCTGAAACTCGCAGGGCAGATCGGCGAAGGGCCCCTGAGGCCCCACGCAGAGTTTCAGCCCTTTCTGTCCAGCGGTTTTCGAGTTATTCGCGTTTTTCTGATTTCATGTGGCTATTCCTAAAACCGACGATATCTCGGGAACGAAGGGCCGTAGGGCCCTGGGACCTTCACCATCGTGCTTAGGGCGACGCCCTTGATCGTTTGCACGCATAATTGGAAAATCGAAAAAATGGAATTTTACACGTTTTTATACCTGTGAAATTTAAACTTTAGAATTTCGAGCTGAAACTCGCAGGGCAGATCGGCGAAGGGCCCCTGAGGCCCCACGCAGAGTTTCAGCCCTTTCTGTCCAGCGGTTTTCGAGTTATTCGCGTTTTTCTGATTTCATGTGGCTATTCCTAAAACCGACGATATCTCGGGAACGAAGGGCCGTAGGGCCCTGGGACCTTCACCATCGTGCTTAGGGCGACGCCCTTGATCGTTTGCACGCATAATTGGAAAATCGAAAAAATGGAATTTTACACGTTTTTATACCTGTGAAATTTAAACTTTAGAATTTCGACCTGAAACTCGCAGGGCAGATCGGCGAAGGGCCCCTGAAGCCTTACGCAGAGTTTCAGCCCTTTCTGTACAGCGGTTTTCGAGTTATTCCCGTTTTTTTTATTTCATGTGGCTATTCCTAAAACCGACGATATCTCGGGAACGAAGGGCCGTAGGGCCCTGGGACCTTCACCATCGTGCTTAGGGCGACGCCCTTGATCGTTTGCACGCATAATTGGAAAATCGAAAAAATGGAATTTTACACGTTTTTATACCTGTGAAATTTAAACTTTAGAATTTCGAGTTGAAACTCGCAGGGCAGATCGGCGAAGGGCCCCTGAGGCCCCACGCAGAGTTTCAGCCCTTTCTGTCCAGCGGTTTTCGACTTATTCGCGTTTTTCTGATTTCATGTGGCTATTCCTAAAACCGACGATCGACGATATCTCGGGAACGAAGTGCCGTAGGGCGCTGGGACCTTCACCATCGTGCTTAGGGCAACGCTCTTGATCGTTTGCACGCATAATTGGAAAATCGAAAAAATGGAATTTTACACGTTTTTATACCTGTGAAATTTAAACTTTAGAATTTCGAGTTGAAACTCGCAGGGCAGATCGGCGAAGGGCCCCTGAGGCCCCACGCAGAGTTTCAGCCCTTTCTGTCCAGCGGTTTTCGAGTTATTCACGTTTTTCTGATTTCATGTGGCTATTCCTAAAACCGACAATATCTCGGGAACGAAGGGCCGTAGGGCCCTGGGACCTTCACCATCGTGTTTAGCGCGAGGCCCTTGATCGTTTGCACGCATAAGTGGAAAATCGAAAAAATGGAATTTTACACGTTTTTATACCTGTGAAATTTAAACTTTAGAATTTCGAGTTGAAACTCGCAGGGCAGATCGGCGAAGGGCCCCTGAGGCCCCACGCAGAGTTTCAGCCCTTTCTGTCCAGCGGTTTTCGAGTTATTCGCGTTTTTCTGATTTCATGTGGCTATTCCTAAAACCGACGATATCTCGGGAACGAAGGGCCGTAGGGCCCTGGGACCTTCACCATCGTGCTTAGGGCGACGCCCTTGATCGTTTGCACGCATAATTGGAAAATCGAAAAAATGGAATTTTACACGTTTTTATACCTGTGAAATTTAAACTTTAGAATTTCGAGTTGAAACTCGCACGGCAGATCGGCGAAGGGCCCCTGAAGCCCTACGCAGAGTTTCAGCCCTTTCTGTCCAGCGGTTTTCGAGTTATTCACGTTTTTCTGATTTCATGTGGCTATTCCTAAAACCGACAATATCTCGGGAACGAAGGGCCGTAGGGCCCTGGGACCTTCACCATCGTGTTTAGCGCGAGGCCCTTGATCGTTTGCACGCATAAGTGGAAAATCGAAAAAATGGAATTTTACACGTTTTTATACCTGTGAAATTTAAACTTTAGAATTTCGAGCTTTAACTCGCAGGGCAGATCGGCGAAGGGCCCCTGAGGCCCCACGCAGAGTTTCAGCCCTTTCTGTCCAGCGGTTTTCGAGTTATTCGCGTTTTTCTGATTTCATGTGGCTATTCCTAAAACCGACGATATCTCGGGAACGAAGGGCCGTAGGGCCCTGGGACCTTCACCATCGTGCTTAGGGCGACGCCCTTGATCGTTTGCACGCATAATTGGAAAATCGAAAAAATGGAATTTTACACGTTTTTATACCTGTGAAATTTAAACTTTAGAATTTCGACCTGAAACTCGCAGGGCAGATCGGCGAAGGGCCCCTGAAGCCTTACGCAGAGTTTCAGCCCTTTCTGTCCAGCGGTTTTCGAGTTATTCCCGTTTTTTTTATTTCATGTGGCTATTCCTAAAACCGACGATATCTCGGGAACGAAGGGCCGTAGGGCCCTGGGACCTTCACCATCGTGCTTAGGGCGACGCCCTTGATCGTTTGCACGCATAATTGGAAAATCGAAAAAATGGAATTTTACACGTTTTTATACCTGTGAAATTTAAACTTTAGAATTTCGAGTTGAAACTCGCAGGGCAGATCGGCGAAGGGCCCCTGAGGCCCCACGCAGAGTTTCAGCCCTTTCTGTCCAGCGGTTTTCGAGTTATTCGCGTTTTTCTGATTTCATGTGGCTATTCCTAAAACCGACGATATCTCGGGAACGAAGGGCCGTAGGGCCCTGGGACCTTCACCATCGTGCTTAGGGCGACGCCCTTGATCGTTTGCACGCATAATTGGAAAATCGAAAAAATGGAATTTTACACGTTTTTATACCTGTGAAATTTAAACTTTAGAATTTCGAGTTGAAACTCGCAGGGCAGATCGGCGAAGGGCCCCTGAGGCCCCACGCAGAGTTTCAGCCCTTTCTGTCCAGCGGTTTTCGACTTATTCGCGTTTTTCTGATTTCATGTGGCTATTCCTAAAACCGACGATCGACGATATCTCGGGAACGAAGTGCCGTAGGGCGCTGGGACCTTCACCATCGTGCTTAGGGCAACGCTCTTGATCGTTTGCACGCATAATTGGAAAATCGAAAAAATGGAATTTTACACGTTTTTATACCTGTGAAATTTAAACTTTAGAATTTCGAGTTGAAACTCGCAGGGCAGATCGGCGAAGGGCCCCTGAGGCCCCACGCAGAGTTTCAGCCCTTTCTGTCCAGCGGTTTTCGAGTTATTCACGTTTTTCTGATTTCATGTGGCTATTCCTAAAACCGACAATATCTCGGGAACGAAGGGCCGTAGGGCCCTGGGACCTTCACCATCGTGTTTAGCGCGAGGCCCTTGATCGTTTGCACGCATAAGTGGAAAATCGAAAAAATGGAATTTTACACGTTTTTATACCTGTGAAATTTAAACTTTAGAATTTCGAGTTGAAACTCGCAGGGCAGATCGGCGAAGGGCCCCTGAGGCCCCACGCAGAGTTTCAGCCCTTTCTGTCCAGCGGTTTTCGAGTTATTCGCGTTTTTCTGATTTCATGTGGCTATTCCTAAAACCGACGATATCTCGGGAACGAAGGGCCGTAGGGCCCTGGGACCTTCACCATCGTGCTTAGGGCGACGCCCTTGATCGTTTGCACGCATAATTGGAAAATCGAAAAAATGGAATTTTACACGTTTTTATACCTGTGAAATTTAAACTTTAGAATTTCGAGTTGAAACTCGCACGGCAGATCGGCGAAGGGCCCCTGAAGCCCTACGCAGAGTTTCAGCCCTTTCTGTCCAGCGGTTTTCGAGTTATTCACGTTTTTCTGATTTCATGTGGCTATTCCTAAAACCGACAATATCTCGGGAACGAAGGGCCGTAGGGCCCTGGGACCTTCACCATCGTGTTTAGCGCGAGGCCCTTGATCGTTTGCACGCATAAGTGGAAAATCGAAAAAATGGAATTTTACACGTTTTTATACCTGTGAAATTTAAACTTTAGAATTTCGAGCTGAAACTCGCAGGGCAGATCGGCGAAGGGCCCCTGAGGCCCCACGCAGAGTTTCAGCCCTTTCTGTCCAGCGGTTTTCGAGTTATTCGCGTTTTTCTGATTTCATATGGCTATTCCTAAAACCGACGATATCTCGGGAACGAAGGGCCGTAGGGCCATGGGACCTTCACCATCGTGTTTAGCGCGAGGCCCTTGATCGTTTGCACGCATAAGTGGAAAATCGAAAAAATGGAATTTTACACGTTTTTATACCTGTGAAATTTAAACTTTAGAATTTCGAGCTGAAACTCGCAGGGCAGATCGGCGAAGGGCCCCTGAGGCCCTACGCAGAGTTTCAGCCCATTCTGTCCAGCGGTTTTCGAGTTATTCGCGTTTTTCTGATTTCATGTGGCTATTCCTAAAACCGACGATATTTCGGGAACGAAGGGCCGTAGGGCCCTGGGACTTTCACCATCGTGCTTAGGGCGACGCCCTTGATCGTTTGCACGCATAATTGGAAAATCGAAAAAATGGAATTTTACACGTTTTTATACCTGTGAAATTTAAACTTTAGAATTTCGAGCTGAAACTCGCAGGGCAGATCGGCGAAGGGCCCCTGAGGCCCCACGCAGAGTTTCAGCCCTTTCTGTCCAGCGGTTTTCGAGTTATTCGCGTTTTTCTGATTTCATATGGCTATTCCTAAAACCGACGATATCTCGGGAACGAAGGGCCGTAGGGCCCTGGGACCTTCACCATCGTGTTTAGCGCGAGGCCCTTGATCGTTTGCACGCATAAGTGGAAAATCGAAAAAATGGAATTTTACACGTTTTTATACCTGTGAAATTTAAACTTTAGAATTCCGAGCTGAAACTCGCAGGGCAGATCGGCGAAGGGCCCCTGAAGCCCTACGCAGAGTTTCAGCCCTTTCTGTCCAGCGGTTTTCGAGTTATTCACGTTTTTCTGATTTCATGTGGCTATTCCTAAAACCGACAATATCTCGGGAACGAAGGGCCGTAGGGCCCTGGGACCTTCACCATCGTGCTTAGGGCGACGCCCTTGATCGTTTGCACGCATAATTGGAAAATCGAAAAAATGGAATTTTACACGTTTTTATACCTGTGAAATTTAAACTTTAGAATTTCGAGCTGAAACTCGCAGGGCAGATCGGCGAAGGGCCCCTGAAGCCCTACGCAGAGTTTCAGCCCTTTCTGTCCAGCGGTTTTCGAGTTATTCGCGTTTTTCTGATTTCATGTGGCTATTCCTAAAACCGACGATATCTCGGGAACGAAGGGCCGTAGGGCCCTGGGACCTTCACCATCGTGCTTAGCGCGAGGCCCTTGATCGTTTGCACGCATAATTGGAAAATCGAAAAAATGGAATTTTACACGTTTTTATACCTGTGAAATTTAAACTTTAGAATTCCGAGCTGAAACTCGCAGGGCAGGTCGGCGAAGGGCCCCTGAAGCCCTACGCAGAGTTTCAGCCCTTTCTGTCCAGCGGTTTTCGAGTTATTCACGTTTTTCTGATTTCATGTGGCTATTCCTAAAACCGACAATATCTCGGGAACGAAGGGCCGTAGGGCCCTGGGACCTTCACCATCGTGCTTAGCGCGAGGCCCTTGATCGTTTGCACGCATAAGTGGAAAATCGAAAAAATGGAATTTTACACGTTTTTATACCTGTGAAATTTAAACTTTAGAATTCCGAGCTGAAACTCGCAGGGCAGGTCGGCGAAGGGCCCCTGAAGCCCTACGCAGAGTTTCAGCCCTTTCTGTCCAGCGGTTTTCGAGTTATTCACGTTTTTCTGATTTCATGTGGCTATTCCTAAAACCGACAATATCTCGGGAACGAAGGGCCGTAGGGCCCTGGGACCTTCACCATCGTGTTTAGCGCGAGGCCCTTGATCGTTTGCACGCATAAGTGGAAAATCGAAAAAATGGAATTTTACACGTTTTTATACCTGTGAAATTTAAACTTTAGAATTCCGAGCTGAAACTCGCAGGGCAGATCGGCGAAGGGCCCCTGAAGCCCTACGCAGAGTTTCAGCCCTTTCTGTCCAGCGGTTTTCGAGTTATTCACGTTTTTCTGATTTCATGTGGCTATTCCTAAAACCGACAATATCTCGGGAACGAAGGGCCGTAGGGCCCTGGGACCTTCACCATCGTGTTTAGCGCGAGGCCCTTGATCGTTTGCACGCATAATTGGAAAATCGAAAAAATGGAATTTTACACGTTTGTATACCTGTGAAATTTAAACTTTAGAATTTCGAGCTGAAACTCGCAGGGCAGATCGGCGAAGGGCCCCTGAAGCCCTACGCAGAGTTTCAGCCCTTTCTGTCCAGCGGTTTTCGAGTTATTCGCGTTTTTCTGATTTCATGTGGCTATTCCTAAAACCGACGATATCTCGGGAACGAAGGGCCGTAGGGCCCTGGGACCTTCACCATCGTGCTTAGCGCGAGGCCCTTGATCGTTTGCACGCATAAGTGGAAAATCGAAAAAATGGAATTTTACACGTTTTTATACCTGTGAAATTTAAACTTTAGAATTCCGAGCTGAAACTCGCAGGGCAGATCGGCGAAGGGCCCCTGAAGCCCTACGCAGAGTTTCAGCCCTTTCTGTCAAGCGGTTTTCGAGTTATTCGCGTTTTTCTGATTTCATATGGCTATTCCTAAAACCGACGATATCTCGGGAACGAAGGGCCGTAGGGCCCTGGGACCTTCACCATCGTGCTTAGCGCGACGCCCTTGATCGTTTGCACGCATAATTGGAAAATCGAAAAAATGGAATTTTACACGTTTTTATACCTGTGAAATTTAAACTTTAGAATTTCGAGCTGAAACTCGCAGGGCAGGTCGGCGAAGGGCTCCTAAGGCCCTTCGCCGAGTATCAGCACGGTTGGCTTAGCGGTTTTCGAGATATTTCTTTTGATCGTGTTTTCTTTATTGGCGAAGAATATGGGTTTAAAAAATTATACTAAATCAAGAGGGAGGGTTGCAATAAAGACACTCGATATCACATTATATATTTATTCACTATTTTCCACAGGAAATGGCTTCAAAACGACATTATTGTTAAACTAATGCAAATTAGCTAACTGATGATTCACATAAATATGACAAATAAAATTTTAATTACATATTTACATTCGTAAGTTTTCCTATTCATAAAATGTGGTAATTATCGTAATCAAGAACTATAGGGATATGTAATTCATTTGATTTGTGACAAACTCCAATAGAACCATGAGGGAAGGAGATTTTACCATAACTCAAACATTGAATCGATAGATTTCTTCCAGGTAATTTCGCCATATTTTGAAAAACGCACAACTCACATCATTAAAGTAAACAATATGATGAAACCTCCTTTGATAGTTCTCTACAATCAAAATTACGAGGATTTAAAAATAAAGCGTTATTTTGTTTTTTTACAACAAAGAAAACTAGACATTTTTTCCAAAGCGGTTTGATTTCTTGAATTGACTGATTGCAGGTTTAAAGAACCTTCTGGGGTGATATGGTAATCCTAGAAGAGGTTGCGTGAGTAAAGTTAAGGTGTAAGTTCCAAAAAATCAAACCTTATAAAACCTTATCAAAACCCTGTGTGAGATTTGGAAATTGGTTGTTAATTAAATTATTATTTCTTAATTATTTCATTCCCTTTCATAAAGTTTTAAATTGATTTTAAAGCACTTTAAAGCAAACAATTAGACCAATAAACAGATTTCTGTATAAACAATACTTGCTTAAAATTGAAAATATCAAAATTCTACCGTTGTTTATGATAATATTAAGAAATTACAAAATTTCCTGATGGAAGATCAAATACTAAACCGTAAACGAGTGCGAGCTGTGACTTGCTGTACTGGTTCAAATCCCCGTTTATCGGTCTGTAAGGTCCAGGTAGGTTAAGGTCCAGGTTGTATTGGATCGTCACAGGCTTATAAGCCCAACCTGAAATGGTTCAAAAACATATTACTCGAGAGATTAAACCTTACCAGCAATTAAGTAAGTACAGTTATCAGTGACTAATCAACCTAACAAAAATAAATTAAATAGTTCTTATAAAACTTATTATTAGTTTAACTATAAAAATAGGAGCAGAAGAGCAGAAGACAGTTTGGAATCTTACAAAAGCTTTAAAGAACTCAAAAAATGATATTCATTTTCAGAATAAAAATTTATGTTTTATAAAATACCATTCACACTATTCAAAGATATTTAACGTTGGAACATCAAAATGGCCTAACTTCACTACAAATAACAATAGAAGGCAGAAGACATACAAATTTGGAAAAAGTCATACAATTTAGAGGACTCATCAGTTTAAACTGTTTCCTATTAATAATGTCCAATGTCCTCAAATGTCCAATATATCGAAGTATATCAGCAAAGACAGTACTGGTAACAGATATTTCCTAGCAGAGCATGTTATTTAATCTTGAGGCGCACTTACGATATCTGCTTGATGATCACTATAGAAGTAATCATGCATGGACGCAACTTCCTCGCGTAGTTATCGCTGTTATCTGGATCTAACATTACTAGGTAAAAATAAAATAGCGCAATCGAACATTTGGTATCGAATCAGGCGAGACTTAAATGTTACCAACTATGAAATAAATCAACAAATTTTGCGTATAATTAGTAATCCTAGATTATTTATATCTAATCTAATATCTGCAGAAGTGGAAGCTGTCGATTTCATACATTTACTGCACTCCCACAATTCAGTTTACACTTAGCCAGGCAGAGCATGCCGTTCCTCAAACCGATTTCCAGACAAATTTATCTCAAATACATGTAGTTTATTCCCAGATAGAACAATTTACGTTAGCTAAAAATACCTGTCCTTACAAACTTTCGATTTTACGTATAAAACAGCTAAATTAAAGCAATGAAACAGGTAGTTTAGATAACTATGAATTATTTGCGATGATTATGTTGGGATGGATGAATATGGGCATCAGTCACTGTAATTATCACAGCTGATTGTGTAATGATTCAAAAAACGTTTGTTGTCTTTACGTTGATTAATTGTGCTATTTTATATATATCTAGTAAGGTTATATGGAAGTTGGGTACAGGGCGTAGACATCGAGAATGCTTTCGCCGCCATAGATGAAACCCGATGGCAACTGCATGAATTCTGCATATCGACATTGTTGAACAAATCGGATATCCGCCTCATCTCCTTGAAGTGGCCACGATTCTCCACAGCACAAGCTCCTTCGCTCTCTCGTAACTGAAGTACAACGGGAAATCCAACGGAACCTCCTCATACAGCAGGTAACTGCTCCCCCGGAGGCACTCGATGAAGTAGTCGTAACAGGGGGCGCACGAATCGCACTCGGCCAACGTGAACACGTACCTCCTCTCCAGGGCGACGTAGGCCACGACAGTAGGTCGAACTGATAGGATGCGTTCCAGGGTCTTGACGAACGCCTCGGTTATGTGGTCGTCGTAGACGGCTACACAAATAACAAGTTAATTAGAAGCGTGATAAAAGTCGAATTGATAGGTATCACAAAAAATTTATAAGCGGGTCGAAGCCAAAGAAAACATATGATTCGATGATGATGATGATGATGATGATGATATTTCTGAGCACTTCTGGCTATGGACTATGGACTCGATTGCATGGTCAAAGCTACATTTAAGACTAGACAGCTAATTTAAAGGCACATGGATAGAACATCATCGAGAACTATGGACACAACAAGTAGATGAACGAATGATATTCAAGAAAGTCATCATTTTTGAATAATGCTGATAGTATTTCGAAAACTACTACAGTTAGCGAATTGAAATTTAGGCGCAGCACTGGACGGTGCTCCTACAACCCACCCTGTGAATTTCGTGCCAAAATTCGAAACTTTAATTTTTGATCTGTAAAACGGGGGAGGTTAACCCCTTTCGACTTTTTCCAAAAATGCTCCAAAATTAGATTTTTCAAATTTCGGTCACGATCGACAGATGGATGTTCCTTGATGACAAAAGTGGAAGAATTTCATTCATAGGGCAATTACATTACCAGATACGAATTATAAAAATATAATTTTTTGTTTTTCAAAAATGGCGAAATTTGGATAAATACTGTAGTTAACGCGTTGAAATCTAATCACAGAACTAGCAAATCGATTACCAAGATTTCTGTCGTGAACGAAATGAAGATTGAAATGAAGGAATTTCTTTCGTAACACATTGTAGTATTTTTAAAAGATATTAAATCTGAGAAACCGACAGTTCGCCAAAACTCAAAAACCATTTGTTTGAACGTGTTTCCTGTACGCTTGGAGGCAAAATTCAAAAATTTATCAAAGAATGGCTGTTTTCGAATTTATCCAAAAGTGCTCCAAAATTATGGCTCCAACAATTTCATACTACTAGACATGAACTAGTGAAAAAATGTCGTCAGAGTCAACGTAGAAACTCTATAATTTCATCAATCTTTTGATCATTCTTGACAATGACTAGTTGTGGATTTCGAGAGGAACATATATAGTATTGCTAAAAATCAACTTACTGTCGGCAGCGATGATAGTAGATAGCTCTTCTATATTCGCTTCAAGCTCTGTAGGTAGCTTGTCTGAAGTAAAATCCAATTCGAAAACTTCTATGGGATTCTTCACTAGATGTTTGTTACGTTCGATGTTACTGCGGATCAGGCCCAGGATATCACCTTTGTCTACATCTAATTAAGAGTAAAATATTATTAGTATTTTAAAAAAAGCTAATAGTAACATAAATAAAACAATATCCGAAACAGTAAATATCTCATAACATATTAATAAAATATAGTACTGTAAATTACTGAATATTGTGGAAAATCAAGACGGAAAACCATCAGTGAGGAGCAGTTACTCAGAGTAACATTAATTAGTAACTTATCCAGTCAAACTAAAAGTCAGCTGATAATGAGAGTGTCAGTTATATGAATTCTTAACTCTGCTAATAAATTTTAAAAAATTGATACAAATCAGACTCGTCAACATCGAATTACCTGTGCAATAGACCTTAGTGTTCATGGACGCGATTATACTGGTCAAACCCACTCCCGAACCCAATTCCAGGACGTAGGAGTCCTTGGGGATCGTGTCGTGGTGGTGGATCAACCAATCGGCCAGCAGGAGCGCCCCCCTCCAGACTTGCAATCCGACCAATCCGAGGACGGTACTCTTCGAATGCTCTGAAAGGAGATTTTGAAAAAGAATATGTAATACGATTGAAAAATTTAATGGATATGCACTCTTTATTTTGAGTTCCTCGGGACGGTCCTGACGGAACATCCTGTGGAATCTAGAAATGTTTCAGCCAATAAGAGCTCATATAATTTTCTTTCTGGAGTAATAAGTTTATGGAAAATTGAGTCAAATCGGAAGGTTTTTAGTGATGATCACTAGATTGAAATCCTGTGATGTAGTGAGAAATTTTGTTTCAAAATAAATATATTTCGTAGGGAGTTGTTGGAGGCTAAATCTACAGATACTCTCAGGATTCCATAAATATCGCGCAACGCTGCTGATTAAATACATTTAATCATTCTTCTTAGTCTTGTCAATAATTAATGAGTTATTAATTAATATCACCAGAAGTTAATAGAAAATAAAATTATTGTTAACGTTGTAATTGTCTCGGTAACTCACCAATTTCAACCGTCAATTTATTATCCCTGGGACCCTTCCTGGGCACTATCAGATCCCCGTCGGAGTCCTTCAGGACTCCCCATTTCGGACAGGTGAATTCGAATCTGGATACTACGTCTAAAAGAAAACAGAAATTATAAACATTTTGAATGTAATTGTTACAACAGAAATTTCCTCAAAAATTTTAAATGGCGACGGGTGCTTTTAACCTTAGCTTAGTAAAAACGCTTTTTAAGGAATGTAGATTGAATTTGAAACGCCCCTTATATACAGTGTATTCACGGAAAGCTGAAATCATGAAAATCATAACTTCTCCATTTTGTGGGTTAAAAAGTGAACTTTCGAATTTTGAAAATAGACGCTTATTAAGTTGACTGAATGTCTTTAAACGAAGTCATGAGAAGGTAAATCAAAACAAATATTATACAGGGTGTTTTTTGAGTTGATTTTTGAAAAAAAGTGCAAGTTTTCCTCATTTTAATAAATTTCTTAAAATTAAGTGATGGAAACCAATATTTCATACACAACCACAATTAATTATGGACAATCCCCAATTTGCAGTAGGCTAAAACGCACTTACAAAATTGGAAGCATTCCGCATGTAATGTAAAATGATACCTTTTCATGTTATATGTTCTACTCCTCCTAAATGAGTTAGTTGAATCTACTAACTTATAGATATGTTTTAAAATCACTAACATTTGAATCTACTAACTACATATATTTTAAAGTTACTAAAATTCACATTAAATGGAGGACATTAAATGGAATGATAAATATAAACTTACGTTTTGGATTGAAAGTAGGTTTGGACTCGGAGCCGTAATCGTACTCGTCGTAAATCTCAGAGGAAACCTGATAATCCTCGTCATCCATTTAGCCGGAAAATGTAAGTTTTCTGCAATAATAAAGGACATTAAGTGATCAAGGAAAGCTCCCTCGTCGAATGCGTTAAATGTTAATATTAACTTTTGTCAGGGTCGGGACTTTTCCGCCGAGCCTGCCAATAGTACGAGTTTCTATTTTCGACACAGGAAAATACGTGTTCAAAGTGTCCGGAAAGAAGTTAACTGATGTGACTTGCCGACTGTTAACTTCGGTGATATCCGAAGCTTTGTCATATTAATTTAAAATTAACGAGGTTAGGTAACAATTTTTGAAGTATTGAGATATCAGCTCGTAAAGTTATAAGGGAAATAAGTTATAAGTTATAAGTTATAAGGGAAAGATGTCTATTAAAATAAATAGTTTCCATTTTGTTTACCTACTCGATTCTACCCTTGAACTTAAGTAACTTCTGAAGTTGAGGCCGCAAGAACTTTTAGTTGTTGTCGGCAAATTGTCACAATATTACTTCCACTTCCTATTGTTCTTTCTTTAATGTTTAATAACTTCTGCAGGAGCCGCAGGAATTTCATGTCGTTATTAACTGACAGTTAATGAAGTTTGTTTTCTCGAACTTGGTCAAGTTTTCATAAATCTTAACTCGTTTTGAAGTTGTGGATAAGTTCAATATATGGACTCAAAGACAGCAATATACTTGTCGCGTCCAGTCGCAGTTGTACTGTACATCATTACAGTCTACTTTTCAGGTTTAATTCATAACATCTTTGGTCCTTCGAGCCGCTTTCAACTTTTTTTTTAAAAAAACGTGCCAGACTGACACTGGCTTCCTAATTATCATCATCCTATTATACTTTTATTGAAGTTGTGAGGCGAGAGGCACGCAAGCTGTCGAAACGAGAGAGCAGACGAGAGAAAAAGAACATCCAAGAAAGAAGAGAAGAGGGAGAGAAAAGGGCACGCGCCTGACGTGCTTGCCAGCTGTCGCAGCTGAAAATTGCTTTTTGGAACATATGCCCCTCATTATAATAGATCGGGTATCGCAGCTCCCCTTATAGTAGATACATTTTTCTCATTCTCTCTCTTACTCTCTTGTTTTCTGCCAGAAGGCGGACAGGTATGTATACAGCATACAACATGTTGGCGTAGTGTACGCACACAACGAGCAAGTCATTTTGACCAGTCATAAATATTCAGATAGTACAGCGAATTTGATTAGTTGTATAAAGTTCGATAAGCAAAGGATTTAAAAGCAATTAGAATATCATTGCAATTAGCTTAACATTTTTGCGGGAGTTGCTTAACAAGTTAGATCCTATTTCATAAAATTTATCACCAAACAGAATCATGTTCAAATCAGAGAGTTAAATAAATGATTGTTCTTCAATCATCAGAAGCATTCAAATTGATATCATATCAGGAAAGAAATGTATAAAAATCTGAAAATCGGAAAAACCTTAAGAGGTCGAACTATTGGCTATTGGATTTTTGTACCTTAAGTACCAATAGTTTTCTTTAACTTTAACTGTCAGATTACCTTCACTAAGCTCCAGCTGCATGCCAAACAATATTCGTGTGCTACCCTAATTCCTGCACTTCAAAATTTATGTAAAAGGATACTCAAAATTAATATAGCCCCTTTTCTGATTTTTTGAGCAACATTAGGCCTAATTTCAAATTAGGTAAGTATGTTTCAATAAATGTTTTTTAGCAGTACATTTCCTTACCATTTTAAACCCCTTCTGGTGTAAGAACTTATGGTTTGAAAAAAACTTATTATACCTATCTTAAATAGTATATAAAGCTAAATAGTACATAGTACATATTAGTAGTACATAGTACACAGTAAAAATATTTTTATCCAAGAAATTTATTATTAGTACCCAGTTGGCCAACCAAATGTAATGAATGGATAACTAATAGGTAAGTAGCTAATTTGACATAAACAGCTTTTATTGATTTCATTTTTTTCCTTGTTTTAAAGAGTTCGAACCAGGTATTAATTGTTTATTGATTTATTGTTATATTTATATTAATTTATGTTTTAGTCATATTTATGCTCTCCCTTCTTCCCTTTTCCTCACGTCTTCGTAAATATATAGGTGGTACCCAAATACTACTTCTACATATGCTTCGTATCTTGAAGTCAAAATAACGTTTACAATTGCAAGCGAACTTCTACGCCCAAGCAACTGAACACAAAACTTACAAAACCATCAAACAAAAACCCACTATTTCCAACACATAATTAAAAACATCCCATTAACCTCCCCCTTGGTACCAACCGACAATAGGAAATGCGCCCTAATGGTACCCTTTGAAAGGAACCGCACTCCGCTATACATTAAAACGATAATAATTAAACCGTGTCCCTTATCCCTTCGGGGCAAGTCTCAGGTGGCCCAAGACCGAAAGGGGAGGAAACTCGGAAAAAGAGGAAACGATCCTATGACGGTTCACGGACTTTGGTACCCACTCGACTATATCCGGAGTCCGGACGTTTTGTATGTACATACATATGATGCTTTTAACGCGAAAAAAAGGTAAAACAAAGTGGAGGTAGGTAGGTAGGTGAATAATAGGCCTGTCGGCGGTAGAAGACGAGAGGAGAGGTTAGGTGGGGTGAAGATTAGAAAATCCACAATGGACTTCCGATTCAAATAGAAATAATGAGAGGATTCAAATATCCTAGTCTTAAGATTTGTACCATCGTTGTTACATTGTTGTACAGGGTGGTTCAAAATTCATGTTACAAACTTCAGGAGGTGATCCCTTAGACCACTTTAGGTACCAAATAGACCAGAAGACAGGTAAAAAAAACAGGATAAAAATTTAACAGGTTTTTCGCATCATTATTATGTATGGAGGGCTTAACTGAAGATAACTGGCTCAAAAGATACAGCAAATTTTGCGTCCTGGATAAATAAACGATATTCATCCAACACATGACAGTTATGGCTGTCATTATTAATGTTATTTTAGACAAGTAAACTATCAAATAACACACTAGTGTGTTATAATCCCTAATTCACTAGTGAGTTATGGTTTATAACTCACGTTCATATTTAAAGTAGTATTCTAGTCATTATGACATTTATAGGGTGCTGAGACGCAAGCAGCTTTGATTACATCACAAAACTAATCATAAAAACAATTTCTTCCATTTGTTGGATAAAACATTGTATGCCACTCGCGTGTTAGTTTCCTAAGTCACTTGAGAATTTATATCTTCTATATAAATCTTCTCGCGTGACTTATTTTTAACATAACACACCATAAACATCTATTATAAGAAGAAAATTCAGTTTTCCGCATTCATCCTCGATGAAAAACTTAAAAAATAAAGTTGTAGGTATCGGAAGAGTCCTTATTTTGAGATGCTGTTTATAAAAATCGGACGATTATTTACTGAGAAACTTGCAAAATAAAACTCATTAGTGCATTATTCCAAATGTCAATACTTTTGAAGACATCAGCTTAAATGATATTTAGTACGTCTTCCAAGGGTCTTCAAGGAACCTTTCCATGTGTACAAAATTTCAGCATGATCGATTGCGAATAGTTTAAAAAATATACTAAATGTTGATCCTATGCTTAAACAAATGTGTGGCTTCAGGCAGTGCTTGGAGAGATATATTGAAAATGTACTCTACGAGACCAATACCATAATGCTAATAGAAAAATAGAGTCGATTTAATTCAAAATATTGGCTAAAGATGGTTGTAAATGATGGACAATCTTTCTACTTATAAACAATTCGAAATAACTCGGCTACCACAAGTGCGATTTTCATATTAGTTAATATTCGCTTATTTGGTCAATTTTCGGTAATTCTCGTGCTAGTCCCATTACTCTAAGTGTACAGGAAAAAAAATTATTGCACGTTTCAGGTAATTATTATTTATTTATATTAAGACTTGAAATTTACAACGCAAGTTAAAGAATACATATGTTCTATGGTACATGTAATACTTGGATTTGGATGCTTAACATGTTTTATTTTTAGAATTAAAGTTACAGGAAAATGTATTAAGGTACTAAAATGATTGGTTTTAAAAAAGTCGACTTTTAAAGTTTGATTGAGTTTTTACCGGTTACTCGTCGTTTTTTAAATTTTATTGCTAAACTCCATAATAAGTAGAAATTTCTATTTTTCTCTCTATGAGGAATATTTTCATAAAAATTGATGAATCTATTTAGTAATAAGTATCTTGTAAACATTATAAGCAAGAAATAAAACCTATTTCTGGTCAGTAAACATGGAAATTAATGAAACATTTCTATTTACTACAATTTAATTGCAATTAGTTGTTTAGCTAAGTTAGAAAAATTATTAGCACTAATTACTAATTCTCTGTTCCCTGTTCTGCCTTAGCAGCTTAAAAGTCCTAAATTTGGTGCGGGGGAATAAGTACTAATTAATTTTTCATTAAATTTTATAACTGTCCAAAGATAACGATGATTACTATGTCGTAGTAGTGACCTATACCGATTGATATGCGGCCGCTCTTTACACTACACTTCGCTGTAACGGCCTTTTTTTAATTAAGGTATATTTTCGATTTACGGCCAACAATCTTTCGTTACAAGGCCCAAAAATGTTGTAGTGCTACATTCCTCCTCACGAAAATACGTGTGAGGAACGTTTGGCACAACATTGTCATCATTTTACTGCCTTTTCGCTTTAGTACAGTTAGTCTTCAACATAATCTTGTTTGTTGTTTGGCTGGGTTCGGATTCTACTTGTATTAATTACATTGGTGAAGTTGTAATACAAATTTGGCACCATTGAATTGAAAAGCCACGTTTTCGTTATTTAATTTATTTATGCATTAATTCTTTTAAATATGTAATATAATCGATAAATCGATCCTTTATTAGGAAATATGTAGAAAAATGGAAAATTGTTAGACATATCGATCGAAGACGCCATAATAACGAAGAATGAAGAAGAGCCAAATGACTACCCTAAAGTTATTTTCGAAAAATTGAAAATGGAAAACTTGAAAAATATTACAAAAAAACCAAAATCGGTGTGGAAAATTCAAAAATCGCCAGCGCTTTCGAAATTCGTCCTAAAAATTACCCTATGAGCATACAAATTCCCAAAAAAAGTTTTATTGCTCAAGAGAATGCTGTTAGCGATACCAATATCTTATACACAATTTTATTTATTTGTTGTAAAAACAGTTATTAATGTTTATAAATTTGGGTAAAAAAAGCTGATTTACTTATAAATTTCCCGGAAACTTCTGGAGCCAATGTGAAAAATTAAGATTTGTAAAGGCGCAGCTTCAACGTTGACACGTTGACACTAATACTAAAGTAGAACGTATAGATTTCGAGATACTAAAAAAATATTTTTTTGACTTTCCAACATTGCTTATAACAATCTGGGAAATGAAGCTTTATACGCATTCTATGCACTTTCGTTTATCGCCATAAAAACTAAATGAAACCTTATTAAACTATATTACAAAGTCTAATTTTCCGAAGCGCCTACACCAGACTGGTGTATAAAATAAAGCGCGTATCGAAATATGCTCGCAATTACCTCCAGTCTCTCCTAAAAAGATTGCAATCTTCATTCGCGGGGTTTAATTATACGGCTCTGGTTCTATGGGATTTTTCGGGCATGCACATAATAACACTCAGGAAGTGAACGTGTATAATAATATTCCTTTCGAGCGTATTAAAAACGTGCAAAAATTTAGACTCTTAGCTTAATTCTCACGGGATTTGGTAAATATTTTTTTTTGCAAAAGGTTTTTATAAGTCAAGATTTGTTTCCGGTCATAGTTGGTTTGAGTAAACTTAATTCTTTTTTTTGTTATATCCCCTTTAGATATTCCAAGATTTTTCTAATTAATTTTATGTAAGGTTTGTATATGCAAATTGATTCTACTTTATTTACAACATTTCGTTATTAATCACGTTCATAATATTTAAATTTGTTTCAAACCCATATCTAGTTGAAGTACTATTGTAAATATATGTATATTAAATTAATTATTTAATTGTTCTGAGCTGATTTATCACATTTTCTTTATTTGATAATAGATTGTGATACATATTTTATCTACGCTCGCTTCAGTAACTTCATTTCAATCGAACTCGACCAATGAGTACAAATTTTAATATAAACTATAAGTAGTTAAAAACTTAATATGAACTGCCCTGTATTGCCCCTGTCATAAATAATTTTTACAATAATTAATTAATACTGACAAATACACAAATATAAGCCAATACCGAGTATCTAGTTAAATATTAAAGAAAAATCCGATTACAAATAAAGCATTTAATCTATAAACAATAGGCCATATAAAACTAAACTCCTGACGGCATCGAGGGGAAAATTGCCAAGGCCAAGTATAAAATTTAAATAAAAAATTATTACAATCTCAGTTTTAATTCAAGTAAATTCCACACGTTTGCATCGTGTTACTTGCATGGTTGTTAATCGCATATCTTTAATTAAATACTGATGTAAAGTTTACTTAAAATATGTGAGCCGGAATAATTTAAACATGATTCTTGTTCCACTGCATTTGTTAAATAAGTTAATTCATGTAGCTTAGGAAACAACAGGTATATAAGACATGTTTATCGGTTTCAAAATATCTAATGTTTCAATTTACATTAAAACTGTTTTCTTAGAAATCTATAACTTGTCCTTACTAGAGGAAACTGAAGTAAATTAGTGGATAGTATGTAGTAGATCGTAAAAGATAGCTAAAAATTGCGGGAGATAAGCTGTTCCGCCACAAAATTGGCCGGTAGATTGTATGACCAATCAGTTCCGCCACGATGGGACTTCGGAATGAGTTCGGGTGTCGATTCGATAAATTTTTTATTAACTAAAAATGAGTATTTTCAACTGGTGCTTGTATAGCTTTATAAATTATAATTCTACTTGCTTTCAACGAATAACATGGATTTATAAACACTAAGTGTAAGCATTAACACTATAAGTCTGCAACTTAAACACCCATTTTCCGGTTTCTACTATTAGATGTATAAAAATTGTTTTAATACTTAATTTTTGAACAACAAGAATTGCAAATAAATTTCCATTAATTTCCACATCTCACTTCAACAATATTGGTTCTTTATATTCATAAAAATAAACCTACGCAAATATGAAAAATAACACGGTCCATATAGAATTCGTGTTCTACATTAGTATTTCATTCATTTACTGCACCAATTAGCATCTAATTACATCTACTTTGCAATATTGCATGTAATTAACAGAAATTGAACATAGAACAGTTAGATACAGAGTTCACTTTATTGCCTTTAATATTTCACGTTGAATTTAAAATATTTTTTTTTATTGGTACGCTATTTTGCCTATTTAAAACATGCTTTGGCGTGCGTAAATCGAGCTTTATCGCACCCGCGTGTTTTAAAGTCGCCATGGAAACGTATCAACAACGGCCATCTCAACCAATAACAGAGCGTCTTTGGCCGTAGCGGGACGAGCCTATTGGTCGCACGACGGGCGACGGGCCGTCACGAAGTGTCACGAGTGTCGTTCAAATTAATCATATTGGGTATGCACTTGGTTTTGGTATAAAAAATGGTACCAATAAAAAAAATAGCGTAAAGTATTCGTGGATAACTGCTCTTTCAAACACTTGCTCTATTTCGAGCACTCCGGCTACGCCGTCGTGCTCGAAAACTCGCTCGTGTTTGAAAGAGCTCAATATCCACTCATACTTTAATATACTATTATTGTCTGCATAGTCTTATTGTAATGAAACCAAGAATACGATGATCAAACACCTATTCTTTAACAACTAGGTACTAATTAATTAACTTGATTTTTGTATAGTTCCGTATATCGAAATGGGGAAATCAATGTAAGAATATTTAGTTATAATTGACAATGTTAATACTGAGTTTTGGATGTAATCGATCAAATTTGCATTATAAAAATTTGAGTTGCAAAATGAAAAACGATGGTTTCCTAATGTCAAACGTGTAAAAATCCCCCAAAAATTCTATAAAGTTTCGAGATATGAACTACTAACATTAGTTTCTTTCGAAAAAAATCACTATATTTCCAAAAATTTTGGAGATAGCGAACTTTGGCTACAGAATTAAAAAGTTAACTACTAATTTGAAACTTAGCAAATAACTACTTAACTTTTTTTCCAAAAATGGACCAAAAAATAGATTTCCAAAATTTGAGTTGCAAACAAAAGTTGAACCCCTAATGCCAACAGTGAGAGAATTTCGTCAAGTTAGTGAATTTCCCAGATAAGAACCAATAAAATGTATTATTAATTTCCAAAAATCACTGTATTTCGAACACTTTTGAATTACTTACAGTGCAATTTTTGATTTAAAAAAAGATGATACATAACCACGTACGCCTTTCTCAAAAATGGCCCAAATGTGATTTTGTAAAAATGTAAGTAAATTACCGAGATACAATCTACTGAAATTTTATATTAGTTTCCAAAAAGGGTTCCAAAAAAGGGCCAAAACTGGATTTCCAAAATTTCGGTAACAAACAAAAGGGGATGATTCTCTAGTGCCAACAAAGTCGTTAAATTTCCAAGATACGAAATTTGTTCCTTTGAACTCTCTTTCCAAAAACCACTGTATTTCCAAAACTTGGGAGTGTACTTCTTGATTTAAAAAAATAATTCTTAACCACTTGCGACTTTCTCAAAAATGGTCCAGAATTGGATTCCCAAAATTTCGGTGCAAGTTCCCTAGTGTCAACAGTGAGGATTTCAGTCGAGTAATTTTCAAAATTCACGGATACCTACATTACGAATTTTTTTAATTTTCCATGAAAAGGTATTTCCACTCAATTAATATTAAAAAATTGGCAAACAAATGTAAAAATTAAACATTTCGTTTTGAGTAATTCATAAGTAATAGTTCAAATCTTCACATAAACCCTTGAATGAAATCATTACCATTCCAAAACAATTCATGTTTCAGCTCTACGCTTCCTCCAATATTGGTGCCTTTTGGACCTACTCTTGCCGACAAGATTGCCTTTCCAGCCTACACTGAAACCCGTATAACATGACGCAAAAAGACGAAGACATTCTTTATTACGAAAACTAAACCAAGTCCCTACACATACCCACATATTCTCCTAATAAAAATAGAACAGGTGTGTTCTTAACTCACTCGCACTTTTTTTCTTCATTTTTCGCCGGCAGCTGGTAAAGATGGCCATTACCGCACTCTTCATATTCGTAAAAATCAACCACCAGTAGTTGTACGTGGATGCATATATAATGTTTTTTTTTATTAAAATCGCCATTAATGAACAGGTGCATTAAGGGGAGAAAAAGGTTGATGCACGAGTAAAGGATGGGAGATCATAATGCGGTAACGGAGGATAATTTTAATTTTTGCAATGCAAAGAAAACTGGGAGAAATTTTCAAAACTGAAAGAGAGAAGAGGGTCGATTTTTGGCCGCTAAAGTAGAAAAATTTAAATTCACAACAGAATTTAATCAAAAAAACGATGAAAATTTTAATCAAAATGAGATTTTCACATCAGAACTTTATTTTCAAAACAGACCCATAACATTTTAAACCAAATTTCAATTAATTAATATTGATCTGTTTTGATTTCATTTCATTTTTGTTAATTATTTATTTTAATATTTTCCATATTTATGTAATTATAATTTATTTTTTGATTTTATTTAATAATATATTTATTATTACTCATTTGTTATATGCTTTAATTAATTTTTTAACTATTATAATACTCAATTAAATTTTGGCCAAACTCAACCGAAATGTTGCTATTTCGTTAGTAACAAATAAGATCGTATTACCGAGCACCAAAAATTCTCCCAAAAGTCAAAAATATAGCGAAAACTGCGGCTGTTTTCGAATCTTATGTGAAGCTCTCATATTTTTACAATTTTAAAAAGTCGAATGTGACTTTAAACATCTATAATAAAATCTATCTCCCAAATAATAGACAATATTTTCCTAATAAAATATCAGCCTTTTTGACAATCTATCATCTGTGTAAATTTTCAAGAAGATCTAAAATCCTATCAAAACTGACCGTATTATGTAAAAATACCTATATATTTCTGTCACATTTAACCATGGAAGCTTATTAGTTTGTCCATATCCAACGTAACAAACTATACCAATCACATTAGTATTTCACTTCTAGCCTCAATTTGAGTATATTTTCTCGCTGAAGAGATTGACTGATGATGGGCACTGGATACCCTGAAACACGTTCCATTAAACGTATTCGCAATAGACAGTTGTTTTAGTTGGATGAGGTTGACTTAAAGAAACTATATGTGAAATTAACCGCAAATTATCTTACTTACTCCTCTTTGAAGATATATCATTAGCAATTTAGCCAATTTATATGTCTTTAGCGTAGTGGCCAGCATAGGGTATAAATCAATTTAGATGAATACCAAGCGATTATTCCTTAAGTCAATCGTCGCATCAGCATATCCAATCAAATTAAATGTGATGTTCATTATTTTTTGACAAGCATTCAAATAATAATTAGAAGTTACATAACTGCTCGTTATCCCTTTTCTGGGTTACGTAAACCAAATTGGATATTTAATGAGCTGTCTCTGACTGATTAATAAGAGAATTTTTGAAATCGCAGAAAATTCGACAATTACTTTTTAACAATTTACAAAAATTACATGACGTGTCACCAATAAAGCACAATAATATTACATTATTTAGTTTGCTAAATGGTGTGATCATTTTACGATACAAAAATGTTTTGTTCGGCTTAAAAAATTTCCTAGTTCAGCAGCAACTTGACTAATGACTAATTAGCCAACTTCTAATTCAAAAAATTAAGTTTATAATGAAATTAGCAAGAAGCATTGATCTTTTAATTGGGTCCATGGATTAAACAACTTTGGTTTGAACTGAGACGCACTTTTGTAATTTGATAACATAATAATATCAAACTGATAAACGTAACAACATTGTAATAATGATTTGTAACGAATATGGCGAATCTTACGGTGAAATGTCTAGACTAGAGCGACTTTGCATCAAGCATGACTTTGAAGAAATCACATAGAACTAGAAACATAGGAACATTTCGAAAAAGAATGTACAATTCTCCAGGCAGGTGAGTGAAGTACATGCGGTTTGTTATGCTGACGATGTTAACTATATTGCAGTCTGAAGGTAATCTCCAAAGGTTACTACACGCTTTTAACACTACAGCAAAAGAACTAAACATGGTCATCAACATCGAGAACATCAAATGCTTAGTTACGTCCAAAGAACCGATAAGATGCAAGCTGGAAATTGATTTCAAAACTATCGAAGAGGTAAACCACTTTAAATATCTGGGTGTAGAGATAACGAAAGATAAGAAAAAAGCGTTTGACAAAGTTCAACATCATAAACTAATCCAAATCCTAAACAGACTCGACGTAGATCAGAAAGACATCCGTTGCATTCAAAACTTATACTGGAATCAAATTGCTGAATTCCAAATTGGTAACGATTTCACAGAAGCAAAATTAATCCGTAGAAGGGTCAGGCAAGGATGTGTTCTCTACCGACTTCTCTTCAATCTGTATTCTGAAAGCATTTTTCAGGAAGCCCTAGAAGAACGTACCATGGGCGTTAAGGTGAATGGTGTTTGGGTCAACAATATACGTTATGCGGACGACACAGTTCTAATTGCTGAAAAAGTGGAAGATTTGCAGTATTTGCTCAAGACTTCGATGAACACAGTAAACGCAAAGGCCTTAATATCAACACCAAGAAGACCAAATTTATGATAATTACTCGCAAGCCACAAGGATTTCAAAACGCAAGCCTAACACATGACAATCAACCAATAGTGAATAAATTCAAATATTTATTTGAATTGGCAATAAGGAGAAGTGGAGAATAGTGATCGCGAACATCCATTAGTGGATATGCAGAAGAAGAAGAAGAAGAAGAGATAACGAGCCACGGAAATCTTTTAACGCAGCAAGAGAACAAACAATGAAAGCAGCTCCAATCTCGGGATGCCTAAAAGAAATTGTCTGGAAGAACAACTACCTTAACACCGAAAGCAAAATCAATATATACAAAATGGCCATAAGACCAATCATAACACACGGGGCAGAAACAAGATCAGATACAAGCAGAACTCTTCAAATGATGAGAACAGTCGAATGAAAACATTAAGGAGCATACAAGGCAATACACTATATGACATAATACAGAACGAAGATATCAGACAACAATGCGGAAGAGGCGAAGGTTTGGAACAAACATATGAAGAGAGTGGAAGACAGCAGATTCGTTAAAAATACAAAAATGAATAACCCAGTAGGAAACAGATCGCAAGGAAGAGCACCAAAACGATGGCGAAAGTGATGGACCTCATCTTCCGGGGAAGACATGTTGGCAATGAAGAGGTTAGACTACTAATATGATTATCGATATTGGAAAAAAGAACAAAGCATTAAAACACGTCCTTCCTTGGATCTCGACAATTTTAAATGAGTGCCTGTATGCTGACCATACTGCATTCCAGCTCTAAACTCAAACTGCGTATCACTTACATTAGCCTGGCATTCTTATATGTTCTATTATGGATGATCTGATGGATTAATAACATACGCTACGCCGACGATACAGTGCTGATAGCGGACAACATGGATGACCTACTACAACAGCTGATTAATGTAGTGGGAGATAAGGGAGATTATAGTCAGGGAATGGGATTAAGCATGAACACAAAAAAAACCTAAATTCATGGTTGCCACGAAGAAGAAGGATGTCATCAGACAAAGAAATTAAAAGCAGAATCGAAAAAGCTCGAGGCGCATTCCTGAAACTCCAAAGAGTGTTCACTTGTAGCGATTTGGATCTTGGTCTCCGATTGAGATTTGTTGGATACTACGTTTGGTCCATACTACTGTATGGCGTGGAAGGCTGGACTCTAAAAGTAAAGGCTATAAACAAATTAGAAGCATTTGAAATGTGGATATACCGTAAAATTCTTAAGATTCCATGGACAGCCAGAATAAGGAACGAAGACGTTCTCAGACGTATTAACAAGGAACGCGAACTCTACACCATTATAAAAAAGAGGAAGACTGCATACTTGGGTCACATAATGCGCAACCGTAAATATCAACTCCTGCAATTGATTATCGAAGGCAAGATCGAGGGTAAAAGAGGAATAGGACGAAAGAGAATGTCATGGCTGAGGAACGTGAGACAGTGGACCGGCATTGGTGACATACAAACATTGACCCACACGGCAAGAGATAGAGAAGCCATGGAAATAGTGGTCGCTAACATCCATTTGTGGATAGGCAAAAGAAGAAGAAGATTGATGATCTCAAGATATATTTTTAACGATATGACTCATTGGGCTAATTAAATCACTGCACTTTTTGGCATTACATATTTTTGGGATTAGATCAAATTAGATTTGATGGGATTAGAGACCAATACTAAGCAAGACAAGCAATACCCAAAACATCAATACATGGACAACAACGAAGACCTGAAAACATTGCAAACAAACGCAAAACTGCCGGGAAGCCTAAAGAAAAGATGAAAAGACAACCTGTTATCTACAAAAACCAACAACACAAGAAACAGACCAACAAGACCAATCGCGACGAGGACGAGAAGAGGAAATCGGTACTTCCATTCGAGTTCCCCGGCGCGTGTCTCCCTAACGGCCCCGGCAACGTTAAAAATAAAAATTTAACGCCAAATCGGAAAATAATATCGCCTCTCCCCCCTCTCGACCCCCCCAAATCCTACCCCAACCGGAGCAGCTGCCGGGACAGGTGATGGGGCACCATCAACAGGTATTACCGAAGAATATACATACGCGCGCACCATTCGGTGAAAACGTACCGAAAGGGCACACCTGCCGTTCCGACGCAGGCGCTCCACTCTCCCCCACAACGCGACCGGTATAAAACCGAAACGAACCCTCTCGAAGAGACTCATTCTGCGACCGGCGGTACCATAATCCTCGACCGGAGTTGACGAGAGGTACTTACCAGTTTTCCGTACGTCGTATTCGGGGTACCGTCGAGTGGTGACGCGACGCAAAGAGACTTAAAAGAGTGTGGAGTGCACCCGGGTACCGCTACCCGTACAGTACCCTCTCGGGGTACCGCATCTATTCGAAGTGACATTTCGACGATTCCGACTATGCGGTTACTCGTCGCGGCGCTCTTCGCGTTCCTGCTGCCGCCCCGCGGCGCGAGCGGCGAGGGCGGCTTCGAGGACGAGCTGAAGATGCTCAAGAGACAGGTCGAGATCCTGGTCGAGAGGAGGAGTGAGGACCTGAGGAGCATCGAGGAGAGCGTCAGGAGGAGCGTGTACGAGGGCGCCGGCGTCGGACAGCTCAGGAAGGAGATCGAGAAGTTGAGGTAGGTACCACAACAAGTACCAACCACAGCGGTTTGGGAAAATGATGGGGTAGTCAACTAACATAGACAAAATTAACGCCCCACCATATTTATATTTGTGTTATTCCAAAATAATGATGATTTTCAGTTGTTTAGCTCTGGATACACTTTGATAGTTCAAGTAAATTTTGTCAACGATAGTTTTGATTTAAAAGTATAATTGCAAAGAAAAGCATTTTTGAATGAAAATCAATTTAAAATTTGATCAGAAATTGTTGCTTATCAAGACTGATTGCTTTGAACCACCAAGTTTTTTTGTCATTGAGAATGTAAGTGCGGGTTTCCCCAATTTAGTAATGAATTGCAAAGCAAATTTGTCAGTGGACGAAGCAGTAAGAGCTTCAACTTACCTAGATGAGATTATCAAAGATTGCGTCTTGCGAGACCTCAAAATTGGACTCGTAATGATTGGAAGAGGGTTCTATTCTCAGATGAAACGAGAATTAGCCTTAAATCTCCAGATGGAGATGAGCGCGTCTGGAGAAGGCCATGAGAGAGATTTGCAAGTTGCAATATCTTTCCAAAAGTTCCGTTTGGTGGTGGCTCTGCAATGTTTTGGGGAGGCAAAACATTACATTCTGTGCGGTCATCCGTTTCGATGACAGCACAGAATTGGTCCCTATACGTGTGGTAGGTCAATGAATGCGTATTATTATCTGGGACACATTGTTGTTGACCATGTGCTCCTTTTGTGGGATCGAATTTCTTGTTTATCCAGGACAATGCTAGTTCTCGTGTGGCTGGGCAGGTTATTCGCTACTTGAATGCTATAGCTATAGCTGATTCATGGAATGGCCAGCCAAGAGTCCTGACATGAACTCAATAGACCATCATTACAAAGCAGGAGAGAATAAATATTTCCATTGATATCTACAACCTTCCAGAACTCAGGACTTACACTTCTAAAATTCAGTTGCATCAATGCCCATGTCTATATATCTATCTACACAGCCTTAATCCGTCTATTTTTGGACATAGGCCTCTCCATAATGCCTCCATTCTTTCCTATCGCTTACGATGTTCATCCATTTAGACCCAGAATGCTTCTTCAGATCATCTGCCCATCCCATTTATGGTCTTCCTCTTCCCATTTTATGATCTCACTATTTCCAATGGATTATCTGTTTGTTCCACCTTTCGTCCTTTTGTCTGATGTTATGCCCTCCAAATTTCCACTTTTGTCATGCTGGTTGTTCTAATGGATTACTAACTTAAGTCAAATGATACAATCATAGTCGCTGCCAAGAAATGTGAATGGAATAATTATTCCAACTGGCATTTATAAGCTAAATTTTTGATTCAATATTTTCGAGCTCCAATTTAAGTTAACTAACTGATAAGTTAATGTTTAAAGGGACAGAAGGTCAATCGAAACCTACCTAAGAGAGATGTGGATAGAATAGCTATTCCAATTGCTCTTACAAACTAAATTTGTGATTCAATACTTTCAGACTGAAATTTTGGATTTGATTTAATGTCAGTCAGCTAAATTACATGTAAGCTAACTAACCAATGAAATATTATTTAAAGAGAAAAGGCAGCCCAATCAGAGTCAAATCATTGATAAAAGATGTGAATAGAGCACCATAATTATTGTGGGTTATGAGTACAGTTAGGATTTTATGTAAAAACATCTTTATTTTTTAGTAGGAATATTCCCCAAACATTTAGGAATATTCATTCTATTTTGAAATAATGGGATATCGGTATAAAATATTTCTTATTTTATACAAAATCAAGCTTTAGACATATTTCTAAGTTTTAGTATAAAATGAATATTCTTACTTATTACGATAATAACTTAACTATAATCACATTATGGTCACATAACCACAAAATAAAAAAAAAATATAAACGAACCAAATGCCTCAATTGAAGTCCATTCTGAATCTTATTGGTATACTAAAAAGTATTTCAGGTCGAACTGGTATAGCAATAATAGACAGATTAGATTAGATAGATAGATTTTATAGCGTAGAATGATGGTTTCCAAAGTTAACAGAAACAACAAAAAAATTATCAAGTCAGACTGTTATAAAGATAATAATAATTTCCATTCAAACCTCGAATATGTGGCGTCTTATGCACCTATCACTTGAGTTGACGTAGAAAGAACGTTTTCAACACATAAAACTATTTTAAGCGACAGAAGACGAAATTTAAGTCGAAGATCTAGAAAAGTATAGAATTAGGTACAATGTTAAGTTAAGTAGATCTCGTTATAAAAAAGCACTCTGTATCCGTTAAATCTCTACCGCATGATTAAGTAATGTTACCGTATATTATGTATACCTAATATTTATTATTTTTATATGTAAATATAATTTAGATTAATACTTTGTTGTTTTATTAGTAAGCAAAATACATCAAATGTAAAGCGCATTAAAATGCATCAATGGTAAAAACGAAGCATACTTTTGAATATTTTGGGGAAGAAACGGGACATGTATACATTACATAATAACGAAAATTTGAACTCTTACGAAAAATATATTTTATGTGATAGTGCGACGTCCTGTACGTTTGTATTTTTTCTATTAAATTTTGTTCCCGTACATTCCAAAATTGGTGTTTATTTTAGTGGTGTTTATGCGTAACCACAAAATTATATAATTTTAAGTATTTGCATAAATGAGCTCATGAGTCGGTTATTTGTACTGACTCTGCTTAGGCCAATAAGGGACAAGGTCTAGATTAGACACGCGTCTAATTCAGGTAGCCTTTCATTGGTTGAGAACTATATTTCAGCATCAAGTTCAAATTTATACCAAATATTCGACGTTATTGCTTAAAAGCAGCAAATTATTGGATTTTCGAAAGGTTTTTATCGAAAAGTTATTAAGGTTTTCTGTACATATTACAGTTATTACAGTTTAATGACTTCAAATCTTATAAAAACCCATTATCATAGTTGTTGTAAAAATTATAAATTAATTAAAATGTTGTGAAAAATGTCTTAGGCTATTAATTAATTATTAATTATGAACATAAAGTAACAATTTTTAAGTCACATAAATTAATTTGATAACTCACCGAGACGCCTTGTATCATTCAGTCGAGGACCGTTGTAGAAGCATCAGTGTCGTAGTATCTCTGAAATAAAAATATTAAACGTTATAACCTCAAAATACTTCACAAATACCTGACAAATTTCGATATTAAAATATGTTAAAATAACTAATATGTAACACTTTCAGAAGGATATGTTCCTTCAGAAATCATCTTCTTTCATCGAAATCCATAAATTGGCTGAGATGCGAACCAAAGAAAATAATTAATCAAATTATTCCAATATTCCAATAGAACTATGATGAATTAAATACGTAAACGTGATACGGCGTAATGATCGACATTTAAACGAGCGCTTGTTATTATATCACACATTCTACCATAAAATCACGTAAGAAAACACGTAACATGCGATGACAACTAAATCAAGTAGTATAAGTACAGAACACGAGCACGTACATATATACAAACGTAGAAAATGTTTGAAAAATTGTGCTGAAGCATAAATAGAACCTTAGGGTTGTATTAAAGATAGTGTAGTTAGTCAACATAGACTTCATAAAGACTAGAGCAAACATTTTTTGCTTGGGACTGAATGGTCTTTAAAAGTAAGCTAATATTAAAAACAAACAGTTGTTCGTTAAAATATGTCTATTAAGCCACATCGTCCACATTATAAGTCACAATTGACTACAGGCTCATATTTTATTGTTAATTTATTACTTATAATTTACTAGAAAAATACTTGAAAATTGAGCAATTAAATCATAGTAGTTTTCTGATATTTCGGGGGTGAGTTTAATGTTAAGGGATTGTTCTGGGATTGCGCTACTAGTCCCTACCCCGATGTGACTTAAGTCTTAAGTCAGATTATCCCCTTTTCCTCGCTAAGTGGTATGAAAGGGGTAAAATATGAGCCTGTAGTACCTAAATGCTGACTTATAAAGTGGATGATGTAGCTTAATAGACATAGTTAAAATTGTTAAAGAAGTTCTTCTAAGTTCTTCTAAATGCATCTATATACCTCAATAACGAGAGACCAAATTTATTGAAATATTTTAAAGAGTTTTCAAGATTATTAGTAAACAGAAAAAGAAGTAATTTAAGACTTTCAACATATGACACGTCTAAAATCAAGCATGTTAGAACATAAGTCGGTGTATACGAAATTTATACGTTCACCACTTAAAACAAGTTCATACCATTAAGTAACATCCTGTACATTACATTGTTTACTCATTCATTACTGCAAGCAGTACATCTGATAAACATGTCTACCAATTACATATGTATATCCGTTTAAACTGAATGTCAATACAGAACAATTCTGGAACTTTTCCAGCTGTTGCAAACGAAGTAATACAACAGAAATAAGTTAAAGAATTGTCATTTTAATTTGATTTCATTATTAATTACTGATTAATTGACCAAAAAAATTAATGCTTTAAAGCAAAGTATTTTTTTTTGAATGGCGCATATTTTTTAAACAGAATTTGATTGGTCTGAAATAAATTACATTTATCCATCCTATTAATTGAAGCTGTACGTCGTTTTAATAAGAAACTTACAAGAAAAACATTTACTTTACGTCATACTGTATGTACAATTAAGAGGTTATGGATTAGTTCAGACCTTCTTCAGATCTTCAAGACCTTTCAATATTTAATGTTTGTGTTTGGTAATGGAGTCTGAAACTTCTGAATATCCCTGATATGTTCTAGTCACTTATAATCGACGAAACTACCAAATATTGCATCATTTTACATACACATTGAAATTGATATACATAATCCACAAAAACTATAATTAAAGACATTTTGAACCAAAATATGCAATTTGACATAATTTGCATGAAGGAAATAAGCAAAATAAGATTTGAATCTGAAGCATTAAACGGTATGCCCCGTACAACTAAAATGGTGAAGTGTTTTTCATAATGAGTATACCGTAATTTCCTCCCGCAGGTTCGACCTGGAGCGCTCCCGCCCCGCCAAACCCGCCGCGAACGACAAGAACGACGTGGTGACAGTCAAGTGGCTGTACAAGATGGCGACCGAGCTGAAGACCGAGCTCGCCGAGGTCCAGGCGGTCCTCAACTCGTCGACGATCCTGAGGGAGCGCGAGGAGACGAGGGCGAGGCTCGACCTGATCGGGAGCGACGTCTCGAACCTCAACGTCGAGACGGAGGAGGAGAAGAGGAGGGCGGCGAGGTACGAGGCGGACCTCCAGGTGCTCGGCGGCGAGCTCAAGGCGCTCAAGGGGGACGTCAGGGAGGTCGCCGTCGCCTGCGGCAGGACGAAGAACCAGGTGAGAGGAATCTCTTTGGGTTACAGGAAGGGGTGGATTTTTCACATATGTTTAGAAAATAAAGGGGTTTCCGTATTTTTTGAATGCAGTTATTGAAGAAATGACACATCTTGGATATATCTCAAAATATAGGGAAAACGTTAGAGGCAAAAATTGTTTCCTCAAAGGTAATACATTCATCTGATGAAAGATTTTTTTCTTCGTTTAAACAATATTTCCAATATGATCGATTTAAGCCCAAATACGTTGATAAAACTGTCATACTGAACGCAAACTTGTTGTATACTCTTTTTCCCAACAAGATAGACGCATATTAATGAGCTGACCTTCAAGGTCATAGGCGTGCAGGTAACAATATCATTTAGGATAACGGAGTACCAATAATTACGGTATTTTTCGTTTAAATAAGGTTATTTAAACGCGAAGCGCCACTGACATCTCAATATCCCTTCGACGGATTTCTGCTTATCTCTTACCTTCTTCTTCTTCTTCGCCTTCGGACCTTTTGTTCTGACACCACTAAACAGGGTGGCCCCTTCAAAATTATACAAAAACAGGTAAAAAGGCAGGTATACTGCTTACTATAACTACATGTACATGAAAAATCCCTCTGTTGACGACCAGCTCATTAATATGCGTCTATCTTGTTGGGAAAAGAGTATAGTTTCAACCCCTTAAAGCAAGAATAAATTGCAGTTGTATCACAACGTACAGCTGTAGTTTAACACAAAGATGCCAAAAATTTTCGAATCAACAAGAGTCTCGTTAATTCAGTTTAATATTATGAATTAAATCCCAATTTAATCCCAAAAATTGGCGACGTGCCCGTCGGACAACTTTCTCAAATCTCATTATAAATATGCGGCGGTACAAAATTATTCAAAGTTCGGGAAAATGGTGGGACCGGACGCCAAAAAGTTTCAAAAAACGAAAAACGACAAGTGGAAAGTGTCCTTCAGAGAATATTTAGCCAAAAATTTTATGAAACGGTAACGGTTCGTCTTATCGGACACAGCTAATTCTGTTCGGTTTTTTTTTTTCAGTAAAAAAGGACACTATCAGTATTTTGGGAAAAGTAATACATATTAACTTTAGGAAATATGTAAATTTTGCAAAATAAATAACTGACAAATTTCGCTAAGATTGGTGACTTTTGACGATCCAAAGCATTTTCTTTATTATACATATTTGATAGTGCAATGAGTTTTCAAGGTATTAAGGAAATTCTTGTAGCGAATTTCGAGAGAAATTGAACAAAAATAAACCGAAAAAATGACAAGTATAAAATACCCAAAAGAGAAGATTCAGCCACAAATCCCATTAAACTTAAATATACAAATTAAACAGTCACACAAATATTTAAAGGTTAATATAACCCTTGTAACGGATTTCGACAAAAGTTTCGAAAAATCGAAAAATGACTACCCCTCTACCTAGGCCGATATTAATAAACAGGTCATTGGGAGGTTTATTTACAACACAAAGTCTAAATGCAATGTTTTTGGATTAACCGTATGCAATTATTACTTTTCGAGAAAAACTTGCATTTTTTTTCAAGACATATTTTTGTTAAAACAACGAGGAATTAGAAAACCTAGAAACAACCCAAATTCCGAAGTTCGACCCCATTGAGATACTTCTGTTTCGACGCATCTTACATTCACTTTACATAATTCAGTACATACATTCTACACTTGCACACAACTCAACATTTTGGTCCTTCGAGCCGGATAGCATGCACGCCAATATTTAAAATAATGGTATCGAATGAATAATTTTGTTACAATATCCTCAGGTTCTCTATGTTATTGCCTAAACAGGGTCATGTAACAAAATTAATCATTCGATATCATCATTACAAATTTTGTCATGCAGGCGTTCAAGCACCTTTACGTTATTCGGCTCGAAGGACCAAAATATTGCAGCCAAAGTTGAATTGCAAAAAATGGAAGTAAAATGCGCCGAAACAACTTTTCATCTATGAGTACATCAAATCAGAAAGTAAAAATTCAATTTAACAACGTGGGATACTTCAGATCAATTTTTTGTTTCATCAAAATACAACAAACTATATTTAAGAAAAAAGGAAAAGTACGAAGTACAATTTTATAATGAATATATACACTTATACAAACAATACAATAAATTGTTATGCGATAATGAGTCAAATATATCAATTAACAGGCTCAAATGATAACAATCTACATTTATGAACGAACTTTTTCTGAAACATGCAATATCGAAAAATCGATTTTTACAAAAACATAAATCTCATTTGATCCTAAACCTTCCGATACATGAATAAATTGATAAATGAACTTTGTCAGGAAAAGTAACCAGTCTTTTCCGAGATACAAAATTTTGAAAAATCGATTTTTCCATACCACACGACGTAGAACGACTTCCAGACGAAAATCATTAGATGAATTTGTTTTCCAGAAACATGGTTTCCACGATACCAATTTTTGGAAAATCTGATCAAAAAAATTCCAATATCTCGGAAACGAATGAAACTTTTTGCTTAAAATCATCCCATTAGGTTGTATATTTTTATGGACAAAATTTGTTTTTCAAAAATGTCGAAACAATCGATTTTCCAAATTTCGATGATAAATGAAAAGGGCGTGTACTTCCTCCGAGAGGTATATTTTAAAATTTGATATTTCGTAGAACAATTTTGAAAAATTTTGAATTTTCCAAAAACGTCAACCCTTTCCGATTTTGAAAATTCCTGAATAAAATGATACACGATAATTAACGAATGGGGGAAGGTTTTTTTTGTTGTTATATATGGTGTCTGGTATGAATTTTCGCAAACTTCTCAAAATTTACTGGAATTAGGTAGGCATTGCCCTGAATTCGATGCGATTATATGTATTGTGTTACGTTCATCAGGCAAACCCCTCTACCTAGTACAAATTCTTAACAACTAAAAATTAAAAACAATTTGACAGAAACAGTTCCCAGGTTGCCATAACCGAAACAAGCCAAGTTACAGGCTTCGCCACTTCTCTCTTCAACGGTCCACTTTGACCAAATTTCCGTTGACCTACACTCGAACACCCTGTACATTATAACGTCTTTCTTCTTAACGGCCCCTCTTGACGGAAAAGTATTCGCGTAAACGCGACAAACGCGCGGCGAGGCAGGTGTCTTTTTTTCTTATTTCTCTTTCGGTGGCTCCGTTGGGACATAAAAGTTATGAGAGACCGTGTTTCACCTGCCCGTTTCGGACCAATGATCGCCCACCAACCCGCATATTTTCCGTTTTCACATATATATACGGGGGGGGGGGGGGGGGGGCGAACGGGGAGGAACGAGAATGAAAAGAAGTCAGTCGGACGAAACGGAAATTTGCTCGTAAAAAGATGGTAACAACTTGCGTTAAAGGTAGTCAGATTTTACATGTAACTTTTGGTCTTATTACAAGTTAAGGTGTAAAACTTAATCACGGGAGTAATGAAGTAATTACAGGTTTTTACAGAATTTACAGTACAATTACAGAAGTTACAAAAAAGTTGTCAAATTAAACATCTTCTGTTTAGACGAAATGGTTCGAATTTACATATAATTTTTGGTTCAATTTACAAGCTCAGGTGTAAAATTTAATAACCAAAATAATGAACTGATTACGTTTATAATCTCAAAATAAGTAACAAAAATGCTGTCAAATTAAACATCTCTTCTTTCAACGAGATGGTTCGAATTTACATATAATTTTTGACTTAATTTAGAAGCTCAGATGGAAAATTTAATAACTGAAGTAATGAAGTAATTACAGCCTTTTCGATTTGAACAATAACTGAAGGTACAAACAGAATTATAATCTCAAAAGAAGTTACAAAAAAGTTATCAGATTAAACATCTCTTGTTTCGACGAGATGATTCGAATTTACATGTAATTTTTGGTTTAAGTTACCAGCTCATGTGTAAAATTTAATAACTGAAATAATGAAATGATTTAGGTTATAATCTCAAAGTTACAAGAAAGTTATCAAACTATACATTTCTTGTTTCAATGAGATGGATCGAACTTACTTATAATTTTTATTTTAATTTATAAGCCCAAGTGTAAAATTGAATAACTGAAATAAAGAAGTAATTACAGCTTTTTCAGGAAAAATGGTTGTGTCTTACAAAAGTTTAACGCCCTACATCTTACAAACTAAGCGTTATCTGACACAGTCATTAAGACTTTGGGCCATGCCTTTCCTCCCTTCACGTTTGTAACATTTGTTAACATACTGTATAACACCCTATATACTGATAACACTTTCCATTTGGGGTACAATGAAAATTTCAGTAATCACCATTTATATTTTTTTTAAATTTTTTTTCTACATTTTGAATATTTATTCTATTGTAGAAAAAGCACAATAAAGTTTAAAAACATTCTTGACTAAATTTACCTTGAAAGGCACTTTACCTTTGTCACTTTTCGACTTTTCGAAATTTTCTCAAAATCCACTGTGTGTTACTACGTTATTATTATTACACACGAATGTGTGTAATGAAGTTGAGTAATATTTGTGGCTAAATCGTTTCTGAAGGGGATTTTATACTTGTCGTATTTCGGTTTTTCGAGATCCGACTGAGGAATCGTTTTAGAATTTGAATATTTATCCAGTTATCGAATATTTATAATAAAATATGAGAAAGTAGTGCGATCGCCATTTTTTCCATAATTCTTTTATCTCCACTTGTTTCTTCTACTGTCTTTTTGGTCTTCCTTCTTCTGATTCCATTTTGTTATGACCTTTGTTGATGTATTTATCCTCTTACCTTCTAAATATTTTTTGGATATTCAAGACGTCCAAAATTCATTTGAATACCATCCTTCATTTTCGTGTCTTTACAAGTTCCATTATTATTCTGACGACCTTTCTCCCAGAAGCCTTCAATTTCATTCTTGTGTTACATACGCAACAATGGGTTTAATTGTCGCTTTGCAAATTATCATTTTGTGTTCTTACTCAGTTTACACTCTTTTATTACTGATAATTTAGAATTTACAACTTCAAATTACTTGGTGTAAAAAATCAGTAATTATTATAATTATCGATTTATGAGATTTTTTATTCATTTAATTACATCATCTCTGTTTGTAGAAATATATATTCTCTAACTCTACGTTTCCTCCTATGGGTCACCCGTATATAGAGTGATCGAAAAAAAACTTAATCACGACACGATATCTCTTTTCCAGTTTCTTTTTGAAATTTGTCATAATTTTTATCTAAATCATACGTTTCGACATGACCAGAATCTAGTCATAATGTACTTTTGATATTCAATTTTTGGCAAAAATCGAAGCGATTTAAAAAATTCCTACTTGATGTGGTAAAGGGCCCAGAAGTCATAATAAAAATTCAGGTTAATATGATACATTCTGCAATAAAAACTTCTGAAATTTGACTATTATCAAGATAATTTAATAACAAAAATTACAACAAATAAAACAAAATTGTATGATACCTTTTCAAAGTAAGATTTTCTATGCTATGTTTTTGAATCGATTAGATATTTCAGGGGAATTAAAAAATTAAGTTACATATATTTTGCATATAATCTAATAAAAAGCTGTAAAATCTAGAAATTTTGAGCAGCTCTACTAGAGTAAAAACTACAATTATATCTATTATTTAATTACCTAATTATAACTAATCAATAATTTAATTATAACTATCTGTTTTATAACTTTTAATCTTTATAGTTCCTAACTTGTTTCTTCAAAAAAGCCTCCTGACACCTTACAGAAATTTCCAAAAATGTTCCAGAATTCAATTAAACTTTGTAAAGAAACTTTTTTCATGACAAGTTTCAATTATTGATACAGGACAAAATCCGGTTTCTAAAATTTTGTCAAAAAGGATTTTTGAACATGTGAAGAGACTGCCAAAAATGATATTTTTGTAACAAGTTTTCTCGTTCCGTTCTAGGAGTAGGTACTTCATGTCTATCTATATCTGCACAGATAGATAACTATCGCCCTTTTTAGTACCTTAAACAGTTTCATTCTGTGACTTTTAGCAAAATGTAAAAGCGAACCACCAGGTTTCCGTAATTTTTGTCGAAACTTTCACTCTCTTGCAACTCACAAAAATATTTTACGCAACCCCGAAGAGTACTCCCTCATTATCTCCTCGAAATGGACAAAAAGTGGACCATCAGACTGGAATTTTGCAACGCACGCTTTCCATTGTGCATGTAACGTTAATTTCTTTTCCCTTCCCTCCTCTCTCATTCTCTCTCTTTCTTTCTTTTAACGGCCTTAACTTGATTAATGACCGCACTTCGCGAAATTAGCCCCGCAACATTAAAGAAGCCGATATGAGAGCGAGAGAAGTGTCGCGGGTATAACAGACATATTTTTTAAAGGCAGTTTTAATTAGGATTTAACCGAGAACATTAAATCCAGTTTTGCGGTGTTTTGAGACAGAGAGAGATCGAAAATCGAGACTGGGTCGGAATCCGGGGCAGAAATTGAAAGCAGTAGGCGTCAACTAAACGAAAGCAGTGTTTTGGTTTTATAACAATATAGAGATGATCACTACTGATTTGATAAAGAATATAACTATGTAACTATAATATATATATAGCTATAATATAACTATTGTTAGTGTACCTCAACAGTTGTACAACAACTGTACAACAGTTGTAAACAATTGTCCCGTGTATTCCTCTATTAATTGTCTGATGATGTAGTTACCGTCGTCTTCATCCTCTGCTAATATTAATTGATCATCGGTGAACAGCAATATGTGGATAAGTTCGTCATTTAGTTTTATGCCTATACTTGTATATTTCTTCTTCCACTCACATAAGGCTTGTTCCATACACACTTTGAATAGAGTTGGGGAGATTAGACAACCTTGTCTTAGCCCTTTGTCAGTTTTGAATGGTTTTGATAACCCAGTTCCCATTTTCACTTGACTCGTTGCTTTTTTGTATTTGCCTTATAATTTGTATGTTCTAATGCTACTTTTCTCCATTGCTTCCCATAGTTTAGTTCGAGGTACCAAGTCGTAAGTTTTCCTCAGGTCAACAAATATCACATGTAATTCTTCAATTCTTCCCCTCGAACTATACATTTTTCTGAAATCTGCCAACGAGTGAAAAGATTGCACATGATCTCCCTGGTCTGAATCCGCTTTGTTCCTCAATTTATACTATTTCTTCCTCCCGTCGTTTTTTGATAATGCGTCCATACAATCTCCCTATGGAACATGTTACAGCTACTGAGCTTATAAAAGATTGATTCCACTCTTGTGGTAACTCGTCTCCATTCAGTATTTTATTAGATACTGAAGATACGATTTCGATAGTATGGTCAGGAGCATACCTAAGTAATTTAATAGGAATACCTCCAAGATCTGGGGATTTATTGTTTTTCATCGTTCTAAGTGTCTGTTTAATTTCTTCTACTGTGATATCGTCGTTGTTCTATTTCTGTCATCGCTTTTAATGACTCCTGTTGTTTGCCCCCTGAATTCAACTCTATTTTCAGTCAGAACTTTCTTATAATACGTTTCCCATGTATTCATTCTTATTACATCTGGTCTCCGTTGTTCTGTGTTGTTTCTTCATAGGCTATTTACGCATTTCCAGGCTTCTCGAGATCTTCCCAGCAAGGAATTTATCTGGGCACATTTTTAAATCCATTCAGTACTTTAGGCTTTGTTTCTTTCCTTGCTAAATACCTCAGTCTAATTTTTTTTGAGAAACAACGTTTCTCAAACTTCTGACGTAAATAACATCACATAAATTATCAGATGCGACGAGGAACAACAAATATTTTTAAAACTGATTGATTGGGCAATATACGTTTCATGTCATCCAGAGAATATCAGGAGAGAAATTGGTAACCCTTTGGGAACCCCTTAACCCAAATTCCGAAACAAAAATACTGAATTTCCACGACTTCCAGCTGAAGGCCCTCCAGACGGACTGGAACCAGAACTGGCAGATCCTGAACGAGAAATCGCCGACGCTCGACAACGAGATCTCCGCCCACCCGTCCCGCCACCAGAGGGTCGTCAAGCAGCACGTCGTCCGCCTCGAGAAGACCTCCAAGGCGCTCTTCAAGGAGAACCGCCGCCTCCGCGACAAGCTCGACGAGATGGACGAGGAGCTCGGCAAGCTCAGGGCGGAGCTCAGCTCGCAGAAGGCGGCGACCGAGGAGACGAGGCGCAGGACCGAGGAGCGCATCGCGAACGCGACGAGGCTCGCCGACTCGAACTCCGAGTCGATAGGGAACGTGAGCGGGCAACTCGGCAACTACGACAGGCTGCACCTGTCGTTCCTCGAGCTGCTCGAGGACGTCGAGTCGATAGAGGCTCGAGTCGAGAAGGAGCTCCCGGAGCTCAGGAGGGAGGTGTCGAAGCTCGAGGTGCATGCGCAGGAGGCGACGTCCGGCGTCTCGGCGCTCAAGGAGGACCAAAGGAACGTCGTCGAGTCGCTCAAGGCGATCAGCTTCACGGTGTCGAGCATGCAGGACAAGGGTGGCGAGGGGGAGAAGAGGCTGAAGGAGCTCGAGGAGGTCGTCGGGGGGCTGGTCAAGTCGACGGCGGTACAGAACTCCAAGCTGCACCACCACATACTGCAGGTACGTACAGTTTGTTGTCAGGGGATGCGACCCTTACCGATTCCCAGTCTCCATTTCTTTCGATCTACTTATAGATCTTCTACTCCTCTATCTTGAATATCTTTATCTATACTCTCCCTCTAACTTAATCTAGGTCTCCTTTTTTTTTCCGTCCCTCTGCTGTCCAATTCAAAATTTGTTTAGGTAATTGATCTTCTGGCTTTCTTTGGGCATGCCCACACCAGTTCAGCTGATTAACTCTTATGTCTTCTGTAATCGTATGTTGTACGTTCATAATTTGTCTAATTCTCTCGTTTCTGATTTTACCGCGTCTTGAGATTCCTGCAGCACGTCTCCAATAATACCATCTCCGTGGTTTCGAGCATTTTAATTGCTTTTTTCTTTCAAAGGCCAGACCTCACTGCTGTATGTTGTTATACTTTTTATTATGCTGTTGTATATTCGATGTTTATTATTCTTTGATACTTTTTTCTCACACAGAATACTATTTAGCTGTCTTATTGCTGTTCTTCCTTGGTTATTTCTGTGCGCAATTGCTTCATCTAACCTCCCATCATTTTCTCGTTTCATCATCATCATCATCGTTTCTCTGGTTTTGGAATTGTAGTCTGCTCTCCGTGAACAACTTAGATAAGTACTTGTCCCCATGCTTCTAATGTTATCGGCGATATAATATCATTTGATCTCTCTTGACGAAGAGATTTTAAAGTCCTCCAGCTTGCCGTACTTCTGCTTGCTCCTAAATATGTGTTGATTCGAGTGCAGGTTCTTTCCCAAGTCTCGTTTTTCTTTTTAGTAAAAGTTTTCCGTACTTTAGCTTGTGCTTCTTGAAAGTGTCTCCTATCGTTGTCATCTTTTGTACCTACTGTAATTTTTTACTACGCGAAAATCACCAAACTACATGAATTGTCTTAATTTATTTATTTTTACCACTTACACTTAAACTTATCTACAAATACTTAATCTAATTTATCTTAACAACTGTTTATTTATGTTTGCCGATCCGGGTTTACGACTCCCGGCGACTGTTCTCGTCTCGCTATCGGTCTGCTATTTATTTTGTCGTAGAGGAATTCTAGAACAATCTCGTCCCTTCCCGAATATTCTACGGCTTCCCAGGAAATCCATCAGTTCGCCGAATCTATCTCGTTAGGAAATTCTTCCGAAGGTTGCTTATGTTCATGGCAGGCTGTTTCGTTACAGTACTTATAAATCTGGAGTACTTTTCCTTTTTAACGATTTACACACGACCCTCGCTAAACTTTCGCGCTTCGTCGTTCCAGGAGGAGTCCGTCACGACGCTCGACTCTAACGCGACCAAGGCGACGATCCACCTCGTCGAGGAGCTACGCTCGTTCGAGAGCGAATACAAAAGCATCGTCAACAAGCTGCCCGGCGACTGCTCGACCGTCCAAGGGCCGCCCGGCCTCTACCTGATCTCGCCCGGCGACGACGGGCCGCCGATCCTGGCGAGGTGCCGCGACGGCTGGACGACGGTCCAACGTCGGTACGACGGCGCCGTCGACTTCAACCGCAAGTGGGAGGAGTACGCCGTCGGCTTCGGCTCGGCGACCGGCGAGCACTGGCTCGGCAACGCGAACCTCCACCTGCTCACCAGGTCGAACTGCTCCGAGCTGAGGGTCGACATGCGCGACATCTACGGCAGGCGGTGGACGGCGACGTACGGGGACTTCAGGGTCGCGGGTCGCGAGGCCGGCTTCAGGCTGCACGTCGCGCGGTACGGCGGCAACGCGAGCGACGCGCTCGACTACCAGAACGGCATGGAGTTCTCGGCGATCGACAACGACAGGGACACGTCGAACACGCACTGCGCGAGCAACTACGAGGGCGGCTGGTGGTTCAGCCACTGCCAGCACGCGAACCTCAACGGCAGGTACAACCTGGGGCTCACCTGGTTCGATAGCTCGAGGAACGAGTGGATCGCTGTCGCCGACAGCGAAATGAGGGTTAAGAGGAGGGACGTATGTTGAGAGGGCCCGAGGTAGAGATGAGCGGAAATGGTGCATGCGCAGTACCAGTAGACTTTTCAAATTTGCACCACGATTCCACCCAGTCAAACTCAATCGTTACTCATCCGCTACTGTGCATGACCCATTTCTTTCGTGTAAATCGTGCATCTCTCAAGCCAAAGATTCGAGCTTCACAAGGAAATGGTGCATGCGCAGTAGCCGTCAAGAAGTGCTACTAGCAGTAAGGTTTTCTAATCTGCACCACGATTCTACCAGTCAATCTCAATCGGTACTCATTCGTTCACCATTTCTTCCGTGTAAATCTCGCAGCTCTGTCCAAGCCAGAGATTCGAGCTTCACAGTGAATTGGTGCATGCGCAGTAGCAGTCAGGAAGTGCTACTAGCACTACCACCAAACTTAATCGTTACTCATTCGCCACTCGGCATGAACCGTTTCTTCCGTGTAAATCTCTCATCTCTGGTTAGAGCTGACCAAGTTGGCGTCAGGTGCTACGCGAACCATTGCTTTTCGGTCTACGTACAACCTTCGACGAACCTTAATTGTCGACAAATAGGTATGTTCCCTAACGACCCTAGGTCGCGTACCTCTTGATGGTCTTCTAACACATTCAACAGCCGAAATTAGAATGAATTCAAAATCGGTATGCGTTAAAATATGCGACTTTACATTTCTAGTAGAAGTTTTGTTATAGCTGGGTCTAGAGTCATTCATTGTACCACCAGTTATTTGCTGATATTAATATACCCGAATTACCTCGAGGTAATCCGACCACTGTTCCGACAATGTACGCCACCACACATTACTGCCTTGTCATATTCAGTGTATGTGTATATTGCTTTCAATGGGATGAAAAGAGAGAGATAATAACTAACGTTAGGCAACACTAACATAACTCGCGTTACGTTTGGTGTTTGGTTACGATGTATTTTCGTTGAACATATGTTTCAATATGGCATTTTGTGTATAGCAACGCAGTAGTAATACCGTCAGAATCATGAGAAGAGATTTTGTGTATATAGAATGTTTTTTAAAGGTTTTATTCACAAATTTCAATATTACGTAGAAATCATAGATCTTAGATGACATCATACATTTATCACCTGTTGCAATGGGATGCAACTACACCTATTTCAAGATTATGAAAATTAATTTGTGACATGCCAATCAAATCCCGGGATGATATTTACAGGCTATATAGCAATTGCCTCCACATAACCAATTTCGAATACCTAGCTCACTTACACCCCATCGAAATGGGTGAAGCTACCCCTATTCCAAAATTGTATTAATAAACTGAAATGAATGACTTGCCATTCGAGTGCCGGGATAATATTTACAGGGTAGATAGCAATTACCTTTACAAAACCTTTACAGAATACCCCATACACTTACCACCCGTTGAAGAGGGTGAAACTGCCCCGTGGATAGTGTGGAGTATTCAGAAGTGGTTTTGTAAAGGGAATTGCTCTTCACTCAATAAATATCATCTCGACACTCCATTGGCAAGCCGTTCCTTGAAATTTATTAATATAATTGTGGAATAGTGACGCGGAATCACGCCTCAACTTCTGTTTTAACCACTCTCGAAGGGTGAATTTAACGCCTCAATTTTCGTTTTAACCAATCTCGAAGGGTAAATTTAACTTAACATTTTGTGACACCGACCATCAAGAGGACATACCCACTATGCACTAGATCAAGACAATAAGAGTCAATATTTGTCGAAGGTCGTAAAAACCGAAAAGCAAAGATGGGATCCCAAAATGGAAGATTTGAGGTGATAGGCGAAGCACAGTAAAAAAAATTCCATCGCTTAATGAGTTTACTTATGCTAAACATAAAACTCCGTCAGTTGTGAATCTGTCAGATTTATCTCAAATTGAAAATTTTGGGCACTTGCAGTCTATACCTTCGTCAATGTATGTTCTAGACGTTTTAAACATTGGGCTGTATATTTTGTATTCCTTTGAATGAAACGAGAGCAAAAGAACCTTCTGAATTGGCTTCTCAATAATGCAGGCAACCCTCCTTAGCACTACCCAACAATGGAATACATAGTGCGAAAGATTCAAAGGTGGACATTTGCACTGAGTACAAAAGTCACAACTTGTAAATTTTTCCTGGACCATTCTCAGATCATCTTTAATTCAAAAGAGGATTGATTATTGCATCATTATCACTGCAAACGTGAAATACACTTCATCCTTCTGAATCAAAGATTGATGCTGTGAAATATTATAACGATGATGTAACTATTTGTTTTAGATGGTTCTGGTTGGAGGTTACACATTTCAGTTCTAAACAAATACTTCATGTTCAAAGCAAAAATTTAAACAGACATTGAGAATCTTTCGAATTTTTGTAAATGTCAACTTTTTCTAAAATTGTATTTTATCAAAGTAAATATTGGCTTATTGTGATCTCAAAAGTTAAGAAAAAGCTGTCTGCGTTCTAATGAACTTTGCAAAACGAAATGTATAATGTCATATTATTAGAACCATATTCAAACTAATTGATCTGTAGATGTATGAATTTTTCTTAAATACTTAAACTCTTACAAATTATCGAAATGGCGACAGTAAAAACCTCAAGTTTCGTTCGTGTTCCGTAAACTCCAACCAAACATTTCCAAGTCCAAAGAATGAACGGACCAACCGTTTTGTTAACGTTATGCATTGTAGCATGTAAAAAGCACGCACAGCAGACACCCTGTACATAATTTATTTTATACGTATTAGTTGCCAGTATACATGCCAAAGAGATACTTCATATATTCGAGTATTAAGTTATGAGCTTATTGCCATATCATGTACGTAACGTAGGAGTAATTTATAACGTAGGATTTAAATCTAATTGTAAATAGTTTATTTATTTGTTCTGATAAGACTGCGAGAGAGTAATACCAAGGAAAAATATATTTTTTCAACTAAAATCGCAAGATTTTTAATTCCCAACCTTCCAGCAGAACTGAGGTTTACTCAACAAATCCTTGTATAATCACTAAGGTCACATTATGTCATCGTTAATGAGGAAGTCACGATAATTAAAAAGAAACGCCAAGTTATAAAGGTTTCCTTTTTTATTCAAATAATTATTTACAAAATGGCAACTACAATGATATTCAAATTTGTTAGTACACTTCGAACGAGATGTGCCAATCGTTCTATTTGGTTACTGAAGCTACGTCTGTGTAGGTCGAGTGAGGTCAATAAATAAATTAGAAGTGCTGATCGGGAGGGTTAAATTTTAACAGACGTAGCCATTGCACGTAATATCACAGAATAAAACAATGTGAAACGCTTAACTTATGTTAACATTAAACGTTATAATAATTACAATCTTCATGAAAACTTTGGAAAATTATGAAAATTTCAATTTTTCGGAATTTCTTATCTACATTTAGACACGTTTTAGAGTCTTATCTTAGAAATGTTGTCTTAATGTAAATTTACAAAGATTCAAGAATATTTACAAAACCCATTCAAGTAAGTAGGTAAATTTCAGATAGTACACGAGTTGAAATATAAAAATCCCTGATTCAAATGTTTAATGATTTTAAAGCTTCGTCTTATTAAAATAATTAAGACTATAGATAAGATATTCTTCTATAGAATTTCGATAATGGAAAATTTTAAATATGAACACGTATCACCCTATTTATTAATTATTCTCCTGTTAAAACGAACGGAGAGACAAGTTTGTTTTAATTAACTTTCCCATTTTTTAATACCGTTTCGAGTGTATTGATCCCTGAAATCAAAGCAGTTTAACACAAAAATGGCGGAAATTATTTTTTGAAAAAAACATTAATATCAATCATATTATAATCATATAAAGCAGAAAATCATGGACAAATTATGAGAGCTAATATGAAAAAGTGTTCCTAATTTAGAAATGAAAGTAAGGTACCAACTGGATGAATTGGAGATAACGCATGAACTACTAAACGAGCGTACGGTTTAGTGTAAAGTAATAGTTTTTCTACATTTTTCTTATCAAAATGGTATGCAGCTTGAGTTATTCGAATCTAAACTTTTAATGCCGGCCCTGGATTATATCGAATATAATTTATTGCGGCGTTATTAAATGTTCATTAGAAAATCCCTCGGGCAGATCGATCATAGTTCTTAATTTTTTTTTAAAAAAAAAAAAGCAATAATTGAAGACAATAGTTTCCGAGTAATGACATCTTGTTTATGTAAACTGTCATTTTTCGCTTAATTTAGATTCAGCATCGAATTATCTACTACCCAATTAAAAATCCATTAAAAACCGCGATGATGTCATTGCTGTTGAAGTAGGTAATTGCTTAAAACATGTAATTTTTCGACCTGTCCATGCGATTTTCTTCATAAATATATTTAACAAAGCTCCAATAAATTATATTTCATTTTTCCTATTTTTCGCCCCTTGGAGAAATTTTGGGGTTTTGGACTTTTCTGGACCTATCCAGGATTGAATCAAAAAAATGTTTTCAGGTAACTGATAAATGCTTTAACATTTCTGTACATACAAACAGATCCGTATTTTTGAACTTTTGTTTAAAAATGATTACTTCCAATTTAACTTTGCTTTTGTTACATTCCGAGGACATGTTATATCTGTGTAAGAAACACCGGATTACCATTCACCAGAAGGCCATGAAATTTGGCATGCTTAAGTATTGTGGAACAGCATATTATAATCAAGTTAATTTCGAGATATTGGAGGCTACTCATTCTGTAAGCGATTGTTATGAAGATTGCTGGATAACAAAACTGTTGGGCGGAGAAGAAAGATGGGCGACTACCTCTGGAATGAGAGAGAGATGACAGCAAGCTATTTCCCCCCCTCACTGACATCCAGGTTATCCATTAAGAGGCATTTCTCATCAATTACTAGACTGCTGCTATTATGATGTTTCCCCCCTCACTGACATCCAGGTTATCCATTAAGATGACATTTCTCATCAATTACTAGACTGCTGCTATTATGATGAACACTTAAATTGTTAGCCCATTTCAATTCAATTAACGCAGTTAAGGCGTGTAGTGAAAGATAACAGCCAATCTAATGAAATTCGCACCCTCATTTGTTTGCTACCCAACAATTTTGCTCTTTAATAGTTATAACAATCGCTTATCAAATAACCTAATTATTACTTGATTAAATAATAAAAGTAATTACATTTTAGGTCAACTGTAAAAATAGCAAATTCACATCTTAACCAAAAATATCTCGAATCTATCGCAGGCCAACTGACCTAATGCCACCTTTCCCTTGGACATCCACATCCATTCCTGTTTCTCCCAATTCATTGGCAATATATATCCTATTGTCACAACTTTTAGATTTTTACCATGGTCAAAAAACTCGAAAGGAGTTTGAATTGCACTTCTGGCATGTTCTGTAGAACATGCACAACATGTGGGTAAATTTTGTATTAAACAGCTTTTGAGTTATTATAGCTAGTAAACTCAGGGGTCAATACATTTGAAACAGTCACTAATGACACAATTTCCATTGCAGGTTAACATTTAGTGTATGTGAACATCAGATATCACATTTGTTGAACCAGCCAACATTTAAGCAAGTTGATCTGAAAATCACCCAATACACATTCAAGCGAACACATACAAACATGCTTTGTAAATATCACAATTTAAAATTGAAATTATATATAAAGTGCGTTCTCCAAAGTTTCAATATAGCCTACCTTTGAGCACTTAAACATATACTCGTATACAAATCATTTTATGAAACTATACAACCAGAGAAACCAAGAGCGATGTGACGGTCACAGGTTCTCTTTCATCCAGCCTTTTTCAGAAATACTCTTAGAGATATCGAAATAGTGGAACCTTAAGAAAAGTGGTTTTTACACGAGACGATCACAAATCGCACTTGCTTTCCTCATATGTCTACTTTGATAAAATGATCTGCACACATAAAACTTGGACCTACTTAAACAACTTCAGTAAATGCTATACGACACTGCCATCCTTCGAAGTAGTCTCCGTATTTGGCACCAACTTATAGGGCACGTCCTCCTTCTTCCTGAAGGTGACGTAAGTGTATATCAGACTTCCGAGCACGCTCACGTTTATGCCGATGAAATTAAACCACGAGAAGATGTAGTCGCCGCCTATCACCATACCCAGATAGGTGACGCAAATGTTTTTGAGCGTGCCGATGATCGTCGTCGTCAAGGCGGAATTGAAATGTGTACAGAGCACGACACTGTAAGACAAGATGAACCCCATGACGCAGGAGAGGATGAACTGCGCGAGGAAGACCGGATCGCCCCAATGCTCGTAGTCGTTGGCGCGTTCGAGATCGCCCGTGTAGAAAGCGAAGAACAACGACGGGATTATCATGAAGAGGGAGTTGTAGTACATCAGCCCGTACTTCCCGAGCTCCTTCGAGTCTAGTTTCTTCTTTAAGTAAACGCCATTGGTGGCGGTGAACACGTTATTCAAGAATATGTATATATACCCTTTGAGGGTAAATGCCAAATCGTTCGCGGCCGCGACTATCGCACCCAAGATCATCGTGTACACGCTGAACTGCACGCTGAAATTCGGTCGGATGCCCAGCACGTATAGCTCGAGGACCATCGTCATGAGTATCGAGAACCGCCTCAACGCCGTGAACATCGGCAAGCTCAGCTCCTTCGTGCCGCCCAGACCGAAAAACATGTTCCCGATGTAGATGAGCGGTAGCGGGAAGATCTTCCCGAAGGTGCCGAGCTCGAGACCAGGGAAATGGATGATCCTGAGCTTCTTGCCGACGAAGAGCACGACAATGGTGGCGACCATCTGGCCGAGACCGAGCACCTGGAACGACGGGAAGCCGTAGCTCGTCAGCACTGTCTTGTTCACGACGGTTATCAGGAAAGAGGCGATCCCGTAGAAGAGCGCCGAGAGGATTTTCTTCAGGTACAGCGAGGCGTCGGCCTCCTCCTCTGGGGACCTCGCCATGATCGCGAGCTGGACTCTCACTTATCACTAACACATTTCTTACGCTTGACACGTTTTACCGAATAAGCCGATCTTTATATCACCATTATTATCAACGAGGACGTGCATTCCACGATGCTGTGTTTATCTTGTCAAGATTATGGCCAGCACCATCTCTAGTCTGACGTGCGAAGTATAAGATTTGATTACGGATTTCACTCACCTTTTACTCTGCTCTCCCTAGGGACGTTCTCCGATCACCACCGCAAATTGAAATTAAGTTTTAAAAGTGTTTTAATCACATTTGTAATCGTGATCGTTTACTAACGTAACCTATCCCTATCAGTCAATCAATACGGAACGTTAATTGTCACATCACATCTGGTAGGTTAGGAAAGCATTTGTGTTCCGTGTCAAACAAAATTAAAAGGCGAGTTCCTTTCAGTATACAAGAATGTATGATGTAAAACTTTCAACTAACTTTCAACCATGCACAATTTTAAATATAAACACAATTTTTACCTATTCATTTACACTTTATTTCGAAGGGCATTTATATAAATTCGCGCGTTCAATTTTGGCATGATAACATTGCATCTTTTAAGCAATGGTGGCCTCGCAACTGCCGAATAATTCAATTTTAAAGCTAAAATATCGAAAAGCCCAATCTCCTATATTCACAAAATTGAGTTTTTGAAAGAATTTTTAACTTCCTACAGGTTACAAATGGGCAAATTCAAATTATCAGTATAGCCTATATCATTGTTATGATTCCAAAATGTTATTCTCGTTACAATATTGATAAAATCCAAGTTTAAACTGATTGTATAACAAATTTCCTACCCTCCAATCCAATCTCATCACTTCCTCTATTAACATATAAAAATAAAGCTTGCGAGAGTTACTTAAAAATTAAAATTCTGCAACAGGTCGACATGTTACAAAACCCTACCCTCATATAATTGGAATTCCAGATCCACAGATACTAATTTTAGAATTCTGAATTATTTATACCAAGCCAGTGGTTCAACTTTTGCGTAAAACCGCGTGGCTCGAGGATAATAGAACTTAAGATTCTCGGGCGAAACTATTAAAAGTTAACTTGTAGCATGTACCAAAGCAATATTACTTACTTCATCTAGACTAGACGTTCTGCGACGACATTTCTCAGACTTCCCCAACCAGCTTAATACTCGCAAAGCACCTAAACAGGAACAGAATTTTTGTCACTGAACGATATACACATATTTTATGCTTAAAATTGATTATCTTTCGAAAAACCTAAACAAGAGCAATATTTCGAGCACATTCAAAGGTCACTGCAAAGGATTCTGTAGTGTTTATTTGAAATAGATAAAATAATTTTATATACATCATATATATATCTATATAAAAATTAAATACGAAATACTAAAAATAAATAATGTTATTGACTAATTTTCAATCCCAGCATCCGCATGTAATCAAGAGAGAAACAATAATCGTAAAAATGAGACGGAAATGCCCGGAAACGTCCACCCAAAGAAAAACAATAGAAAGAGAAAAACTACAGCTGCTACAATCAACAACCAATGCAATAATAACCTGTGTTTAAAATGTAAAGTGATATTAGTTGGCCAGGACTTCAAGGGAGATTGTGTTGTATATAATTCATACAGCAGCTCCTAACTGCTTTAAAAATGAAACCAAGACAACCTTCATTTCTATCAAAGCCACCCTATTCGTTTAAACACGGGTTACGTTTGTATTTTTTTTTAAATAATAATAATAGTAAAGCTATAACAATACGAATTGTGTTAAAAAACGAATTAGCACCTCTCAAAATGCAGAAAAATTACACCTGTCTCGAAGAGGGAGTCTGCGAGGCACTTATCGATTCACTACTTATCTCAATATATATAAAAACATCTTTTAAACTATAGTAATGATAGTAATAATTATAATAATCGTAGTACTATATTAATCAAATACAATTAAAATAATTTCAACGGTTATGTCACTGGGAACACAGCGACAAAATATCAGTTCAACGGTCCTCAACGACGCGCACAGACCTCCCCCAAACAGATATACACATACATATCTCTGCTGTGACATGCGACAAATGACGACTATAATGACTCATCCACGATCTACTCTACACCGACAGCACGAAGGGCGCGCGCCCGGCGGGATGAACGTATCCCGAAACCCGCCTAATACAAACTTATCACGTGGAAACGTAATTACCGACGTCAGCACCAGTCCGCCATGTACGTAAACTCCCTAAAGAGGTTCTGCTCCTGCGAATTGAGCAGTCTCGGCTCTTTCGGCGGCGTTAGCTGGGGCCTTTCTGATGTGAACTCCTCGTCAAAGTTGCTGACGTCTTCCATCGATTGCTGATGAAACAAACAACGTTAGGATGGAATTCAAATCAGTTCGCACGGAACTAATAGAGAGTGTTAGAGTTAACTAAACAGGAATTGATCTTTTGAATATGTTCAATTCACAACTTCCCGGATCTATATAGTGGACTTTTCTGGAGTTTACTTACAACTGTGGGAACGAAGGGCGGCGGCACCCTCCGATGCAGCAACTCTTCCCACTGGATGTGCCTGAAGAACGCTTGTTTCTTCACATCCTCGGCGTCTCTCTCGCTCGAACCCAATCTCCTATCTGGACTCTTTCTTAGCAGCTGAAATTATAACAAGAGAGTAAGAAGTGTGACAATAATTTTAGCAAATCTGAAAACAGCAAGTGGAATCGATGTTCAGAGTTGACCTATGCATATTTCTAATACAATCAAGTTACATTTACAACATGTAACTTGAAAAAATTTACAGTATTTGTGACTAGTGTCAAAAAAAAATCAAACTAGTGGCATATACTAGAGATTAGTCTTCTCGAACAATGTGAGATAAATTTCGAATGTTCAATGACACATTTTTATGTTGTGGTGTAAAATAATAATGATTAATACAAAAACAGCCCCTACTGTAATCCCATAGCAAAGTGAATGCTGTGACAGTGAAAGCTAAAATCAATATATTTGACTTCAACATAATATAGCAAAAGACTTAAGAGAACTTTAATCCACTACGTTTAATTAACTTTCAGGCACTCATAATATATAAGAATGAATGTCATTTACTTACCCTCCTCATAATAGCTATCGACTCGAGAGATAGAAACCTAGGATAACGAACCTCATCGTTCACTATCGAGTCGAATATCTCCTCCTCGTCATCACCAGAAAACGGTGACTGAAACAAGTTTATTAACTTAATAGGATGCCCTGATTTTATAACATGTATTAGGTATCACGAAAAACTAATCAAAAAATAACACAGGGGAAATGTTTAAATATGTTAATGTATGTAATAAATATCTGGTGAATTCTTTTTTTTTATATAAATCTTAATATTTTGAATGTATGAACATGAACAAATGTTTGAGAAAAGATAATTGATACAGCTTATACATCCTATTGATATTCCAAGTTGAATTAGTTACTATATATTCAACAACTAATCAGAGCTGTCAGGTGTCAGATATGAATTCAGGTATGACATGTAATTTTAATTTCCTTGCATGAGGACCGAAATGCACCGTGCCGTGAATATTGCCATATCAGTTACCTTCCCTTTACAAAGGCCACCCCTTAAACGATGACTCTTCCATGCACTGAGCATCTCAAAAAAAGTTGTTTTTAGTAAAGTCATCCGTATTTCCCAAAGAACACTTTATAAGGAATGACTGTGAAAACCGCCCTTAGAGATGTGATCGCCAACATCCACTAGTGGATGGGCAGCAGAAAAAGTACACATTTATTTAAAAACATTAGTTTCTAAAATCCCCACCACTCACCTCGCCGACGAGCATCTCAAACAGCAACACCCCGAGCCCCCACCAATCGACCGCCCTCGTGTACGACGTCTCCGTCAGTACCTCGGGCGCGAGGAACTCCGGCGTCCCGCAGAACGTCCCCGTCCTATCCCCGAAGCCCATCCCCTCCTTGCAGAGGCCGAAGTCGGCGATCTTCACGTAGCCCTCCGTGTCCAAGAGGAGATTGTCGAGCTTCAGGTCCCTGTAGATGATCTTGTTCTCGTGCAGATACTGGAGCCCGAGCACCACGCACGCGCCGTAGAAGACGGCCCTCGGCTCGCTGAACACGTCTGCGTGGATGTGCATCATCAGGTCGCCGCCGGGCGCGTACTCCATCACGAAGCACACGTGCGACTCCGTCTGGAAGCAGGCGAAGAGATTGACGAGGAACGGGTGCCTTATCGAGTTGGCGACTTCGAAGATCCTCTTCTCGGACAGCAGCGACTCGACCTCGTCCCTGGCTATGACATCGCCCTTCTTCAGGGCCTTTATGGCAAAGTACTCCCCGGTGTTCTTGTACTGCGACAGGATCACCTTGCCGAAATGGCCCCTGCCGAGTACGCTGATCAGTCGGAAGTTGTCGACGGTCATCCCGGTGTGCTGGGAGTGCCTCCTCGACTCGTAAGCGCTGTCCCGGTAGGATAACTCGCGGGCGACAGGACGCCTAGGCACGTGAGGACCGTCGAAGTTTGGCTAGAATGGAAGTTTGAAAGTTAAACCGATGGAAACCTCTATGGTAGAGTCATAAGCTGGTTGAAGCTGGAATGGATCTGAACTCTAAGCTGCTGTTTTCACGTGGTCTGTGTCAAAAGTAGTGATATTTCATTTAATTATTCTCAATTGAGTGGTCATATCACATTGACAAACCTTACTCTACAACCTTCTCTTTAAAAAATACCAATTCAGACAAGAAGTAATAGACACAACTATAGTAATCAAGCAGAATTTCAAATTACACTCTGGATTCATAGACCAATGTGTCACCAACACTGCACATCTCGCCAAGAATACAACAGAGAATTAAGTTCAAATCCTGCTGATGATGGAATTCTTTGACACTTATCCTCTTACTATTATCATTACATTTGAACCAGACAATGAACAACGAAACTGCGCTGAAGCTGTAAAATGTAAGCTAGACGTTAATGGATATGTTTCCAAACATAAAGTTAAGCGAAATGATAAGCTGGGGCGCTTTTGCTGTTAATGAACGTATATTTTGTAATATCAAGTGGTTATAGACAATGACAGTTAATGTTCAATAGATTACTTGAAAATTATTAGAAAATGGTAATGTTACAGTTTTATTGGAAAAATTCTACCAAAACGGCGACATCTACAAGATACATGCGGATCGAGTCTTATTTGGGGAATAGAAAGAAAAACGGTTTCATCAGAAAATACAGGCTTTAAATTGAACTCGGATATAAACATTTCACATTTAAATTTCAAACAAAATAATTGCACACATGCACATACATAATACACCCAGTACACCAATATATTATAATAATACAAACTGCTCCTTTACATTTGACCATCTATACAGACTCAAAGTTAAAATCTTCCAAACTACTTAAAGTATAATAATTTAAAGACACTAAATTTACGTAAAAACCCAATTGAAATGTAATACAATATAGTTTAATCACCCTCTTTACATTACATCATCAAGAATACTGAACCTCTTAGCCTTATCCTGGAGAATACCCAGTAATACCGACATTCCCAAAATTCATATCTGGATCCAATTTAAAGCCCAAACCTCACCAAGAAACCAATTTTTGTATTCAAACCGTTCATGTTAACACCGCATGCTCAAGACACATATGAAAAGAGAACAAGAGACAGTCAGATAGACAGACAGACAGACAAGTACCTCTTCGTCTGGAAATTCTATGACAGGTTGAGGACTAGGCGGTACCAATTGTTCTGGAGGAACGGCAATAGGAGGTGTCGACGGGATAATTAACGGGGAGGGACTGAAGGTCGTCTCTTGTTCCTCCAGAAAATCGAATTCCTTTAGTGCCGCTACGCTCTGTAAAAGGTGTAATAAACAACAACAAAAACAACAAGTAAGAGAAGGGATTTCGAAAGGTGTTCATTGGATAAAAAATTGTGTGTATTTTGGCTAAAAAAAAATTAAAAAGGTGCAAAAGTTCACATGGAGCTACAAAAGCGTAAACAAGGCAAGCAATAGAAGTTTGTTTTGTACATTGAAATGGGACAGCACAAACAATAAAGTTTAAAGCATTATGTTTATTTTGTATTTCGTAATGCATTATTTAGTAATTCTGTGCTATACTTCATGAGTTTGAACCATTTATAAAAATAACAAAATTATAACGTCTTAATATTATAAATTTTTGTACATACCACTTCGAAATTTAAAGATGGAGCTTTACATGTACCCACAAAATCACGTTTGGTTTTTAAGAACATCTTTATACGTTTATAAACGGTAGTGAACATATTTTCGCAACAATCACAGATAAACTGAGAAACTTTCAAACTTATTCCCTCACTTAACACGTAAAATATAACCTAACAAAGGTTTTTAATGGGGTTATTAGACTGTAGTTAAGGTACCCATTACGAGGGATAATCCTTTTACTTTTGAATTCCAGGTAAAGGCAGTATCAGAGGTACCTGATAACTTGTTTTAAATCACAAAAACTCGACTTATTTATTATTTCCAATATTTGTCCTTTGTCACTGTCAGAGTTAAACTATACAATTTTTCATTCTTGTCATTAAAGTAATAATGAAAAATATTTGCAACTTAAAAAAAAACAATAATGGTATTATAAATGGAATCGAATTAACTAATTCAAATGTTTTGATATGGATAAAAACGTAATGTAAATGTGGATCTGTATTTAATCGAATCAAACATGCAATCAATTAAATTATTCTATTGTCCCATTCCTTTAAAAAAAAAATCACCACCACCATTGAACTGTACACCAAAAACTCACACCTCAATATATCACAGACTTTTTCATTTCTGATTATACAAAAAATACAAATAATTTCAAATTATTATTAATTTATAGTTCAAAACATAACCAATGTGCAATTAAGATTTTTTTTCGTCAGTAGCATTTTTAATTATCTAATTCATCAGCTAATCACTTCATTATTACAACTTAAATGTGCCGATAAATCGCAAATAAGACAAGACAGTGGATGAAACTGTGCAGATTAAATTAAATACTAATTTGTGTTCCTTCCGAGATTCAAGAAAACAGTCGTTTGACACTTCAAGTAAAGTGTATCCAGTACATGTAATGTTTCCATACTTCTATAATTAGTAGGTACTGTTCATAGTATTTTCCAAATATTCACCTGACATTAATTTGTTGTCATGTGAAGTGAACGAGTGCAGAATATTTGCCACCAAAGTTTTGTATACACTCCAACAAATAATTTGATTTTAAAGACGAATTATGATAACAAATAGACAAATTCTAGTATAAGGCAGTATTTGTACGTCTGTAGGGAGGAGTTATATTTAGAGATATAGTTCAAATCCTATTATCCTATTAACCAATCAAGGCACCTAATGCACATTTCAATTACGAGCATTTTGAACTTTTTTTCAGTTTAATAAGTTTGGAGCTCATAAGAGATTGATGGTACTTTTAGAATAGCTGGATAACTTTTGATGAAGAGGACTCATATGGACTGTTGCTCTAGCAACTTTAAATGGGAATATACATAATTTTTCCTATGTTATTTCAAAATTTGCCTAATGGTTTCCCTGTAAATTGTTAAGGAACAAATGTTCCTGTAAAACTATGGAGTTTGTTAAGTTAAATTTATACACGTTTAGATTCAAGAAAAATCAATTATACTTTATATGTATACAAGTGAAATTTTACACATTTATAGGAACCAAAATGGATGGAAGTTTAATAGAATATCCTCCATCAGAAATTTATATGTAGCAAGTTTTTAATTCTTAAAGTTATAAATTTCGCCTTTATATGATAAACCAAGAAATCAATCCTGTGTTCCGTCGACATAAAACAATTTCAACTGTACTTTAGATATTCAAAAATAAGCATTGAAACCTTCAATATGAATGAAACGTTGATCGATTTTGACTATAAGAAATGAAGACTAATTCAAGTACAAAACATTTTTCTAATAACCCATTTACTAATATAACTCAAATTTGCCTCCACTTAATTAATACCAACTCTTAACTTAAATAAAATTCGAACCCTGATAACCTTTCAAATTCCAATACATACATAGAATCTACATTTCTCTTATAAAACAACAATTTGCCTATTTTCACCCTTACCTCTGGGTCAAGCCTGGGCGGCACAGGCGGAGGAGTCACCGCCATCCCCTTTTTCGCTACGGGAGGCGGCGCGATGATCGGAGGCGCCACCGGCATCGTCTCATGCTCCTCCACGTACACTGAAGGGTCTATGATCAGCCCTAAGGGTCTCTGACCACCGAGGCCGGCGACTTGAGGGTCCGGGTTCTCGCCCGGAGTCTCCGGCTTATCCTCCACGATCAATTCGTCCTACGATATAGACAGTGATGAATTATCGGCTTTAGAAGTAAAGCAACAACTGAGAGATGACAAGTTATTTTTAAAACTGTAACAGGTTTAAGGTAATGGACAGGCATACGAGGTGCTATCGAAGTTAGTACTAGGTATGATATGCTCTACATTGTTATTGGTAATTCTTAATTTTTGTCATATTGTACCTACTATTGAAATGTTCTGGTATGTAATAATAACTCCTGTTGACATTACCATGCTTCAAGGGCTAGCTCACAATTCGATAATCACTATTTATTTAAATACTAGGTATTCTTTCAAAGGATAAAAACTACTTTAATAATTTTAACTTCGGTATTTCACAATTTGGAAGATATTAAACGTACATGCGATAAAATATACTGTTTATCAATAAATTTGGTGTATTAGCAAATATTATGGGTCGATGATATTAGCAATTATAATTATTAGATAAAGTGTGGAAGTAGTGCATTAATCTAATGATGATTGAAAACGAAAAGTACTGCAAGATATTTGTACAAAACAGAAATGTGCCACCGTTTGTAAAGGCAGATCAAACAAAATTTCTTCGAGTTTTTTCAACACAATGTAATTTAAAATAATAGTCACTATTAGCCTGCCCATTTATTTTTTTGTAATAAAAGAATTATTAAACTGATTGATTAAACTTACTCTGAAGTAATATATCAAATTGTCAGTTCAAAAGACATATTTTTAATAAATGTCAAATCAATCTACTGGACGCAATTAAAAAGTAAAATAAAAGAAGAAAATATTTCTCGATATTACATGTTCTAAAGTGTAAGCCTTCCAGCCCCTGGAAGTATCTTAATATTGCAAGATTTGACTCAAGCACACAAACCAAGTATGAAATTAAAGGAAATCTTTTAAGTTTCTTTGTAACTCATAAAACCGGAAATAAGCAACCCAGAATCATTTTTAAACAGCACACAACATATAAATACAACATTCATATTTCTACTCACAAAAGACCTTATTTGAAAAACTTGTTCTACTTACGGAAATGTTCTCAAACGAACTAGAGGCGATGTGCTGCCTATTCGGCATCCGGGACGACTGTTTTATCCACCTGCCCCAGGTGACAATATTGATGTTCATTTGTTTCGCTCTAGGCATAACCTGCTTGAAGATGCGCTTCTGTCTTTGCAGTTTTGGTCTTTTCGAAATCATCGGATTTAGGAATTTGATCTAGGAAGGAAAAAAAAACACTTATAGATATCCATAAAATATACAAATATAAATATTTTACCTCGGCAAACAGCAACCCCCGAGGCTCGAGATGCAACGCCATCCCGTGCCTTTCGTCATCTATGAACTCCTCCAATTTTAAGAATTTAACGGCACACAAAGACCTCCAATCCCTCCAATATACTCCGATCTCTAACTCACGAGACTTATCTAACTCGATAGAAAACCTACAAAAATAATAAGTTACTGAAAATGTATGCCCCTTTTCAGTAGGATAAACAACATGTACCAATCTAATCCAAAATGGGTACTTTCTTTATATCAAATAAGAGATATACTGTATACTGTGAATAGTGATACAGTTAAACTCTACACTAACTCATTTTTACAGGTCAGACTGAACACCACGATCAATAAAATGAACCAATCGGCATTCTTACCTTTGATCCCAGGCCTGTTGGGAGCATGGCCTCCAACTGGTCTGAGCCACGGTCATGTTATCCAGTTTCAGTACGGCCATTATCTCTTCGCTGACCTCTTCTTTGATGCTATAGCTCTTCGAAGAACTCCTGCCCGTCTTTTTGAAGAACCTTAAGTCCATTGGACTTGAGCTGCCATCTGAATCTTTCTTAGGTCTGCCTGGAACGTCCTCTAGGAGGTCTTGGCAGCCCATAAGGCGTACCTCGAGAGTACCTAAAGGAAAAAACGGTTAAAATTGATTTATTTGCCAAAACTACAATGTAAGGAATGACATCTCACAATAATGAAAATTAAGCGTAAGAATTCAAATATTTTAAATTCTCATTATGGATGAATGAAATGCTACCATAATAAACAATTTTTCTATTTAGTACTACAATATTACAAAAATACTTTTAGAAGAAGAAATGGAAAGAGCAGATGTAAAAGGTCTAGATCTAGATGATATATATTTAGAGGAGTTCCTCTTTAGTTAAAAGAAGCTTTTAAAACTACAAAAACAGAAAAGCAACAGGAAGAGACGATATCAACTCAGAATTTCTGAAATATGGAGGGACACTACTGTAACTGACTTCCCCACCTATATAATAAATGCTGAAAAGACAATAGAATACCAGAAGAATGGGAAAAAAGCAAAAGTACTACCCACATTTAAAAGGGCAATAAAAACGAAAGCGATAATCTTACTAGAATCAGCATATAAAATTTGTGCCAAAATTTTAAACAATAGACTGAAACCCATAACAGAACAAATAATCCGAGAAGAACAAATAGGTTTCAGAAAAGGACGACCAACAATACATGGAATATTCGCACTGTAAAGTGTTTGAAAAACACATAGAATTTAATGAAGGGACGCGTATCAGCTTTATAGATTTAGAAAAAGACTTACGGTGCGAGACTTGGACAATAATCACGAAAGATGAAAATAGGTTGCAGAGTCAAGAATTGAAGTTTTTAAGAAGGGTTGAAGGTTGCACACATACGGACCGAATAAGAAATGATAGTATACGAAGGGAATTGAACATTTTTAGCATAAATGAAAGAATTACAGAAAATATGAGAAAATGGAACGAGCATGTAGACAGAATGAAAGAATCCCAAAGAAGGTACTGAACTATAAATGTAGTGGCAGAAGTATTGGTAGACCAAGAAAAAAATGGGTGTCATAACAAGCAAAAGCCTAATACCTGATATGGAGAAGAAGTATACTACTACAATATGATTACTGTTCCTCACAACCACATTTTAATGTGAAATTAAATAAACCTTTAACAATTTTATTACAGTTTGTTATTTTATTACATCATGTTCGCTAGAAGTTATTTTTAAAATACTGATCATCTTTATTTGAACTGGCCTATACAAAATAAAAAAAATCTTTAAACCCATGAAAGTAAGAGTGAATTTATAAAATCATATAAAAGATTTAAAATCACCAAAAATGTAAGATTTAGATCCTTTACTTTAACTTGCTTTAAAATTCATTTATAGCCCAACAGGTACAACGACTTCGAACATTGTAAATAATTCTTAACTAGTTCACAACAACCTTTCAAACTACTATGTAAATGTTTACTCACTTGTATCAATATTTTCAAAGTAAGTTATATAACTGAAACCTTACAAAACGTTATAGTAGATTTTATGCTTAAATCAGTTAACGTATAGACAATCAATAATAACGTTTCACATAAAATGAAAATTTATCAATCCGACGTTTCAAAAATATTTAAAACCTTTTGATGAATTTTCTGTTTGAGGATGACTAAAATTCAAGCGCAGAAAGTATTTTGAAGATCAAAAGAGGTCATAAGTGGAACGAAGGTTGAAAAATCCATTACTTATGAGAGAAAGCTGGATAAATGCCAGGACTTACAATGTATATAACAATCTGGAATGAGAATCTACACTTTAACCTCAGGTAAAAAAAAAGATTGATGATTTATGGGACATGACGAGAAAACATGCCCAAAGGAACCAGATTTTTGGTAAAGCGAAATGATATATCTCTACAAAACCTCTGTTCTGATGACTCATATTGATAGAAACTTTATCTTTTCAGCTTTTAATTCACCACGACCAAAAGACAAACCTGGTCTTGCATATATCTACTATTTGAGCCCAGTTACTGAACACCTAATCATCTCCAATTTTAGATTCCGCGATTATAATCGAACTTTTCTCACCTGTGACTGCCGCACACCTGCTGAACGTCGATGAGGAGATGTGGTTCTTGCCGCTGTTCGACACGTCCCTGAACGGTTGCAAGCTGGTGTAATGCACAGACATGGGACTGAAGGACTGGGCGTTCGCCAGTTCTTCCTTGAGGTGCAACGCGACCGGCGAGTCCTCGGGCAGTTCGGACTTCCTCATCTCGAGCGACTTCTTCAGGAGGTCCAACTTCATGCTGCTCGCTCGCAGGCTCTCCTGGGCCTTCGGAAGTCGATCGGAATTAGAAATAATCGAGAGGGCAGCGATAGTCAACAGGCCAGCTTGGATTAGAAATGACCAAAGACTTACGAGAATTCTACAGATTCTAACAGATACAGTTCAATGAAGAGGCTCTAGAAGTGATTCTAGAGGAATTTAAAATATGCCAGATTTCTTTTGAATCATTTAAGATCTTAAGTAGTCGCCTTGTGGGTAGAGAAGTTTAAATTTCGATACAACTTCCTTTAACTCCTCAAAATAACATAACTTTCACATTTACTGAGTTATGAGCGACTTCTTGAAATCATAATAGTTTAAATAATTTGTAAAGGGTTCAAAATTTAAAAATAATTTGAAATTCAAGCTTCAAAAGTTGATTAATGCATTGGGAGTATTAGAAGGATTCAGAAGACAGGTTTTATACAATTTTACGGCTCTAAGTAAATTTTAATTAGAGCTATAAGAAGTATTTAAGATGCAGCAAATTACACTGCGAAAATCATTATTAACGTTTCGAGACTTAAAGTAACTGTAATATGGCAATTCCAAAACAGTACAAGCTATAGGTCTGAGACTCAGAATCTAAATTAGCTGTGAAATGTTTGGGCGCTAAAGCAGTAAAGATGTAAATAACAGTAAATTTTTCTGATCTCATTAAAACTAATCTCGAAATAAACGAAATCTCACCCTTAGTATCCCCGAGGAGTCGTCAGGCTCTGATATCCGGGCATGTTATTACAAAAAGTCCCACAACTCTCATTATTTTATCTATTTCTTTCAATTCGTAAAAAACAGGAAAAACACTTAAAAAAATATAATTTGCCGACTTCAAAAAGTAAAATTAGTCGACAGAGAAAAACACCGACACACGCCCACAGACACACAAACATATCCACAGCAGATATCGAAACTAGAACCATAGGACCGATAACCGCTTCAGCTTTCGTAACAATCTCCTCTTTCTCTGATGCAGTTCCAAACGACTGATGCCCGGTTTCTGGTACATTCCCTTATCGGTTCAATAACTATAGGTTCCATAAAGTTATTGAACACATAAAGTCTAGTGCTGTTTCTGAAAGCATTCGTTCTATAAGTTATAGACTCAATATGTATTGGTTCGACAAACAATTTTTCTATTGTAACACAGGTGGCGATAATTTCGGAACGTCATATTTGAGTAGAAATGCGCGTTTTTTGAATGACAGAAAAGACGATTACTGTCAAAAAGTGATGGCGGTGTCTCAAAGTTTAAAGCGTTCTCGCAATTTTACGGAAATCGAAAAACACCTACTGTTTGAATTTATCGCTGGAAGATTTTTAAATGTGATAGAGAACAAGAGAACTGTCAAAAAAATTTCTTTTTGTTTTTTGTATTTCATTTTCTGATGGCATTTTTACAAAATGGCGCCTTAACGCTGCTAGATGGTGGGATATCTTTTTAACTATTCGGCACACTATGGTTTTGTGCACACCATAATCATCTCCAACTAGTTGTTGAAATGATCCTACAATGTACTATTGATACTCAAACAAATAATAGTTTAATAAGTTCACTCATACCTGTAGCATAAAACCGCAATGTAATTAAAAGTTGATCCCCAGCTGTTAACGATTTATTCCGAAATGTCACTGGTGTAATATCGTCTCTTATCATATTAATTATGGCTTCAACAGTATCTTTTGACAAACGATATCTATCCCGAAATTCTAGTTCGTCGTATTTTCCAAAGGGATTGGCCCGTTGTCTGAACTGCCGCCGTACTTCGGCGGCATTCAGGAATTCAATAACTTCTTCATTTGAAGAAGTGCTGCTTCCACTTGTATAATTCATATGTGTCGCTAATTTTCACAACTATTTTACGTGTCACTTATGGCAACTCCTGACCTGCACACTAGGCTTGACAGATCGGAAATAATATTCTAACCTAAAATGATGCTGGTTGACGTTCCACACTCCACAGTGCGCCTGCGTCACATAATTTATCGCGCCGTAATGATCCGATAACTTGTATGAACACTTATTAAATCGATAACCCCTGTCGAACGTTTCAGAAACGGTTTTTGGTACTTTATGGAACCAATAGCCTTATTGGCTCTATGCTTTCAGAAACCGGGCATTAGAGTTATGAAGATCAGCTGCAGTACCTCTCCCTATGATCCTAGCTCAGAATGCATAAATAAATTCAACGTAGTTAACTATTTTTTAAAAAGGTAAGTCCTGACTGTAACCACCATCTTAGATTGAACTTATGAGACGAAATTGGAAACGTAGTGGATCTGAGAATTTATTTATTTTTTATTATTTCAGCGATAAAGAAAAATTTGTTAACTGCACCAATTATCTTCTTTTTTTTTTTAATTGAGACTTAAAATTTTTATTATGATGTCGCTAGGCGCCCGCTTGATGGAAATCATTAAAGTATCATTGGCACCACTGGAATATTGATATGAAATGCATTACAGAATATGAGTTTCTGGAGGCAAAAAAAATATACTGCTTGTTTAATGCTCATATGTTTCAGTCTCTTGAGTCGTTTCTGTATTTGCTTTTGCCTCAGTCTTATTGATAGTATAATATATCACATTAAGTATTAACAAGGTGCCTATTAATATTGCACTAAGCCCAATAAGCGTTTTTCTTATATGTGATGAATTCACATAGAATTAACTAGAGGATTTAAAGCAGACGTTGTTGGTAGATAGGAAATATGATTTCTGCGAGTTCCGGCAAATCCCAGCTACTACTAACATAATTAAAGCAAAATATAGTATACACATTAGATTTAGCTGCTACGTCGAATCTACTTAGACATACTGCAACGCGGACTGCACCTCACGGAGCAAGAGAGAGTGAGACATAAGGCACTCAAAACTCCCGATCAAATGACCTATTCTCCGAGGTACATCTCCTTATCGGGTTCGCGGAGCTGAACTGCGACGTGTCCCCGACGGAACTAGTCCTGTTCCTGAACCCCGCGCCCTCGAAATGAGTCCTGCAATGGTCGCACAGGCAGTGAGGGTTCCGCACGGGCCCGACGTGGTGCCCGGGCTTCCTGAGAACGTTCACGACCGGCCCGAAACGTCTCGCGATGTAACGTTGTTCCGTGTAGTTCCCCGGCGACAACGTGAACGGCGCCCCGAGGCCGGGATCGTTCGAGAGCCTCTCCCTGAGTATCACGGTGCTCGGCGACTCGCCGACGCGCGAGGCGCTACCGGAATGTGCCGACTCGTCCTTCAGGAACGTCCAACCCTTCTCGGACGTGTCACTCGCGTCCGACTCGGAATCGATGTCGATGCGGCTCAGCTTCGAGTTGACCGCGTCCTGGAGCTGCTTCTGTTGCGAGAAGAGCTTCCTCCTCGACTCGGCCTGGTTAAACTGTATCTTGTCCCTCCACAGCTTCTCCATCTTCTTGATTCTGACCCTATCCTCGGAATTCGCGTACTCGAAGCTGTCGCTCGCCTGCAGGTTGGTGCTATTCGTGCCGGTCTGGCTCTCGGTCTCCTCCTCGATACGTTTAGGGACGAAGTACGAGCTGTCGTTTTGGGTCATGCTGCTGCGGCTCGGTAGCAGGCTGTCTATGTCGGAGAACGTGTCTTTCCAGGACGTGTTAGCTATCGAATCCTTATCGGATTCGGGAACGGTACAGCTCGACACAGAGTAGGGGGTAGGGAAGCTCGACATGCTAGACAAAGAATACCCCATGTTGGAATACGAACTCAACTTCGAGGGATAAGCGGTGCTCTCCTCATCGGAATCGTCCTTGTCTAGAGAAGTACTAGTCGTGTTAGACTTATCCTTGCTTTCCAAGAAATTCCTTCTCAAGTTGTAAGGTACCAAACAACTGTCAGCCTTCTTATGTGTAACACACAACTTCTTCGATTCGAAGACGGTCTGAGGGGTCGAAGCCGATTTCGTCTCATCAGAATCGGAGGACGAACTGGTACTGTCTGCTTCCAAGTCGGTACCTGTACAGTACACGTCTATGTGTATAGTCCGTGGCTTCTTCGACGAATCAGTACTTTGTTTCGTATCGCTGCCGGGACTCTTCTTGTCCCGACTTAGCGAGGGTACGTCCTGCAGCGTCGGGGAACGGCTGAGGTTCGGTAAGGACGTCTGCAAGGACGGAAAATCTCTTTGAAAAATCGCTAGGAGGCTGGGTTGCCAAAATAAGCGACGACCGGCGGTCTGTAAAGCGCGCATTATTTTTGGAGGCGCTAATTGCGGCACGCCAAATTTCTCGGGTGTTGGAAATGTCCCCGTTATTGAATTTTATTCAAGGGAATGTGCTAGAAAACAACCAGCAGCTAAGTACCCATCGTCATTTGTTGAAAATTTAAGTCAAAGAAGGAAAGTTGAAATTATTTTTGGAGTAAATCAAGAATAGGAGCTGTTTTTAGTTGAGTGGTGAAATCCCGCACAAATTACTCAGTGAAGGTAGTTTTCTGGGCCACTTCCACAACGCCAACGAAGTGGATGTAATGTTTCTTTCTTGGTATCTGGAAATACCCAGTAAAAGAGGGAATATTAAACATTTTATTTGCTCTAGGCCAAGGGTTCCCAACCGGTGGTACGCGTACCACTGGTGGTACGCGGGAACGTTTCAGGTGGTACGCGTGAGTGATGTGAGCAACATGCTATTAAATAGCTTCTGTACGCATCAGCACTATCAGCAGTGAGCACGCAAACATTGCTCAGGTTCGTTGTGGGTGTTGTAGTAATTAATTGTGATTTCGTATATGAAAACTGAACTATGAAACGATTTCTGACGTCCTCTTCTACTTCAAAGGATTGTGCTAAAAAACTTAAAATCCTAAATCACCGGCCAATCGTAAATACGATGAAAGCTACTAACAGTACGGTTTTATAGTGAAGCCAGGGACTGAAACCAGTGACATTCCTAATCCTCAATGTGTTGTATGTCTTGAAACACTTTCGAACCAAAACGTGAAGCCTTCCTTACTGATGCGACACCAAAATACTAAGCACCCTGATATTTGTCAATACTGATATTAACTTGATAAAGGCGTCATATCTTGCTAGTTTAAGAATTGCAAAAGGTGGAAAGCCTCACACAATCGGTGAGATGCTTGTACTGCCGCCCGCTGTGGATATGGTCCAAGCTGTGTTAGGAGAAAAGGCAGCCAAAGAAATTCAAAAAATACCACTGTCAAATAACACAGTAAAGAGACGAGTTGTCGATATGTCTAATAATATTGAAGAACAACTGGCTTTAAAATTCCAAGAATGCACTTATTTTGCATTTCAAGTTGACGAAAGCACCGATGTTACAAACATGGCGCAGCTACTTGTTTTCGTGCGATTTGATTATAATCAAGAGGTGATAGAAGAGTTTTTGTTCTGCAAACCACTTGACTCAAATACCACAGCGGAACTCATTTTTAAGGTAATTGATGAATATGTGCTTAAAGTAGGCATTCCCTGGTCGAAGTGTATTGGCTTGTGTACAGATGGGGCAAAAGCTATGTCAGGAAGATTGACAGGGCTAGCAGCAAAAATAAAGGAAGTTGCTCCTGAATGCAAAAGTACGCATTGTGAGAAGCATTAGCTGCTAAATCTATGCCGGAAAATCTTAACTCTAAACACAAGATTATTCTCCTTGATGTGTGAAGAAAGGGGTAGCAAGTTCAAGATTTTACTCCTGCATACAGAAGTGAGATGGTTATCTCGGGGGAAAATTTTGAACCGTCTCTTTGTACTGAGATCAGAAGTTTTTATGTTTTTAAGTGAAAAAAATCATGACATGAAAAAATTGTTTGCTGATGAATAATGGTTGTCAAGATTGGCTTACCTAGCCGAAATTTTTGACAAACTCAACACACTGAACTTGGGACTTCAGGGACCAAACACAACAGCCTTTACAACCAGTGGCAAAATAAACTCCTTCAAGAGAAAGTTGGTCCTGTTTTGTTCACAAATACAGGAGGAGAATTTATCTGCATTTCCAACTCTATCATCATCTTTTGAAGAAAATGAAATATTTCCAATGCCAGATGTGGTTGCAGATATCACTATTCACTTGGAAGGCCTTCAAAAAAGCTTTAAACAGTATTTCTCTGAAGATTTTTCAAAAGTGGACTGGATCAGAAATCCTTTTTCGGGAACCTCACCAAATGAATTAGAACTGAAAGAAAGATTTATCGATCTTACAGAAGATAGTTCCATGAAAGATTAGTTTAAAGAAAAATCTTTAATTAACTCCTGGATGGGATGTAAAACAGGGTACCCTTTGATCTTCAGGCAAGCTCTGCTATTTTTGATGCCATTTGTTACGAGTTACTTGTGCGAGAGTGGCTTTTCTGAACTCTTGTACATAAAAAATAAACATAGAAGCAGAATAAGTGTTGAAGAGGACTTAAGAGTGAAGATAAGTTCCATTACTCCAAATGTTAATATTTTAATCACAGGCAAACATCAAAACAATTTTCGCACTAAAGACTATAAATGTATATTTTGCATAATGATTAACTTTTTACTGAGTTTGTACTAATTTTTTATTTGTATGTTTGTAAATTTATACCATTTTAATCTTTTTATTTCTCCTTTATAATAAGCATGTTATAAATAAACAAATATCTAACCATTAAATATGAAGTTTTCTCATGAATTTAATTCAAATAGCCTTTAAACACTTTTAGAAGAGTAAATATTATACGTTTATTAAAATATTTAGGTCTGGTGGTACGCCAAAATTTCTCAAAAAGTCAAGTGGTACGCATATGCAAAAAGGTTGGGAACCCCTGCTCTAGGCGTTTCAGTTCAAATAATATCTGATAAAAACTTTGATGGCTCTACATTGACATGATATCAAAGAACTCCATCCAATAAGTTTGTACCATATTTGTAAATTTTCTCTCATTCCTGAAACGTTTTTTGACCCACTCGTTCATGGATATCAAGCTTTGAAATGTAAAATTCAATAACAGGGGAGAACATTTGAAATATTAACAAAAACGGGACATATTACTATTGAAATACACGGAATTCTTTATTATAGTGTACAATCTAAAGGAACTTTTCCAACACCTTTTGGCCGAAAGTTAGTCAACAAATTCAAGAGCCTTGCAAAAAACTTGTGACAATTTACAATATCGTGTGGTTCGTCATGCTAATCAAATACCTATGGTGCAATTTGAGAAAATAGATATGATATGGTATGCGTATTGATCTGTAAAAATACATTTAAAATACCAAACGTGTGTGCCACGAAAAGTGCAATCAAGTTGATTCTGACAACGATAACATGTTCGTAAACGGAAATGAGGATGTATAAAAATATTTCACAATTTAATTGGTAGGCATACTTCTTTCACACACCTCAAGATTCATCCTATTTCTCCGGCTCAACAAAACATCTCACCATTAATTATCATATAATGAGCTTAGGCAGTGTGCAAAACTATAGTCTAACTAGAAGTAGTTAAAATTTCTCATTGGTTGCTAAATATTGTGCTTTTATACATGACGATTCACACCCATTTGACAATCATGTCATGAATACCTCAGATTAATGGTGGCTTTACAAAGTGCACTCAAATATTTCTTAAGTCTTTCTTAACCAACTCAAGATTTTTCTTAAGTTCAATGTGACAAGCGAATTGTATTCAGAAATCTACTCAAAATCTACTTAGTAAAATTGCTGTGAAAAACATAACCTGGCACAACCTATTCTTTTCTATGTATATTTGTTATGAGCCCCAAATTTCATTAGTAGTGTATTAAGAAAGAGATTGTATTCCAAACAGATTAGCGAGAGAAATATGCAGAAAGAAGCACATTAGAAGAATAGAGTGAAAAATGTGGTGGTAGTTAAAAGAAAGTCAATTAGGAAGAAGGTAGGGATAAAAAATTGGATAGAGTTACCTAATACATTGTAACTCCCATCTTCAATATGCAACACTACAATATTTTTATTACAATTGCAAACATGACTGACCAACAAAGCAAACCAAGCAACAATTTCCACAAGTTGCACAACACTGAGCCATTCCTATCAGAAAAAGATATAGAATGGCGATTCTGTAGTATACCTTTGGGTAATTTGGGAGTGAGTTCAATAAGTAACCCCAATTTCTATTAACGTAATCTCGATATTTCGTTAATAAATATTTAAGTAGGTACCTAGCTTCCTTAAATAATTTTTGAATGTACGAGAAACCTTTACTAAGGAGAGTTAATGAATGCTGTTGAGTACGAAAAACATTTTACTTGAAAAATACCTATGAATTAAGTTTTGGTAAATATTTATTTGTCCTAAGGAAAATTTCTGAATACCACCTTAAGGAGTTTTAGTTGTTCTCAACCGCCAAGCTCATATTTTAAAATTACTGTTATTTTCAGAACCGACTTGACACTGCACTTTTGTACACAGATACATTTGAACATTAAAAGTAGCTAAATCCATCTTAAGCTGTCATTACCACAGCGCAAAAGGTTTCTAATAAATTCGTGCTGATATAGACCTTTGACCAGCACGACTTCGAACCCAGTCAATTCTCACAAGAACCCCACGCGACCCACGTCGAACCCGACTAACCGACCTGAGAACTCCCGCTGCTCTGCCTGGACGGCCTCCTCTGCGGCTCGACGGTCTTGCCCCGTTTCAATTTACACTTCGTCTTCTTCGGCTCCTCGATCTTCAGCATCGGCGACGTGCACTTGTTCACCATGTCGTACGTTTGCACGGAGACGTCCCTCTTCAACGCCCGCATGAAGTTCCTACACTCCGGGTCGCAGATCGAGCAAGTGCAATCCGCCCTCGTCTCCTCGCACAACTCCCTCACGGGCGATATACGGCGAGGGGTCGAGAAATCGTCATTGTAGTGCAAGTGGTGGCACCACGGGTCGCCACAGCCGTAGAACGCGTCGCTCCTCGTCTCGCTGCAACCTGCCGTGGGGGTCTGGCAACGTAAACTCTGCGTCCTGCCACATGAGGTCCTGGCGACGTCCGGCTGGATTATGTTGAGGGTGCTGCTGCACTTCCTGTCCTGTCTGCACAACGAGCTGTTCAGGGAGTTCGGCGAGAGGAGGTCGCTCCCGTAACCGGAGTCGGGGACTGTCAGGGCTCGCCTTTGGGGCGGGGCCGAGGTGAATATCAGGCTACCCTTCTGGAAGCTGTAGGGCACCCTGTCTTCTGAAGGTACCCTTTGCTGTTCGCTGTCCGGGGCCGACCACGAGTAGCACATACGCACCCCATTCTCGTCCTGCACGGCAGTGGCTTTGGGGGGATTCTTCGGATCTGACGCCCCAGGATGGGATATTGTGAACTCCGCGTGTACAGTCCATTGTTGTTGTTGTTGCTGCTGCTGCTGCTGCTGTTGTCCTTTCATGTTTCACGAAGTGCACTCCATCGTCATTGCGTCACACGGGAAGCAACAGGTATTTTTAGAACGCGCCGATGGAATTCTCGCACCTTTTCCGAGGGGAGAACGAGCCGACACACTCTCCATTATAAAAACGGTTTACATTGGAAAATAATGTTTCCCGATAGTATGAATCGGCCCTGGTGTGTGCCCATCGGAATGCGTTATTTAATGTGTACTGAACTAATTTTTGGCATCGGCCTTTTACTATTTATATTTAACTTAGTTTTCTTTGCGTTTCACGTCTATTTTTATTGTCTCGCGTGTGTGTGCGTGTCTGTGTGTGTGAACGTTTACGTCTACATGTTGCGCAATATACAGAGTGATGCGATATTTTCGTTTGAAAATAGAATCTGTTCCATGATTCAGAGCCTTTTAAATTAGAATAGTATGAAATCACAAAATCACGGTCAAGCAACCCTAGTCAAACAGCCTAGTTTAGCCCATCCTAGGTGAGATTTGTGCCAGTTTGTTCGCAAATTTCGCTTTCCTACACCTGTTGCTTTCGGGTAAAAAGGCTAATAATTAAATAATCCTTTTTGTACATTCGGGATGTGGCGCTGACAAAGAAACAGAAACTTTTAGCTAAATTGAAAATTTTGAGATTTGCGACATCGACCGTTTCGACTACGCTAATCTAAAAACCTGGATATTCTGGAAATTTGTGACCAGAGGTATATCTCACGTAATATGTGTAATTAAAGAGAGGAAAACATGCACTTTCAATCATTATTAATGGTCTTGATCCAATAGGGTCACAAAGTGTAATTAATAAGATAGGATTATTTTTCAGGTACAAGTCCAACTCCAGGTAAATCTTGTAGTTAACCAACATTATTTAATCTAATATAGTTAATCCCTCGAAAGTTAAATTAATCATATGAAAAACAGGTAATCTTTAGCAGTATTGATTATGTAAAATGTGGACCCCAGATGTTTTAATTATAACAAAAGAAACACATCTGATATCAATAATTAAGAGCATATGTTAATGTGTACATATAATAAATTTTCATGTAAAAATCCTTGTCTCAAAACTGGGAAAATGTTGGTGTTGGATCCAGCTTTTAGTCTCACCACAAAGGATATAGGACAGTTAAAAGTGTTTATTGAATTATTAGGTTTGTTCCCGCAAGATATTTTAAATGTACGCAGCAGCTTTGTGCATGATGAAATGCGCAGTGGTACATGTGTTCTCGCAGGGAAATAATTCCAGCAGATGTTTCAAATATTTACATTTGGACAGCTTAAAATTATTTTTCCCAGCAAATCTAACATTTTAAACCCTAAACTCATTTTGTTTTTAAATTCCCTTTTTTTAAGTTTGTTACAAAAAATGTGTTCTGAGAACGGAATGTGTCTGAAGAATTACATTGACATATACATTATATAACAAAATTGTAAAACAGTGCCAATAAAGCAGTTTACTTAATCCCTAGTGACAGTTGAAAATAATTGCGTTTCCATTCCAGCACAAATTCACCTTCAACATTAAACCATTTGTCATGAATAAATTTATTTGTTAGGTTAATGTTACCAACATGTTTTGGATCAGTTTTCAGCAAGCTCCTTATTAAAGAAATATGTCATGAGAAAACTCGATTTCGTTTACTATAAAATTCATGTGAACATAACAAAGTGTCTCAAAAAATAATTAAACCATGACATAGTTTATAATTCTTATACATTAGATTTATTATTTTCATTTCCCATTTAACGCAGGATTCCCTGAAAATGGGTGTAACGTTCCCAAAACATCTCCGGTAAGATGTCAAAACAACTGTCATTCTTTTGGTGAGATGTGACTTAAAGCTAGACCCAGATTAAACACGATTCTTTAAGTTTTTCAAATTAATTCCTAAAAAACTTACCTCCATGAGGGCCTTCTTATCGCTCTTGTCCTTGTTGCCATTCTGCAATAACTTAATAACGTTTTTGGCTCCTTCCACGACGGCAGCTTCAACCTTCAGCCGATGCTTCAGATCCTCTATTCTGTCGTCCAATAGAGGCTCTAATTCTCCATGCGAGGATATGTCACCGTTATCCGTTAGGTCATGGATCGAGCCGCGTAGTTTCGAGTCCATGTCATGCTTGAGCTGAGAATGAAAATGAAAAATTTAGAATAGCACGAAATAGGCCACAAAAATAAATATTTCCTGCATTATTCCTCCCCAGAGTCTACTACAAGTTTTGGTTTTAAATACGAAGTATGATTAATGTAAGTTTCTTATTAATTTAGCATGTACCAGTTATTTGATGGTTTTAAATATGGTTAAAACAACTGAATTTCAAGCTTCATGCTAAGAGATTGTTCAATCATTTTGGGACACCCTAAATACATAATTAATGTGAGTTATAGCTACCTTTGTTATCTTCATTTTCAGATACTCTATCTTCTTCTTGGAGTCCTGTAGCATCTGGTAAGCCTCGCTGAGCAACTTCTTATCCCTTCCGCTCCCCGTGATGCTGTGTATCATATTCTCAGCCCCCTGTTTCACCTTCAGTTCGATATTCAGCTGCTTCTCGAGACTCTCGAGCTTCCCGTACAGGTTCGAGTTACACTTGTCATTGCTGTGAGCCGCCAACGGCGACAGGTGCAACGAGTTCCCATTGCTCGGCAGGTTCGCTGTCGTGCTCTGACCCTGCGACAGTATGATCTGAGACTCGAGCTCGCTGAGCTCGTTCTTCAGCTCGGTCAGCTTGCAGTTCGAGTTCTTCACTATCGAGGCGACGGTGCTGAGCGACTTCCTGTCGGTCGAGGCGCCCCTCAGCCGCTCGGCACCCTCCTTTATCTTCAGCTCTTTCCTGATTTCCTTCTTGATTATCTCCTTGAGTTCCTCGAGCTTGCTTGGCAGCTGCGACTCGATCAGGTTGTCAGTCGGGACGCCGTACTTGTGGGAGAGTTCGTACAGGACGGGGTGCTTTATGTAGTCCCCCTGGGAGGGAAAAAGTTGATCAGTGGAAAAAATTGGGAATGAGCGTTTTAATGAAGTACAGATTTAAATTCAAACTACATATTGCTTTGGCAACGAAAAATTCAAATATTTATTTAGAATGGATGGATGGTCCCACAGGGAATAACACACGTAATTGATACAGTGTGGAACATTTACATTTAGTCACCTCACATGAATTCTCTATGTCTGCTTTACTACTTTGGATTCTATTAGCTCTATCTATGAGTTCTATTAAAAAGAGTTAAGTTATGTTAGCACCAATTAATCAAATTGACATTTATTAGCAATTTATTAGAGGTATACATGTTTGCATACATGAAGGAAAATTTAGTAATGAATAAATATGCTTTCGTCTCATCTGTTGAAGCTGAATGAAACCAATCACTACACTGTTTTTATAAAGAGTGTACAGCACCACACGTGCGTGCTTGTAATTTCCCCTTTCCTTACACAATCACTAAAGAAATACGAGATCCCTTCAATTATGTGAGGTTATGTTTAACTTATTTCTATCAAGTTTAAATGGAAACTACCTGAAATTGAACTCTATTGGTCGCAGAAACAAATAATTAATAGAAAACTACCAAAGTACTTTGTTTTTAATGCCCTCAATGTGATCCACGAGCAACATTTAAGATGTTGTCATACAAGAGCAATAAGATATAAGAGTCTGTTTGCTTCAATGTTCGAGAAGTCTCTGGAGCATCTCTTGGTAAACACAAGTAACTGGAGAGATTTATTAATACTAGTAAATGTATTATGACCAAGTCGAAACTGCAGTCAAAACCTCTGAACTAATTATGTCGTTAAAATCACTAATATCATGAATATATCCAACCCAGCTTAAAACCATTATATGGCATTTTGATGCGTTCAGATGTAACACGTTCTCTTAGCACCACTGGGTAAGTCTCATTAATAATTCAGACTGAAGCATAAAGGAATCTTCAAGTATGGATATGCAAATAAATATCCTTAGGTCATCTGCAACAAATAAGTACTTGCAGAAGGTAAAACAGTCACTAATATCACTGATGAAGATACTGAACAGCAACAGCCAAAATGGGATCATTAAGAGACATGAGATGCTACTACAATCTCTCTGGAAAACGTACCTTATATATGTTAAGGTGTATATGTATATACCTTAACCAACCCTCTGGAGCATAAGGTTGATATAATGAATTATTTTTAAAGGGCCAGAATTAAACTTTTTATTTGTTCAGTCTAGAATTCGAAAACTCGCGCCGGCACCGAAAACATCACCACATCTCCTCCCACACGACCAATCGGGATGAAATATATGAATCAGGGACAGTGCCAAATTCTAACTGGAATACTCACATCGAAATATTCCGAAATGTGATCGCCTTGAACGCAATCCAATTTCCACATATTTATAAGATATTTTGTTAAGAGAACTTTTTTCAAAAGAAAGGTCCGGCAGACAGAAATTAGGTAAGAGGACTAAAGGTGCAGTACGTTGTACCTGTAGGATCGTTTTACAATCAATAAATTTGATAAGGATATTTACCGAGGTTGATAACAAGTGATGAGATGATTCATGGTTAAAAAACGATAAAAGATAAGGCGTTTTATTCAGTTTTATTGTAATTGTTGAGATGTTAGTTAATCTCTGAGGGATATGGTGTTTTTGTTAACTTTTAAAAGCGTTTTCTGTAGAATTTACTAAGAATAATTTACCAGGATTCTATTACTTGAATGAAATCTTGACGTTTGAAATCGATAAACGTTTGAAATTTATTTCCATTATTACCTAGAATTAGTAAACATCTTGTAGTCTTTCTTTAATTAATTAATAGAACAGAAGATAATATCATAATACCATCGAAAATAATATAATAATAATAATAAAAAGTAGTCAACAGATCTTTTACGTATTTACACCCATAGTAATAACAGTATGTGACGGAGCATATTTCCCGCGTTAATATTCACTAATTTATAAGATTAACATTAATTTGGTAAGGTGTCCTTCAAGTTACGTATATAGATATTTAAAATAAATGCCTTCTTACAACTGAAGATACAATTACAGAGTTGTTGTGGGTCTCGCTAATAAACATTTTAATAAAAACGTACAGCAGGATTTAAAGAAAATATCAATGGATTGTTTAAACAATGAAAAATTTGAATGACCAAATAACTTAAAAGCCTAAAATTATCATCTCTAGATGCTACTCGTCTAAATTATTTGAAATGAGGCTAGGTAGGTATTAAGTATGATTTATTATCCATGCCAAAAATACTAAATTCACACTAACTCACACATCTGTTTGTTTTAGATGTAAATTTAATCCCAATACAGTAAGGTGACACACATCATATACAGTTTTGTTTCTACAGAATTCGCCAACAGTAATTTAGAACCAAAGGACACCAAATTGATGAATGATCAAATTACAGCACCTAATTTAATTGGTAATTCCTTGATTCCTGTAAATGAATCTAACAAATAAGACATCAATTACATCACATTTTTGTATCATTACGGAAAGTAGTTAATTGACATAAATTATGTAATTTGAAAAAATTCCGCGTCTGAAAAAGAGCCATGAATCTTCTAGAAAAAGTTAAACTAGTCACAGTAAAATCCGAGTCACCTTGGTTAGAATACAATAAGGTCTGCAATTTGCCCAGATGGTGGAGTTTGACCTTAAAAAAACAGACACAAGAGAAGCAATTTTACTTGAATTTTCTCGAGTTCTCAATGAAATTACACATGTTCGGTTCATTTTGTGTTATTATGTTGATTGCGGCCGTGGAAAAGAAAACGCCGCTTATATCCACACGGATATGATTTTACTGGAAATTCTAAATTCTAACAGAACATTTATAATGGTTGTTAAAGTTCTAAAAGTGGTGCTGTAGTTTGACGATCTTTTCTAATTTTAACAACCGAATATCGATGATTTAAAAAGTGAAAAAAGCGGTAAAATCTGGAAAACTTTGGAATATGCAATGTAACTTATAAATAAAAATTTTTAATGCAGACATTCATTTTGCAGCATGAGATGTGAACAGTTTTAAACAATGCTCCCCATGGAGATATGCCCATAGATGTAATGAATTGATAAGCTAAGAGAGACCAGATTAAAAAATGTGGAATAAATTTTAAGTTTTAATAACCTCATAATAAAATTGGTTAGCGTAAGCAGTCATTTATTGTCCAATAGTTGCTCTGTTTGCTCCCTAAAAGTTTGTTTGTATGTATTTATGTAAGTATGTACTTTAAATTGATATAGGAATTTTTTAATCAAATAGGTATCTAATTAATTACCTACTGGATCGCCCATCAAATAAAAATTGAGGAATCAGGATTTCCACAACAAAATAAACATTTGTTTTCAAACATTTATTATACAAACTACTTATGTCAAAAGAGTTAAATGACGGTAGTAATTCCAGCTGTAAATTTAAGGAATTTTTTTCCTGGGATTTTATAAGTTTTGAAAATAGGTTTCTTTCACGATTTCATAGATTCAAAATTAATTTTCGAAGAAACAAACATTACCAACAGAAACAACCACTCACACAATTCATGTCCATTAATCTGGAACATAATTTTCATAAGCCGGAGTTCCCACAAAGCCCATAATTTATTGCTAATTTATTACTCCAGCAGTTTCCAAAAAACAATGGCTATTCCAGCTCAAGTGCTAAGCTAGAATAAAGCTAGAGGGGTGGTTATAGTATCATAATTGATTGCTGACAAATGGTCTGTTCGCCCATTTCTGAAACCTACCCCATCAACCCACAATACTTCAAAATTTAGATGTTGTGTACTAAAGAACACATCTTTCAGTATATTTAATTGTTGTTGATTGCTCTTGATGTAATCGATGGCTAATTCATACAGCCACCCCCATCCTCCCGCAATAAGCATACTTTTAGATTCTAAATTTATATCTCGAGAAGAAATACAGATATCACTATAAAACTTTCTCCATATTTAATGAAATAATTGTTATGTTTGTTATATAATAATATAACAGAAAGGTCGAGAACAATTCCCTAAAGTAGTTCATTTTGTCAGAAAGTAGCATGAACAGTTTTTGAAAACTCTTCTTCGCTTAAAAGTTATAATTTCTTAAACGGCACATCGTGTCTCTGTGGCTCATGAGATAATTATTACTAAATTATAATGCATGTTATCCAGTAAAAGTGATGAAAAGTGAAGTACCCATAAATAAATTACAAATCGGATAAATTATAAAAAAAAAATATAATGGCAGAATTAGAAGTTGTAGGCTGGGGTGGTGCCAATGCAAGGTGTGGGGGACTACTGCTAAAGATGAATTTCAAAAATTGAACTAATAGCAAATATATCCATGAAGAAAAATACATTTTTTGTAAAACAAAGTTAGTATTTCATTCATATCAACCTACATTAACAAAAAAGGGTTTCTAAGATATTATGTAAATGTCAAACCATCCCATTGTTAATATTATGTTCCTGTTGAAGACCTGACAATATTTTAAATGTAGTAGGTTAAGTAGGCCCTGTTTATGTTGCCTGTTAGATATTCAGGATCTTTTCAAACGAAATTTACATAAACAAGAGTGTGTACTTCGTACAAACAATTCTAGGGGCCATTGACTTATAAAAAGCAGACAGTTTTGGTAAAGAAATGATATCCACATTTAAAAATAACCAGTTTGAATGCTATTTTAGACTGCCTCGAACCAGTTTGGAAGATGTGCTCATTAAATTCATTTGATACCTGCTGGAAGTCCAGAAATGATAATGGAGAAACAATATAGGTTTTTGTGAAAGGTATCTCATTTTATGCCCTAACGTGAATGTTATATTGTTTTTCCAATATCATTTTTGGTTCTAAACCAAACAAAATTTGACAAGTGAATCTTCCATGGTAGTTGAGGACACTCCAAATTGACATCAAAACTTGTGTCAAGGTACTGATCTCGTCTCCTCACGATCCAACGGACTTTTGCTTGGCCGCAGCACACTGATTTCATGGTTTGTTTTGTATACATATATTAAATCGACAGGACAGGTTGAAAAATGCAGATGGTATTCAAAATTAAAGAATTTTTTAACATTCCAAATTGAATATTAATTGTAACTTTAATTTTCCTTACATCAATGTAATGAGAATTAAATGTGTTATAAAGTAGAATATAGAATTTTACTCATTAATCTTGTTACGCCACTTTCTAAACAGAAATTGAATTCCATTGAATAAGGTAAAGAGAAGAATTTCTTGTTTATCCCTAATTAATTTAGGTATGCTGAAACTTCGATTGTTGAAATTGTTTTTTGATTGCTCTCAGAACTAATTAGTAAATAAAGTTTGTTAATGAACATTTGATTCAAATTCAGAGATTGTTAGAAAATCTAGTTTTGGTTAATTCAGCGAGTGAGTTCTGAGTTGAAGATTCAGTCAGGTTTTAATAGTCAACTTTGTTGGGGTGCCGCACTTTACATAAAATTAGTAAATAAAAAGCAATAACTCTGGGCCAAAAGTTTGTAAACACTCTCTGAATCCCACCAGCTCTACATAAAACTTTACGAGGCGAGAAATACACATCGCAGCATCAAATTTAACTTGTGCCGACATGTGTTTGTATGTTGCAAAATTACAATACCTATAGATATATAAGTATACATAAATTGCTCTTAATGTTAGGATGACGTTATGATAAACATCCGCCGACAAAATTAAATCGTTGTCAATTTTCCAATTCAGTTCCCGCAGTGCAATCAATGCCTGCGACGGCCGAGATTCCTAGGAGCCTTAATTAGGAGCAGAGGAGAAACTCGGTGTAAATAGAAATTATAACCTAAAACCGCCCAACCTTGACTTTGCGACGAGACCATGTAAATACGGTACGGGGACCATCCGGCTACAAAACGACTACTATAATCCTCTTAACGGATCCAGTTAGATATTAGAGCCTAGAGGACTGGTGTACGTCGATATATGCATACCTGGTAATAAGAGTCAGCCATTTTGAATTATAACTTCACATCACAGTCGTTAATAATATTTTTAATAAACCATTTTTACATGCGACTACACGTCCGGCCGTGCATTTTCACCACGACGCGACACGGGCGGTTTTCACGATGCGACCGGAGTAAAAACACAAATCCATTCAAGAATTTGGCATTGAATTATCTTCACATACACACACACATGTCACGTTACCCCGCGCACTCGCACAACACAGAACAAGAAATGACCAGACAAAAACGGAACACTCGGGATCGGGAAGCCTGCTAACCGGAAAACATAGTAGGCGCTTTCGATTGTAAAGTGAGGTTTAAAATTTCAGTACCTTTTTAACGGAATATTTTGAAAATTAATGTTTCTAACGAGTAAAACATATAAAGGACTCCCCAGAGCAACTCCAATAAGCGCGATTCTCTTTTACATATATCCGAACAAGCGGCTCAGGAAAAAGGTCTAAGACAAGAAGGTATACAAATTCTATGACAAAATGATACAAATGAACATACCCGGCGACTTCAATAACTTTGAACTTCAACTGTACTTTAACCGAAAAGTATTTCTTTTCGCCCAAGACTAACCAAACCCTCTAGACCCCTACCAAGCTACAATGGGGAACATCACATTTGATACATTCTGAACACACGAAAACGAAACTCCAAACCGTAATGGCTCTCAAGCCTCTCAACCAATAAATAATCATAAACAAATGCAAGAGAATTATCTCAACAGGGGACAAATTAACATTCCAAAACCGCTGAAACATCAATATAGAGAACCGAATCATACAATTTAAAGACTAGTAAAAGTCACTAGGATTTATTATACACAGCAAATTTAAATGGAATCGCCACATAGCAACTAAAATTAGGAAGGCGAGCTCAAGAATGAGTATAACTGCGAAGCCTCATGAAAACTTCATGGGGAGCTGACCCACAAAAACTTCCCAAATTAAGAACCAATCGCAATATGTACCAACAAACCTGATTAAGAAGAAACTTATAATAAAGAAAAAGTCCATGCAAACTCAGATCCACGCAAGTAGACCTCAAATTCAAATGTCTCCAATTTAAACCCCGTAAAATTTAAATTTAAATTAATCAGTAATTATCATATTCTTGTTCGCAGTAACTCATTGCGCCTTCTTATTAGCATGTTGCGTCTTTTACCTCAATCAAACTGCAATAGCCAATTTATATCTCCACCACCAGAATAGTGGCATAAATTGTGACTAACTTTTACCATCAAAACTGATTTTGTGGATCTGCTCTTTTCCAAGAAACAAAATGGTTACTGCAACCTATAGTTACTTAACCTGTAGTTAGCCACACTAACTGTCAAATAAGTGGTGAAATATAATTCTATTATAGGTGAAAAAAATTATATTGTAACGCAAAATGTAAACAACCAGCGTGAGCGTACTCCCTATCAAACGGGGCCTCAAGGGAGGCCGCTCCGCTAACTGGGTCATAAAAACAGTTCCAGAATAATCGTGAATATTCATTTAAAGAAAGAATGGTTTATTACTTTCAGGTCGCTTCTAGAATAAACATTATTAGGGACAAGAAGAATATCGAGTACTATTAAGAAGGTTCCGGAATACATTATTGAGGATATATAAACACGGGCTTGCGGTCGGAAAGATTAGACGAGAAGCCGCCGCGTGAGTGAAAACAGTAGTGCGATAAACGGACAAAAGTTAAATTGTATAAATAAATGAGCAGTTAAGTGTTTAATAAATTAATTAGTTAGGAAATAGTCTAGATAAATTAAGTAGTGTTAAGACAGTGTGTAAATAAATTAGAATAAAAATAAACGTTACAATATTACCCAAGAAGTATCGACTTAAAAGACGGCGTCACGATTAAACTTTTGATTGAAATGTAAAAATTGTAAAAACGGGTGTATTTGCTGGATTAAAATACACTTCACAAAAGAAGTTACAACTTTTTGTTGTTTATAGATTTTCAAAAAAGCCTTCATTTTAGAACTTCTAACTACAAATTTGTGTTTAATTTATTTAAATAATTGCAAAAAAACTGTTTTAATTTGAAATTGCAATGAATTGAAGACAAAAGCATAAATAATCTGGAAACTTTTGCTATGCATTACCGGTAATGAAGAAATGGAAAAAACATTCCATTGGCGTCTTTGGAATTTATCATTATTAAAATCTAAATAAACCCATTCCATTATGTAAGCTTTGTGGTCTACGAACAGTCTCCAAACTGCGAACGATTTTGTGGTACATTTTTAGTGACTGCGAATTCGATTTCGCGCCACTCCATTTTCGATGTTTGAAACGGAACGACACATTTCACGTTCCGTGCCGAGATTCGCCCTTCGGTTGGCAACGCGGGATTACGGTTTCGCTCGAATTCGCCGCGCGTGCGCGCTCCGCAGCGCGTCACCACAGCTCGCGCCGGCCTCGCCATCTCTGATTGCAACGACAAGACGCGCTGCCATTGCGATACGCCCTCACAGGACGAATTTGGAGTTAACGACCGAGGTAAGATACCGTATTTCCGTACAAATTCGACCCCCGGGAGCCCCTGCGGGTGCTCCGCCGGCCTAAAAACGGACCCCGGCCGCCTCCTTCGGCCGGAAACGCGTCATTTCCTTGTTCGCGGACGGCGAGCCACCGTATGCCGTCCACCATTGCTCCCGTTTGATGACAGCGCCAGCAGTGATAATTTCTCGAAATTTCCCATCGAAATGCCCCCTACATCGAAGTGCGACAAATTCCCGCCGGGGGAGCTCCGGGGGGAAGCGCGAGGCCGGAAAGAGGGGCCGGATTCCCTCGTCGGGGCCCTCTGCTTGCGTTATTACTCCCTAAATCGGAAAAATGGCGACTCTGCCTTTAATAAGGAATCCTCGTATCGGTCGCAGCTTCGGCCGCTCTCCGTTTTGGAGGGAACGTTTTCTAACCGTCGCGAGATCTCCCTACGAGGATTTTCTCAAACGACACGTCGGATCTCGGACCTATCGGGTAATTAGTCACCTAATTAACCAATTAGGATCGATCTTTTGTGACGTAAAAGCGAAATCTTGACGATTCGAGGAACGGCGCGAACTAATTTGAATTTTTAAAATGCTTGTCAAAATTTAGTCGGTTGATGGTAAAGAAGAATTTGAGGAAAATACATTGTAAATTGTAATAACAATAACACATAACGTATCAGAATGAGCTCAGTGTTACATACAGGGCCGGCCTTTCCTAAATTTCCCAAGAAAAGTAAATACAATGACACCTCTATAATCCGGACGGACACCTGCGGAATCAACTTTGTTTTCCATATTAAGGACGATATCAACATTTTTAGTGTCTCATGATGAACAAATAGTGTATAATTTTATAATCTACTTGAATTAATAAATTGATTAACCCCTAACTAAACACGTGTAATTTCAGTCTCATTTTACCAGACACCATGTCTTTCAGACGGCAACATTTTTAATGTTAAAAATACAGTACAACCTCTTTACTCCGGACACATGCTAATCCGGACGCTCAACTATTACAAATATAATCCGGACGCACCTCGATAATTCGGACGCGATATGGAATTTCGAGTTTAAACTTGTCAGAAGGATAGCGCCCGGAAGGTGGCATTCTCTGTTAACTCATTTATTGAACCCGAGTATTGTATTCGTTTTTTTTTACCGATTTCTTTCCTATTTTGTAAATTCACGTTATGTGTTTTGTATTTGTTTTTTTATTGTTTTCTAAATTTTCGTTGTTTATTTGCTTGTTTAAATCTTATGTCTCATGAGCCTATTAGTCCATTTAAAATAACGGTAAAAGGCCGGGAAACCCTGGACTTGACGAGACCACTTGTCCCTTATGTATTTTGGGGCGCTGATTACGAAAATGGGCGTTGGAAGTTGCAGCAATGGTTGGAACACCCCTAAAATTGAAAAAAAAACGCCCCTAAATAAGGGTGTTTTTCGACTGTACTGCGGAATTCCCTTACGAAACCTCCCGCGAACATTTGACCTTGCCTATTCACTTTCTTTTTCAATTTTTTCAAAAACCCATCCTTTGGGAGCGGTGTTTCTTCCATGTGGGGGGTGTAACACCCCTTTTCGCGAGATGTGACTATGATTTTGAATATCAGCGACCGAAAGAAACTGAATAGGCAAGGTCAAATGTCCGCGGGAAGTTTCGTATGGGAATTCCGCAGTACAGTCGAAAAACACCCCTATTTAGGGGCGTTTTTTTCAATTTTAGGGGTGTTCCAACCATTGCTGCAACTTCCAACATAAGTTGCCAAGTTCCAAAATACATAAGGGACAAGTGGTCTCGTCAAGTCCAGCGTTTCCCGACCTTTTACCGTTATTTTAAATGGACTATATGTATACATATTCATACATGTACTTTACATACTTATGTTATAGGTATTATGTATTTTGATAAACGATTTTTATATTACATATTACGTTTTTTATAATTATGTAGGTACTGTTTTTGAACACAAATTTTATTTGAATGTAGGTGTGGGTAAGTTAAATAAATTAATATCTAAGCCTCTTATATCCTATGGTTTCAATAGTATTATTGTATGTATATACAAATGTATCTCATATAGGTTAAGTATGTAGTGCATTGATGCACTATTAATCTACTGTTCGGTAATCCGTACATTTCACTAATTCGGACACACCCCTTGCATTTAATTGTCCGGATTAAAGAGATTGTACTGTACTTGTACTTACTGATTATGATAATTTTTTTTTCATATACCTATTATAGTCTACTTATTATGAAATCAGATTGTTAAAAATCATTTTACATAAACTCGAAAAGTAAAAAAAAATCGTTCACAGTACTATACCCATGTGCCGCAGTACTATACACATCGCTTCTATTACATCTCTAATCTGTAATTATTTGTTTAACAGTATGACATGCAAAAAACATGCAATATTAACTTTTTCTCATATCATCCCTCGGAATATTTCTGTCTCTTCTCTTTCCTATCTCCCAATTTATAAATTCAACATAGTGCCTGTATTAATTGCAGGTTTTAACCGTTTGGTGAGTTGGACTCAACATGTCGGTTTCGTTCACGGAAGCGCCGACGATAAAACTCGAGGACAATGCTGAGACCGTCACCGAGATCCAGAGCTACCTGGCCGGTTTCCAGAAAGAGATCGGCGGCGACATCTCTATCCAGCAATGTTCCAGTTCTGGCGGAGCTGGTAAGGGGGCCCCAGGAGCGATTCTAGAAATAGCTTATTTCAGCATTAAGATGTCTCAGTTGTATTTCAGATGAACCGATCAATACTCTCAGAAATGCAATTGATTGGCCACATAGAAAATAAATTATTAGTGTTAGAGTCAGCGACAGATTTACTATACTGATTTTGGAGTTTTGCCAGGAAACAAAACTTCTATGATATAAATCTACAGTTTTTTGAGAAAATGTTTAAATAGCTTTGTACTAAGATCTTATGCAATAGTTGTAAAGTGATCAAATATTATTGCCTGTCGATAGAAGTTTTTGATTTCAGCATTAATTAATTGATAGATGTATTTTGCATGGATGTTATGAGGACAAAAGCATTGTAAATAGTACCAAGGACCATTCAACATAATCATTCATGAGTATTTTATACCAATTTAGCCAAATTATGATTAAAATAAACAGATTCTAGATTTTTTACTACATGTATACATGTTCTTCATGTTAATGTGGTATGCAGATAAGTCTGCAGAATGTGTTTAGTGCTGATTATTTAACACGTAATTAATTTATTCAAATGTATCATATCGCTCTTTTTGTAACATCTTAAATCATTACGTTTTGCAAGTGTCTGCTGGACAATCTTGGTGGATTTTTTACAATTATTTCCAAAGGTTACTTATTCCAAAATCGGTGCCAATTTTCTGTTGCTGGTTTTCTGATATTATTCCAAAATAGTACTGCAAATGCTATACACTTTCAAAACTTTATGTTTATGACAACATGTTGTTTTCTATCACAAACTGTCACCTAATAGTTAACAGTTGGTAATAGAATTGGTGATCTCGCCTAACGAGCACCTACTATTCTCAAAAACTTCTGAATACCCACCACCCAACACCTCATCAACCTCCGATCTTCCAACTACAATGCCCAGAATTTCCAGGTGAATCAATGCCTTAGCGACACGATACATTGTCAATGTCGACACGTTGACAACTCCTGTTTAATCACTCATAATCCTACCTCCTGACCCATCACTTACAATGAGGATGACTTTTGATGGGATTCTCCTTCCCGTTTCGTCCATAGGCCAAGATGGAGAGACCGAGGAGGGCACCTACTATGTCGATCAGGCCGGACACTATTATTTCCAGGCCAAGAGGGATTCCCTTCCGGTCATGACCGTCTTGCCGGGTTTGACCGGGAGTGGGGAGGATAAGGAGGAGGAGTTCATCGGCAATGACAAGATCGAAGGGAGCGGCGAGGAGACTGAAGAGGTAATGCTTTTGGAACCAAACGGATCTTTAAATGTTAAAAGACATAGGAGCAACTGGATAAGGAGTTTCGACATGAAGAATACAAATTTAGTCTCTTAAATAAATTAGTGCAAAGCATGAGCAGGATAAACTCCGCTTATACTTTAAAAACATTATACATATTTCTGCTTTGAAATTTTAAAGTAAAATCAGGACGATATTGACTCCCGATTTTTCTCTATTAGCCTGTTATTCAGCAGGAAGAGAACAACCAGATAGTGATAAACTCAGGAAACGCCTACCAGAGGGTGACCGTTGTACCTGCCGATGAAAATTCCGGAGAGCTTAGTTACGTGCTGATTGTGCAGGATCCGGAAAGCGTCAAAGATGGGGAACAGACCGACGGGGAGCAGGACATGGCAGGTAATTCGATATGAGAATTTTAGAACGAAATTACAAAAAAAACTAAAATTGAAATGAAAGGATGTTCTGTATAGGGTGTATTAGATTTTAAAAGTATATAGGGGTGAGATGGTAGGATACATTTTTAATAAAACAATCTTGCCAATTACGCCAAGAACATATCTGAAAGTTTCACTACAGGCTACTAATAAACTCATTTGGGAGTTTCATAGTTCTTCCTAACTTATTACTCCCTTTTGCGAAACTATCCTCGTTAGATACACTTCCAAATTTAATATAAACCTAGATCTACCAGATACATATCTGAGATGAATCTACTAAATTGTATTTCTTATCCCAGTATATGATTTCGATGAGGCCGAGGACGGCGCGATGGACGATTCCGACATTGAGGACGACAAGACCAAGATAGTGAAGATCGTGCCGAGGAAGTCCCAGACAGTGACCCAGGCTCACATGTGTAACTATTGCAACTACACGAGCTCCAAGAGGTACCTGCTGTCCAGGCACATGAAATCCCACTCGGAAGAGCGGCCACACAAGTGCGGGGTCTGCGAGAGGGGGTTCAAGACGATGGCCTCCCTGCAGAACCACGTCAACACACATACGGGCACCAAGCCGCACGCCTGCAAGCACTGTGATGCAGCCTTCACTACTTCAGGTAAAAAATAGTCTTTCTAGTTTAAATGGTGGTTAATTATTGTTCCTAATAGTCTTTTGGTTTGGGCATACGTCATCAGTCATCACGGGTCATCAAGTCTAAGGCACTTTTTGTAAATTTTGACTTTGCTAAATGTAGCTTAGTGTTTGTTTTTCTTATAATGTTCTAAGGGGTTTTCAGTATCCCTGCTGTATCTTCTCGGCAAAGGAACTACTATTTTCTGTACTGCATCTTCAAGCAAGTAATCCAACTCCTCCTTTGTAATGCAACAATGATAAATTCACCACTACAAACACTGTCCGAATCCTTCATACTGTCAATACACTACGTTTGAGGTTAGAAAACCGTCTTCCAGGGCATATAAGGGACATAATTAGCACAGAACATTCGCTTCCTTGACTAAAGGAAGCGAATTTCACTTATTACGCATGCGCCAATTAAAGGACGCCTTAGGATTTGAACTATGAAACCTAAATATCAGTAATTAAAGGCGACCCTCAAGGCTTCCTTCGTGTTGTCTGTGAATATGGACCTTACACATGTAAATTTATCAGAATGTTGTCAATTTTTGTAAGTTGTCATGTCGAATAGGTTGTTCTCCCTCTTCTGATTGACTACTCTATTCTAGTCTTTGGTTGGTGTTTTAAGTCTCGCCTGTCCTCTAGTATAACGGATCATACTTCTTGACACATTCCATAATTTCATCCTTTTATAACTCACTCTTATATTACGTTTTCTTTCCTTAGGGGAGCTCGTCAGGCACGTCCGCTACAGGCACACCCACGAGAAGCCCCACAAATGCACCGAGTGCGACTACGCTAGCGTCGAGCTGTCGAAACTCAAGAGACACATAAGGTGTCACACGGGCGAAAGACCTTACCAGTGTCCACACTGCACGTACGCCAGTCCGGACACTTTCAAACTGAAACGTCACCTCAGGATCCACACGGGCGAGAAACCGTACCAGTGCGACATATGCCAGGCGAGGTTCACGCAGTCCAACAGTTTGAAAGCCCACAAGTTGACACATAACAGTTAAGTCTTACGGTCGTGACGTGGAACGAATTTAATAGCGACGTGTTTTTGACATTTTTAGTCGGAGATAAGCCGATCTTCCAGTGCGACCTCTGCCCGACGACTTGCGGCAGGAAGACAGATCTCAGGATTCACGTGCAAAAGTTGCACACTTCGGATAAACCCTTGAAATGTAAGAGATGCGGCAAGTCCTTCCCAGATCGGTACAGTTATAAGGTGAGTTTTGGAAGTCTTTCTGCAGATTTTTCCTTCGGAAGGTTATTCGTTCAGTAAAACTGTTACTATTTGTCATTAATAATTCGAGCATTGAGAAGAACATTCAATAATTGCATTGATCCACTATGTTCACTATGTTTTGTAGATTGTAGTTAAAACAATGAATCAAAATGTAATTGTGCCTCTTTGGCTCCGTTTTTAGTTAACTTTTGATTTAACTCAACCCAGTCTAGTTACTCTGATAACAAATGATCAGATTTCATTAGAATACAAGATTGATAATATTTCTAAGCAATTGAACCGAATTTAGTTAGATCAAGAGTAAACTGAAATATATTATTGAACTAGACCAGCCAACGAGGTTCCAAAACTTAACCAAATAGGAAAATCAATATAGGACCAATATTATTTTCAAAAAGCCTGGCCAACGCCTTTTGAGCAATACTGTGGCTGAAGTTACTCAGTGCTGAAATAATAAACAAATTGAAAAAAGTTTAGAACCAATAATATCGAAATAGTATTTTTGATGCACTGTCTGCATCTATGATAGATATAGAATGAATGAATAGAGATATAGTTTGTACTCCAAGTGTACTTGTAAATGTGATTGCTCGGGACAGTATGTTAGAATATTTTATTCTTGGGCCATTTTTTGTATTTAATATGATTAAATTATTTATATCTCATAATTATCTAAAATCTGTTATTAAGTGATATAGATATTACCAGGAATTGATGTACCAAATTCTTGATTTCTGGATCTCAAAAATTGATTCCTGATGTGGAACCAAGTTCAGTTACACCAAGGTGGTTGTTCTGAACATAATGCCAGGGAAACGCTACTTAAAGAAGTCATTTTCTGATAACTTGATTACCTACCAACTGAGGCACAATCCACTGGCCACCAAGATATTCAGATTTATACCTCATGAATTGTTCTTTGTGGGCTTTTCTAAAACGAAATGTGAAACGTTAAAACACGAAAAAATCGACCGAAGTGATTGGTCACATGAATTGGTCTTCGTCAAAAAAAGCCTAATGAATCAGTTCGAAAACTGTTAATGTCATGGGAATTGACAATTATAAGCACAATATTTTACTTAAAGAAATGGGCATAAAAGTTCCTTATCTTTTCTAATACATTAAAAATTAATTTTTTATTACACTGAAAAGGGATATGCTTTTTTTACCAATCTGTTATTACAACAAAATGAAAAAAAAATATGAGTATGTGTGTGTATCTATCTACTTCAACACGTTTGGGTGGGGTTTTCTAAAATCATATTGTCCCTATAAAGATTTTCTCTAAGTACTATCACAGATCGTACCGCACTTAAACGTCTGCCCTCCCTCTAGCTACATAACAAGTCCCACGAAGGCGAGAAGTGCTACAAGTGCGACCTCTGCCCCTACGCCTCGATATCCGCCCGCCACCTCGAGTCGCACATCCTGATCCACACAGACCAGAAACCATTCCAGTGCAGCAAGTGCGACCAGTCGTTCAGGCAGAAACAGCTGCTGAAACGACACCAGAACCTCTACCACAACCCGGAGTACATACCGCCGCCGCCCAGAGAGAAGACGCACGAGTGCCCGGAGTGCACGCGCGCCTTCCGCCACAAGGGCAACCTCATCAGGCACATGGCCGCCCACGATCCGGACCCGCTCATCCAACAAAAGCAACTCCAACTGAAGCTCGGCAGGCAGAAGAAGATCCAGGTGATAGACGGGCAGCCCGTCGAGGTCATGCCCGGTATCGGCTCCGAGGAGGAGTCCGAGATCGACATGATGGCGGTCGAGGGCTCCGACGGCCAGCAGTACGTCGTCCTCGAGGTGATACAGCTGGCGGACGGCGAGGAGCAGGCCATGGTCGTGAGCGACGGGCCGGGCGAGCTACTCAGCGAGTCAATCCTACCCGACAGTGGTAAGTCGCACAGAGCGGAATCTCGAATGTGTAAATGGTGGCAAAGTGGTTGTTGATGATGAATGATGATAGTGACTATTGCCACGTGATAGGTAAACATCGCGAATTTAATACACTCGCTGGTTTTGGTTGCATTGTTAAGAAGTCTTGGTAGAATTACTACCACGCTGCCTACGATTGGTCAATCGTAACAGCAATATTACTACTTAACAAATACTGCATAATCTCTTTTACAAAATAGAGCACTGGTTAAACAAATACGAGGATATGAAACCAAATCAATCGCTTTTATAAATAGAAGAGGAAGCTTCTCGCTGGTGATACCTATTTTACCAATTACCTCAGTACAATAGAGCTAAATAACTTGCTAAACTTGAAAAACTAAATAAATAACAAAAGGATTCCACCTTGGTAGACGGCTGACGCTGACATAGAGAAACATATTGTTACAAAAAGGAATCAGTTACTTAACAACTATACCGCTGGTCGGTTGGATATTCTTAATGGTGATTTTAGGTCTTAACAGATTATTCAGGATTGCAACATAATTTCACAGAACACTGACTTGAATCGGGTACAGTCATAGAACAGTATTTAAAATATGCACTGTAGATGACCCCTCGACGTTCTCAACATTAACTGAATAGTAAACCATTGATCTATTAAGTGATCAGCACTACATTCAACATTAACATGTGAACATTTATGAGTTAATTTATATGTTAGTTTACATCTATTGAAATAAATACTTACCGGTTTATTCCCCAGGTCTGAATGACGAAGTCCTGAAAGCTCTACAGAGCGCCCGGAAAGCCCCCAAGCAAGAGATTACCGTCGAGGATGAAGACGAGGATAAGAAGGTCTCCATGGAAGATATGGAGAACTGCTTTGGTTTTGATGTAAGTTACACCACAAATGCAATGGTCATACATATAAAGCAATTAAATATCTCCATAAACCTATGTAAGCTGAAAAAGGTTATAAGAAAATTGGCATACAACTGTTTAGTAGTACATTTAAGAATGTTTCAAAACATTCTTATTGATCCTGTGAAAGAAGTGATATTAATTACCTACTAATACTTCAATTGTAATAGCTTTGTACATCATTTCTTGTCAACTGAAGTATGTTTTAGTAAATTTGCTTGACCTTTGAATGTGCATTTTATAAAAGTTAATTTTTGTTGTGTTTGTTTTCAGGACGACGAGGAGGATGATGATGACCGAAATTCTAAAGACACTATCACGCTTCTCACCGAAATGGACTGAATATTTAAAAAAAATATTTGAATAGATCAAACTTTTTTTAAGTATCTTATATTTGCACTGGAAGTTTTTTACTTGCTGTACATACTTATTATGCACAGAATTCAGTTAATTTAACATAATTAGGACATATTATTAATGTGTATATAGTGACTATGGTCGAGAAATTACTATACTTTTATTATAAAAAACGGTGTTACATTATCGTTGTGTTTGATTTTGTTATTCAAATCAGGTTTTTCTAGCGTAATAAAGTTCTTCCATAAAAATGTGGAATTCTGGGATAACAGTAAATAAACAGAAAAAACTTACATTCTTGGCAGTTTTTCTTGGTAAATGGTGAGCTTACCTGCAAAAAAGAAAATAGATATTAGATATATTTTTGAGAGTTCGAGAAACATTTTGAGCTGTAAACGAGACTTGCCCAAAAATGTGGTTAGTGTTAAAATTTTGAGAATAACACCACCTGGCCATGTAAGTGATCTTCAAGAGTAAAAATGTAGTGAGATAGTCAAGCTTGGCGACAAGGGAGTACTACGGGTACAGTCGTACTGAGGTCTTATCAGATGCAAAATATCAGAATCACCGTAACGGGTGTTACGGTTTATTTCCGTCGCTGGGCTTCGCAGCGGTATTTATTTCTACTTAACAGTTGATTTTAATTTCGGGGAATCGAAGCGTCCTGCCCAGAAAGAACCCTTCTGCTATGATCGATCTCATTCCGGAAGCTTCAAGAACGTAAAAATCCAGTTTGCGCAAGTCATGGAACAGTCGAAATAAGGCGGCCATATATGAGGGAAAAACGATGCGCCAACATAAATAAATAGTAAAATAAATTAAGAGATAGCTTAATGGTGAATTAAAGGATCCATGTGACACGGGTACGTATTTAAGATGTACAAGGCTCCGAGAGTAGTACGCATTTAAGATGTACAAGGCTCCGCATTTAAGATGCATAAGGCTTTTAGTGAGATGCATGGGTACGCAATTAAGATGTACAAGGCTCCTAGTGAAATAGGTACGCATTTAATATCATTAATACGTACAAGGCTCCTAGTGAGATTAATACACATTTAATATGTACAAGGCTCCTAGTGAGAAAGGTACGAATTTAAGATGTACAAGGCTCCTAGTGAGATGGGTACGCATTTAAGATGCACAAGGCTTCAAGTGAGAAGGGTGCGCATTTAAGATGTACAAGGCTCCTAGTGAGATTAGTACACATTTAATATGTACAAGGCTCCTAGTGAGATTAGTACACATTTAATATGTACAAGGCTCCTAGTGAGATAGGTACGCATTTAATACCTACAAAACTTCGAGTGAGGAGGGTACGCATTTAAGATGTACAAGGCTCCTAATGAGATGGGTACAGATGAATGAAGCTAGTAAAAGACTAGCAAGTCTAAGTTCGAATTTGAAAACTTTAATGGCTGCTGGGTAATTATTAAGTTGAGAACAGTAATAAAGAAATTGCGATAGTAGTTGGTTGAAATGTTTTACTGGATTGTAATTAATTTTGGTTTTACAGATTAACTGTCGACAACTGGAACCAGGACTGAGTACAGAACTACGCGGCATCCTGAGGACAGGGAGGAATGTCAGGATACTCCAAGATGGCTGAATGTTAACAGCGCGGGACTTCACACGTCTTGTGGGACTTCACACACAGTGTGTTTGTTTGTCGTGAAAGTGTTGGATTGCTATTGGAGGTTCGAGGGGCAATTTTGTAGGAACATTCGATGGAGAGCCGCGAGAGTCAAGTTGTGTCGTATTAACCTTTACATTATACTAGATAATCTCTAGAAAAGTAGTCGTTTTAGTTTTAATTCAATTTAGTTTTATCCTAACACTTCTGGAATTGTTTCAGGAGATCCTTGTTCTTCAGGTTTCTCAGCCCCAGCTGTACAGATTTTCGTTCGACACTCTCGTCCTGAAATACGTATCGGATCGAGGCGGCAACAGGGACCGTCTCGTATCGAAAAGAGAGATTCCCTATCCCCTCGACGTTCTCCAGCGCGTTCCCGAAATCCGCGAGTCGCGCATACCTCGCTGAACGGCTCGGCGTCGCGACGCCTCTCCCGAGTATCCCTCGTCTAGTCCGCGCCCGGCGTCGTCCCGTAAACGAAAGGGAGAGAGAGACAGACGGCCAGTCTTCCTCCTCCTCATCCCGGTGATTCCCATATGGGATTTATGGGAACGCGCCACCATGAAGTTCACGAAAGGTCAGTGCATATGTGTGTGTGTGTGCGTCTGCGTGCGTGCGTGTGCGTGCGAATGTGTGCGGACCCGGAAAGGTATCCCGCGGGATGCGGGACCCTTCGAGGCGACGGGCCTGAGTCACGCCGAGGGGTCTGATAGGTCGCGGCAGCGGTGGCCGATTTTTTATTCTCGGGACGATAAAAATATTCGGTTAAAAATAAACAAATTGAAGTTCGGAAATAGGTCGGGAGGTTTTTTATCCGTTGCGCTAGATGCGCTGCTCGAAAAATACAAATAAACGTTCTAAATCGTTGCCGCACTTACAACATACTTCAAGTTTGGAGTTTGCCAAGTTTCGAATCGGGAAATTATTATTTGTGGGTCAACAATGCGGCAAGCGAAATATTCTTCTTTTTCTTCTTCTAGCACCGTCTCCATTATTTCGAGGTTGCTTACGACAAACTCTTCTTTTTCTTCTTGTAGTACTGTCTCCATTACTGGAGGTTGCTTACGATCTCGGCATGCTTATCTGGCACGAATTAATCATCTATCTAGTATTAAGTCCGCTCCAGTCACGTATATTTTTCAACCAGGGGTGCTGTCTGCGTGCAGGTCCCCGGTTTCCTTCGATCTTGCCTTTAATAATAAGTTTTAAAATACTGTATTTGTCGTTTCGAAATACATGGCCAAAGTAGGACATTTTCATATGTTTCACAATCTTCAGCAGTTTCCCTTCAATTTCTATACAATTAAGTACTTCTTCATTTGTAATATGCTGGGTCTACTATATTTTTAGTAGTATACGAAAGAACCACTTCTCAAATGCCTCCAAATTATTAAGGGTGTTAACCTTGAGAGTCCACGTTTCTGTTTCATATAAGAGTACCTACCTACTTGGCACACATATTTTCCACAAATCGATATCTTATATCGATATATGAAATTTAATGTGGGATTACACAATAGATTCTTCATTTTTACAAAAATTGATCTTCCCTGCTCTAGTCGTGTCAGTAGGTACTTCTACATCTGGGTCCATGTCTGCTGTAATCAAGCTGCTAAGATATTAACGGTTAATATTTTCCATTTGAGTGCCGTATATACTAATATTGGTTTGCGTAGGTGCCCTGCAGTCATTACTTTAGTCTATGTTACAATGATTTTCATGCCCTTTTGGTATCCGATGCTTGGTAATTAACATCTCTGTAAAGCTTCCGGGCTAACTGCAATAATGACTATCGTCAGCATATCGAAGGTTACTAATGTTCCTAGCGTTGATTTTAACTCCATTTTCCTTGTTAAAGGCTGAATATTCGAAATGGATTAAACAGTGCTGATAATTAAAACACATCTATGGCGCACAGCATGTTCATTGACAATTAAGTTAGATGTAGATTGTCCAACTCTTACAGAAGCTTTTTGATGTCAGTATATATTTTTAATGAGCTCGATATCTTGGTTATCCAACCCCGTTTCCTGTATTTTCTCTGATATTCGAATTTTGATGCCTCGAAATGTATGTCAAATTATTCCAACGTAATTATGTTTATATGAGGTTTATATCTCTAGTAGACAAACCGTCCATCACCAAAACCGCCAAAATTTTCCAAATCATACTCAATTTCAAAAGTGAAGTTAACAGCTCAAACATTTTGAATGATAAACATTTAATAATCGGAAGTATCCACTGATTTCCAAAATTATGAAACGCCTAAATTTGTTGCCAATGTGACTTTTATAGTACTTAAAAAATGTTGCAACTCATGACAGACAGTTTTCTGATAAACGACCCAGAAATAAAAAAATTTTAATGTGTATAGATTTGAAGTATAAATTGAGTTCCTAGTTTTAGAAGTATCAAATAAATTACAATCGTTAGAGTTTCATAATTCAAGGGTGCCACCTACATTTTAAAAGTTTCAACCAATTCATTTTAAAGCAGATAAAGTTAAATTGATATATTGTTTGTATACCTACATATTATACGACAATAAGAAATGAGAACGAAAATAAAATGAAACATTAGATCATGATGTTCTCATTTTGGCACTATACAAATGAATACAAATTTAAATTGGTACAATATGTAAGTAGAAAGGCAAAATTGAAGCCCTGAAAGCCCAGCTTCAAAGCTTTAAAGTGACGTTTAAGACATCAACCAATTAGTAACATTCATACAAGGTTATTTTTCCCATTTATTCTAAATGGATATAAAACGCAGTTAAAAGAGTTCTTTTTCGAAAAATCTCGTTATTTGGCAGCCTTGCAAATGAAGGCATGCATGTGGCTACGTGAAACACCAGTTTTGCCAGTAAACAATGGTTTTATTTAACGCGTTATTATTAGGTGCTAACATCATTATAAAAACAGTTCTGTTCTGGTACATTTACAGGGGAAATTTGAAAAAAATTCCAATCAGTTAAGATTGAAATGAGAAATCTTTTTAAATTATGTATTTTCTGCAATTTCGAAATCATGGTTTTCAAAAGGACTCAAAATATGACTTTTGATAGAAATGAGATTAAAGATTTTTAAAATTTCGGACAGTTCGGTCTACGAGAGATTAAAATTGATTTCAGTTTTGGTGAATTTGAGTTTCGAATGGCCTTATAGAATTTAGGAACTTCCTTGCTTCAAAAATATAAAATAATCAAGAAATTTTCAATAAAAATATTCAACCCATACCATTCTACTTACTTTATGCTTTAAAAAACTTACAATCCTACAACTTGAATATAATTAAAAAAATTACAACTTGGAACTATCCAAAATTTCTAATGTTTGGATGTTCCAGAAATAATAATTATACCACTTTTTTTTTTAAAATTTAGAAATTTACTGAGACAATGTATTAAAGCCGAAATTAGTTAATTATTAAATTGCAAAAGGGCACCTTAAAGCAAACATCCAAAAGCGTTATGAACATAAATAATTACTAACTTTTAAAATGTCGAAAAATGTAATTGTATTCTGCTGTAAAGCGTAAAATACGTCAAACTTTCTTTATTCTTCTATCATTTGAAAGTTTTGAAATTCGGAAGGACTTAGAATTTTCTTCGACACTTAGAAACTTATTAAGGGACACATTAAAGGCAAAGACAGTGAATTGCAAATTTAACCAGAAGAATTTTCTCTTTCAACGAATTTTACTTGATACCTAAACACTCTCAAGCTTTTCCAAAACTTGGAAATATCCAAAATCTCAATAGTATAGATGCGACGAAAAGTACGAAAAGAAATTTGTTGAGATCTTACATAAATACACAAATGCCCAAAATACTAAATTCCAAATTGAACCATAGATTTTTTTAACTCAAGTGTCCATAAGACCTTAAACTTCTACAACTTAGAACGATCTAAAGTTTCAAATATTTGGATGCTATAGAAATAACTAGCATTTGGACTGTTTTTTTAAAATTTAAAAATTTACTGAGACCTTACATCAACGTATTAAAGCAGAAATCAGTCGTGAATTGCCAAGAGGGTGTCTTGAAGCCAACATTCAAAAGCACTATTTAAGTTGTTGAAATGAGTACGAGTGATCATTAAATTTGAAAATCTCGGAAAATTACGAAAATGTTTTAATGCCAAAGCATTCCACTGTATATACCGTAAAACCCTTACACTTTCCTTACCTTTCTATAATTTGAAAGTGTGATTTATAGCGTTAGATTTAATTAAATTTAGAAATAAAATTTAGATGAGATTTTTTTAAACTTAGAAATGTATTAAGTTTAATATATTTGGATGCCTTACAAATACCTAGATGATCTAAATTTTTTTTCCAAAATTTGGAAATGTATCGAGACCTCACATGAACGCATTAAAGCTGAAATTGCCAAAAAGATATCCTAAGGGAAACATACAAAATTATTATTTAAGTTTATGAAATTAGTATGGGTAATTACGAAATTTTTAAATCACGGAAAATTTAATTATGAAAGTGTTTTAATTCCAATACTTTCTGATGTAAAGCGTAGCGTAAAAAAACCCAAACATTTCTTATACGTCTACAAATAGAAAGTTTTGAAATTAGGAAGAAATAATATTGATAATAATAATAATAATAATAATAAAATATTGATTTCTTTTGGAATTTAGAAATTTATTAAGGTATCCTATGGACAGATTAAAGCCAAAACTGATAAATTGCAAATTTACTATGGATACTTTTAACTCGTGAATTTTACTACATGCTTTAGAGACAACACTTTTCTACAAATTGGAATTATCAAAGGTTTCAAAGATTTGGATGCTTTAGAAATATCGACATGAACGACTTGGATTTTTTTTCTGAATATTTAGAAGCTTCTTAAGACCCACATAAACGTATTAAAGTCGGAATTAAACAGACAATAAATTTACAAAAACATAATATACAAGAGTTAATGGAATGAGTAAGTATTCAGTGAGCTTATGGAAAATTTTATTATGATTTTTAAATTCTAGTGGAATCTACATTACGCCTAAAGATCCTCAAGTTTTTCTTATACTTCTAAAATATCCAAGTTACGGAAATAACTCTAACACTTAGATTTTCTGTAAAATCTTAGAAATGTGTTAAGAACTCACATGACCACTTTAAAGCCCAAAATAATGAATAGTAAAATTTAACCATGCAAATTCTCAACTCCTGTGGATTCTACTTATTGCCATAATACCATAAAATTTCAAAGATTTGGTTGTTTTAGAAATAGCTATGCAACTTTTTTTCGAAATTTAGAATTTCATTAAAACCCCAAAAAAATGTGAAAGCAGTTTTTTTACTTATTTTAACCTCTCGATCAATCTTTGTAAATGAATAATTATGAATACATGAATGTTAACATCTGGATCGAAAATAAGGGTTGTTCTTAAGGGCTGTTTCACTTTTCCCTTTTTTAAGAATGGCCGCTTCCGCTCCGCTCTTTTCCACTTTCTGCGATATTTTTGAAAAACCAATCTCACGGTACAGTAGCACCTGTACGTTGAATAGACGCGTCAGCTTTATAAATAACTGCGAGCGGCGAATATCGTAATTTCGGCATCTCATGATCCTAGCGAACGCATTAATTGAGAAAACATAAGGAACCGAAATATGGAGGAAAAAACGAAACAAATAAACATGTCACAACAAAGCGAGCGTCTCGATCGACAGAAATAAAACGGGTCCCGTTTAAAATAAAAAAAAAAACGGCGCCGATCATGTAAATATTACATGTTTACGTGCGTTACGTGTAGCGCAGCCCCCGTGGGTTATTTGCGGCCTGGCTCCCGAAATAAAATACATTAGGTACACCTAATATTCCCGGCATGGACGGGCGAGATTGTTGGCAATGTCGGGGACGGAATTTTCGGGATTTTTTCCGCTCGATTTTAGTCAAAAATCCGCAAGAAATAGGAACAAATTTAGCATTTAAACGTCACCGTCGACCCACCAGAAAATCGTCCTTGACAGTTTGTGAGCAAACTCATAAACTGTTTTCACTCTTTCTATTATTTATTTTTTATTTACACTGATTTGCATGAGAGGGTTTCCTAACCCCGCTGGGCAGCAACCTCTACTTTTTAAAAAAATCGTGATGTGTTCATCAGAGTGCTTTTTCATATATAGGAGTAAATTTAAGCAACAAATCGAAAAACGACAAGTACCTATAAAGTACTCCTCACAGTAGATTTAGCCAAAAACGTTATAAAACTTTTTTATATATTATATCTAGTGTAGAATAGGTACTCAAAATTTTATAAAAATTCTTGGAGCAAATTTCTGGAAAAACTCGAAAAATTGAAGAATGATACAGTGCCTTTCACAGAAGATTTTGCAACAAACGATAGAAAAGCTTATTTTATACTAATTCAATGGTAGAATATATGTTCTAAATTTAAAATAAATTCTTGTAGCAAATTTTGAGAAACATTCAAAAGCCGAAAAACCGCAAGAATAATTTGCTCTTCACAGAAGATTTAGCCGAAAACGTTACATACCATTTTATACATATTTAATTGCACAATAAATTTTCAAAGTTTAAAAAGAATTCTTTGAACGAATTCCGAGAATAATACAAAAAACCAAAAATCGACAAGTATAAAGTATCCTTCACAGAAGATTTAGCCAAAAACGTTAGAAAACTTTTTTATACATATTCAATAGTAGAATAAATATTCAAAGTTTAAAAAAAATTCGTGTAGTGGATTTCGAAAAAAATTGAAAAATCGAAAATTAATAAGTATAAAGTGCCCTTCACAGAAGATTTAGCTAGAATTGTTAGAACACTTTTATACCTATTTAATCGTACAATAAATATTCAAAGTTTCAAAAAAATTCTTGTAGCTAATTTCGAGAGAAATTTAAAAAACCAAAAAAATGACAAGAGTAACCCTTTTATCCTGGCCGATTTTAATGAAAAGCTTATTTTCACGTCCTGGTGTGGTACAAAGTCTAAATACAAAATTTTGACCGTTTGTGGCTTTTGGTTTTTGAGAAAATCCTACCACAGACCACATACACACATACATACAGACGGTTTTCCAAAAACATGTTTTTTGGGGACCTCGAAACATTCAGAAATGCTAATAACTCAATTTGGAAAAATCGACCTGATTACAATACTCTTTCATATATGAGTACCTCATATGAGAAAGTCAAACGAAAAAAAGCAATTACAACCTTAACAAGACTTTTGAAAGATTAGTATATAATAGATTTACTGACTTTTACAATGAATTTAACACTTTATTTAATAGTCAATTTGACTTTCGAAAAGGCATGGAATATGATATTGCCTTAGCCTGTATCACAAATCATGTTCATAGTAAACTAGATGATAGTAAAGCAGTAATTGCTACCTTTATGGATTTAGCACAATGTTTTGACACTTACTCATAAAATTTTGTTTCAACAATTATAGAGAATAAGAATTAGAAGATTAGCACTAGACTTAGTTAAAATTTGCATTTGCACCCGATTATTTGTATAATCGGGTGCCACTAGTCAATGTAAATGGAATGATAAGTAATTATGTATAGATATAAGTATATAGGTCCCACAAGGGTTAATACTAGGGCCATTATTGTTACTTGTATACATTTGTAATTTACTTGAGAGCATACCAAAATGTACAATGCACAATGCGACTAAGTGGAAGTTGCATTAGGTAACACTTAAAATTAGAGAGCACTTAAAACAATTTTTGCAAAGAATACGATCCTTTGCGATTAAGACCAGCGAATATAATTATGAGAGAATTAGCGAGAGAAATTAAAGAAAAAGGAAATAATTTTAGATTTAATATTAAGATTAATGCCTAAACCTTGCCTACTTTAGAAATGGCAACCGCATAAAAATCGGATAAATCGATTGGAAAATTCCAAGCAATTTTTATAATTTTGGCGAAGGCTGAAACATTTGGCGAAAACTCTCCAATTGCGCCGACCAAAACTTAGAAATTGGGTATCGCAACAAATTTTCAAAGCGAGTTCAGGAAGAAGTGGTAAATTTAGATATTCGTAATGAATGACATCATGATTTACGAAAAATATTCGTCAGGTGCTTAAAATGTTTGTTTTAAAATTAAAACCATAGATTTAAAAATCTGGCAAAACCACCAAATTCCGGGAATAATCTATCGGGTATTGAATTTTTCCTGGAATAATATTGTAACGAATAAAATGAGAAAATCGCCTCAAGAAATAAAATCCACGCCGAAAGCAAATTAGGACCCGATGGAGCGTATTTAGCTACTACAGTTCTTTGCTCAAGTAAAGAGCTCAATGATACCTACAGAAATATTGTCATCTAAAACGTTAATGGTATAAAACAGCACGTTCCGATGTCCTTATCCACAGTTGGTATATTTCCCTAACCTTTCAAAAAAATTATCTTCACTAACAAAGTTAGTAGTACAAATGTTCTAAAATTATTTCCCCTTTGATACAACAATGCTAGTTCGAGTTTTCACTTCCCTTTGACGCTTTCTAAATCACCGTTCTCTAAATCATTTAGAAAGCAACATCATTCTAAGAAGCTAAAATCCCTCATGAGAGCTTCACAACCTAACAGTTTCATAACATAGACATAATTTGATTGAATGGAAGAGTTCTATTTCATGAACCCTCAAAAAGATTTCCATCAGGAAAAACAGCCTCGTTAACCCCCAAAACGCGTCTTTAATACGTTTAATAGGCAGAAAGGGAGATATACATAAGCGAGGTTTATCGTTTATCGCAAGTTATTCCTACATAAATTCCAATGTAATAAAACGTACGAAAATAGAGCGTGTAATAGGTGGTACACTGGAGTTTACGTCGGGTCGATGAAATTCATAAATTAATAATTAATTCGAAATGGAAGAGCTTCGAGATTCTCAACTTAAAAAAAAAGTATTTTTAACTGCACAGGCACCGCTATATTTTATATTTATAAAAGTCGCTTTAGGATGAGTAAGGAGGTCGAACTCAGTACAGTAGGAAACCGACAGAATGTTAAATTAAGTATAAGTGTCAGTTTTTGAGGGATCGGAAACTATTGAAGATTTTTCTGCGAACTTCTCATAAAAGTAACTCATAAAATAGGGATTTAAAAATTAATCTCAGTGACCTTACTTTACCATAGGCAATCATATACCCAATTTTACAGTTGAAGAACATTTGTATGTATACTTAAAGCTGTTCCTTACTTTACAGGAACAGTTTTACTTAAGACATTATCTAAATCTAAACGAAATATCCACAAATAGATACGAAGAAGACTACTGAGTGACCAGCTAGACCACCAGACCTTACCATTTTAGATTTCTTGGCATCTTAAGCTTAAGAGTAAAATACATGAAACGAAAGCATACAGATGATACAGAAAATCGAATACACACATAAATGCGAAATATTTGATATTAAATGATTAAGAGAGATAACTGGTAATGATGACTTGTCCAGCATTTTTGATGATTTTCTAGAATAAGATCAGAAACACATAAGTGGCATCCACGCTCTGTAATGGTAAATGTATTACACGTTTAGGAATATTAACATGTAAATAATATTCAGGGGTATAATTAGAGAGTTCAACAATATAACAAAATTCCAAAATACAATTTTGTCATTTCTTCATTCTAACCATGAGTCATTTTCTTGGATCGTATTCTAAAAGGTATTTTATCATTTGATAAAAAACCATGTAATAAATTTATAAACCAACCATTTCCTCTTCAACAACTTTCATGATAAACCTTTTCAATACCAATCGATATCAATGCAAGTGAATTTCAAGTAATTTTTTTTTCAGGTGTTACCCCACCTGAAAACTTTCCCCCGCGATTCCGGGACGAGGGTTCGCAATGCATTTCAGTCGTCGAAGGCGCCACAGCGACTTTCACAGCCGAACTTTACAATATTACCGATGACACCGAGATATATTGGTAAGGAAACATTTTACCACTAACCACATAAACTAATAAATGATTGAGAGGATTACACATTTTAAACAGGAGATCAATTGTGTGTTATATTAATATAAGAACAATAGAAAGGCGTTTATGCATACTTGGCATATTTTGAATCTTTTGTGAATGTTTAGTTATGGACATATTTTTTTTAAGTCCATATAATGAATGAAATCCATAACTTACTTCGAATAATTAATTGCATATTTTATGTCAGTTTTCATATTTCATCTTTATTATTCATATTTTTATTTCATCATAAATAACATCCAATAAATACTATTTCAACCAGATTTAATTACCACACGCTCCTACCATTATTCACTTCTTGAGGTTATTTGGTACAGAGTATCACTAAAGCAGTAAGAACTAATTTCGACAGAGTCCACAGTGCCAGGAATCGAATCAAATTTCAATTGAATACAACTAATGAATGACATGCACCATCTAGCGGCGACGAGAGAGGCTCAAAACAGTTAAGCTATTTGACAGCACCGAGGTGGATTTTCTTATAGCAACGCCATCTCGCAGCGAACACAGAATTTCAAAATAGTCAAGCCATTCGATCCAATCGAGTTGCCATCCATGGAGATGGACGGCAACCTTGCTGTCAAAAATTTATTACAAGCCGTAACTGGTTTAATTTTGAATGATAAAATATTTTATCAGGAAAAAGTTATTAAAAATAAATGAAAAGTGATAAAAAATCACAAGAGAATAGTTAAATACACGTGCAATAAACACCCCTAAGTTGAAAATCAGGAATGCTAAACTTTTGTTGTATAGTGTTTTATAATTTTAATGTTGAAAAAATGTTGAAGCTTCACTAACACTTAAAATTTGGCACACGTTTAGTGCAAAGATAGAAATGAAACACACTGTAAAAATTGATTTATCTTTACTTTAGCAATTTTGGCAAGGTTTTATATATCACTCTATTTCCAGACGTCACAATATATTTGTGTTTGTGCAGTGTTTTATCAAAACAAAAAGTTTAATTTTTTTTCTGTTTAGATCTTGAGATTAATATTATTATATGAGCACATATCCATCAACATACACTAAATTTATTCATCTGAGATCAAACACAAAGTGTGTCCCTTCAATTCTATCCATCCATTGGGACTCTTTCCAACACGATTATACGCCAATTATATAACAACAATATCACAGAAATCTTCATAGCCCTCTCGTTAAAAAGTATCCAAAAACTTGGCATATGTACTCTTTAATAATACCAGACGGCTCACTATTTAAACATCAAACGAATTCCAAAATTTTTACGAAATTCGATCAAAATATACCGACACCGCTATGTCCATTCATAAAACGTCTCATAGGGGGGACTGTTTGTTTTGAGTGGAAGGTAATGTCGCAACTATCACGGAATTATCGTGTGAGTAAAAGCGTAAAAATAAGTCAGGGACGTATCGGCCAGGGGCGCGCCAAAAAAAATCAGAAGCGACGAGTTGGTTATCTAACAAAAGTCAAGAATTACATTAATGCGTTTATCTACGTTGCGTTACTAATGATCTCATTATTACACCGAAAGTAGTGTAATAATATGAATATTATTATACTACTTTTGGTAACTTTTATTTTTGTTAGATTGGTACGTCAGCCTGTCACGTAGACGTGCGTAGACGTCAAGGTTAAATCATTAGCATTTCCTAGGGCCTAGTCCTAGGGCTACTAGATTTTCAAATTCAAATACGAAACGTCCATGTCAGTGTATCCAACCCACGCAAAATTCCCTAGTGTAATACGAAAACTTGAACAGACAAAATTTAATGACGTATAAAGCAAAGTAGATAAAATAGTATATTACACACGTTTAATAAGACGTGTTGTCACACGAGAGTTTTAAAGCACGACGAGCGAAGCGAGGAGTGCTTTAAAACTCTCGTGTTACAATAATAATAATAATAATAATAATATACTATTAAGTGGTTCTTTAAACAAATTGTGGAATAATATATTGTAGCAAACATGGAATGTCTTTCTAAAAAGCTATGAAAACTTAAATGGATTGATAACACTTTTAAAGAATTTAAATTTATTTTATGAATTTTAAAATGTCGGAGAATGCGAGTTCGGACCCATCGAGCTCAGGTAGTCAAGGATTCGGACCCGCTATAGGTGCGAGTTCGGACCTACACAGGTGCGATTCATACTGATCAATTTCAGGAAAGTAAGGGTACTATCGTCGGTTTTTCGTAAGTTTCCTAGGAAAGATACATTTTCGCCCTATAAAACATCCCCCTATGATCCCCCAAAATCAGTTTCCTTGCCTCTTTTTCCTTGCCCCCTTGAAAAATATTTCATTCTACTTATAATTCGAATTCGAATTGGGACTCACATCGAGCAGGTAGGCTGGGTCCGAACTCGTATGAAACCCCGCTGTGTTAAAGGGTAGCGGGTCTGAACTCGCACGCGCCCTAAAATGTAAGTTTTGATAGTTACTTGTGACAATTGTAGTTTAACAGGGCGATTTTTTAAGATGTTATACTCATCTTAAACGAGATCTTGTGTTTCCAAAAGCAGTTCCTAATGAATTTGTAATGAACTGCATTTGACTTAGTGGAAGAATGTGTAGTTCGAAATGTACGATAACTCGTGACGCTAAATATAATTAAATTTAAGACGTTTTAAAGTAAGTTTTGACAGAATTAGATAAATTGAGACGTTTGTAGAAACTTAGGGCAGTTACAAACAACACATATCATTTCAAAAGCAATTGCAATTGTATTAAGAAAAATAGAACGTTTGAAATGAGTCTGAGGGTTTGAAAGAAAATAGGAAATATTAAAGTTAGTTGTGACAGTTGTATTGTATTGCATTTTATTATTGATAATATTGATTCTTATTGATTCTTTAGAGAAAAAGCTTTCTTTTGTATGCTTTTGCTCTAAATACGATCTATCCATGGGATTCAACTTCACTACTGTTAGAACTGTCTACTTTGCCCTTTTCCAATCTCACATTCGATTTCCCTTTTGGGAAACTTGCTCTATTATGTTCCTGATGTTTGAATTGATGACATTTTTGAACTTAAAAAAGGGCAATTATCTACGTTTTGAATAAAATTTACATCACTGCCGCCAGCAGTTCTCAAATTTAACTTGTAGCTTAAATGCAAGGTTGGGACTAACTAGTTAAAAAGTTAGAAGTTAAGTTAAAAAGTTACTACCTTTTAACTTAACTTAAGTTGATTATAGAATTTCTTAACTAGTAACTTAACTAGTTACTTTTATATGGTAGGTAACTTTCAACCTTTTTTTAACTTTTTTAAAAAGTTAGATTTATTTAAAAATACACTGAGTAAAAACTGATAAAACTTTAACTGAAAGACAGGAAGATAGTCAAAATGAAGGCGTTCTTCAGGAACAAATGCTAAATTATATGTTATAAGTTATAACTAACCAAGTTTGGCCACTTAAAATGCAACCAAGAAGTTTGAAAAAAATACTTACTAATAAGCTACTACGTACAACTTTAGGATGAAACTAGAGTAAAGCAATTTTCTAACTCTTTTTGTTGTGATTAAAACACAAATTTACCATTTTCTCTCTCCCATTGTCGCCGCCGCTCGTGCGTCGCGACGCCGCTTTTCGACGCCTGGCGTCACTCCTCACGTCCGCGACCAGTCGTTGAGGTGGCGGCGCGCAATTCGAACGTTCCCAACGGTAACCCCCTCCCCGAGAAAAAAATAATCGTTTTTACCTGTGACGACGTTTCGACCCCCGAAAATTAATTTCCCCCTTTCGGAAAAAGTGGGATAAGGTTACGAGCTAATCACGAGTCGTTAGTAGTAAGGGTAATACATAACAATTGCAGGTTATGTAATTTGGTTTGGAGTGGTGCTCCCGTTAAACTCTCCCGGATGTCCGTTCGTTTGGAACGCACGACTTTTCCAGAATATCGTAAAAGACACATTATTGTTTATCGCGTTATTTTCGGTTCACATTTTCTCACTGAAAATAACTCGAGCACATGTGCTCGGCCGATTAATAAATATCCCGCGGAGCGTATAGGAATTCTCTGAGAAGAAACGAAAGGGAGGGAAATCTCGGGGAAATGCAGCAGAAGTGCGCGGACCGGTAGGGACATGGGTCAAAACGTGAGCAGCTGCTGTAAGTGCTCCTCGGCTAACGGGAAACATCTGTACGGTTGCGCGGATGCGTCCTCCAGCGGGTAAGGGACGGTTTTATTATTCGAAAGCCCTGTATATCCTTGTCTAACTTTCCGCGTGTCGCTTAATGAGGACAGTACTTAATTTAGGTTAAAATGACGACTTCTTCGATACCAGTTGGTAATTAGGTACTCCTAATTATAGAAATGTTTACTTGGATTTGTTGTTTTCCGATGACGGATCTGTAGTGAGTATAAAATGTAATGATCTTCTATTTACGGATAATGTAAATGAAATTTACTGTATCCATGAGGCACAACGCAAGTACGTAACCATACATGAATTTTATTTTAATTTTAAGATAGATATAAAAATTCAAAAAAGGGGGTTGGAGCACTGAAGAACTTTCGAAAAAACTTCAATATATCGGTTATGTCGGTAGAGCGCAAGTCCTAGATTGATACACACATTGCTTTATAGCCTTACGTAAACAAGTTATAGAGTTGACAGTTAATGATCTGAAAATGTCAACAAAGATGTCAAAAAACTTATGACAAGTTTAAATCCAGGCGTTATAACCAATCTACTAGGGAGAAAATGGCGATATGTACATAGGATTACTTTCTCATATTTCATTATAAATAGTCGATAGTCAAATAATAGTATTAATAAGAAGCGAAGCGAGGAGTGCTTTAATAGAACGAGTGTGACAATACGTCTTATTAAACGTGTGTAATATACTATTTTATCTACTTTGCTTTATTAATTCATTAAATTTTGGCTGTTCAACTTTTCGTATTACACTAGGAAATTTTGCGTGGGTTGGTTACACTGACATGGACGTTTCGTATTTGAATTTGAAAATCTAGTAGCCCTAGGACAAATTCAACAACTACTTACTTACGTGCGCGAAATGGAAGACAAAAATGTAGGATTGACCTGTACACCCCCAGAAATACGCAAAGCTGCTCAAGAAATTTATTGAAATACTAATAATTTAACCTTGACGTCTACTTGGCAGGCTGACGTACCAATCTAACAAAACTAAAAGTTACCAAAAGTAGTGTAATAATATAAATATTATTACACCACTTTCGGTGTAATACTGAGCTCATTAGTAATGCAAAGTAGATAATAGTTATTTATGGTACTCGTGTGTTATGTTGAAAATAAGTCACGCGAGAAGATTTCTTATAAAATTCTCAAGCCACTTAGGAAACATAACACGCGAGTGTCATACAATATTTTATCTTTTATCTTTTTTTTATGACATAATAATTAATAAGCTTTGTGATCAAATCAATACTACTTGCGTTTCAGTACCCTATAATTGTCAGAATGACTCGACAGTGACTTTTTTACATTTTGGTTAAAGTAAGTTGTTTGTTTGGTTGCCACGGGCAACCTTTAAATATAAATACTTTAAGTAGTATGAACGTGACTTATAATCCATAACTCACTAGTGATTTATGGATTATAACACACTAGTGTGTTATTTGATAGTTCACTTGTCTAAAATGACATTTATAATGACAGTCATAACTTTACTGTCATGTGTTGGATAAAAATTCATTGTTTATGAGAAAATCTTGAAACACGTCTCGGGAAAATTCCAAAAATATTTTCTACAAAATTTTACTGAAAAACTTCACATTTTCAATTTTTTTAATTTCCAATTTGGATTGGCTCTGTATATCAATAGTGGATCCCTTACTGTCATATACTTAGTTTCATAAATAATAAATTATATCCCAAGGTCACTATAAATTAAGAAACTGCTATTGGAAAATGTTCAAAAAACTTCGAAAGACATTAGAATGTTGCTAGAGGGCAAGTTTTCGCTTTTGCATTAGTTGTTTCATAGTAAGTTTCAGGTAAGTTCAATGCAGAGATAACAGTGAATGACTTTGAAGAATGTTAAAACGGTACTGAAAAATTTTCTGAAAAATTTCATATTGCGAATTTGGATTGAGTCTGCACATAAATATTGGTTTCCTGACTACCACAGATTTAGTTTCATAAATAATAAATTATTTCCCAAGGATACTAGAAATTAAGAAAAACCCAAGTGTTCAAAACTGTTATTGGAAAATTTTCAGAAAACTTCTAAAGATATTAGAATGTCCATATCTTGCTAGAGGGAAAGTTTTCGATTACACATTAGTTTTTTCACAGTGAGTTTCATGTAAGTTCACTGCAGATAACAGTGAATTATTTTGAAAAATATTATAGTCGTACTGAAAAACTCTATGAAAAATTTCACATTTTGAACTTTTTCAATTTCCAATTTGGATCGAGTCTGTACATCAATAGTGGTTTCCTGACTGCAACACATTTAGTTTCATAGATAATAAATTATATCCGAAGGATATTAGAAATGAAGAAAAGTCCAAGTGTTCAAAATTATTATAGGAAAATTTTCAGAAAACTTCGAAATACATTAGAATCTAGAGCGCAAGTTTTCGATTTACATTAGTTGATTCATAGTAAGTTTCACGTGAGTTCATTGCAGAGATAACAGTGAATGATTTTGAAAACTGTTAAGAAAATTTTCACAATTTGAATTTTTTAAATTTCCAATTTGGATTGGGTCTGTACATCAATATTGGTTTCCTGACTGCCACACATTTAGTTTTATAAATAATAAATTATTTCCCAATGATATTAGAAATTAAGAAAAACCCGAGTGTTCAAAACTATTATTGGAAAATTTTCAGAAAACTTCGAAAAACATTAGAATGTCATATCTTGCTAGTAGGAAAGTTTTCGATATTACATTTGTTGTTTCATAGTAAGTTTCACGTAATTTCATTGCAGAGATAACAGTGAAATATTTTGAAAATTATTGAAGCCATACTGAAAAAGTATCTAAAAAATTTCACATTTTGAACTTTTTCAATTTCCAACTTGGATTGAGTCTGTACATCAATATTGGTTTCCTGACTGTCACACATTTAAATAATAAGTTATCTCTCAACGATATTAGAAATTAAGAAAAATCCAAGTGTTCAAAACTGTTATTGGAAAATTTTCAGAAAAGTTCGAAAGATATTGGAACGTCCATTTGCTAGAGGGAAAGTTTTCGACTTCACATTAGTTGTTTCATAGTAAGTTTCACGTACGTTTATTGCAGAGATATCAGTGAATTACTTGAAAGATTTTAAAACGGTACTGAAAAATTTTCTGAAAAATTTCACATTTCGAATTTTCAATTTAGATCGGCCCTGTATATCAATAGTGGTTTACTGTCTGTCACACAGTGTCATGATCATGAATATTAAATTAATTCCCATGGACATTAGAAATTAAGAAAAATTCAAGTGAATTAACTTCCCGAAGCTCCGAATTGCCTTTTTAAAAAGTTTTATTTTACAATTTTAGAAAATACACAAATACACATTACAAGGTTGCGAGATAGACTGACTAACTAACTACTCTGTTTGCTCTATTTATAATATAAGGTTAATACGCTGACGTTAGCTGCATCTGGTATCTTCTTGGGAAGATAACTAGTGTTCAAAACTGTTATTGGAAAAGTTTCAGAAAACTGTCAAAAGACATTAGAATTTCCATATCTCGCTAGAGGGCAAGTTCTCGATTTTACATTATTTCTATCTAATAAGTCTCACGTAAGTTCACTGCAGATATAACAGTAAATTATTCCGAAAAATATTAAATCGGTGCTGAAAATTTTCTGAATTTTTTTTATATTTTGAATTATTTTAATTTCCAATTTGGATTAGGTCTGTACATGAATAGTGGTTTTCTGACTGTCACACATTTAGTTTCATAAATAATAAGTTATTTCCCAACGACATTAGAAATTAAGAAAAAGCCAAGTGTTCAAAACTGTTATTGGAAAATTTTCAGAAAACTTCGAAAGACATTAAAATGTCCATATTTTGCTAGAGGACAAGATTTCGCCTGTACATCGATAGAGTAATCACTGTGACATATTTCATGTCAAAATTTTGTCAAAAAATTCTTCATACACAACATAGTTACCCACATATTGACAATAATTTTTTTCAAAAAAATCTCCTTAGAGCCCAAAAAGGAGTTGGAAATTTTCAGGAAATTTTAAATTTTTAACGTTAGACATTAGCGCTTATATCAATAGATAGTTGGGCAGTTAAATTTCCACATTAAGTTCGATAAAAGGTACTAATCTAATTAATTACACATGTTATTCCATAGCAAGTTTATTTCACGTAAAGTTAGTTATAAGGAGATGGTTAACTATTTTAAAAACGATGAAAACGTTATATAACCACCTCCTAATTTTTAATTTCTAATTACACAGTTTTAATTTCAAATATGAGTGTGTAAGTATATCTATGCTAGATAGGTTTCCGATTGATACATACTTTATGTATTAGTATTACGAAAGTAAGTTTCCGACTGTTTGGAAAAGTTTTCAAAATTGTTCGTACCAGGTATTTGAAAAATTTCAGAAACTATAAATTTTGAATTCAACATTCTTTTGCTCATATCAATGACTACGGTAAGGTCTGTAATTAGCACTAACTTCATTTCATTGCGATCAACGCAAAAATTCAGAAATTTTCAACGGCGGGCGAAGGGTACCTGCTTTAATCGAACGGTCAAATAATCTTACAAGAAATTTCAACGGTCGGCTTAATATTTTCGTGATAAAGATGGGATTTCCCGTAGATTTTCCTTGCCCTCTTGACCTGTAGTAACAAATAAATTGTTTTAACGTATCTATCCCTTTATTTTCATTTCTAATTCAACCATCAATACGGGGGCTTGTTAAATTTCTTTACAGTCGAAAATACCCGTACAATAAAACCACCTTTTCGGTCATGCCGTCGAAAATTCGCATCAACCCATCGTAAAACACCTGGCCCGTCAAAACTTCTTCCGCCCATTTTCAAAGGGATGATACCAGATATCACCATGTGGCATAAACCATTTTCCAAATTCGATCCCAAAGCCTGTTGTACAGAAAACGGGAAACCCTAAAACTCGTCAAGGAAACGTCACGCTTCGTTCCGGAACACTTTCCGCGTTTTCCCGGCATTGACAGTGAATTTTCGCCGAAATCCTTCCACGATCGTAAATCGCTCGCGACCGCGTTGACAGTGAACCTCTCTGGCCTAGATTCCACCTGGCAGAGGTGTCTTTTCCCCAATCAAAGTTGATCGAAAATAGTCTCGAAAAAAGACACGCACACCTGCCGCACTAATTATAGTCTGGACGGGGGCCAGCGGTTAAGAAAATACGATTCAGAAGTTAAAAGAAAAGTTTAATTACCTCTTGATGGGTTATTAAGTGGAAACAAGGAAACAGGAAACGGAGAAGGCTCATTAGGGAACATTTCCATGCTTTGCTCTCCTGGTAGATAATTCATTCGGGGACAGAATCTTGCGAGGAAGACGGTGATAAAATATTATTGAAAATTACTGATTTTAAATAAATTCCGGAGAAACGAGAAGAAATTACCCTACTAACAGAACAATTTATTTCTCAAAATGACTATCAAACAGGCACTATCCAAAATGTTACGCGATATATAAGTGGTTACTCAATTTAAAAAAGTTTTGATAAACACTCGTGTGAAACTTACGTGAATGCTGCAAGTAGCTCTGTTACTAAAACCACCTCATTTTGCGAGTCAAAATTATATCAAAACAAAAATTTGGACATGTCTGGAAGTTTAAAAAGGACTGGCACAGATCTTAACTTCGTCAGCAAAACTAAATAAAACCTTTGACAAAAATTTTGAAAATTTGGCTACAAAAAATCGTATTGTCGAAAAGTTTGATGAAAAGTCAAAAACAAATTGTATATATGCACCCTTGCCCCAAGTTTCGTATTGTGTACATAATTAATTAATTTATTAGAGTTAAGCTGTACTATACTTTAAAATATGTAAATAAAAGCATAAGAATATTAAATATGATCGTTTGGCGCCATTTATTAATCCATCTTTTAATGCAGAATAACTCATTCGTATTATTAATGTAGTATTAGGAAATTTAAGCAACCATGAATATTGCGTAGGTGGGTTGTACATTGTGATATTGTAATACAAATACATATTGATAAGACCTTTATAATGTCCATATATACGTGTTTGTGTTTTTAATATTTTTGTTTGATTCTTTAAGATATTTTTACACTTTTTAATTTAGGTACCTACCATGAATTATATGTAAAACGCAAAAGGCAATTAGTTTTTCAATAAAGAAAAATTTAAAGTACTAACCTGTCGTACATAGAGCGTATTTCGTAAACATTTCTAGAGCCGGTCCTCAATTTTTTAGGGACCGAGGTCATTCAAACTCGCTTAATTTATACTGTACAGTAAACGATGTCATAACCTCCTGCTTCTTCTTTATTGTAGTGGTTTTAGAGAGAACCCTTGGACCATTTGGTTTCATGAACCTTTCTGACATGAGTATCTGTCAGGAGAATATATTGAGGAAATCGCCTTGATTTGATGAAAGATTTAATGGAATAGAGAACGGTTGTAGTGAGAATTAGAGAGTAGAAAGTACATAACTGTTTCAAATCCAAACTGCATGTGTAGCTGTGTTAAAGCTAGGAACAACAGTGAAGCTTCAAAGAGAAAATGAAACAAGCAAGGGAAGAATTATCAGGAAAAGGAAAAATGATGGAAAATGACATGGTACGCCATGCTCAACACGTAATGAAGAGCCTGTTTACCTCTACCTTTACCAATCTGTAGTAAATGCGATTCATCCAGAATATAACAAAAACTGATGGTCTACCTACCAAAGATCAAATGCTGAATGCAAAATAAACTTATTCAAAGAGGTTCCGGAACTATCCTAGAAACTGAATTCTCGGTTACCTAACCGAAATATACATTACCAGACTGCCTAAATTTCTATTATGAAATGGACCATCACTGACCAACCACATTCCAAACGACTAATAGGACAAAGAGGAATTGAGTTAACATTTACAACTTGTAAAACCTTGCGCAATGCCCACTTTAATACCAATTTTATTTAAGACTATCCCAATGCATTTCTAACGAAAAATCTTAAAATAAACAACGAAAACCAGATTAAACATAGATGTTTATAAATTTTTTTCGAAAAAACTATCCATTCGCTCTCTCGCTCTGTAACTTATTGTGCCCGAATTGGCAAACTTTCAAACAGTTCAATCGGCTTTTAAATTCCCGCGAATAAACAATCCCTGATCTAATGGAAAGCGAAGCAGAGCACTCGGCTGTTGCTGTTCGAGTTCTCGACAGTGATAGTTTTCTATTTTCGATGGACGTGGATTGGGAATCGAGGTAGTCGTCGTTGCATGACGGAGTTTTAATCGAGTTGTCGAAGGAAAATTGGGTTAATTTTTGTTGATATATATTTAGATGCCTTCATTTTTACAAACTTGAAATATGTTAGATTTGTTTTCTGAATAAATATGTCGGGTTATTTTGGATTTTAAAATCTTGAAAGGATTTTTGACAGCACATATCTCACAAATAAATTTAGTAGATCATTTCACGTATTTGTTAAGAACTTATATATACATGGAGAAAAGCTTATTTGTCGTTTTGCTCATTGACATTAACTTGGGTATTGTCCTCTCTTCAGACTTAACTGAAGACTTAACTGAAGTTACCCGAAACTTGTCTCACCAACCAATACGTTCTATTGATCGTTATTCCAACTGTGACGGGATTGATTTAGAGAAACTTCTATTAAGGTTTATTTAAGGTTGCCATACAAATGTTCAAACTGCTTTCTCAAGCCAACAGGAAAAGATAATTATTATTCAATAGACCATATAGTTAAGGACTCTAATCTAAGGCTAAACCAGAGATAATATAGTTTGATACCTTAAATCTAAGACAACTAACTTACATCCAATCTAAAACTTCAAATAAAAAATTGACCGAAGGAATTCAACACAACTTTACAAAGGTGTAACTCTTTTATGAATGTGCTAAAACCGAACATACCATAAATAGCATATCATAATAACATAATATAGACCAGGGTCGATAATTTTGAAAACGGTAAAAAGTGAAAAAAATTATAGTAGGATGAAACCCATCGGAAAAGGTATAGAATACAACAAAAATGAAAGGAAAAATAAATTACGGGCGATCTGAGGTCGGGAAGGGGGCGGGGGTGAGTATTTAAGGGTAAAAAACGGTTTAGCTCGATTTCCGGCAAAACTGCAAGCCCTATGAAAAAAAGTTAAATGGCAGAGTTGTAGGTAATAGAAAGGTCTACAACTTTTGTATCAACACTTTTTTCACATAACCTCGAAATTGTTGTGAAAAATTCAAATAACCAAGTTTTTGGTTTTTTATTTTTAGCTTTTACAATTTTTTTTATTTTTTCACGAAATTTGGTGAAAACTTCCCTTTTTATGTCCCAAATATACAGTAATTTTTTTGATTTTAAATATTCAGTATTTCACCTTATTTTGACTTTATATCGAAAAAGCACTCTAATTTTCAATCGAAAATTCTCACGTCAAAATATCTGCTTTTTTAAAAAAGTCTGTGTGTTTTTTGTTCGTTGAAATCTCTACTTTCTGATGGCAAAAAAAAAGTTATACATTACTATGGAAAATGTTCTCAGAAAATGCAAATAATTAAAAAAAACTCGAATCCAAAAATTTTTTTTAATCATTATGTATAACTTTGAGCTGTTTATTAAAATTTACACTTTAATTACTCGAAAAACGTGAGATGTCATGTTACATTGATAAACAAAAAAATTACAAATCCATGAAACATCAAGATTGCAAAAAACATGCGAAAATAGTTGTTCTAAATATTAAAAATAGGATTTAAAGGGGATTTCATCTAAAAAATGTCACTGCTGCAAATTTTTTCAGTAATAAAGTTGATTTGTTAAATTGTCATTACATTTATGTCATAGAAAATCTCATAATATATAAATATACATGTAAATCGTACTATTAAATTTAAATACTTTATACTGATTACGTTATTCATTATATTTTTAAATACAATACTCTAGTTATTTATAAATACCTTATATTGCATTCTATTCACTTCTTCATTACTTTTTGTCTCTTTGATGGCATTACTTCATTGTTAGATTCGACAAACCTTCCCGATTCTAGTGGATCTTCAAAATCTTTAAGACCATCACCGGTCTTCGTCTTCAAGATTATTTCCGGTCTGCATTGGTTCTTCATCCACAATTTCATCTGAGTCATCAACTTCCTCGTAGGTTTCTTCTTCCACATTGGAGCATGTTTCAGAACCATGACAATTTGAGCATAAATTTGTGCATTTTAAACCATGTTTTCGGCAGCCACATTTCCGGCGGTTCAAAAATAGGAAGGCATAATATTTGTTCCTTGACTGATTTTCCTTGCCCTCTTGCCCTTAATGTTATCGTGAAAAAAATGGGATTTCCCGTAATTTTCTTACTCCCTTACCTAACTATTTTTATTCTGGACTCGGAATTTTAATCCTGGGCTCAGTTGTCATTTGGCCTTGGGGTATACCGGGGCTCAATCGTAAGGTGGGATTAACGTTACCGTTGGAATTTTCCATATATGGAATTTTCTGACTGCGGGGCTCAGTTGTCGTATGCCCGGCTGTTTTGACCGCGGGACGCACCTCGGCTGCAGCTACCTTTTGAAGGGCTAAAATTTTCCGGTCACTCAGGTATATAAGTAATCTTAAAATAGCAATTAATAGGTATATACGCATATAATTTAAAGAAGATTCTAAAACTTTCTCAAAATATTGTAGATGGTTAATTGGTTGTTAATTATAGTAGTATATTTCGATTAGCAATTTTTTTGTTTATCAATGTAACATGACATCTCACGTTTTTCGAGTAATTAAAGTGTAAATTTTAATAAATAGCTCAAAGTTATACATAATAATTTAAAAAAATTTTTGGATTCGAGTTTTTTTCATTATTTGCATTTTCTGTGAACATTTTCCATAGTAATGTATAATTTTTTTTTAGCATCAGAAAGTAGAGATTTCAACGAACAAAAAACACACAGACTTTTTTAAAAAAGCAGATATTTTGACGTGAGAATTTTCGATTCGAAATTAGAGTGCTTTTTCGATATAAAGTCAAAATAAGGTGAAATACTGAATATTTAAAATCAAAAAAATTACTGTATATTTGGGACATAAAAAGGGAAGTTTTCACCAAATTTCGCGAAAAATAAAAAAAATTGCAAATGCTAAAAATAAAAAACCAAAAACTTGGTTATTTGAATTTTTCACAACAATTTCGAGGTTATGTGAAAAAAGTGTTGATACAAAAGTTGTAGACCTTTCTATTACCTACAACTCTGTCATTTAACTTTTTTTCATAGGGCTTGCAGTTTTGCCGGAAATCGAGCTAAACCCTTTTTTACCCTTAAATACTCACCCCTGCCCCCTTCCCGACCTCAGATCGCCCGTAATTTATTTTTCCTTTCATTTTTGTTATATTCTCTACCTTTTCCAATGGGTTTCATCCTACTATAATTTTTTTTGGTCTTAAAAAATATCGACCCTGGTCTAATAATAACATATCACAAATAAAACTGAGTTTGATTTAGTTAAACTTTGACGAACAAAAAGTTTTTCAATAACTTTACACGAAATTTCAATTTTCTTAGTTAAGTACTTTCAAAAATTTACTCAATTAAAGTAAGTGTTGAACATCGTTGTATTGATGTACCACGAATTTTGTTCTTTTAATTTATTGGAAAGTACTTGAAATGACTAGTTCGAAAATACTAATTATACTCTTAGGAAATGATTGGTAAAAACGCCTTTTGAAATGCGATTTGATAGTTTGAACGAGTGGATGAAGAAGACATATGTTATTTTCTAACAACATAGAATTATTGCAAATCAAGAAGGCAGAGTTGGCTTATTTTGTAAAACTACTAGCAACTCATCAGGAGTACTATTAAATAAATAATATGTAATAATGTATTATTACCGCACCACAATGAAATATCTCAAGACTTACTATGTTGACTTCTCCTTTATCCACTCACCTCTTCAATTCAAAGAAAAAAAAAGTATTAACGTAAATTGCAAGTTATATTTTTAGTATTTATATTACAGTACTAATTATTATTTTCAATGAAAAATGTAAATGGCTCCTCACAAATAACTTTACTATTTTGTTACGAGTATCAAGGCAATTTTTAACATATTTGGGAGGTGGAAATATTGTATCTATAACATTTGAAAGGAAAAATAGGTTGTCAATAATAGCATTTCTGCGACTGCGAAAAAATCTTTCTATGTGATGATGGGTATTAAATTGTACATGTCCTTAAAAAATACTAAAAGATTTGCCTCATATTTCTTTAATTTTGCGAATAACTATAATGCATATAACCTGTCTTTGGATGGTTTTGCAATTCGGCACACAACACTTTATTGTTAATAACACCAGCCAAATCCAAAAATTAAAACAAGTCATAAGTTACAACAGGTTATCGTCATAGAATGTATTATAACATACAACGTCCAATATGAATTGTATCTAATACTGCAATTCTGAGATCTGTAGTGATCGTAGTAAAATCTGTAAGCCTCATAACGATAAATGTAATTCTACAAAACTAACTTTTGTTGTTTTAAAAATGAATCAAATATGTCGACTGATTTTAAATTTAAATAAATAAGTTTACTCTCAAGATTACATTACCCTTAGATAAATTGCTTATTGCATAAAAGTAGATGTTTTTCAAATAAAAATACCAAATAAATACGTTTCTAAAGACAGTAAAAAAATAGAAAAAAGGGCTAAATTCGAACGCTTATATCTCAGTCAATTTTTATCGTATAAAGTTTTATAAACCACCATTTTAGTGGAAATTGTATAAGCTTTCTTTTTTATGAAGTAATGCCGCAGAAGCTATGCTCAGAAAAAAGTTATGGTCAAAATTTAAAAAAAAAACAATTTATTTTTCGATTGTTTTAACATTGTGTTTTTGGACTTATTTTGTTGAAAAAAAAAAATTAATTTGGACTTCAACAGATGTCATTTTAATAGAAAATTTAATTCTCTCGAAAAAAATCTTACTAAAAATGTATAGGTAATTAGGTAATAAAGTGGACAAACTTACCCCGATCTCAAAAACGCAAGGATCTATTTGGTAGCACTCTTCGAGTTTATAATTTTTAGAGGTCAACTGGCCATACGAAACAATAAAATTCCTTGAACGCCGTAATTCCTTATTAAATGACATAGTCAATAGCCTATCACTTTATTCATGGGAATTGTTATTTGACTTCACAGAATCGTATACGGAGCTTTTCTATCGAAACGCATGATGGGAAATCAACAAGAGCAAACGAGAAACTAACAGTAGTTCGTTAGTATGACAGAGATGGATGTTTTGCAACGTTGCCGGCCGAGCAGGCAGTCCAAGTCCACGCGTATCGCGGTCGCGTATCGCTTTACACTTTCGGGTGTGCGGAGCGAATGAATGTGATGTTTCGCGAGATAGCAATATCGCAAAAGTTCTTTCTTGTTTAGCCAACGAGAAATATATGGCCTTTCTTTCGCTCTTACGTTTATCCCATCTTGCGACTCTGTAGAAACGATCTGTATATCGTAAATCACTAAATCTTACTCTTATGATTTTCTCTTCTTAAAATTTTCCTCCCTTATCTTCTACTGCCCTTCCAGGTCGAAGGATGGGGGCGCGCCGATCGCGCCCGACCGCCGACGACGCCTGCGCGTCGTCGGCAACGCAGCCCAGATGGCGCTCGACGACGTGAAGCGCCTCGACGCCGGCCTGTACACTGCGACGGCGAGCTCGCCCGGCGGCGTCGCGACGCGCGACGTCGAGCTGCGCGTCGTCGCCGCCGACGAGGACGCCGAAGACGAGCCGCCCGCCTTCCTGAGGCGCCTCAACGACCTCGACGTCAAGGTCGGCACGAGGACGAGGTTCCTCGTCGAGGTGCGCACCAACTCCGAACTACAGGTGAGACAGTGGAGAATTGGACGGTGCTCTCCGTTCAAACTCAATTTAAGATGAACAGTTCGCCCTCTAGTACCGTCTGCATTACTGGAGGTTGGAGGTTGGTCACAAGCTCTTGTGTGGCAAGAAATAATGATGTAGCATTAAGGCCTTTTTGTAGTTTTATATTTTGTGTGGATTCTGACCTAAACGAGGTGAAGTGGTGGTCCAGCTTAAAGAAGCTGGATAACCTACGGTCGATAATGATGTAGCATTAGGTCATTGCGAAGTTTTACATTTTTTGTGGATTCTGGCCTGAACAACTTTAAGTATTATCTTAGGCATTTGACTCATCAAGCTCATCAATCTAAATTCGCTGCATTTCTTAGCATTGGGTTCCTTGGGGAGGGGCATTGAAGCCAATCATTCCTCTGGAATATGTCACGTTTCATACAGTAATTGAGTGAGTTAAGCAATTGGGTCAATGTTTCCTTCGTTTAGCAGTTTTAGTGTTTCCACGTATACTTCATCTGGTCGTGCGTGGTACGTCACTATTAAACACTCTCTGAATATGGTCTTGCCAAAGATTCAAGATTTCTTTGTCATCCATCACTATTTTATTATTCTCATCCCTGAGGGTTGGTCTGGAGTAACTTTGTTTATTGTTGGTTACTTATTTCATTTCCTTATGGATGGCAAAACTGTCATGTTTTGTTAGAAGGGGCTCAATATCTTTACACTTCTCCTGCATCCACTGCTCTTTAGATGTAGCCAATGTTGTCGTTAGTATTGCTCCCCATCCTTTAAATCAGTATCCGGCTCAACATTAAGATTTTTCTATCTATTACTATTACTTGTATTACTTACCTGGTGTTCTTGTTTTCTTTTGTTGCTACAACAGAGTCTTGAAAATGTCCAAAATCTATGGACGAAACGTCGACTAATTAGACATCACATAAAATTGAAAAACACGGTAAGACATCCATTGGTGTTTTTTTATCCTTTTCCTGGACAATTTGGGGATCAACAAGAGAGTTCCTACGGCTTTCACTGCTCTTTAACTTTTCTGATTTCTAATCTCATGCCCCGGTTTATTTGTCTGTATTTTTGTTTATCTTTATGATTCTGTAGTCTACGGTTTTCCATCATATGAAGGATATCATACGTTATCCATGTTTTTTGGCAGTTGAGATGACAAACCCTATCTCTTCTTTTTCAATAGTGATAATACCGTCTTTAATTTGCCTCCAAGTATCGTCTATGTCGGAGTTAGTGGGCATATTTAATTTCATTTCTGCAACATCTTCATTTGTTCTTTCTACTTTTTCTCATATGATGAAAAGTTAAGATAGCTCATATGGTAAGCTGGTCCAATACCCCGATAACCTAACTCTTGTAGTCCAAAGTTCGGCCAACCACCACAATTCCAGGAAATGAGAAGGTGTTGCTCCCTCCACAATGAGCTCAGCTGACTCAATCTTGGAATTTCCTGTGATAATCCAACCTGTAACTTTCTTTTGAGAACAGTTAAATCTGGATTAGAGACTCCACTTCTTATGGAAGACATCCATCATCACATCCACAAAAATCTTTTGCTCTAGCACTAAACGAGCCACTTGGGCTCGTTTAAAATGAAAAAAGTACATGCGAGCTGTCACTACCACTAAATGGGGGCCAAAACACACCTCTGCGTAATTTACAAGTCCTTAGTACGGATGACCTATGGATACCCCCAACTTCTGACTGGCACAGTGCAGTTCTACTCAACAAATTGGAAAAAAATTTAAATTGGATGCCTGGAAGACAAATGGAAGACTTATCACTAACTGTCTCATTTTAATATCAATCAACGTTCTTCTGGCTGAGTGCGCAATTATCCCCCTCTTCATGGAAACGAGGCGGAAAATCCCCATAATGTCATTCGCGACAAAAGTGTTATCGATTATGGTTAATCCTTTGACAGAAACACTACACCTCCTCGCAAGTCTCCGTTTAGAGAAGCTTATCAGAACTTATTTCCTAATCCCATACAGTCTGGACCGACGCGCCACATTTAATATCGGAGTAGCGTCAAAGAACAATTATATTTATGATGTTTAGAAATTTAATCATTATGAAAAATGCATTATTTTTTCTGACTTATAAAGCTCCATAAGAGAAATATGTCTAATTCACATTAGTTCTCACAACTAAACAGGCCCCTTCTATCCCAGTAATCGTGACGTCTTCCTTACGATCCAAAAATCTTTTCTAACCAAATTCCAAACTAAGTTGCAATCAGAAATCAAAGCATCTAAGACCAACATCTGCAATATCATGAGAGTTGCCAGTTCAAAGGTACTCTACCACAAGGAAAATTTTCATTATTTTAATCAACTCTCATTTTCATCAGCAATATTATGAAAAATTTTACCTCTAAACTTTGAATTACAAAAGGGACCTAATAAACACTAAACCTTGAACTGCAAAACTGATATATCACAAGAAAAATTAATGATTGCAATCAATAGGTAACTGCAATCAGCATACTGCATGTCTTCTCGAGAATAATTCCGAAAGATGATCTCATGTAGAGCCAAGGGAGACTGAACCACCTTTTGAAACACAATTCTCGATCTTCGACGTCACCTACAGTTCATTTTAACATCCAAAGCTAATGCTATGTACCTAGCTGTTTAAATCAGCTAGTCATCAGATTTCTATAGATGCTGGTGAGGTATCCTTTAATTAAATTTGGGTTCAGTTCCTCAGTGTCTTCTTGAAGAAGAAGAAAACGAAGAAGAAAGTGAATGAGGAGGAGAAGTTGACGAAGGGTATTGATCAAATTGATGATCAGTGCAGAGATAGGCATAGACACCTTACTTAACGGTTTTTGTGAATCTTAAATTGGGTTTGGAATGAGTATAAATCGATCGAAACCGAAGATTCAATACGCTTTTAGTTGATGTTTGGTTATGGAAGAGCTATTTCATTGATGTTTGGTTGTGAAAGAGCTTGGAAGGTTATACAGGGTATCCCATAAATGAAGTATGCAAATAAAAGATAGTAAAATTCCCCCTTGGCAACTCTGAGAGATACAAAGGGATAATGTTGAAAATTTAACTTCTTTATATTAACTTAAACTCGCCTACTTTCTAGACTAAAATATTTGACTGATTTTATTCCTCATTTGCTATTAGATGAAAAATAAAAATTGATTCCAATTTTCAATTAGTTTAACAACAGTCCATCAGATTCTTAGAAGTTTTAACAATGTATGATTGCTACGAAAACGTGTATTGTACGAATTTAAATTTCTATACTTACAATAATCTAAACACCGCAAGGTATCAAATTTTGCACAAAAAAGTAGTTTTAACTTATTTGACACTAAACGTGATAAAACGGAAAAAAATTAAGCATCTAAGGCGAACTATCAGCGACAAATTTGTACTTTGGTAGCACGTACCAACCTCATGAAACTAAGCGTTATCAAATACAGATAACTAATGTTTTGTCGAAAATGACATCATGATTAAGCTAATACCTAAACTAAAGTCTCAAAATAGTAACCAAAAGCAATTTTCTTGCTACGCACTTGTTCTCACTAAAATCTCAGTTTAACTACCAAACTACCAACTCTTTACAACAAACATCACCCAAATATATTTCACGTCCAGTTCAAGTCCCTCAAATGTACTTTCCTCTCAATTCTAGTTGCGAGCTAAAAATATAAATACAAAACTTACAAAAGAAAGCATCGGTGGATTTGCTTCCCATCGCGAGAATAACTATATTTATACCTTCAGCTCTAACGTTATTTTTAAGCTAATTATTCCGAAGCGGAAGCTATTTTAAATATTGCGGTTTGTAATCCATTTGTCCAGATATTTATTTTCAGTGATGATAGAATCTCGGGGGGGAAATCGCGACGATGAAAACGCAGACGGGAAATTAACCAGACGCAGACCGAAAAGGTTTTTAAGGTCGTTTGATCGCTTGCCGATTTTAATTCGGGAATATTTTACAAAATGGAAATTAAATTGAGGGGAAGAAAAATAGAAAACTAAGATATCAAAAAAATAATATTGGGATGAAGGTGTGGAATTCGGATTTCAATTTATATTGGGTATTTTAGAAAATTTTGCATCATGGCTCGGAGCTAACTGAAGTTCATTGTATTCAAATAGCAGGACATTTTTGAATTCAAAACACAGTGTGAATATAATGGCGAATGCAATATTAACTCTTAACAGAGCCTTTTTGCGATTTCACATTTTATGCTGGTGCTTATTGTAGATACCTAACTTTCTGTCATTGTTGGAATTTTGTCTTGGAAACAGACTTTTAGTTGTTGCAAAAAATATTCTCTTTTACACTTGGCGCAGTCAGTTCTAAAAAGTTTATTTCTTGTGTCAAGAGCCGCTCTATTTCATCTACCTTCTACTGAGAGAATTTCAAGGCGAAGGACTGAAAGAGACTTGTAACCGTAATTGGGCTCTCATTTAGAGCCTTACAGGGTCTTTTAACTTCTTAGCAAATGTTTTCATTTGATACATATCGATTTGGAATCATACAAATTTCTATAATCTTTTAATCAATCTACATAGTTGAATCACAACGATTTTTGCTGTCACTTTTAACTGATCCACATTACTTATGAATCAATATGTATGCTTGAAGTACACCTATTGCTTGTTGGGCTCTTAACCACCCGTATCTGGGCCCCACTTTCTCCATACTCGTCCGTAACGACGTCGCCGCTCTTTTGCAGATCGACTGGTACAAAAACGAAGAACGAATCGAAGAGGACGAGAGGTACAAGTTCGTGAACGAGGGCGGCTTCCATTGCGTCGATGTCGCCCCCGTGACGCCCCACGACATGGGCAGGTGGACCTGCACAGCGAGGAACGCATCTGGCCAAGCGACGAGCTCCTGTCATTTGAACGTGCTCGGTAAGCATTGACTCTAGATCATTGGGGACTTCTATATCCATGTTGGTGTCCAGTGACACCAAGGTGAGACTCTCGGGAGTACTAAGGGTTCCTTCTGAAGTTCGGAAGATGTGTTGGGACTGGTCTGGCAATGAAGGTAGAGCAGTAAATGCCCAGAAATGAGGGTAAATGATCACTTCTAACGCGCTCAACAGTCATTACAGATTCTTCTGGTCCTGGACCTAAATTCTGGTAAATTTGATTGTTGTTTCCAGTACCGAAGACCTACAAGGCGCCCGAGTTCCTCGAGGAGCTACGCGCCCTCCTCACCGATCAGGGCACCGTCTCCTTGGAGTGCAAGGTCGTCGGCGTCCCGACGCCGCTACTCAGGTGGTTCAAGGACGGGAAGGAGATCAAGGCCGGCGACGTGTTCGCCCTCACCGCCGATCCCGACGAGGACCCCACATCCCTCGGGGTCTACGTGTGCGAGGCGGTCAACTGCATGGGCAGGGCCGTATCGAGCTCGAGGGTGCACGTCGCCGGGGACGGGACGGGGCTCAGGCAACACGAAAGGTAGGGTGTCCTTATATGAAATTGTGTGTCATTCGAAATTGTTTAGAAAGGCCACTACTTTCGAAAGTGACTTGAGAGTGTAGAGAAGATGTTGGAAAATATAAGACAATCCAATTAGGTTGGATTAGACCAACAGAGAGTCTCGGTGTGAGCAACAATGATCTATTTCCTAAAGCAAGTAGAAAAATTGATTGATTGAAAAATTTAACTAACCCCAAGTGTCTCACTTTTAACTTTGCTTCCATTCTACCTCTGGTTATTGTCGATCTCTTCGTTTTCAATCTGTGTTCAATGTGTTCAATCTCCCCCCCCCCCTCTCTCTCTTTCTCTCTCTCTCGCTCTCTTTCTACCCTAAGTAACTTTGAGAGACCTGTTTCTCGCTATCCCTTCATACGTCACTTACAGTAAACACCAATCTATATATTTAATTACCTTAGTTACCTTATCATCTGAGCGTCTTCTCCTTATTGTGCCCTATTTATTGTGGACGTTGGCTATCAATATAGCAATCCTAATTTTATTTGCTACACTTGTGAACAGCTGGATAGATGTAAATCCAAACGACTATCTGAGATTACGCAGACCGAGAAGAAGAGTGCCTTCTTCTTCTCAGGTCTCCTCCTACTGGTAATCTTTCCCTGTATTACTAACTGCAGCAGACGATATTCATTATTTCGCATGGTGTCAGCGAGGTACTCCAACTTTCACTTTTTGACTGTGTAAACGATTTCTTTATCCTTTTCTACCCGGCGTAAGAGTTTTTGGTTAGTGGTCAGACCATGAGACCTGAGGTATATGACGGTGTACCCACATCTCAAACGTTTCCAAGTTCTTCATGAGTGTTTCTGTCATTGTCCATGCTTCCACAACAGCAGCACAAGGAACGCATAGAATCTTTCCACTCTTAACTTCAGAGGAAGAGACAGATCTTTACTTATAAATAAACTTCCATGTTGTTGAAATATGTCATGGCCTAATTTCGATGGATTGGTCCCATTTTGCATTGACTACTGTTCTCAGATTTAGAGTAAGTTTACTCTCAGAGTAAGGCTCAACGGCTTCAATTCTCTGATGGTTCATCATAAGTTGTTGTGCTGGGTACTGATTTTTACTAATCAGCATCCACTTAGTTTTGGATGTGTTCAAATGTAGCCCATATTTCTCACTAACACTTCGTACCTCTTCAGTGAGATGCTGCAACTCACCAACATTGTTGGCAATCAGAACGGTGTAATCTGCATATTGTTGATGATCTCCACATTGATTTTCACCCCTTCATTTGCCTCTTCTGGCAAATGAAGAAAAACACTTTAGTGATTTGTCTTGTCACATTTCTTAGCCCTTGGTTATTTGGGAAATGGGGAGAAAATTCACCTGAGTTACTACTCCTAAAACGAGCACCCCTCAGAGCACCTGACCCCGAAGACGTGAAAATATTCATTTTAGATTGCAGTAGCGTTGCGAACAAAGTGGAAATGAGTCGCCTCAAATGTGCTGCCACCTTAACATTTTCTCCTACACTAATCAAATCTCGATTAAAATGCTCGTGACTAATAGCTATTAACTTTTTTTCAGCCACGTCCCTACAGGTCCACCGCCGATATTTATTCGAGATATTCAAGACGATTCAATCAAAATAGGTGATCCCTTAACGCTTTCATGCCAAGGTAAAGCCACCAACACTCGATTCACAGCAATTCACATTATGACGCATCTCTTTTGGCAGTGTCCGTACCGCCTTGGCCGAAATCGATACAATGGTACAATTCCGAGGGTAAGATCGAGGAGGGTACGCAGAACGGTAGGTACAAAGTGATGGCGGACGGATTGGGAGGATACATGATGGAAGCGAGGCCTACCGAGGCAGAGGACCAAGGCGAATGGAAATGCGTCGCCACCAGCGAAACCGGAGCGATATCCATCTCCACATGTGAAGTCAAGATGACAAGTGAGTTTGATACTCAAATTTGATAATCCCAAGTTCTGAGATTGCTACTCAAAATTTGAGAAAGCGATAAAGATTTCGAGACTTGCAAAAAATATTTGCGATAGTACATTGGGCACGTGGGTGTAAGTGTACCATTCGAGGAATTTCAAAAATTGTTAAAAACTTTCAATAGTACTAGTGACTAAATCATTGGAAAAAAATGGAAAGCGCCCAAATCATGTGCAATAAACGAGCAATAAATGAGCCATTCAAGGTTATTGTATTTTCTCTTTGAACTTTCCACTTGTGATTTTTAATGCTCTTGAAAGCAGAAGAATTGGAAAAATCTGCACTTGTAAATTACTGTAATGTAATGCACTTGTGAAAAATGATCATTGTCATAGAATAGAAGTGTGCCCACAACGGTCAAAATAGTATATTGCTCTTTGGCAGACCATATATAGCTTAATTTCTCTTGAATAGGACATCCAAAATTCGCAAAAATTAAAGGTGGCCTTTTCGAGATATTCAATTCAAGAAAGACGATATTTTCAATTTACACTAAACAAGAATCAAAAAAGTTTTCGAACACATTGAAATTTGAAAATGCCATGTGAAAACAAAATTCTGCAGATTTTGAAAAAGAAAGTTGATATAAAATTATACACAACGAATATGGGGCTTAAATGTCAGTCGTTGTTATTCAAAGCCTGTATGTACCAAAGGGGGCAAAATGGCATATTGCTGTTTGGAGAAAGATAACTTAACTAGTGACAGAAGGTTGTCCAGATTCTCAAAGTTGTCCATGGTAAATGTAGACCAGAAAAAAACACACAGTCTTCGCCAACTAATTTACTAAACCAGAGCGACCGGTTTCGACTTGCTAGAAGTCATCATCAGGTTCACACTAGATATATGAGGCACATTAGATATGAAACGGTAAGTATCTTACATTGCAATACTCACATATAAACGTTTTAGGCTGAAGTTGTGCGACATGTGAGACGTCACAAAATAAAACCAAACGGAAAAATATTATGGGTTCAAATACAAATACTACCTAATATTCCACGTATATCTAGTGTGAGCCTGATGATGACTTCTAGCAAGTCGAAACCGGTCGCTCTGGTTTAGCAAATTAGTTGGCGAAGACTTTGTGTTTTCTTCTGGTCTACATAACTTAACTAGACTTGAATAAGCTATTCAAATTCGTAAAATGAAGAGATTTTTTATTTTGAGATTTTTGAGATATTCCGTTTTAAAAAACTGACTTTTGAGTTTTCCCGTTTACCTCAAAAAGTTTTTGAACAGTTCGAATTTTGAAAAGTTCATGTGAAAGCTGATAAAATTCTGCAAAAAGGGCAATCTGCCTTTTTTCCGACATCTTCAAAAAAGACATAAGAACGCGATATGACGTTAGGTAAGGGTCTTCAAGTGACTATTTCATCCCCTTAAGCCCTTATACAATTTTTTTAGTTGGTTTCAAACTATTATTAATGCAATGCAACGACTATTTTAGTAAGAAAAAATGAGCTTTGGCAATGTCATACTGTTATGTCTTTATTGAGACGCCACTGATGAAATGGCTGCTGAATATGAAATGGCTGCCAGAAATGTCACTTTGAAAAATCGGCTGTTGGATTTTCGCCTGCTAACTTCACACCGGTTGCATTAGAGGTGGTATACGAATATACTGCCCATTTTATTAAGACCCAAATATTATGAAGCAGTTTCCTTATAACCACTTATACAACTGTAATGAGCTTTCCACAACACATTAATTTTCTGAGATATGATTTTCTCGCCCCAAAGTAGAGAATATTCCTTCAGAAATTTTTCCCTGGGCCCTCAGGTAGAGTTCTCCTCTCACCACCTCCCTTCCCGTTTTTCAGTCCCGAAACACTTCAGGAAGCCGAGGTTCATGGACACCCTCAAGGCCGTCCTGACCGAGGAGGGCCTCGTCTCGTTCGAGTGCAAGGTGGTGGGCTCGCCGACTCCCCTGCTGAGGTGGTTCAAGGACGGGCAGGAGCTGAAACCGGGCGACGTCTACCAGTTGACCGGCACGAACTCCCTCGGCTCGTACTGCTGCATAGCGAGGAACTGCATGGGCGAGGCGAGGAGCTCGGCCGAGCTGACCGTCGAAGACATCCAGAGCCAGCTCAGCGAGCAGGAGAGGGAGCAGCTCGTCTCGAGGAGCCTCGCCCCCAAGTTCGTGCAGGGGCTCAAGAGCGGCGAGGCGAGGATCAACGAGCCCCACAGGTTCACCGTGCAAGGTAAGGCCAAGTAATCATCATCACCACCGTCATCATCATTATTTAGCTTTGATTCGCCCACTGCTCAAGATAGGCCTCCTCGAGACATTTCCATTTTTTTTTCTGTCCGGCACAGTTGTTAACCAGTTGGTGCCAATTCTTTTCACGTCGTTGGCCTATCTGGTTGGAGGCTGACCTCGGCTTCGTTTGTCTCCTCTTGGTCGTCATTCCAGAATTTTCTGAAGTCTGTCTCTTCTTCTTCGTAAACAACGTCTATCAGCGCACTCCTGAACATAGGTCTCTGTCTTGCGCCAAATCGGGCCATCTCTCTTGATGCCTTGCCATCGCCTCGGTGGTCTCTCGACACTTCCCTTATAGAGTCTTAGTTTCCAGTGGAGTATGAGTTTTGGCCATCTACAGTTGGCCTGCCAGGCAACATGTCCAGCCCTTCTCCATTTTTGCTTCGCAATATATTCCACGACATCCTCCATTACTGTTCTTCTGTTTATTTCCTGATATGGTCTCTTACACTTACTGTCTCCATAGCCTACGCCATAACCGATAGTATGCAGATGATCAATACACAGACTTACTCCTAAATAATTAAATACTCTTTAGTTGTTATTGGCTTCTTTGCAACTTGCATGCCGATGTTTTGGCCAGGGTTAGAGTCTCCGCACCGTAAGTGAGCATAGGGAGGCCGCACATGTTGAAAGCTGTTCGCTTCCTTGTAACTGCGACATCATTTTTGAAAACATCTAGGAGTTTGCCATATGCTGCCCACCCCAATGTTATTTTTCTCAGTAGTTTTGTTGTTTGGTTATTTCTACCAATCCTCACTTCGTGTCCCAGATATATGTGACTTTGTGCTATCTGTATCTCATTGTTATCGACATTTATAAGCTTGTTGGGGACTGAGTAAGTCGTCATTTTTGTTTGGATCGCAATACCAGCCTCTCCTTAGTTGTCGGAAATGAGTGCAATATCGTCTGCGAATCTGAGGTGGCTGTCTTTCCCTATCAATGTTAATGCCTCTGTTCTCCCACTCTAAGGAAGCATACATTAAAACTGTGATGAAGAGTTTGGGCGACGAGGTAAAGTAATGCCTACTGTAAATCGTCCAAAAGGACTCTAAGAGACCATATCACTAAGAGAACAGCCAGAATGCATGCAAGTCTGACCTTCGTTTCAGCACGTTGACCACTTGAACTCTATTCATCCACTTCCCTTTAAACTATCCCTTTCCATTTCCAGTAAGCGTGACGACTCCCCTGCCGAGCCTCTCGTGGTTTCGCGACGACCAGCCGGTCGACGGCGAGCCCGAGAAGTACAGCGTCTACAGGGAGAACCTGGGGGTCTGCCACCTGGACGTCCGCACCGTCGAGCTGAACGATCAGGCCGAGTGGAAGTGCGTCGCCTCGAACGAGTTCGGCCACTCGGTCACGACGTGCTTCCTCAAGATCGTCATACCGAAGCACTTCAAGAAGCCGAAGTTCCTCGAGTGTCTCAGGGCCGTGCTCTCCGAGGAGGGCGCCGTCAACCTCGAGTGCAAGGTGATCGGCGTGCCGCAGCCGACGCTCAAGTGGTACAAGGACGGGGTCGAACTGAAGCCGGGGGATATACACAGGATCACCTCCGGGGAGGTGAGTTATCCTGGGGTTGTATTAGTTCGGCGTAACATCCATTTTGATTCTGGTCTCTAGCTTCACATGACCTAACGTTCCAAACATCGATGTGCTCGTCTTAAGTGTCAAATCTTAATCTTTTTAGAGATATTCTCATATAATTCATTAGAATTCCTGGAGAAACTAGATAGCTTTTTAGAGATATAATTGGAAAATATCAAACTTGTCGCGCCATTCGTTGTTTTTTGAAGATGCGACCACTTTTTGGTCCCTTAGAGCGGTATTCTGCGAACATGTTCTGGTTCCCAGTTATTATGCCTCAGCTGTCTCAGAGATAAATTGCTATCTACTAGGGACAACTCTGTGGCAACCTGTTGCCTTCAAATTGTCTACAGTTCTGAGAGAACTTATTGCCTTTTTGCTTATCTAGGTTCTACTAAGAGGAAACCTGTATATTGATGAGCTGAAGAAATGGCATTTGCTCGACAGGATTGTATTGACGTTGACAGAAATCTAACAGGGTTAAAGTAAAGCCTATACAAAACAAAAGACACCAATTCTTTAACAGATGGCGATTACAGATTGGGAGAAGCTAACATCACGACGAATAGCCTAGCCCAATAAGTAAAAGTATTCCCAAGCATTTTGACTATGGACTGGCACTGCCTTTAGTACATACTAAAACATGCCTCTAGGCTTTTGGCCCGAAATTCAGTTTTCAAAATTTCAAATTTTAAAAATCATTTATAGCATCTAGCCGCAAAATATTGAACGAATTTTTGGTCACCTCATTTCTGAGTGAGTACAATTTTTTTTGTATATTCTGATCATTGGAAATTTGAGTTAGATGGTTTTGAATGACATATCTGCCAAATTTTGTGAAATTTTCCTTCACACTTTAGAGCACTGTAACCTACCGATTCGGATCCAAATGGTGCTATTTAGGGCTGTCAGTGTCCTGGGTAGATCACAACCGATTTCAGGTAGTCCCAAAGGAAAAATCACATGTAGCCAAATCAGGAGACATCTAGCTGTGTGAGTGTCCAAGAACTACAGCCTCATTTTTATGAAGCTAGAGACCTCAACATGTTTGCTGCCATCTCGTTTCAGCGAATCTCAAGAACAGGGATCATCAGTCCCTACTTTTTTGAGGAAAATGGTCGAGCTGTAACGATGACCTCAGCACGTTACCTGTCCATTATCCGGGATTTTTTTTTGTCTGCATTGGAAGAAATTGAGCTCGAGAACGCATGGTTCCAACATGATGGGGTTAGAGCCCATACTGCGTGGCTGCGTATGGACACTTTGGCTGAAAGATTCCCCTGGTGTCTCATTTCAACTCTCTCCTGAGTTGTCCCCGTGGGATGTTTTCCTGTGGAACTACCTGAAATTCCTTGCTTTCAATAATCTTCCCAGGTCACTGGGGGATTTAAAAAGACAACACTCGCACCCAAATCGTCAGATCGCAGTGCTGGAAAGAGCCCTACAATTTCAGAAGTGACAAAACTTTTGGAAAAATCTAGGATTGACTTCGATTAAGAGACGGCAAATAAAACTGGTGATCTGATGTATCCTGAAGGAAGCGAGTTTAGTTCGACAGCCTAGAGTGTTAGAATGACAAACCACTAAGAGGCCCATTTGAAGATTTACCAACTTGTCCAGTTTCTATCCTGATTTTCTTACCATCGTTACCTCTACTCTTTGAAAACCACTCTTTCCGTTTCACCGCAGGACGGCACCTGCTGCCTCGGCACGTACACCTGCGAGGCACGCAACTGCATGGGCACCGTCGCCAGCTCGGCCTCCCTCTTGGGCTTCGAGGACCAGCAGTCGAGGTCGCAGGCGCAGCGGATGGAGCTGGCACGACAGACCTCCTTGTCGACGATACACGAGGAGCGCACCTCGCAGATGTACGACACCGCGGGCGACCACTCCATGACGCTCGCCGACCACGGCGAGGTCTCCTTCTCCTTCGACGGCAAGGAGGTCGCCGTCTCGCTGTACGAGACTCCCGACCTGACCGAGGAGGAGGCGATACAGATCGTCGAGATGTACGCGGACCAGTTGTCGGAGCACTTCTCAGGTAAGGGAGCGGAGTGGTGAGGAGATGTGGGGTCGTTTCTGCGTCTGAATGTCATACCTGAAGCTTAGGGCAAGCAGAGCGGTTTCGTCGAATATTGTTGATTGTCACCCCAAAAATGTTAGTTTTGCCATATCTCTCAGGAAAGCGAAAAGTGGCCAAACATAATTTAAAACTTGCTATTCTTCTTCCATGTAACATCTCCAATCGGAGGTTGGCAATCAGCATTACCATGTTCCCGTTATTTACTGCAAGAGTAGGTTTCTTTAAGAAGGGGAAATCATTAATCATGACACCAAGTGAGATAAAAGACGTCTGAGAAACCGTCAAAAGTAAAATGTACAATGTAAAAAGTAAAAGATATTTAGTAGTTTTGCTGGGAATAACGTCCCTATCTAGAATTTTAAACTTAATAAAATCTCGTATTAAGAGTTGGTGTTTTTCAGGTGCCAATACTAAATTATCATCTTGTGACTCCAGTATGAAATCTTCGCTAGAGTATCATATAGGCACTTCTAAATTCAAGGGATATTTATTTTTGACTAATATAGCTACAACATCCACGAATCTAAGATATCCATTAACTGAACATTTTCTGATTTTTTTAAGACAATAACATCATCATAAAAGATATTCCGTAATACTGGTTCCAAAACAGAACCCTGAGGTACCCCTGTATTTACCTAAACATGCCAGATATTTGTGAATGGTAGTCCTCTAACCTTTACTAGCCTAATCCTAACCTTTCCAATTTTCAAAATCCGCAGAGTGAAGTATGCCCTATTAGGATAGCAAATTTCTAAATATCAAAAAATGGCTTGAATTTAAAAATCTTGTCATATATTTAAAGTGGAAAAGCGTGTGACTTTCGAGAAAAGAGTGAAAAATCTACGTATCACTTTAGGCTCCACGAAAAGCTTTGTACGAAGCTTTGGCTAAGACGTTCGATCTTTACATTTATATTAAATTTCGCAAGTAAAAAAATACTTTAAACATTGTGGATTCATACCTGAACCTGGAGCCCAGTAATCTATCATCTTACCTGTAACAAAAAAAAGAAGACATTAATATACTTCACAAAAAATTTTATTCTTGTATTTCAAAGATAAAGAGTCACGAGCAATCCTAATTCAAAAAATAGAATAGTATCCGACAAAGTTAATGTTATCAATAACTACGTATTAGAAAACATATTATGTGTAAATACATTTTACAATAAAAAATTGTCTTCAATTTCCGTTAGCTTAACATGAAATAGATACCAATATATTTAATATTTGGCATATATGGAGTTATATTATAGTTTTTTTTTTTGGGTGACATCAGATCGACTGAAATAAATTTAATTATGCAATGAAGTTCAAAAGTGTAAAACTTCCCGAATAACGTTATAAATACGTTTATATATAATAATAAAATATTTAGTATATTATGTAATTGTAAAAGTCTTGCAAACCAAATAAACATTTGAAAATATTACAATGCATTCCAATCAAATCGTTGAGGGGGTAGCAAGCACTACTCCTCCCCTTAAGGGAATTTCAGGACACTTGTCCCAAAAAACACGACCCCACGCCCTCGCCCCAGACTTGAGCTTTCCCTTTCTCGCATTCCAGATCAAAACGTCATCGAGCTGCCGCCGCTGCGCTTCGTGAAGGAGTCCTCGAACTCCTGCAACCTACTCATGGAGGCCGTCGTCGTCGACGTCTCCGACGACTACTTCCAATCGGCCGAGGAGGATCTGCGGACGGAGGCGGACGTCGAGGACATACTCTCGGTGGCCAACGAGGCGTCGGTCACCTCGGAGAGGCTCAAGATAGAGCTCACGTCGAGCGGCGAGGCGGCCGCGCCGAGGAGGCCGCCGAGGAAGGGCGACTCGATCGTGAGCAACAACTCGTACTACAGCCTCTCGAAGAACCTCTCGCTGGACTCTGAGAAGGCCGACGAGAGCCTCGCCGGGGCCGCCGAGTTGGACACCGAGTCCTACGGCGATTACGAGAGCGCCGTCAGTTCGGAGAAGCAGCAGCTGGAGGACGCCGCGTTCCTGGTCGCCGCCATAACCGAGACGACGAGCCTGCCCGGCGACAAGGCGCAGGACGAAGACGAGGCGGAGGAGAGGAGGCCCCTGACGCCTCGGACGACCCACGAGATCGGCTCGGATCTCAGGGTGAACGTCACGGAGAGCCAGGAGATCAAACGGTCGAGGCGGAGGTCCTCGCAGAGCTCGGACGAGATGTCCAAGGACGGGTTCAAACGAGGCGCGATCAAGAAGTCCGCCAGCCTCGACCTGCCGGGCACCTCCTACCGCGACATCCAAGGCGAGGAAGGCGACGGGTTGATCATAGATCCGAAGGTGACCGCCGCCAAATTATCCGAACTGAAATCAGACGAGCTGTCCATAGTCAAAGAGCTGCAATCGAACCTAGACCAGCTGCGTCAAAACCTGATAACCGTTGAGGAGAAACTACTGATCCAACAATCTCTCAAATCCACAACGGCGACAGCGACGAGGAGCTCTGAAGTGCTGAACAGCATCTCGCAACCTATCAAAGACATCCAAGTGGTCTTTGAGTCTTTCGAGCAGAAAGAGACTACGCCAGAAATTTCAATAGTCGAGCTAATAGCACCGCCTATCTTCGAACTGCAAAAGAGCTTGTCTGTGGTAGAGAAGTGCTTTTCGGTGGAGGGAAGGGATCACACGTTGATCCAGAAGACGTGCTATAACATACTAGAGATAGCAGCCCCGAACATCCAAAAAACACTCGGACTAGTGGAAAAGCTAGCCGTGCTGGAGAAAGAGCTGGACTCCAACAAAATGTCAGGTCGGATGACTCCTTCCAAAATTACCCAAGAAGTGTGCATTACCATCAAAGAAATGCAGTCTCAGCTGGACCGGATGGAAAATGTCTTGCAGTCTCGTTCGTCCCAATCGACCGAAACAGAACCACTCGATTACAAAGACATCACCTTCTTAGACAGATTCATGAACGCAGCACAAACTCTGCGTCATTCTCTCCAAGCTTCCACCGAAGTACACCCGAAAGACATATCACCTCCGATTCGAGAGATAGCCAAAGAGTTCCGCAAGGTCGAATCCCAAGTAGCCAAATACTCTGGCGACAGCAGTTTAGAGCACGAAGTCCGCCTGACGGTCCTGGATCGACTGAAACCACCCATCGACGAGCTACTAGCGGCGATCGACTCCAAGCGAACACTCCCAGCTTCCTCCCTCTTGCCGCCCACAGAAGAAATCGTGACTTCCATCGAGAAGATCCAACGCAAGACGACGCCCGTCTCGAAACAAATCGTCGAGGACGTCCTGGAGAAGGTCAGCGAGCTGGTGTTCCTTAACATCACCCAAGCCGTCGACGATTTACTCTTCAACGTCGAGTCGGCGCAGAACAACGTGAGAGACACGACTGTCCTGGAAGCGCTGAGGCAACTCTCCGCCCTACAGAAGGACCTCGCGTCGGTAGTGCTGAGATGCAAGGAGGCGGAATCTGGGGAGGCCGTCGCTGCTCTCGAGAGCCTCAGCGAGCCACTGCTGCTCCTCAATAACAGCCTCATGGACATAAACCCGGCAAAGGAGACCGATATACTCGAGACGATAGCGTCCGTGCTGAACGTGTTCGAAGACAGCATTATCGTCGACGATACCATCCTGAAGAACATGGACTTGTGTATCGTCTTCTCCTCGCTCAGAGGCAGAACGGCGGAAGTCAGGGACAACATCTGCAGCCTAATCGAGCACGGGACAGTCCTGGATTCGTTCAACGACGACGACGATCGTGGCGCTGTGGTCGTTATGGAGGAGTACCCAACGACGGTCGTCAGTCAGGCCGTCGCCGAAGACACGTTACGCACCATCGAAACGTTAGAGAAACACGAATCGAAGGATTTACTCACACCTCTGCTCCGTAAGCTACAAATCCTCAAGCTAATCCTTGACGATGAATTGCTGTTGAAGCAAAAATCCGAGCTTACCATCGAAGATAGGACGGCGCTCCACAAGCACATCCTACCTCTAGAAGTCGCTGAAGACTGCATAATCGAGACGATAGACGCCGTAGATAAATCCGCCGAGCTACACAAAACCCTCGAACACCTCCAGTACGACGTGGCCGTGATGCATCAACAGATCGTCGACGAGACTCAATTCCTAGAGGTCATGGAGCAGATCGGCAAGTCCCGCCTGGAGAACTTAAGGAAGCGCATGGACGTGGTGCAAGGTCTCATCCCGACCGAATCCAAACAAGACTATACAATCCCCGAAACTCTTCCCGCGGCCGCTCTAGACTTGGAACGTTGCCTGATGGAACTCTCCAGCTCGCCCGGCATGGAAACTCCGGAAGCCGTCAACGTAATCACCTCTCAAATCTTTAATAGCATCGATAACCTCAAAGGAGCTGAAGTCGGAACGAAATTACCGAACGTACAAGTGACGCGACTCTCCAACCTAATAACGGATCTACGCAGCACTCTGCGCACCATCGAAGAAAGCGAGGCGTTACGCAAGGAGACTTTCTCCTCGTTGAAAGAACCCCTGATGCAGATCTCGCAGATGTTAGAAGTCGTCCCGGACGACCTGAAGATAAAGCTCTTCCCGATTTACGAACCGTTGAGGAATGCAATCGAGATCATCTCGCTAGAGATGTTCAACGAGAACATAACCGAGGCGGACTTCGAGACGTTGAAGAGCGTCGGCGAACTGCTGAGCAAGCTCAGATCCTTCGTACCCACCCAGTGCAACCTGCACGAGTTCTCGCTCGCTCTGAAACAGCTGATGCTATTAGCGAACGATTTCGCGGAGTACTTGGAGAGCATCGACAACGACAGCCTGCGACACATCACCTTCTCGCTCATACAGTTCGCCAGCAGCATCCTGGACGTTCCCATCGAGGAGATGTTGGTACCGACCCGAGCGGTCCTGACGGAAGAAGACGAGACTCCAGCCGTGAACCTCATTCCCTTACAGGAAACCATCTCGTCCTTGCAGATCCTGCGCGATAACCTCGAGCAGAAGTCGATCATAGGCGAGCTCATCACCAATCTGAAAGACGTCGAGAAGGTACTGCTGAGGATCAGTCCAAGTACAGTCGAGGAGGCCGATAGCACAAACGAGATCTTGGACGCTCTGTGTTTCGCCATCGAGTCCGTCGTCCTGGGGGAAGCATCAAGCCTACCGGAAGAACTCGAGGACTTGTCCCCCTTCCTGAGCTCCCTAGTCGAGCTCACTTCGCTATCGAAACCGCTCAAGAGCACTTGCGAAGTCCTCAACGACATTGTACGAAGCAAGAAGGCCGAAAACGTCGTGGTAGGTCGTATATCCGAACAACTCACAAAGACAGCGGAACTGCTGCCAGAGTTCAAGAAGAAATCTATCGTCGTAGGAAGCCTCCAGAAGGCAATACGCGCAATACAGAGCGAGACCGGAGTCTCCTTAGGGAAATACATGGACATGGGCATACTAGAGGAGGCCCTTGTGGAGTTGAACTCGAACTTGGAAGGAGCCAGTTTCGCTACGGTGGTGGAGATCCTGAATCCGATGCTCGACGAGTTCTACAAGCAAATGGGAGAATCAGAAATACCAGCGGAAGCCAAGGAATTGGTCATGGAGGAGATTAAATACGTACATTACATCATCAACGAGTGTCTCGAAGATGACAATATCGACGAGAAACGAGCGCAGCAAGAAAAACCAGGAGCCCCAGACAAATTACTTGGTTCTGAAGCAACAGTAGGGGACTTGCCCAAAACAGAAACTAAATATACCGAAATAGACGTGGTACCTACAGAACCACTTGAAGCACTAAATCTAGACGGATTAAACCAAGAAAAAATCGAGACAAGTAAAACAGAGGACGTAATAAAAGAAATTACTGAACTGTCAAAACCAGACGAGTTATTAAAAGAAACGATTGAAACAATGAAAACAGAAGAAGCAGCACAGGAAATTACTGAACTGCCGAAAGCAGAAGAGTCGCTAAAAGAAACGATTGAAACAATGAAAGCAGAGGATACATTTAAAGAAGTATCTGATACATCACAAACAGCTGAGACTCTTGAAAAACGTATTGAACCATCAAAAGCAGAAGACTCTCCTCAAGAAACAAAATTAGATGAACCCCCTAAAGACACGTTTGAAACACCAAAAGCAGATGAGCTACATGAAAAAGCTATCGAAACATCGAAAGCAGACAAAGAGGCAGTTGAAAAATCAAAATCCGATGAGGCATCTAAAGTAGATGAGGCAGCTAAAGTAACAATTGAAGATGAGGCTATTAAAGCAACAGTTATGGTAACATCAGGAGCAGATGAGGTAATCGAAGGATCTGTCGAAATACCAAAAGCAGCCGACACGCTTGAAGGAACATTTGAAGCAGCAAAACCTGAGATGGCATCAAAGGAAGCAACTGAAGAAGCCCAAAAAGCACTAGACGAGAAAACTGAGGTAATACCAAAAACTCCTACAGAAGCAACTGAAGTGCCGGAGAAACCTGAGGATTCCACAGAAAAAGTTGAAGTAGAAGAAATTGTTCACGCGAAAGCAAATGAAGAAACAGTCATCGAGCGTAAAGAACCAATCGAAAAACCAGAATCAATTTCTGCAAAACCAACTGTAGCATCTGAAGAAAGCAAAATTACAACTGAAGTATCAGAAATATCTGCTGTTACAACAGATACAGGTGAAAAGCAAGCTAGTCCAGAAACAGACGAAACACTGGAAAAAACTCTCATAGGAATAACTGAAAAACTTGAAGAACTCAAAGAAACAACTGAAGTTTCAGAAAAACCTGCTATTCCGGGAGACACAGTCGAACCGTTATCTGCCCCAGTAGAGAAAACTGAAACACTCTCAGAACCAATGAAAGACACAGCTGAAGGTCGTGAAGTACTCAAAGAAGAGGCTACTGTTTCGGTAGACACAATCGAAAAACTAGTTGGACTAAGAGAAGGAATTCCAACACTAGATAGCGCTACAGCAGACGCAACTGACAAAACAGAAGAAATCAAAGATACTTCGACAGTTCCAGAAAAGACTGAATTAAAATTAGAATCAACAAAAGCACTTGATGCTTCAACAGAAGCTGCTGAACAGCCGATACCCCCACTTCCTCCTCTGAAGAATATGGGCAGCATTCAATCCAGATTGAACTCAATTATAAACCTAGCCGAAACCTCCCAAGACCTACCCTTCATCGAACTTATCTCTCACCTAAAAACCTTAGCGAGGAACCTCGTCGACCTCGAACGTGAACCAGAACCTAATAGAACCGAAGTGGATTCCACGCTCGGTATCCTCATCGAGACTCCCATGGAGAAAGAGGGGCGAATCCAAGATTCTGGACTCGTCCTGGAATGGTTGAAGTGCCTGATCGAAACTTTGAGCACGGCCTCGGCCCTGACTTCAGAAACAAGACGCACCTTAGACGATATCGATGTAGTGATAGACAACATAAGCGATCAGATCACTTCGGTGAAGATCAGCGATAAGAGCAAGGCGATGGAGAGTATGAGTAAGCTGCAGGGTACGACGATGAAGATACTAGAGAGCGATCTGAGCAACAAAGAGAAGCTATTGAACGAAGTGGAAAAATTGGTGAGTTTTGCGGAAAGTAGCGGAAATGAAGACGAGATTCTAACTTCCGTAGAATTCATCAACAACGCCATAGCCGAGTTGGTAGATGAAGCTCCAACTGGTCAAAATGTGGAGAATTTGATCACTTTTGCAGCTTCGATAAGTGAAGGTAGCGAGTTGTATCAATTACTAGGCAATGTTTCCTCTGTCGTTAAAGACGAGGTGAAAAACAAGACAAACAAGAAAATCGTACGTGACTTGAGCGCCAATTTGAGCGACCTGGCGGACATCTGCAAGAGCTACAAGAAAACAGACTGTAAGAAACTTCTTCCGGAAAACATGTCTTTTACCATCCCCTTGATACAAACTGATATCAGAGAGACAAATTTCGTTAACATACCCGAAAACGAAATGGGTTTCATCAAGAACTCCACTGAAATCCTGACAGTTCTAGCCCACTACATCACCCAAACAGATTTTAAAACCACCGACGAGATGACTACCGCTCTATCGTCCTTCATCGAGGCGAATCAACTGATCAGTCAGTTAGACGTGGTGAAACATATCCAACTCCTGCTCAACAAATCCGTTTTCTGCCTCAAAGACATCAAGAAGTGCGAGCTCGAAGAGACAAAAATCAGGCAGCAGAACGTCGAGGCAGTCTCAGAGGCCATACAGAAACTGGCGCAGAGCATCGCCGCAATAAGGTACAAGACCGTCGACAAGGAGAAGGTATTAGCGCTGCAAAAGTCGCTCTATCCCCTGCAACAAAACGTGACGGACCTCGTCGAGAGTCCCCTGGACGAGAGCGATTTCAAGTTCCTCGAGAACCTCACCAAGATCTTCGACGATGTCGACGCCTACGTCAACTCGATGCTGCAACCTAGCGAGAGCAACCTGGCTCAGAAACGACAAATCTTGATACTACTCGACATACTGAACAGGGCCTCCAACACGGTCTCGCAGAGATCAGGCCTCAAGCAGCTGACCGAGTCACTAAAGTCTTTCGTGGAGATCCTACCAGATACGGTACAGCAACTAGAGGCAGCGCATTCCGAGAAAGTAAAGGAGGTCATAGCTGAGAACTTATTCGGGGATCACGATGGTGCGTCCGAGAAACTCTTGGGGAATTTGGACGAGTTCTCGGAGAGATCGCGAGAATTTCTTGCGCCTCGAGAGACCGAGTTGATAAATCTGGTCAGAGCCTACGTTGAATCTGACAAGATCACCCCTGAAGAGAAACTGATGCAGGTACTAAATGATGACACGTCGGTTGCGGCTGCTATGAAACAAGTAGTCAATCGAGTACAAACGTCAAGGACAGAAGTTGTGAAATCCGAAGATGAAGCGAGGAAGGAAACATCAGAACTTTCTCCACAAGAAACTGTAATTGTGGCTAAAGCCGAAGAAGCAAAGGGTGACAGTAAGGATGTAGCAGAGGTTATTCCACAAGAATCAATTAAAGAAGAGGTAAAAGCTAAAGAAGAAGGTCCGAAGAAGGGAAGGACGGAAGCATCAGAAATTCCTCTGCAAGAAACTTCAATTAAAGAAGATGGGTCAAAGAAAGAAACGGACGAAGGTAAGGCAGAGACAGCAGAAATAACTCAGCAAGAAATTACAGTTCAAGACAAAACAATACCCGAAGAAGAACTAAAGAAAGAAAAAGAAGAAATCGTGGAACCAGAAGAGAAGAAAGATGTAACACAAATACCAACAGAATTATTAGACGATAAGCCAAGTGGAATTGAAACAACACCAACAGAAACGGCAGCACCCAAGGAAGAGGTAGAAGGAGAAAGTCAGCAAGACAAACCAAAAGACGAAAGACAAGTGCAAGAAGGAGAGCCTATGCAAATACTTCAAGAACCTAAAGTTATGGACAAACAATCGGAAGTAGACGTAGAAACTAAAACAGACGAACCAAGTACATCGAAACCTAAAATCGAAGAAACAACTTCGGAAACCCAATTACCCACAGAAGAAACCAAAAAAGCAGTCTCCCAAAAAGAAAAGTTGGAGATACAAGTACAAGCAGAAAAAGCGATCGAACAAGAACCAATCAGTTCTGAGGATGCAGAAAAGGTGCAAGTTGAAAAATTGAAACCCCAAGAAGAGGTTAAAGATGCAGAACAAGAAGTAGATGCTCCAGTAGAGGAATTGAATCTTCAAAAGTTGGAACAAGCACCAGTAAAACCAGAAACGAAGACTGAAACAAAAGAAGATGCAGTTCAACAACCTACGACATCCCAAGACGCAAAAGTTGATGAAACAATCCAGCCTGGAGGTATATCCCCACAAATCATCGACACCAAACACGCTGAAGACAAAAAAGAAGAGAAAGCCACGATAAACGAACACCAAATCGACTCGATCTCGACCAGCTTGTGCGTGATCAAAACTGTGATCGAATCCATGAACCAGAAATCTCTATCAGAAGAGAAGAAGGTCTCATTCGCTGACCTCAACAAAGCGCTTATCAAGGAACTGGGAGAAATCAAGAGCAGAAACTGGGAATACGACACCGGCGAGGAGTTGAGGGCCGTCGGCACAGTTAACGACACACTGAAGACGTTGGAGACTTTCCTCAAAAACCAAGATGGAGCGCCGACCATAGAAGTGGTCAAGAAAGTCGTCGAAGATTTACGGCTCGCCGTGGTGGTGCTATCGAAAGATTCGCCGATCAAACAAAACCTGGAGAGCTTAGAGGAGACCATCAAAAACGTCGTCAACCTCGTCGAATATGCACCGACAGAGGAAGAAATCAAACTCAAACTTGAGACCTCCGTGCAAAACTTAGCCGAGAAATTGCAGAAACAGAACGTGCCTGGCGCCCAAAGTTTAATCGATCAAATAAGCAACGCCGTCAAACAGATCACAGTCAAACACAAATCAGAGTTCGATATCTTAGATTTCGTCGAAGAGTGCCTCATTGAGACGTACAAACTCGAGGAATGCAAATACTTTCCCGCATCGGAACCGCACACGAAACTCATCCAGAAACGGCAAGACCTCGAAGACCTCATCTCCATCGTTGGCCACGAATCTAGCATCGGGCTCCTCATCGAAAAAGTGACGGAGCTCATAACCGCTACGACCACCCCGGAGAGACCCGACGAGAGGACCGAATGCGTCCAGTTGGAGACGTTACAGGCCTCCCTGCAACTCCTCCAGGAGACGGTCTGCTCCCGCGAGACCAAGACCGGCAGGCACCAGAAACTTGGGGCTGACCTGCAGCGACCGGTCACGAACCTGCAGTTCGTCGCCGGGAGCGTCGTGGAAGACAAGAAGGGCGAGCTGACGAAGGACGACCTGCACCTCATCGAGATGGCGAACGAGGTCATTGTTAAATTGGCTGGGATAGTTGGAAAGGTCGAGGAAGTCGCTCCCTCGGGACTGGTGGAGGTCGCGGAGGCGTACCTGGTTGAGCTCAAGGTGCTGCAGGCGAGCATTAACCAGGAGTCGCTCGTCAAGGACCTCGTGGAACCTCTCGGAGATATCGTTAAAGCCATCGAGAAGTTAATAGAACGAACGATATCAGCTAGGGAAATAAGCGTAGCCAAAGTTGGAGAAGCGTTGACCAACCTCAACAAATCGCTCCGACAACTGGAGGAAATTACAATTGGACCCATTCCGCAGAAAGTCCAAGCTGACAATCTCAGGGAACCAATACAAGCGCTTATATCACTTACCGAGGCAGTAGACAAAGAGAACTTCCCCGAGAAAAGCATAAAAAAGATCGAAGTTTTAACTCAGGTAATCAAGGACTTAAGCTGCAACGCATCCGAAGACACCATATCGAAGCTGTCAGTTCTAACAGCCGAATTCGACGAGTCTCAACCAGAATCCAACATACTGAAACAAGCTTCGGAAATACAAAAAACACTACAGCTCATCATAACGCGACAATCGTCGCCTTTGATGAGTCTAAACCGAAACCTCACAGACTTCATCAAGTTCTCCGATGAGATCCCAAAGGGAGCTCCAGGTAACCTCGATCTCCTACTGGACCTCACGATCCCTCTCCAAGCACTCCAATCAACCGTTCAAGATATTATTTTGAGCGAAATACCCGAGAGCGAGGTCGGCACGTTACAAGAGATCCAAACCTGCTTCGACGCTCTTTGTAATAACAAAGACAGCTTATCGAAATTCTTGAAATCTTTGACAGCGCTTCAGAACAAACTTATAAGTGTCAGTATGAGAGCGGTGCTAATGGGTCAGCAGGAGAAGGAAACGTCGGTTCTTCAGAAACTGCTGAAGCCGTTGGATCAGTTGAGCAAGACTATAGTCAAGCTTGAGAATAAATTAAATCAGAGAGCGACTTTGGATCGCACAACCAGAAAATTGGTCCAAAATTGCCAAGTCTTTAACGACGGTTGCAGGGAAAAATTACCAGCGATATCAAACTCACTTATAGACATCTCAGACAAAGTCAGCAATGCCGATTTCAAAAGACCTGAGGAAGTCCTCCAAGCTATCGAAAAAGAGATTACGACCTTACTGGAAGCCACAGAGAGCGCTATAGTAGAACATTCCTCGTCTATTCCACTGGCTGATAACTTGAGACGCTTGAAGCTAGCTTGTAACGTCGCCTTGAACACCACCACGGAAAACATCGACATGATCGTCTTGTACGAACTGAACGATTGCATCAGAACGGTAGCGAAAACAGTTTCGACCGTACCGATTTCGGCACAGGAACTAACTGAAGAGTCCTTACAAGACGTGAAAACAGCACTGGGAGACCTCCAGCAGCTAATCGTCGAAGAGAACGTGGAACCAACAGCAGATTTAGCATCGGTGCTCGACATCTACCAGCCCATAGCTTCGCTAGAGGAAATCCTCTACGAGAACGCGACCGGGGTAACCGATAAAAATCAACTCGAATGTCTGGCGGCGGTGAAGATATCGCTCCAAAAACTAACTACTGTTGTGGTCACCTTAATGAAATCGGCGCAGAAGATCGAAGTGAGCGACGTGGAGAAGGCAGCTGCGAAAGAAGCCAAAACTAGCCTGAGGGAAATCATTGAAAGGCGACACGAAGAGGCCGAGAAGTTGTGCATCGAGGAACCCGTCCGAGCTCTTATCGCAAAATTGGACACATTTACCGACGACAGTAAACTACAAGCCATCGAAGACCTGACGAGACATATCAACACAGCTAAAAACGCCAAAGAAAATATAAAACACGAACTAATAGAACCAATAGCATTTTTAATAGAATCATTAGAAACTTTGACCAGAGTCGCTAAAGAGGAAGTTGTGGAATATCATCAGTTACTAGCACAGCAGAGAGACATTTTAGAGAAAATCTCCACAAAACTTCTTGACGAGGAAAAATCTACGCAACTACTTCAGGACCTCTTAAAGAATTCCGATGAAATCGTAGAGCGCTTGGTTTCCGATCCAATTTTATCCAGCCTATGTGAACCTGTTAAATTCCTTCAGATGGTGCTGCGAGACATCATACAGAAGAAACTAAAAGCAAAAACGGCAGAAGAAGTAAAAGTCGAGATGGTGGAAACGCAAGATATTAACAAAAAAACAGATGTAGCCCAAGATGAAACTTCGGAACAAAAGGAGGCCGAGAGCACCATCGGAATTTCGACAGAGGCACAAGAACCAAAACTAGAGAAAGCACAGGAAGCAATAAAAGCAGTGAGCTCAGATGAAATAAAGACTAAAGTAAAAGAGGAACCAGTAAAACAAGATGACGCAAAGCAAGTAGCTAAAGAGGAAGCGAAAGAGGTTTCGCAGACTGCAGAAGCAGATATTGCGCAAGATTTAAAACGAGAAGTACAAGTAGAAGAACTTAAACAAGATCTAAAAGAGGAATCAAAAGAAACAAAACCAGAGGATGGAAACGAAATCAAAGAAGAGCTTGGAAAGGGGTCTGTGGAGCCTAAAATAGAAGCAATTAAATCGGTAGAGGAAGAAATTACAACAAGAGCAGAGAAGGAAGAGATAAAATTAGAAACGAAGAAAGAAGTAAAAAACGACGTTGAACAGGATGTCAGAGAGGTAAGCAAAGAAGAAATAAAAGAAATAACAGCAGTTGGCAAAGATGAACAGGAAAAAATGCAAGAACCACAGTTAATGGCAGTAATAGAGGAATTGAAGCATAAAACTGAAGATAAGGGAAAACAGGACGCAGAAGCAATAGAAAAACAGGCAGAAGTGGCTACTGAAGAAGAAGTGAAGCGGGAAGAAGCAAAAGAAGTAATTATAGAGGAAGTAAAAGGAGTAGAGTCACAGGAGGAAACGGTAGAAGTGAAAACTGAGGAAGGCAAAGATAAATCGGAAATAAAAGTAGAGGAGGCCAAGGAAGATGTAGTAAAGCAGGGCTTAGCTGATGCAGTAGAATTTAAAGAAGAAATAGAAAAAGGAAAAGAGATTGAAAAGGAACCCGATGAAGTCAGGAAAGATTTAGCGGCTATTGAAGTTATGACTGAATCTGTTATGATTTTAAACGCAGAAATCAAACAACTGGGAGTTACTACAAGAGACTTAGCAACCTCAGCGCAACAAGGCGTTTTATCTCTATTGCACTTGCTGCAACCCCTGTCAGAACTATCAGCAGATTTACAGGAATTAAGGAAAATGCCAGTGGGGAGTACACAAGACATAACTAACGAGCAAGTGCAAGAAATTGCTGTATTCGCTGAAAGTCTCGTCAAACTTGCGGCTATAGTTATAAAAATAGAAAACGCATTAACCAAACCAGAGATATCAACTCAGGTTTCAGTTGAGCTCAAAGAAGCACTTATCTGCGTTACAGGAAGTATCGAGAGAATTAGGCAAGAATTGCCAACAGAGCAATATCTTAAAGAACTTCATGCACCTCTGGATAAACTTGGTGCGAAAATAACTGAGATAGAACAAAGCCTAGAAGTAACCGTTGAACCAAAAATCAAGAAGCAGGAAGGTGAAGATAAACCCAGAAAGGACGTTGCTGCTGCACAAGCCATGGCTGAATCTGTCAACATATTAAGAACAGAGATTAAGCAATTAGAAGCTGCAACTAAAGATGTGTCCGTTCCAGCTCAACAAGGCGTAATTTCAGTATTGAATATTACAGAACCACTAGCTGAATTGTCAGCTAGCTTACAGGAATTGCAGAAAACGCCCGCCGAATCTGCTTCAGATATTTCTGCTGAACAAGCACAGCAAATTGTATCTTTGACTAATGATTTAGTAAAACTCGCATCTGTTGTTATAAAAGTGGAGAATGCGCTAAATACACCTGAGATCTTGGAGCAAGTCAAATCCGAGCTGCAACAAGCGCTGTCTTTAGTGAAACAAGATATCGTTCAGGTATCTCAAGAAGTACCCAAAGAGCAATATCTTAAGGAACTGCAAGCACCTCTGGATAAGCTTGCTGCTAAAATATCTGAGATGGAACAAATCATTGAAGTACCAGTTGAACTAAAAGAGGAAAAGCAAAAAGCAGAAGTACAAGATGAACCCAGGAAGGATGCTGCTGCTGTACAAGCTATGGCTGAATCTGTTAACATTTTGAGCATGGAGGTGAAACAATTAGAAGCTGTAACTAAGGATATGTCCGTTCCAGCTCAACAAGGCGTACTATCAATATTGAATATTACAGAACCACTAACTGAATTGTCAGCTAGCTTACAAGAACTGCAGAAAACACCTGCTGAAACTACTTCAGATATTTCTGCTGAACAAGCTCAGCAAATGGTATCTTTGAATGATGATTTAGTGAAACTCGCATCTGTTGTTATAAAAGTGGAGAATGCGCTAAATAAACCTGAGACCTTGGAGCAAGTCAAACCCGAGCTAAAACAAGCGTTGTCTTTAATGAAACAAGATATCGTTCAGGTATCTCAAGAAGTACCCAAAGAGCAATACCTTAAGGAACTGCAAGCACCTCTGGATAAAATTGCTACGAAAATATCTGAGATAGAACAAAGCATTGAAGTACCAGTTGAACAAAAAGAGGAAAAGCAAGAAGCACAAGTACAAGATGAACCCAGGAAGGATGCTGCTGCTGTACAAGCCATGGCTGAATCTGTCAACATTTTGAGCACTGAGGTTAGGCAATTAGAAGCTGCAATTAAAGATGTGTCCGTTACAGCTCAACAAGACGTACTATCAGTATTGAATATTACAGAACCACTAGCTGAATTGTCAGCTAGCTTACAGGAATTGCAGAAAACACCTGCTGAATCTGCTTCAGATATTTCTGATGAACAAGCTCAGCAAATTGTATCTTTGACTGATGATTTAGTGAAACTCGCATCTGTAGTTATAAAAGTGGAGAGTGCGCTAAATAAACCTGAGATGTTGGAGCAAGTCCAACCAGAGCTAAAACAAGCACTGTCTTTAGTGAAACAAGATATCGTTAAGGTATCTCCAGAATTACCCAAACAGCAATATCTTAAGGAAATTCAAGTACCTCTGGATAAACTTGCTGCGAAAATAAGTGAGATGGAACAAATCATTGAAGTACCAGTTGAACAAAAAGAGGAAAAGCAAGAAGCACAAGTACAAGATGAACCCAGGAAGGATGCTGCTGCTGTACAAGCTATGGCTGAATCTGTCAACATTTTGAGCACGGAGGTTAAGCAACTAGAAGCTGCGACTAAAGATGTGTCCGTTCCAGCTCAACAAGGCGTACTTTCAGTACTGAATATTACAGAACCACTAGCTGAATTGTCAGCTAGCTTACAGGAATTGCAGAAAACACCTGCTGAATCTGCTTCAGATATTTCTGCTGAACAAGCTCAGCAAATGGTATCTTTGACTGATGATTTGGTGAAACTCGCATCTGTTGTTATAAAAGTGGAGAATGCGCTAAATAAACCTGAGATTTTGGAGCAAGTCCAACCAGAACTGAAACAAGCGTTGTCTTTAGTGAAACAAGATATCGTTCAGGTATCTCAAGAAGTACCCAAAGAGCAATACCTTAAGGAACTGCAAGCACCTCTGGATAAGCTTGCTGCTAAAATATCTGAGATGGAACAAATCATTGAAGTACCAGTTGAACAAAAAGAGGAAAAGCAAGAAGCAAAAGTACAAGATGAACCCAGGAAGGATGCTGCTGCTGTACAAGCCATGGCTGAATCTGTCAACATTTTGAGCACGGAGGTTAAGCAATTAGAAGCTGCAACTAAAGATGTGTCCGTTCCAGCCCAACAGGGTGTACTTTCAGTATTGAATATTACAGAACCACTAGCTGAATTGTCAGCTAGCTTACAGGAATTGCAGAAAACACCTACTGAATCTGCTTCAGATATTTCTGCAGAACAAGCTCAGCAAATCGTATCTTTGACTGATGATTTAGTGAAACTCGCATCTGTAGTTATAAAAGTGGGGAGTGCGCTAAATAAACCTGAGATGTTGGAGCAAGTCCAACCAGATCTAAAACAAGCACTGTCTTTAGTGAAACAAGATATCGTTAAGGTATCTCCAGAATTACCCAAACAGCAATATCTTAAGGAAATTCAAGTACCTCTGGATAAACTTGCTGCGAAAATAACTGAGATGGAACAAATCATTGAAGTACCAGTTGAACAAAAAGAGGAAAAGCAAGAAGCAGAAGTACAAGATGAACCCAGGAAGGATGCTGCTGCTGTACAAGCTATGGCTGAATCTGTCAACATTTTGAGCACGGAGGTTAAGCAACTAGAAACTGCGACTAAAGATGTGTCCGTTCCAGCTCAACAAGGCGTACTTTCAGTACTGAATATTACAGAACCACTAGCTGAATTGTCAGCTAGCTTACAGGAATTGCAGAAAACACCTGCTGAATCTGCTTCAGATATTTCTGTTGAACAAGCTCAGCAAATGGTATCTTTGACTGATGATTTGGTGAAACTCGCATCTGTTGTTATAAAAGTGGAGAATGCGCTAAATAAACCTGAGATTTTGGAGCAAGTCCAACCAGAACTGAAACAAGCGTTGTCTTTAGTGAAACAAGATATCGTTCAGGTATCTCAAGTAGTACCCAAAGAGCAATACCTTAAGGAACTGCAAGCACCTCTGGATAAGCTTGCTGCTAAAATATCTGAGATGGAACAAATCATTGAAGTACCAGTTAAACAAAAAGAGGAAAAGCAAGAAGCAAAAGTACAAGATGAACCCAGGAAGGATGCTGCTGCTGTACAAGCCATGGCTGAATCTGTCAACATTTTGAGCACGGAGCTTAAGCAATTAGAAGCTGCAACTAAAGATGTGTCCGTTCCAGCACAACAGGGTGTACTTTCAGTATTGAATATTACAGAACCACTAGCTGAATTGTCAGCTAGCTTACAGGAATTGCAGAAAACACCTACTGAATCTGCTTCAGATATTTCTGCAGAACAAGCTCAGCAAATCGTATCTTTGACTGATGATTTAGTGAAACTCGCATCTGTAGTTATAAAAGTGGAGAGTGCGCTAAATAAACCTGAGATGTTGGAGCAAGTCCAACCAGAGCTAAAACAAGCACTGTCTTTAGTGAAACAAGATATCGTTAAGGTATCTCCAGAATTACCCAAACAGCAATATCTTAAAGAAATTCAAGTACCTCTGGATAAACTTGCTGCGAAAATAACTGAGATGGAACAAATCATTGAAGTACCAGTTGAACAAAAAGAGGAAAAGCAAGAAGCACAAGTACAAGATGAACCCAGGAAGGATGCTGCTGCTGTACAAGCTATGTCTGAATCTGTCAACATTTTGAGCACGGAGGTTAAGCAACTAGAAACTGCGACTAAAGATGTGTCCGTTCCAGCTCAACAAGGCGTACTTTCAGTACTGAATATTACAGAACCACTAGCTGAATTGTCAGCTAGCTTACAGGAATTGCAGAAAACACCTGCTGAATCTGCTTCAGATATTTCTGCTGAACAAGCTCAGCAAATGGTATCTTTGACTGATGATTTGGTGAAACTCGCATCTGTTGTTATAAAAGTGGAGAATGCGCTAAATAAACCTGAGATTTTGGAGCAAGTCCAACCAGAACTGAAACAAGCGTTGTCTTTAGTGAAACAAGATATCGTTAAGGTATCTCAAGAAATACCCAAAGTGCAATACCTTAAGGAACTGCAAGCACCTCTGGATAAACTTGCTGCGAAAATATGTGAGATGGAACAAAGCATTGAAGTACCAGTTGAACAAAAAGAGGAAAAGCAAGAAGCACAAGTACAAGATGAACCCAGGAAGGATGCTGCTGCTGTACAAGCTATGGCTGAATCTGTCAACATTTTGAGCACGGAGGTTAAGCAACTAGAAGCTGCGACTAAAGATGTGTCCGTTCCAGCTCAACAAGGCGTACTTTCAGTATTGAATATTACAGAACCACTAGCTGAATTGTCAGCTAGCTTACAGGAATTGCAGAAAACCCCCGCCGAATCTGCTTCAGATATTTCTGCTGAACAAGCTCAACAAATCGTATCTTTGACTGATGATGTAGTAAAACTCGCATCTGTAGTTATAAAAGTGGAGAATGCGCTCAATAAACCTGAGATGTTGGAGCAAGTCCAACCAGAGCTGAAACAAGCATTGTCATTAGTGAAAAAAGATATCGTTAAGGTATCTCAAGAAGTACCCAAACAGCAATATCTTAAGGAACTGCAAGCACCTTTGAATAAGCTTGTTGCAACAATAACTGAAATAGATGATAACCTAGGAGAGTTAACGAAGCAGAAACAAGACGAAAATAGAAAAGATGTTGCAGCTGTCAAAACCATAGCTGAATCGGTTGACATCTTAAGCGAGGAAGTAAAACAATTACAAGCTGCAAGTAAAGATGTGTCAGTGCCTGTACAACAAGGCGTTTTGTCTGTAACAGAAATCGCAGAACCGTTATCCAAACTATCGAAAGATTTGCACGTCTTGCAGAAAAGTCCTACCGGGTCCACCGATGATATCACCAAAGAACAAGCTGACCAGATAGTTTCTCTTTCTGACGATATCATAAAACTAGCCGCAATTGTTATTAAAGTAGAAAACGCAATTAGTAAACCGGAGATTGTTCACCAACTTCAACCGGAGCTACAGAAAGCGCTACATTGCGTAAAGGAAAACATTGTTAAAGTAACCCAGGAATTACCTAAGGAACAATTCCTTAAGGACTTACAGGTACCAATGGAGAAACTTACAGCTAAAATTACGGAATCGGAACAAAAGTTAAGAGTTGAAGCAGATGATGTAAAAGATCACGTAGAAGTGAAGAGTGAAGAAGAAAGAAGAGATATAGCAGCCGCTAAAGCCATATCTGAATCCGTCAGTATTTTAAATACAGAAATTAAACAATTGCAGGCTTCCATTAAAGATGTGTCAGTTTCCCCTTACCAGGCCGTTTTATCTATGTTGGATATTACAGGACCTTTATCCGAACTATCTTCAAATTTACAAGAACTACAAAAGGCTTCCACAGAATCACTTCAAGACATCACCGAGAATCAAGCCCAACAAATAGCGTGCCTTAACGACAATATGGTAAAACTTGCTTCAGTTGTTATAAAGGTGGAAAACGCGCTCAATAAACCAGAAATTGTTGGACAAATTAAACCTGAGCTAAAGGCAGCGCTGTGTTCAATAAAACAAGATTTAATTACAATCACACAAGAAATACCAAAAGAGCAGTATCTTAAAAAGTTGCAAGTTCCTCTAGATAAACTTGCAGCAAAAATTACTGAAATGGAAGAAAAAGTAGAAAAGGTTCAGAAGGAGGATAAAGTCAGGAAAGACGTCGCTGCTGTTAAAGATGTAGCTGAATCTGTTAACATTTTAACTGTCGAGTTGAAACAGTTAAAAGCCACCGCAGTGCAAGATGTATCAGCTCCAGCTCAGCAAGGTGTACTATCAGTGTTAGAAATTACAGAACCACTTACAGAGTTATCTTCCAATTTGAAAAAACTGCAGATAAGTTCACCCGAGTCTGCTCAAGATATTACAGATAAACAAGCTCAAGAAATTGCTTCTCTTGCTGAGAACTTAGTAAAACTCGCATCTGTAATTATAAAGGTAGAGAATGTGGTAAACAAACCTGAGATCTTGGAGCAAGTTCCACCGGAACTGATACAAGCGCTATCATTTGTTAAGCAAGGTGTCATTAACGTGTCCCAAGAAGTTCCCAAAGAACAATTCCTTAAGACTCTAGAAGCGCCATTGAATAAACTTGCTGCGAAAATCAGTGAAATAGAAAAAAGAATAGAAATACCAGATGAGCAAACGAAGGCAAAGCAAGAAGCTGCGGCACCAGATAAACAAAGGCAAGATGTTGCTGCTGTACAAGCAATGTCTGAATCCGTACACCTATTAAGTTCTGAGGTTAAACATCTAGAAGCTGTACTTAAAGATTCGTCCATTTCAGCTCAACAGGGAGTCCTTTCGGTATTGGATATTACAGAACCACTAGATGAATTATCAGCTAATTTGCACGAATTGCAGAAAACGTCAGCCGAATCCGCTGAAGACATTTCTGGAGAACAAGCTCAGGAAATTGCTTCTTTGACTGAAAACTTAGTGAAACTTGCATCTGTTGTTATAAAAGTGGAGAACGCGGTAAATAAACCTGAAATTTTGGAAAAAGTTCAACCGGAATTACAACAAGCACTGTTAGTATTAAAACAAGATATTGTCAAGGTATCTCAAGAGATACCCAAAGAGCAGTATCTTAAAGAACTAAAATCACCTCTGGATAAACTAGGTGCTAAAATAACGGACATGAGTGAGAACATAGGAAAGGCAATCCAGGAGAAACAAGACGAAAATAGAAAAGACGTGGCTGCTGTCAAAACCATAGCTGAATCTGTTGATATTTTATGCGAAGAAGTGAAACAATTACATGCTGCCAGTAAAGATGTGTCAGTGCCGGTACAACAAGGCGTTTTATCTGTAATAGAAATTGCAGAACCATTATCCAAACTATCTGAAGACTTGCATGAATTGCAGAAAAGCCCTACCGGGTCTAGCGAGGACATCACCAAAGAACAAGCAGAGCAAATAGTTTCTCTTTCTGACGACCTCATAAAGCTTGCCGCAGTTGTTATTAAAGTAGAAAACTCAATTAGAAAACCTGAGATTGTCCATCAACTTCAACCAGAGTTACAAAGAGCGCTACATTGCATCAAGGAAGATATTATTAAAGTAACCCAGGAATTGCCTAAGGAGCAATACCTCCACGGCTTAGAAGTACCAATGGCAAAACTTGCAGCTAGAATTACAGAATCGGAACAAAAATTAGGCGTAGTCGCAGATGAAGTAAAAGATCACATAGAAGTAAAGGATGAAGAAAGGAGAGACGTAGCAGCTGTTAAAGCTATAGCTGAATCAGTTAGTATTTTAAATACCGAAGTTAATCAGTTGCAAGCTTCCATTAAAGATGTATCAGCATCACCTCACCAGGCCGTTTTATCAATGTTAGACATTACGGAGCATTTGTCTGAACTATCTACGAATTTACAAGAACTACAAAAAACTTCCACGGAATCGCTTCAAGACATCACCGAGAATCAAGCTCAAGAAATAGCTTGCCTTAACGACAATATGGTAAAACTTGCTTCAGTTGTTATAAAGGTGGAAAATGCGCTCAATAGGCCAGAAATTGTTGAACAAATTAAACCTGAACTGACAGCAGCGCTGTCTTCAGTAAAAGTAGATTTAATTAGAGTCTCACAGGAGATACCTAACGAGCAATACCTTAAAGAGTTACAAGTTCCTCTAGATAAACTTGCAGCAAAAATTACTAAAATAGAACAAAAAGTTGAAAAGGCACAAAAGGAGGATAAAGTCAGGAAAGACGTCGCTGCTGTTAAAGAAGTAGCTGAATCTGTCAACATTTTAACTGCCGAATTGAAACAGTTGAAAGCAACCGCAGTACAAGATGTATCAACTTCAGCCCAGCAAAGTGTTCTATCAGTGTTGGAAATTTCTGAACCACTTACAGAGTTATCTGCTAGTTTGGAAAACCTACAAAAAAGTTCTGTTGAATCAGCTCAAGATATTACAGATGATCAAGTTCAAGAAATTGCTTCTCTAGCAGAGCATATTGTCAAACTAGCCACTGTTGTTATAAAAATTGAAGATTCATTACATAACCCAGAAGCATTACAACAAGTGCAACCTAATGTAAAGCAAGCACTGTCTTCAGTTAATCAAGGTGTACTTAAAGTATCCCAAGGAGTGAATAAACAGCATTATCTTAAAGAACTGAAAGCGCCTCTGGACAAGTTGGCTGCGAAAATAACACAAATGGAAGAAAAAATGGAGGACCTATCAGTTGAAGAAGAAAGAATGAAACAAGACAAAGCTCGAAAAGATTTAGCTGTTGCACAAATAATAACTGAATCTGTAAACATACTAAACACCGAAGTTAAACAGTTGGAAGCTGTAACTAAAGATGTTTCAGCTCCAGCTCAACAAGGCATTGTATCAACGTTGGATATAACGGAACCTATTGCAGAATTGTCTGCCACTTTACAAGAACTACAGAAAGCTTCAAAAGAGTCTGCTCAACACATTACTGATGATAAAGCACAAGAAATTTCTTCTCTAGCTAAAAATCTAGTTAGTCTAGCTTCAGTTGTAATAAAAGTCGAAAATACAGCGAACAAACCTGAGATTGTAGAACTAGTTAAACCAGAATTAAAACAAGCAATATCATTGGTTAAAGAAAATATTGCGAAAGTAACCCAGGAAGGCCCTAAAGAACAATACTCTAAGGAATTACAAATACCTTTGGACAAGTTGGCAGCAAAAATTGCCGAAATGGAGGAAAAAATAGAAAGAGTGGAAGCAAACAGGAACGATATCGCTGTCGTAAAAATTCTGGAAGAATCTGTTAACATTTTAAATAATGAAATGAACCAATTGAAAACTACCTCTACCAACTTACCCGTTACGACCCAACAAGGCGTATTATCGTTATTAGATATTTCAGAAACTCTAAATGAACTATCAGCTGATCTACATAATTTGCAGAAAACTCCCCAACATCCTATTCAAGACATTACTGACAAAGAAACAAGCGAATTCGCTTCACTTGGCGATAACCTAGTCAAACTTGCCTCTGTTGTCATCCAAGTAGATAACGCAATAAGCAAACCAGATATCATAGACCAACTTAGACCAGAATTGAAGAGAGCATTGCTTTTAGTGAAAGCTGATGTACAAAGAGTTTCGCAACAAGTTTCTGAAACTAGAAAGCTACAGGAATTGGAATTACCTTTGAAAAAACTGACTGCCGAAATTACTAAGATCGAAGAAAAGCTAGCGGCAGAGGAAGTCAAAGTCGAAAAAGCAACAACCGACAAAGAAGACGAGAAAGAAACCAAGAAAACCAAAAAGAAAAAGAAAAGTCCCACCAAAGACGTCCCTAGGCAAGACAAAACTATATTGATTGCGATAAGCGAACCCCTTGTCCAGTTAAATAACAACTTAAAACGTTTAGAAATTCAAGTAAAGAAACTCGCAAGTAAAGAAGCTGTGCTATCTATTATAGCAATATCAGAAACAGTATCAAATTTATTAGACGCAGTTCAAAATTTGGAACAAAAACCTGCCGAGAAACATAACGACATCAATGCTGAACAGGGCAAAACGATCGCCACGATAATAAATCCTCTCACTGAACTCAAAGCAATCATTGTTAAGATCGAAAAGGCTATCAACGAACCTAAAATACTTGAGACTATCAAGCCTGAATTAAAACAATCGTTAAAAGTAACTAAAACATCTCTGGAAAATGTTGCAACGGAAATTTTAACGATTGAGCAATTATTGGAATTGAATACTCCTATTCACAAATTAGCCGAGAGTATGAGTCGAGTCGAGAAAGAATTGGGATCAAAACTAAGGCACGATGTAGCTGCTTTGAAAGCTATAGCAGAACCCGTGATCACATTAAGCACGGAAATTAAACAGTTAAGGATCAAGAGCAAGATTCTTGAAGTTTCACCGCAACAAGGGGTGTTGTCAGTTCTCGAAATCGCAGATACGTTATCGGACCTTAACGACGCTATCCGAGAACTGGAAGGCGCCCCCGCCGAGACAATCGAAGATATAAACCAGGAACAATCTCAGAAAATTGCCTCAGTCGCAAAGGATATATTAGCCCTGACGTCTGTCGTAGTTAAAGTCGAAAACATAATAACTAAACCAACAGAGTTGGATGTGACTAAACCAGAATTGCAGAAAGCTCTAGCGGCAGTAAAAGTATCTGTACAAATTGTTACACCGGACATATCCAAAGCACAGCACCTCAAACAACTTAGCCTTCCACTTGAAAAGCTATCAGCAAAAATCAGTGAGATAGAAGAAAAACTGGAAAAGAAAGAAGTGAAGCCCAGAAATGATAAAGTCGCTTTAGAAGCCTTACTTCAACCAGTAGCAAACGTTTGCAATGAAGTAAAACAACTGAAGCTAAAATTGAACGATGTCACGACTCCGGCACAACAAGCCGTATTATCTATAACCGAAATTGATGATACACTTTCCGAACTTTCTGCTACCGTCCAGAAACTGCAACAAGCACCAAATGAACAAGTTAATGATATTAGTACTGAACAAATGCAGAACATATCCTCACTTGCTGAGCCTCTAGAGAAGTTATCGTCGTTAATTGTTAAAGTAGAAGCTGCTGTCAATAAACCGAAGGAATTGGAAGTAATGAAGCCTAAACTGCAAAAAGCTGTAGCTGCTATTACCGAAAACTTCATGAAAGTAACACCAGAGTTAGCACAAGTACAACATCTCCAAGAACTAAATGTCCCGCTCGAAAAACTTACAGCTAAAATTAGCGAGATACAAGAGAAGTTGGAAAAGAAAGAAGTGAAGCCCAGAAAAGATACAACCGCTTTGGAAGCCTTACTTCAACCAGTAGTAAATGTATGCAATAAAGTAAAACAACTGAAGCTGAATCTGAAAGACGTCACGACTCCGGCACAACAAGCTGTGTTATCTATAACCGAAATTGCTGATACACTTTCTGAACTTTCCTCTACCATCCACAAACTGCAACAAACACCAACTGAAGACGTTAAAGACATTAATACGGATCAAATGCAGAACATATCCTCACTTGCTGAGCCTCTAGAGAAGTTGTCGTCGTTAATTGTGAAAGTAGAAGCTGCAGTCAACAAACCGAAGGAATTGGAAGTAATAAAGCCTAAACTGCAAAACGCTGTAGCTGCCATAATCGAAAATGTCATGAAAGTATCACCAGATTTAGCCAAAGTACAACATCTACAAGAACTAAATGTCCCGCTCGAAAAACTTACAGCTAAAATTAGCGAGATACAAGAGAAGTTGGAAAAGAAAGAAGTGAAGCCCAGAAAAGATACAACCGCTTTGGAAGCCTTACTTCAACCAGTAGTAAATGTATGCAATAAAGTAAAACAACTGAAGCTGAATCTGAAAGACGTCACGACTCCGGCACAACAAGCTGTGTTATCTATAACCGAAATTGCTGATACACTTTCTGAACTTTCCTCTACCATCCACAAACTGCAACAAACACCAACTGAAGACGTTAAAGACATTAATACGGATCAAATGCAGAACATATCCTCACTTGCTGAGCCTCTAGAGAAGTTGTCGTCGTTAATTGTGAAAGTAGAAGCTGCAGTCAACAAACCGAAGGAATTGGAAGTAATAAAGCCTAAACTGCAAAACGCTGTAGCTGCCATAATCGAAAATGTCATGAAAGTATCACCAGATTTAGCCAAAGTACAACATCTACAAGAACTAAATGTACCGCTCGAAAAACTTACAGCTAAAATTAGAGAGATACAAGATAAGTTGGAAAAGAAAGAAGTGAAGCCGAGAAAAGATAAAACCGCTTTGGAAGCCTTACTTCAACCAGTAGTAAATGTATGCAATGAAGTAAATAAACTAAAGCTAAAACTACAAGACGTTTCGACTCCAGCACAACAAGCTGTGTTATCTATAACCGAAATTGCTGATACACTTTCTGAACTTTCTGGTACCATTCAGAAACTTCAACAAGCACCAACTGAAGAAGGTAAAGACATTACTACGGCACAAATGCAGAACATAACCTCACTTGCTGAGCCTCTAGAGAAGTTATCGTCGTTAATAGTTAAAGTAGAAGCTGCTGTCCACAAACCAAACGAATTGGAAGTAATTAAACCTAAACTGCAAAAAGCTGTAGCTGCTATAATCGAAAATGTTATGAAAGTAACACCAGAGTTAGCACAAGTACAACATCTACAAGAACTAAATGTACCGCTCGAAAAACTTACAGCTAAAATTAGCGAGATCCAAGAGAAGATGGAAAAGAAAGAAGTGAAGCCCAGAAAAGATAAAGCTGCTTTGGAAGCCTTAATTCAACCAGTAGCAAATGTATGCAATGAAGTAAAACAACTGAAGTTAAAATTGAAAGATGTCACGATTCCGGCACAACAAGCTGTGTTATCTATAACCGAAATCGATGATACACTTTCCGAACTTTCTGCTACCGTCCAGAAACTGCAACAAGTACCAAGTGAACAAGTCAATGATATTAGTACGGAACAAATGCAGAGCATATCCTCACTTGCTGAGCCTCTAGAGAAGTTATCGTCGTTAATGGTTAAGGTAGAAGCTGCTGTCAACAAACCGAAAGAATTGGAAATAATGAGGCCTAAACTGCAAAACGCTGTAGCTGCCATTACCGAAAACGTCATGAAAGTAACACCAGAGTTAGCACAAATACAACATCTCCAAGAACTAAATGTACCGCTCGAAAAACTTACAGCTAAAATTAGTGAGATCCAAGAGAAGATGGAAAAGAAAGAAGTGAAGCCCAGAAAAGATAAAGCTGCTTTAGAAGCCTTACTTCAACCAGTAGTAAATGTATGCAACGAAGTAAAACAACTGAAGCTGAAACTGAAAGATGTCACGACTCCGGCACTACAAGCTGTGTTATCTATAACCGAAATTGCTGATACACTTTCTGAACTTTCCTCTACCATCCAGAAACTGCAACAAACACCAACTGAAGACGTTAAAGACATTAATACGGAACAAATGCAGAACATATCATCACTTGCTGAGCCTCTAGAGAAGTTGTCGTCGTTAATTGTTAAAGTAGAAGCTGCTGTCAACAAAGCGAAGGAATTGGAAGTAATGAAGCCTAAACTGCAAAAAGCTGTAGCTGCTATAATCGAAAATGTCATGAAAGTATCACCAGATTTAGCACAAGTACAACATCTCCAAGAACTAAATGTACCGCTCGAAAAACTTACAGCTAAAATTAGTGAGATCCAAGAGAAGATGGAAAAGAAAGAAGTGAAGCCCAGAAAAGATAAAGTTGCTTTGGAAGCCTTACTTCAACCAGTAGTAAATGTATGCAATGAAGTAAAACAACTGAAGCTGAAACTGAAAGATGTCACGACTCCGGCACTACAAGCTGTGTTATCTATAACGGAAATTGCTGATACACTTTCTGAACTTTCCTCTACCATCCAGAAACTGCAACAAACACCAACTGAAGACGTTAAAGACATTAATACGGAACAAATGCAGAACATATCCTCACTTGCTGAGCCTCTAGGGAAGTTGTCGTCGATAATTGTTAAAGTAGAAGCTGCTGTCCACAAACCAAACGAATTGGAAGTAATTAAGCCTAAAATGCAAAAAGCTGTAGCTGCTATAATCGAAAATGTCATGAAAGTATCACCAGATTTAGCACAAGCACAACATCTCCAAGAACTAAATATACCGCTCGAAAAACTTACAGCTAAAATTAGTGAGATCCAAGAGAAGATGGAAAAGAAAGAAGTGAAGCCCAGAAAAGATAAAGCTGCTTTGGAAGCCTTACTTCAACCAGTAGTAAATGTATGCAATGAAGTAAAACAACTGAAGCTGAAACTGAAAGATGTCACGACTCCGGCACTACAAGCTATGTTATCTATAACCGAAATTGCTGATACACTTTCTGAACTTTCCTCTACCATCCAGAAGCTGCAACAAACACCAACTGAAGACGTTAAAGACATTAATACGGAACAAATGCAGAACATATCATCACTTGCTGAGCCTCTAGAGAAGTTGTCGTCGTTAATTGTTAAAGTAGAAGCTGCTGTCAACAAAGCGAAGGAATTGGAAGTAATGAAGCCTAAACTGCAAAAAGCTGTAGCTGCTATAATCGAAAATGTCATGAAAGTATCACCAGATTTAGCCAAAGTACAACATCTACAAGAACTAAATGTCCCGCTCGAAAAACTTACAGCTAAAATTAACGAGATACAAGAGAAGTTGGAAAAGAAAGAAGTGAAGCCCAGGAAAGATAAAACCGCTTTGGAAGCTTTACTTCAACCAGTAGCAAATGTTTGCAATGATGTAACGCAACTGAAGCTAAAACTACAAGACGTTTCGACTCCAGCACAACAAGCTGTGTTATCTATAACCGAAATTGCTGATACACTTTCTGAACTTTCTGGTACTATTCAGAAACTTCAACAAACACCAACTGAAGAAGTTAAAGACATTACTACGGAACAAATGCAGAACATAACCTCACTTGCGGAGCCTCTAGAAAAGTTGTCGTCGTTAATAGTTAAAGTAGAAGCTGCTGTCAATAAGCCAAAGGAATTGGAAATAATGCAGCCTGAACTAAAGCAAGCATTAGCCACTATTAAAGAAAACGTGCAGAAAATTACTCCAGAAGTGACAGAACGGCAACAATTAAAAGACCTTCAACTACCCCTTGAAAAACTATCAGCTAAAATCAGTAAAATAGAAGAAAGATTGGAACGGAAAGAAATGAAACCTAGACAGGACGTCCTTGTTATAAAATCACTGTCTGATAACGCACAAAAGTTAAACAATGAAGTATCGCGACTAAAAGTTAAAACTAAAGACTTACCTCAAGAAGGCACATTATCGGTACTTGAGATCGCAGAACCTGTTACAAAACTCATTATTAGTCTTCAAAGCTTACAAGAACCTGCAGAAGATATTGAAGATATAACTACTAAGCAAGCGCAGCTTTTCACCGCACTAAATGATCCATTATGTGAGTTATCTATTGTTTTATTTAGCCTTCAACAAGCACCTAGTAAACCAGAAACGTTTGAAACCGCAAAACCTGAGCTGAAAGCTGCCCTAGATGTCGTTAGAGATAACTTAGAAAAAATTGTGCAGGAAGTTCCTAAAGCTAGCTACTTAAACGAACTACAAATACCTTTTGATAAATTGACAACCGCTGTTGTACAAGTTATAGATAATTTGGAAAAGCAAGATCAACGCAAAAAAGACAGGAAGGATCTAACCGCACTTAAGGCAATAATTGAACCAGTCAAGAAACTAGATATGGAAATAAAGAAATTAAATATTCAAGACGTAGCTCCTGGAGTGTCAGAGTTAATTCAGCTCGCACAGCCGCTAGCAGCACTTACTACTACTCTCCAAGAAATGGAAAAAGGTCCAGAAGAAGAAACAAAAGATATAACCAGTAAACAATCTGGAAACATTTCTAAACTAGCTGAACCAATTTCTAAATTAACCGCAGTTATTGTTGGGATCGAAAGCAGTGCCAAACAAGCAGAAACATTTCAACTCACAAAACCTGAACTCAAGACAGCTTTAGAGGCTGTAAAATGTGAAATAGAAAAAGTAAACAAAGAAATTCCTAAGTCTCAATACTTGAAACAGCTCAGTGTGCCTCTGGGTAAGCTTACAGCTACAATTGAAGAGATAAAAGAAAACTTGGAAGCATTAAAGAAAGTGAAAGAACCTAGAAAGGATCTTACAGCGCTTAAAGCGATAATTGAACCCGTCCAAAGTTTGAGTACCGAAATAAAGAAACTGAAGGTCAAAGATGCCTCTCCGGGAGTTTCAGCCTTAGTTGAGCTTGTACAGCCCTCAACAGAACTTTCTTCTATACTTCAAGAAATGGAAAAGGGACCAAATGAAGGAGCTAAAGACATCACCAGCGCACAATCTGAAAACTTCTCCAAACTTGCTACTCCGATTTGTAAATTAACCTCAGTTATCGCTGCTATAGAGAGCAGTACGAAACCAGCAGAAATACTTGAACTTACGAAAACTGAGCTCAAGTCAACTTTACAGGCAGTAAAATCCGAGATTGAAAAAGTGAATAAGGAGATTACCGGATCTCAATACCTCAAACAACTTAGTGTACCTTTTAATAAACTCACAGCTGTGATCGAGCAAATTGAACAAACTTTGGAAAAACCAAAGCGAGATTTATCCTCCCTCAAGACTCTTATCGAAACAGTTGTCAGTCTATCAAATGACGTCAAACAACTCCAAATCAAAGCTAAAGATACTCCTATCCGAGGAGTTCTGTCGATAGTAGAAATATCTGAGCCTCTGTCAGTCTTTTCCGCCTGCCTTCAAGAAATAGACACAAGTCCTCCTGAAGATATCACAACAGCAGATGCTGAAAATCTAGCTACACTTGGGGAACCCTTAGCCAAACTGTCTACAGTTATGGTCGCTATGAAAAATTCACTAAGGAAACCTCAGAAACTTGAAACTATCAAACCCGAGTTGAAGAAAGCGTTGGAAGAAACTAAACTTAAGTTGTCAACAGTTGTCTCCAAAACAAAGCCTCTTGAAAAATCTATCCAAACTTTGGAATCCAGCATATCCCAGGTAGAAGAAAAACTTAACGTTCCCGACGTAACTCCTGCGTTAGATTCTATCAACAAGTTAAGTATTGAATTGGCCCAACTTGAAACCGTATCCAAAAATGTTCCGTTATCTACCAAAGGCATTGTTTCAATTTCACAGTTATCGCAAGACCTCTCTGTCTTATCCGATAATGTGAAATTAACTAAAACCGAAGATGTGACCAGTTTGGCAGCATCAATTGACGAATGCACTAACGTCATTATAAAGCTGAATACTTCACTAAAGACAAAACCAGAAGATCTGGACGAGATCCGGGAGGATGTGCAGAAGAAATTAAAACTTTTCAGTAGGAAATTGAAAGGCACTAAAGATGAAAATATGGATGCGATTATTGTTAAGTTAGATACCATCGACGATGATTTGACACAGGAAACTAAATTGTTCAACGAGGTGAAGACGATTAAACAGAACTTATCCCTGTTGATCCAAACTATGGAGCAACTCAGCTCGTTAATAACCGAAGAGAACTTGCCACTAAGACACGCCTGCTCGTTGAGTAAGCCACTGAGTAAAGTTATGGCGACACTAAACTTGGCGACAGTCAACCAAAACGTTTTAACAGATCTGAAGAGCTGTCTAGCTCCTCTAAATTCGTTGACCAGAACTGTGAACGAAAGCATCGGCGCTACAGTTACCGAAGCGACCGAAAAAGACCTGAACAAACACTTGGAAGCTCTGAAAGAATCCGTGCTAAAATCCCAAGCTTCTGCAAGCAACGCCACGTTAAAAGCGGAACTATCTGCTCTGTTAAAACAACTGGAACTGGTCGAGAAGAAAATACAAGAGTCCAAGTCAAGGGGCGAGTCCAACCTTTTCATAAAGCAACTGAAAGTCTGCGTCGGTCAGCTCTGCGAAGAGATGAACGTTCTTAAGGAGATCTCTCGTCCTCTAAAGGACATGCAAGAGTGGATCTTGACGCTAAGAAACCCTCTAGCTAGCCTACACGCCGGAATCGACATCGTTAAGACCAAAGTCGACAAAATATCCGACAACACGATCTTGAAACTGCAAGACCTGGTACCAACGCTGGAATGCCTGCTCGTGGAATGTGTCAAGCTCAACTCGGTCTCGGAACAACAAGCCGAGACCGTTCAAAGGGAACTGATGAAGGTCCTGTCGCGTCTCAAGGACCAGATCGAGGGGATCGAGTTCGTCCCGATAGAGCGCGAAACCATGAACGATATCTTAGACCCATTGAAGGTGCTCTGCAACAAAATCGCGAAAATACTAAAAGCCCTCAAGGACAAATCCGAAGAGGATAGGCAGAAGGAACTGCACGAGCTGTTGGAACCTTTGACGTGTTTGGAAAAGGAAGTCAAATCCTTAAAGAAAGACCTGGCAATCTTGCCCTCCCGACCCAACGTCTGCATAACATCTCTGGCAGACTTCGAAGCTCCTCTCGAAGAAACCTTGAAGCAACTTCGAGAATTGAAGCTGGGAGAGCTCAAATCTTCCCTCGAACAACTCAAGGAGCCACTGGACAACCTTACCAAGTCCGTCGGTATAATGAAATCCGTCGCCACCAGCAACGAACTCACTCTTCTCGAATTACCCTCGCTGACCAAAGCGGCTAAAGCAACCACACCACCAATAAACCAACTTGTTTCGAACACGAAGCTGAAGCAGGTTACAGGACTGCAAGCGTTAAAATCAACCCTCGATAACCTACTGGAGCAATGCAACAAACAACGCAACGACCACAAGTCCTTAACGACCCTCAAGTCATCGCTTGAAGGCTTCAAATCCGCCATCCAAAATATATCCGGTAAAAAGAAGTCACTAGACGAGAGCGTCTCGTTGATCTGCGACCTGAAATCATCGACGAAACAACTCGAAACGAACACGACCCTCGCTCTGGACTTCGGCGACAACTTCAACGACTTCACAGTCGAGTACAGCTCCAGGTTGACCAACATCGGCGACGAGATCGCAGGATTGACGATCTTCCTCGAGGACATCGCGTCGGATCCGTCCAGCCTCGACTCAATCGAGAACGTCGAAGAGGTACTCTGCGGAACTTTAACTTCGCTGATCGAATCAATTGCGGCTCTGACTGGTACCGTGGTGCTGAACGAAAAGATGGAGATCGTCTCCCAATCGACCGGCCTCTTCTCTGAGGATCTCGGCAAAGTCTTGGGGAAGTTAAAAGCGAAAGCGTTGGAAAAGAGGAAGGACCTAAAGTTCATCGACAAGTTGCTCCCAGAAATACAAAACTTCCTAGGGAGTTGTAAGGTTCTCAAGAAACTTTCAAACCCTATCAAGGCTTTGGCTGCAAACCTCCCAGACGTACGACGGAAAATCACAGAAACCAAACCAGCGGACTTTACGCAAATCACTTTTGACAAACTGACTTTACCAGAAAATTTATCTAAAACTTCCAAAAATCTTGACAGCTTAACCTCTACATACGAAAACAACAGAAACAACATCATCAAAGAACTGACACACTTAAAGGACGACATCAGCACGACCATAAAATTATTAGAGAGTCACTCACCGTTCTCTTCCACTAGTCTAACTTTACAAGATCTACTGAAGGCACTGACCGAACAAATCACAGACATCCAATCCGAAATTGAGGAGGAAGAAAAACTGAAACGAAAGGAGGAGGAACAAGCAGAAAAGAAAAAGAAAAAATCCGAAATGGAGGACGAAGAAATACTTAAACAAAAGCAGAAGGAACAGGCAAAGAAAGAAAAGAAAAAACAAGACGAGGAGCAGGTTCAGAAGGATAAAGAAAGAAGCCCTGAAGTGAAACCAAAAGATGCAAGAAAGAGAAGCAAAGACGAGAAGAGTAAAGGTGAGGAATTGGAGAAAGAAATCGGAGACAAAAAGGAAATAACTGCTGACAAGGAGACCAAAGTGGAAAAAGAGAAGAGTCCTGACAAAATGGAAGCGAAGGAGGTGAGACGACAAAGTCAAGAAGAAGAAATGAAGAAACAGGACTTAAAGAAAGAGGAGCCAAAAGAGAAAGAACGAAGTCCTAAACCAGATACCATCGCAAGAAAGAAGAGCAGAGATCAAGACAAGCAGAAAGTTATGAATCAACAAGAAGACATGGAGAAAGATAAAGAAGTACGGAGAAAGAGCAAGGACGAAAAAGAAATAAAGGAAGCAGATGTAACCACAGATAAAACCGAAAAGAAAGAAGACATGAAACACCTTGAAGAAAAGAAAGATGTAGCACCTGAAGAATCGAAGGTAAAGAAGGAAAAAGATTCGAGAAGGAAGAGCAAAGAAGAAGATAAGAAAAAGACAGAGGATCAAGGGGAAGAGAAAAACAAAGTCGACGTTGACAAAAAGAAAGAAAAATCTCCAGAGATTAAAAAATCCAAAAAGGATAAGTTGCTGGACAAGGATAGTACGAAAGTTGATGTTAAAGTGGACACCGTAGAAGAAAAGAAGCAAGTACAGGAGGATGAAAAGAAAACACCAGAAGTCGATGAGGGGAAGAAACAAAAAACAGAAGAAAAACCTTCCAAAAAAACAGAAGAGAAACCTATACAAACCGAAATTAAAGTAGAAGCAAAGGAAAAAGTCGAGAAACCACAGAAAGCACATGAAGAAGAAGTGCAAGATAAGGATAAAGAATCCAAAGATTCAAAATCACCCGAGAAAATCACCCAAAAAGACATTACAGAGATGTTGAACGGAGAAGAAGAGTCAGCAAAGATTTCAGAGGTCGGACAAGATAAAAAGAAGGAGACCAAAGATAAAAAGTCCCCAGAGAAGACTCAAGAATTGAAAACTGAAAAGAAAGAAGTAAAAGACAAAAAGTCGCCAGAAAAAGTTACCAAGAAGGACAGCAAAGACACGATAGAAAACGATAGCGTCCAAAAATCCAAAGAACAAGAAAAAGCAAAGGCAACTCCACAGTCAGAGGAGAAGAAAATCGAGGATAAAAAGTCCCCAGAGAAAACTCCTCAGGCGGAAGAAGTCAAACCTGAACTCGAAAAGAAGGCAATCATAGACAAAAAGTCTCCAGAGAAGATTACCAAGAAAGACAGCAAAGAACTTGAAAGCGTGGAAAAACCTACAGCAAAAGAAGAATCAAAGAAGACGCCTGAGGTCCAAAAAGATAAAGAGAAGGAGACCAAGGATAAAAAATCCCCGGAGAAGGCTCCTGAAGCGGTAGAAGCGAAAGTCGAAAAGAAAGAAGCCAAAGACAAAATATCGCCAGACAAAGTCACCAAGAAAGACAAAAAAGAAAAGCTGAAAGATGACGCAAGTCTTGAAAAAACGAAAGAAGAAGAATCAAAGAAGAGTCCAGAGGTCGAAAAGGTTCAAACGAAGGATATCAAAAAAGAAAAGTCCCCAGAGACTTCCAAAGCAGAAGTAAAAACTGAAATGGAAAAGAAGGCAGTGAAAGACACAAAATCTCCAGAAAAGATTACCAAGAAAGACAGCAAAGAACTTGAAGGTGTGGAAAAACCCACAGAAAAATTAGATTCAAAGAAGACGCCCGAGGTCGAAAAAGATAAACAGGAGACCGAGGATAAAAAGACTCCTGGAGTGGAAGAAGTGAAGGTCGAAAAGAAGGAAGTGAAATCGCCAGAGAAAGTAACTAAGAAAGATAAAAAAGGCAAGTTGAAAGATGACGCAAGTGGTGAAAAACCAAAAGAAGAAGAATCAGAGAAGAGTCTAGAGGTTGAAAAAGTTAAAACGATGGGGATTAAGGATGAAAAGTCCTCAGAGAAGACTCCTGAAGTGGAAGAAGCGAAAGTTGAACAGAAGCAAGTGAAAGATAAAATGTCGCCAGAGAAAGTCACAAAGAAAGACAAAAAAGACAAGTTGAAAGAAGACGCAACGGTTGAAAAACCAAATAAGGACGCATCAAAGAAGAGTCCAGAGGTCGAAAAAGTTAAAAAGAAGGAGATCAAGAATGAAAAGTCCTCAGAAGAGACTCCTAAAGTGGAAGAAGTGAAAGACAAAATATCGCCAGAGAAAGTGATTAAGAATGACAAAAAAGACATGTTGAACGATGAGTTAAGTGATGAAAAACTACAAGAGGAGGAATCGAAGAAGGGTCCAGAGGTCGAAAAACTTAAAACGAAGAAACCGAAAGATAAAAAATCGCCAGAGGCGGAAGAAGTTAAAGCCGAAAAGAAGAGAGCCAAAGACAAAAAATCGCCAGAGACCCAGGAAGACAGCAAAGAAAATTCAATGGAAGACAAAAGCGTTCAAAAACTCAAAGAGGAAACAGAAGTGACTCCAGTGGCTAAAAAGGTTGAGACCAAAGACGTCAAAGATAAAAAGTCCCCAGAGAAAACTAAAAAAGAGAAGAAAGAAAGCACGAAACCTATAGAAAGTGAGAAATTCGAGGTTGAACAAAAGGTTACGGAACGTAAAGCCTTGCCAAAGAGTAAAGAACGCGATCACGCCGAACCGGTCGAAGAGATAAAGACTGCAAAAGTCGATATGGCACCACAAAGAAGCCCTGAGAGAATTCAAACCAGAAGGGTACCACCAGAAAAGAAAATCGAAGAAGAGACCTTCAGGTCCATGGACCTGGGATCCTCGATAGACCGCAACCACCTACAGAACACCCTTTCGGAATCGAGATCACTGCGCACCGACTATTCCGACCTCGACGTGTACAGGCCGACCTCCTACCACGGACCGAGGGTCGCGTCGAGGAAACCCATATTCACGACATGCCTGACCGACCGCTACGCCAACGTCGGCTCGAGGATGAAGCTCACCTGCAGCCTCATCGAAGAGGAGGAACTCGAGGTGGTGTGGTTGAAGAACGGCGAGGTCATAGGCGAGAACGAGAACTATTGCATCGAGTTCAGTAACAACGTGGCGACTCTGGAGATATTGAACACTAGCATGAGGGACAGCGGGGAGTACTCCTGTGTCGCGAGGAACGCTCACGGTTTCAGCACGACCTCCGCTCGCTTGCGGGTCGCGGAAGGCGGGGATTTCTCGTCGGTACCGGCGACGTTCACGAGGGGACTGAAGGACAAGTACGACAAGTCCAGAGACGAGCTGACGTTGGAGTGCAGGATCCGTTACGCCCCGTCCCCGAGGGTGAGGTGGTTCAGGAACGGCGAGGAGATCGGCGTCGGACTGAGGCACTCGCAGAGTTACACCGCGGACGGGATCTGCAGGCTGATCATCAAGAGCCCCGAGGCCGGCGATAGCGGCAGGTACGTCTGCAGGGTGGAGGGCGACAAGTGGAACGATCAGGTCTCCCACGACGTACACTTCAGCGCCCGGGACGCGTCGGTGCCCCGCAGGGGCCTCCAACGCGGCGACACCAAGTCCCGCAGGTCGCCGCACTTCGGCTCGGTCCTCACCGACGCCCTCGTACCCGTCGGCGGCGTCATGGCGCTCCAGGTCGAGGTGAAGGGCGGGCCGGCGGAGGTGAGCTGGTTCAAGGAGGGCGGGCGCCTAGCGAGGGCCTCGTCGAGGCACAGGACGTTCGCGGAACGCGGCGTCCACACGCTCGTCGTGCCCGACATCGGGGAATACGAGGCGGGGAAGTACACGTGCAGGGCGGCTAACGCGCACGGTCGGTCCGAGACGTCCGCCTACGTCCATGTCGTGCCGAGGGACGGGAAACCGGCGATGTTCCTGCACAGGCCGGACAAGCTGCTGAACGTCGCGCACGGCGAGGACGTCGTGGTGTCCTGCAGGGCGACCGGCACGCCGAAACCGACCGGTGAGTGGGTACTCCGAGTGAGTTCTGTCGATGTTACAACTTGGCTTCCTTTGTGTAATTAAGAATTTAATTGCATGGCACATATGGAAGGGCTTGAGATATCTCGAGGATTGGTAGTTTTTAAATGTTGTAGAACACTCGACGCCACCTCAAGGTACCCTTAAATCTATTGAAAATACTATATCTACCTTGTGCATCTTGGCACAATGTTGCTATAAATATTGGAAGCACAGCTTTTTTATCGCGGGCCTCGCTCGGAGCGCTGGACCGCTGAGAGGTTCATCATCATCATCATCATCATCATCATCATCATCATCATCATCATCATCATCATCATCATAATCATCATCATCATCATCACCATCATCATCATCATCACCATCATCATCATCATCAATTGGCTATTCTCATCCAGTGCTGGACATAAGCCTCCCGTAGTAATATTCATCCCCTTCTGTTCTGAGCTTTTTTTATCTTCCCGACTTATCGCAAAACTTCGGAAGCGGGCAATAATCACCGCCCCAGGTCAATTCACAGGGGGCAGATTCCCTGCATGCCCTCCTTGGCTCGGACGGTGTTGTCCTGTCATGGGAAGCCATTGGATATTGCGTCACTGAGCTGGTTGGGCTCTTCCTATTGAGGATCTATCACCACCCAGCTTAGTAAGAGTATCAGGGATTTGACGCTATAAATGTTCTAAATCCTCCATTAGTTGCCCTACATCCCCCCTCCCAGGCTGGGCCGGATTAGAGGTTCGGGACTTTATAATTTGCTTGTTATGTTTTCATTCCTGTTCCTGTGTTTTGTCTATAGGTTTACTTTTACCACATCTACTCTCAATTCGTTGAGTCGAATTTGAAACTACGTTTCAATTCCGTCTGGTATTTATCTCTGATGAGGGAGGTTATAGCCCTGTAGCCCTCATCCTACACATTCTTATCCTGTATCATATCGTCCATTAGTTGTTCTGGTGTCCATTTCGTTCCCATTATTCCCGAGCCACGCTGTGTACTTCCGCCACACTACACAATCCATTATGACGTGCTCAGGGGAATCCACCGCCCCACAGTCACACCTATCCGTGTTCAAATTTCCTATCCTAAATATGTACTCTCTGAAGGACCCATGCCCCGTTAAAGACGTTCTGTCCTGAGCTGCGTTCATTCAGTTGCAATGGATACGCTTTATATCATCCGACCATCAGGTTGGTGGTCATCCTCTGCTGCGAAATGCATCGGCTCGCGGTCTCCACTCTGTCACCTTTTTTCTCCATCTGTCGTCACTGACCCTGACCAGATGTCCGGCCCAGTTCCATTTAAGAATAGCAATCTTATCGATGGCGTCGATTATTTTAATTCTTACCCTTAGATTTGTATTAGAAACCCTGCCTCTCAGAGATAGACCCAGCATGGTCTTTCCATAGCTATCTGTGCAACTCTGATTCTATTAGCTGTTCGTCTTGTCAGGGTAAAAGTCTCGGCGCCGTATGTCAGCACGGGCAACACATCTGATTTTAGGGCATGGCTTCACTTTCCGATGTCTGCCCAAATTAGTCCTATTCTTCTTGACAATTTACAGGTTTGGTTGTCTCCACCTAAGCGAATCTCATGGCTCAAGTACTTATATCAATGATCTTGTTCTATTTTTGAGTTGCTGGGGGTCAAATAACTACTTGCAACGAGATTAGTCATGAATATAGTTTTGTTGGTGTTAACACTCAGACTCACCTTCTTGGAGGCTCGTTCTAGCTCCTGTAAGATCGTTTGTGTTCCACAAAGACAATCTGTAACCAGTATTATGTCATCAGCGAATTGAAGATGGTTTAGTTTTTCTCCCTTAACATTTATGGCGAAGTTCTCCATCACTTTTGAACATATTTTCAAGCAGGGTTGTATACAACTTGGGGGAAATAATATCTCCATGCCGCATACCTCGTCCTATCTTGAAGTTTGGAGTGTCCTCATGCAGCCTGATGCAAGCAGTTGTATTTTTGCTAATAAGCCCCTATGGCACTTGTGAATATGAAACCTTCGCAAACGCTCAGGAGTGATCGTCAGAATACGCTATGCCGACCTTTTCATCGAGGTCATTCTTAAGGCGCTGGGGCCAGTGGGGGTACCGATACTAATTCTCGTACTCAGGGGACCTTAAAACGTCCAGAAACGCCAATATCTTAAATTCAAAAAATCAGCATCATTACAATACTTTCTCTTATTATAAGGGTAGCCCATGTGAGAAAGTAAAAAACTACTAGAGGCTCTGTATAGACTATAGAACATTTAATTCTTGGTCTTGAGTTAGCAACATTTAGAGATTGAACAAACATGTGAAACTAACGCATTTCTTTGGATGTTTAACGAAAAAATTCACGTTTTACCCCTGGCTTAATGATACGGTTCATAAACTGCTCCGAACGTGACAATATGAGGCCTTACTAAGGGATATCTTATTTCAAAATGCAACTGCATACCTTTAGAACGCCGACCTTAACATTGTCCATTCCTGCAATAACCTTTCATTTCGTTTCACGACTTAGCTAGTAACCCTGCTATTGAAGCAAATTAAATTTATCCCTATTATTAATCTCCCTTTAAACGACCACTTACTACGTTTGTTTTCATCATGTCTCATTTCTCACTGGTACCATCAAACCCACATACCCAACCCCTACCCATCGACATTGGAGTCTTAGCACTAATTATCCCAAATTTTCCGTATTTCCAGTGATTTGGATGAAAGGACTCAAAGACATCACCTGCAGTATGAGGTCCCTGAAGGAAACATCTGACGACTATATAAGGTTCACGCTTAAGAGAGCGACGGAAGAGGACGTCGGGACCTATTGCATCTTGGCCAAGAACCGTTACGGTTGTGACAGGGCCTTCTTCACGGTTCGCCTGAGACCTAGGGCGAGATCCGTCACGCCCACGAGGACGGTACCGGAATTCGTGCCTTACAGCGACAGGTATCATTCCAGAGGTAAGAGACATGATTGACAAAACATTCGACTGAACTGGTCAAATAGCAATAGTACTATTTGAGTACAATGGTAAACCACATGAACTCTAACTATGCATGTCAATAGGAACAACTTATTATTTGATGAACTACAATAAAACCGTGTACTACAATAAAAGTTTAAAACGTCTTAAAGCAGCTGATGGAATATTTCAAAAGATGAAAACCAACTCAACAAATGAACCCGATGTTGCAACAATACTAATTATTTTAAAAATATAACTATGAAATTATTCCCACGTCCGCACTTGCGGCTCATTTCGCAAAACCTTGTCAGCCTGCCAGAACCTCAAATTTCACCTACGCCGCTCTGAAATTATTTCAGTAATGCTCCTCTCGTACGTCGTTCAGTCGTTTTGCCGAAAGCTAAAAATACCAGCGGGAGGTATAAAACAATGCGAATTATCTTCGAATCCGACGGGTCTGCATCGAATTTTGACGGATCGTCTCTCGCCAAATTCCGCGAGAGATGGTTCGATGAAGCTCGACTGGATTACGGTTTTTTCGAATACCTTTTCAAACATCAAGGTGAGAGAAACTTAGAACCACCGTAACGGTAATCTGTACTTAACAGTTTAAACCCTTCCCGATTTTCATAAGGATAGTCATTAAGACACGTAAATTCTGCTACACAGTTCCAGTTACGATTCATAACGTTCTGCTAAAATTATTTCAAAAACCTTTCATTTCAGACATTTCTTCGATTCTTACAAATGTCACACAGTTGATTGAAACGTACAATTACAACTATGAAACTACTAATTAAGACGGTTAAATGCAGTTCAGACTACACAAACTAATTGTCCACTACAGCTTTTTCAGTGAACTGTAATCGTTAAAACATTTCAGGTATGCGATCATAATTATCACACTAATTGGATATATACAACAAATAATTGATTTCCTGGATGTGAAGTACGAAAGAGCTGGTATAATTAACGAAGTTTGATGCAGAATTTGCTATCAACACCAACCAAAAAATGTCGTTTATAATTGGGCTTGCTTTGTAAGCTACTCCTCAAGCTTAGTACGGTTGTACTGATTAATAAATAATAATTACGGCAACTAAACCATATGTAAAACTGTATTCCTTAACTAGTTCCTGCATTGACTCAACTGAAATCAGCTAACAACTTGAAGAACAACAATTGTCACGGATAACAATAATAATTGAAGAGGTGTGGATTGATGTATAATTGAAACAATCACGTATGCTATTTGCCACTTCATATGCTTTCTCTGGCTATGGCAATAGCTAACCATAACAATTGAATGGAAATAGACTCCTTAACTCCGAAAAATTAACAATCACGTTTTTCGCCAGCACTCTACCAACTGAACAACCTGGGTCAATGGTATATAATTGCTGTCCAAGATGTCATTAAATTTTGTGAAGTTGATCATGTCGCCGGTCCCTACGAAGAGTATGATTCCCAAGAAATTATCAACGAAAAAAATAGCTTTCGGATAAGTGTCGTCGAAAAATTTATTTTTCTCTGTATGCCAGCGAAGAGTATAAGTCCCAAAAAACCGTCAGCGAAAAAAATTATTTTTTGATAAGAGTCGCTACATGCCTGCGAAGAGTATAACTCCTAAAAGATTTGTAGCAAAAATAAATATTTCCCAATGTGTGACGGCAAAAAATATAATTCATGTTAATGTGTCAACGAACACTATAATTTACAAAACTTTGCGGCGAAAAAATTATTCTCTAAAAATGTTGTACATATATAAAAAATTCTATTCTTTTTTCGCCGCGTATTATGAGGAGTTATACTCTTCGCGGACACCCAAACAGAAATGTCTTTCCTCGCCGACACTTATTAAGCAATTCTTTTTATCGCGGCGTATTATTAGGAGTTATACTCTTCGCGGACCCAGAACCAGAAGTAATTATTTTCGCTCATACTATCGGTTTTTTTTAGTAATTTAGTAATTAGTAATAGTAATTTTTTTCACCAGATACTTCTTAAAAATAATTGTTTTCGTGAACGCAGAATAGGAATGACTTTATTCGCTCACACACGTCAAAGAATAATTCGCATTATTAAGAGTTATACTTTTCCATGACATACAATTAGAAATAATAGTTTTCGCCGCGTTTATTGAACGCTGTACTCTTCGCCGCGTTTTTCAGAGTTATACTCTTCGTAGGCACTGGCGATGTATGGAAATGGCCTAGCGTGTATGAAGTTTAATGGTTCTGGGTGGGAATTAACTTAACCCTTAACAAAGGGTTCGAGGAATTAGGAGTATTACTTAATGTCGGTGAAAGTATTAGCCATATAAGAAGTTGTTTTCAACGTGTTCAATGTAAACGTAACGACTTTGATAAGCAATACGAATATATATCAAACTTAATAACTTTGGACCCTTAGGCGGCCATAAAACAACGTTACGGCTCCTTAAATTGTGTCTGGATGGACTTGAACCCGTCTAATGTCTTTTCTGCCCATTAGACGTCCCGGGACCGATCCCAGGCGCCCCCGTCGTCGTCGACACGGGCCGCAACTGGCTGAGCCTCTCCTGGGGCAGACCGGAGCACAGGGGAGCCGCCCCTGTCGTCGCCTACAAGATCGAGGCGTGGCAGAGGGGCGGCGAGGGCGGCGCCAGGTGGACAGAACTCGGAGTTTCCGGCCACAACTCCTTCGACGCGTTCAACCTCAGGCCGGGCGGCGAGTACCAGTTCAGGGTCACGCCGAGGAATAGGTAAGTTCTCGATGTTAACTTCGGTAATTAAACTCCCAAAAAGAAACTCCTCTTATAAAGAATAACTCCAATCGCAGAATCCGCTGATCTGTTAGTAGTACAATATTAACGGGCGTCAAGCTAGCCACACCCACACATTTTTTTTAATTGAAAAATCTTCAGCTCGGCGTCACGTCAGCATGAAATCTGTTACGCGGTGAAAAAAGTTACAGGTCGAAAATCTGGGGATGAAATTGAAAACCGTGGGTTTATGGATTATAAATTTTCGTACGGTCACTAATGTAAACAATTATTTAAGTGTCTAAATCAATCTTTACCTAATATGTTATATATTCGTAATAACCGCAAACGTAATTTAACCTAATTTATATGCTCGCGATACTTCTATGTCTATTATACTGTTTCATGAAGGTGTTACCTCAGTCAAAACGCAGGGTTTGTTTGAAAGCCTTGACAAATTTTGTTTTTCACTTTTTCATCTCAATTTGGGTAAATGGGGATTGGAACATTGAGGTTAATAATTTTCATCCCTCTTCGTCCCTATGTGAGAAAACTACCCTTACATCGCATTTTAATTAAGGCAACATTTAGAAAATAGTAAAAAGCTTTTTAATTTTCTTAATTTAAAATTCATATAGGGGTGGATTAACACTTTCTGGTTTTAACCCTTAAAATTAAGATAGTCGTGACGGTATATAGACATGCTAAAATCAGTACAGATCAGTACAATTCATAGGATTATTTCAGAGTCTTATTCAAGTTTTTACAAAAAAAAAATTCAAAAGTATCTATGTGTTGTTTCTCATTTTTGGTTGTTAGACAGCCAAAAATGAGTGTACATGGTGCTATATTTTATATAGCACTATGAACAAACAAGTATTTCCATGTACAATGTACATTATCGTGAAATAGTACCCACCAGTGAACTTGTGGTCAAATATTGGAAAGAGAGCACCAAGTGAGTCCTCTGATCCCACAAGGGTCCCCATACCATCTCAGATACGTGGGATAATAATAAGCAATAGCCTCACGTGGAACACCCATAATTTAACCCACATTTTATAAATGACATTATTGGACGTCAAAACCCTAAATCCTAATTCCGTCATTCTTAATGTCACATTCAATAGACTTGCTCCTTACACAAATTTATAGCCGTTTCAGGGACTTGCAAATTTGTCATTGTTGAGAAAACGATAGTGATCTTTCATTTTTTTCAGATACGGATGGGGCGAAAGCGTCCAAAGTGGAGTAATTACAGTCGGAAAACTGAACGCCTTACCCGAATTTACAAGGATTCTACCAGGACAACTCAAAAGTTTGCTAGGAAGTGATGTTACTCTAGAGTGTGAGGTAAACAAATCTTACGATACATATATTTGCAGTGGTAACTAGAAAAAGCATAAATATAAAAAAATGATATCGGCGTTTTAGGTAATTTCAATAATTGTAAAGCTTGTTTCAGTATTAGAATTGAAGATAGACAACGATATACTGCCCTTATTAGACATTTTTTAATAAGTAAGGGATAATACAAAATTAAGAAAATAATTAAAACCTTTTAAGAAGAATCAAGAAATTAATAAAAAAATTGGATAGTTGTAAAACTTGTTTCAGTATCAAAATTGAAGATAGAAAATATGATACATTACCATTATTTGACATTTTGTTTAAGAAGTAAAGGATGATACAAAATTAAGAACCTGGATATTAACATTGATTCTGTTGGTGATATGAACTAACAATGCCTCACCTTCACTACTTTTGAAATATGCAATATATAAGTTATCTACTTGATCCTCCAAATGAAGAACATCACTAGATGACCAATACTTCTGGAGTACCCTAAAATGAACAGCTAACCGAAGTAAAACCCATGTACAATTCCGGGCCTCAAATGGAGCTAGTACTATAACTAGTCAAAGCAATAATTAGCTGGAAGACAAACCCTAAACCACGATTATTTACACTTGTAAAACTAATTGCAACCACTGTCCCCGGGGAAACCTTTGAAGTCAAACCAATTAGCGCACTTAACCCTTAACTTTTTTAAACTATCCAGGTTCGAGGCGACCCATTCCCGACAATAAAATGGTTCAGGGACTCCTCGGAGATCTTCGAGGAAGACGACGAACGATTCACGATGCTCCAGAGGGGAGGGGTGTGCTCCCTGACCATCAGGGACGTCCTGGAGACGGATTCAGGGAGGTTCATGTGCGAGGCCACCAACAGGATAGGCAGGGTTTCTACTTTCGTCAGGTTGTCCGTGGTCAGGGACCCGAAGATACTGAGCGCTTACGAGAAATTGAGAACGTAAGTGGAAGCGCCGGGAAGATTTTTGAATATGTCATGAATTTTTAGGAAAATAATTTAATCTCATTATCAATCAAAAAGACTGTATTAGCCCAGTCAAATAAAATCTCAATAAACGTAAGTCTTAACGTAATTCGCTTCAGATTGAGACCTTTTTAAAATCAAAGTTTAGGTAAAATGAAATGATACATCAGGAACAAATTGCAGAACATCCACATGGTATTATCAGTTTGAAGTTAGCTTCATGAAACTAATTACTCAATCAGCCTTTCCTTGGAACACGTTACAAGTAATACATTAATTATATTTTAGGGGTATCTTGGACTTTGAGAAGACGAGCGAATTACCGCCCCAATTCACGATGAGATTGAGAGATAGGAGGGTGCAAGTGACCTACCCCGTGAGGTTGACGTGCCAGGTTGCCGGATGTCCAGAACCTACTGTCAGGTGGTTCAAAGAGAAGGACGAGATTAAAGTTGATTGTGAGTACATCTCGCAGTAATATGATTAATTGGTTAAACCGAGATTTAGACATATAAATCACTTTGATCGTAAACACTGTTTACTAAGTTAATGCATAGAGCTTTAGGCAGGGCTTTGGACTTTGATTCACGTTCTATAATACAGGGAAGTGAGTAAAAAAACGCATGTTGGAGACTGTGCTTGTGACAGAAGTCTGGCAGGATTTTTAGATACTTTGGGTGTAGAAGAACAAAAGTTATATCATGTCAATCAAAGTTCAATCCAATAAGAAAACATTCAAAATGACATATGGTAAGAATTATTCGGTGGATTTGCTACTTTAAATGAGTTTAAGTTGAATAAATAACAACTTCAGCAAAAATACCTGGACAACTATGATTTTTTTGCAAAAGGTAAGCCCTTGTAGTGCGCAATATGTAATAAAAGTTTTAAAGCCATTCATGAAGTAGTTTCTCACCATTGTATTTGTTTATCCTAGGTCGCTTTGATTTTTTAATAAGTCACGTAAAGTAAAATAAAGTAAAAAATATTCTGAAGGGTTTCAACTAAAGAATAAGAGTTGTATCAATTTAAATTGCTAAATGATTATATTCAAACAATCGTAACAATTTGTTAAGTTTATTGTATTGACATATGGTGTTTTTTTCCTTACATACGCTGTCATTTTTACACGAATAGACTTCTCATGTACACTACTAGAAAATGGACCTTTAAACCTTTAAACAATTTGGGATCAAACAACCCTCTACGATAATTTCAAAAGGGTAGATGTTACATATGTTATATACTGGTGAATGTATATGTCTTTACTCTACAACTCTCAATGTATAAAAGTTTCCATCAAGTCAGTATTGTATATTGTCACGGTTCTCATGGCATAGGGCCCACGGGTGCTAGCTCAGATGACGAAAATAATTGAATGAAATGAAATATATTTATTTAAGAAAAAGGGTTGGTTGTAGCTCAGACAAGGTTATTCAGGGGAGAGAGAGAGGGATGGAGAGAGATGTTATACTATTTTCCCAACAAGATAGACGCATATTAATGAGCTGGTCGTGAACCGAGGAATTTTTCATGTACAGGAGGAAAAAAGTATTTCGCAGTTATCGTAAGCCGTATACCTGTATTTTTACCTGTTTTGTATAATTTTGAAGGGGCCACCCTGTTTAGTGGTGTCAGAACCATTGGTCCAAAGGCGGAGAACAAAAAGAAGAAGGTAAGAGATAAGCAGAAATCCAGCGAGCGAATATTCAGATGGCGTTTCGCGTTTTAGACTAAATCCCCCCTACATGTATTTTTCCAAGAATTTTACAAAATGACTGTGTACCACTATTAGTAGTAATAATTCTCGTTACTATTAACATTATTTCAACAAAAAATACGGTAATTATTGGTACTCCGTTATCCTAAATGATATTGTTACCTGCACGCCTATGACCTTGACGGTCAACTCATTAATATGCGTCTATCTTGTTGGGAAGAAGAGTATATGTACATGACAAAAACACGAAGAGGACACAGTTGATAAATATGACAAAAAGGTGAAAAAAAGACAAAGTTAATAAACATGACGAAGGGGGCTTACATGAGTCTCTAGAAGGCATGGAAGTACAACAGGTGTAGGGATCTCGGAACCTCGTGTCCAGACATTTCCCCAGAGGCAAAATGGGCGACAATCGCATAGTCTCACCGGCAGCACGACAGTTCAATTATTTCTCCACGAATGTTCATTCGCATCGTCATTTATTGGCGACCAGTGTTCACTGTTATACGTGTCTCGCTAGGAAATTACTTTACGGAATTATTTTTAAGAAATTCACGTTTTCCCTCTGGTTGAAGTCCTCGTTCTAGATCCCTTCTATGTTATGTGTGACCATACTTTACGCAGGTATTATGGTATTGTACTGTTACGTATTATAGATTCTGAAATTCGTGGCGAAGCTTAAAATATCGCAATCTACTATCGAAGTGCTAAACGAAGCTATCATAATAATCATCAATTTGAACTTGAACTGTACGGGACTGACATTTTCACTACGTCCTCAGCTCGTCACTCGTTCTGGACGGACGGCGCCTTCCACACCCTCGAGCTCGGCGAGGCCCACCTGGAAGACTCCGGCGTGTACACGGCGACGGCCTCCAACGCCTTCGGCTCTGTGTCGTGCCGTTGCAGCCTCGTCATCGACAAGGGCATCAGGGCGTACATCTCGCCACAGTTCTCGGAGGACCTCGCGCCGCCCCTCCTCGAACTCCAGGAGGGCGGGGAGCTCAGGTTGACCGCCAGGGTGCAGGCGTACCCCGTCGTCGGGATAATGTGGTACAGGGACGGGGTAAGGATTGTTATCTAAATCATGGGGATGCATGGATCACGAGGGCTGGGACACGTAGAAATTATGGATATATGCTATGGTCAGTCTGTAAAATTTCATAGAAAAAACGTGGTCTTCTTAGCGTGCCTCATCTTTTAAGAGGCCTCTTTCATCATCTATGATCCTCTATGATCATCCTCTATCACAGAATGTAGGATGACTTTGCTTTTTTTTTAAAATTGGAGCTACCCTTTCCAAAGGGTTTTGAAAATCTTAATTGATGTTATGACAATCTTAGTAATCTAAGACAGGTGTATTCTAAGGCCTGCTAATAAACCTTAGGAACCTTCTGACATATATTATAGAAACAATTATTCTGATGTCGGTTTGGATTATTTGTGTTACCACATGTCACATTTTGGATAAACTGTCTTAGCATGGACTTTCTATCTTAAAACGAGATCCGTCAAATAATAAGCTTTTTGGCAAAATAATGATAAAGAGATATATGTAGCTAAATGCTTGGAGCAGATGTCGACGTGTAACATCGTAAGACTTTCTCATATGGCCGGACAAAATATTTATGGCAACATTATCACCGTTTTATAAAATAAATTCAGCATTGAATATTTAAATTTTCTCTTATTAGTAAATATTTCTTTTGGTTGTTTGTTAGATGACACAGGTTTCTGGAAAATGTTTTTGAATACAAGTAACTTTATCGAAACCATAAATAAAATTACTTATGTACCTAATATAACAACAACAAATTTCAATGTCCATCCTTCGAAATAAGAATCCAATCATCAACGTGGAATAAATAAAAACAACTCTACTTCATGGAGATGTATGAGTTAGAATGAACAATTACTCTACAAACCGATACATTTAAAGAAGTGCCCTTTGGTTCAATTTCAGATGAAAATGTTTCATATAAAAGGTATAGGCATTAAACAGCTAACTTAAGTTATGAGATTTGGTATAAATCACCAAAACCGTTTCAAAGAAAATTGTACAAAATAACAATTCCTAAGAGTAAAGTGCCCTTTAAGACAGTTTTAGGAAAAACAACTTTAAATAAAATTAAATAAAATAAAAATAAATAAATGAATTCAAATATAAAGTTTAGTGAAAACATTCAGAGCGCTTTTGGAAAAAAAATTGAGAAATTGAAAACGTTCAAGACTAAAGTGCCCTTTAGGGAGGTTTTAGGAAAAAATATTTCAAATAAAAGTTGTAGTCATTAGTCAGATCAGTTCAAATCTAAGGTTTGGTAAAAATCGATTGGGGAAAATTGAGAAAATTTTAAAATTCACAAAAGTAGAGACCCTTCGCAGAAGATCAGTCAAGATAACGATAACGACAAACAAAATTAAAAAAAACCGTTGGACCAGTTTTTGAGATAATCCAAGAAAACTCCAAGAAACCTAACAAACCAAACAAAAACAAACCAAAAACCTAACTCGGGTTAGAATGGCCTCTGCCCTTAACTGATCATGATGTACTGACAACTTTGACAAGAACGAAGAAACTATTAGTGGAAAACGAACAACCCATAATTGTGGCTATGGTTGTATATAATGAAAAGCAGGTTATACAACAATTGAGGAAAAAATTAAATGGATTATAAATGGACTACTGTTTTAAATAAAATTGTGTGGTTTTATTGGATAATTTTTTCCACCACTAGTATCACTTGTATCACATCACAAATATCGTTTGGAAGTGTCTGGTTAAACCAACCACCGAAATCCTTGGCAAAGATACTAAAAGTATTCCTGTGATTTAATTATATCTTTTAAGCAAGACAAGACGTAAATGAGAAAATTTGTAAAGGTACTACCACCATACGGTAATAATATGGATCGATGACATGATAGTTCTATGGTGATGCAATGAGGATATTACAAAACTTATTACAACCAGCATGTCCTCACTTGCTACTAAGAATAAACTTGTGAATGTAGGGATATTACAAAATCCACATTTGAATGTTGGAAAAGTTATTTAAATTTTATGAAACACTTATTTTGGCAGGCTCAGGAAGAAGTTATTTAACATTGTTTCATTGCAAGAACTCAACCTTAGTGCGCGTATATGTTTTGATATCAAAATGCTATTGTACATTACTTCCTTGAATTAAACAATTCTGTTCGGTTAACTTGGTATAGTACTTCAATATAAGAACGCACATCTTTTAGAAAATAAATTCATATAAAAAGCAAATGTTTGAAATCACCTAGAACATAAGGGCAACATTTAAAAACCTTAAAAAAACCTTGACGCCACTCCCAAAGGACTACGATGAAACCATCTTTCCAAAATCGAACTGAAATACAGTTTCAAAACTTTCCCGTTTCCAGGTGAGACTGAGGCCGTCGAGGAGGGCCACTATGACCCTCTCCTACGACGGCAGGGTCGAGTTGTCCCTCGGAAACGTGACCGGGAAGGACGCCGGCGTATACACGTGCGTCGCGAGCAACGAGATCGGGAGGGCGGAGACGAGCGCCAGGATAACCGTCCTGGATAAGGCCGGGAAGGAGGAAGGGAGGACACTTACTACTGAAGAAGACATTCCGTAAGTCAACACATCGAGAAACACTTAGTGTATAAATTCAGGGAAAGAGGAAGACGTTTGGAGTTCAGAGATATTGGATTTTGAAAAAAAATATTTGAGACGTTCACAAATACCTAAATGAATGTAAATCAACGTTTCGATTTCAGATATTCCAAGGAACCGAAATTTTTGAAGAAACCCCTGTCGACTGACGCATTCGAGGGTGATACTGTGATAATACTGTGCGAGGTGATCGGTGATCCGAAACCTGAGGTCGTCTGGCTTAGAGATTTCCTCAAGGTAAGTCACTTTAAGGCTGATATTCTTTCTTATAGAAACCCCTTAGAAGAACCATTGAATGTCTTCCACGGTTCCACTAATCACGTTTTCTATTTGTGGGAATATTTGAAAAAGTAACATCTACGCAACTCAACCAACTTCAAATTACAGCAAAATAATCGTTGATAATCATCAACAATAAGCTTTTATGTTTTACATAAACCTCCGAATACTTTTACTAATAAATAAGCGAACAAAAAATTTATAAGTACTTAAAAAATAATTTTTATAAAAATGTTTAAACAATGTGCTTTATTTATATTTTTTTAGGGCGTGCACGCAAGTCATTTCTATGGTTTCCATTAGTAATAACATTCAAAAATAATGAAAATATAAAAAAAATGGAAAAATGTTTAAACACATTGTTTATTTAAAAGGAAATTCATCAAAAAGTTGCATATTTGTAATGTACTAGAACAATTAAAAAAAGAATCATTAAAATCCGTTAATAATTGCCAGAGATATATATTAATTACTTGCTGCTTTGATTTCAAGTTTGAGCTCGCAGATTTCAAGTTTCCCCCACTACTGACTCCGAGCAGTCTTAAATCAAGCTGCATATTTGAAGCTTCATCAAAGTCGATGTTGAAGTTTAATACTTTCCAAATTTTTTTAACAAATAGCTTAACTCTTTATCTTTAAAATGACGTTAGTTACGATTCCTAATTATTATAAACAAATTAGCTGTGAATTAAAAAAAATGCTAACTTTGTCCCAAATTGACTTAGGACATTTTTTTTAATTGAAAGGTTAACATGATAGCTTTCCAAATATGTAAAAATAGTTTATCCAACACACGACAGTTATGACTGTCATTATTAATGTCATTTTAGACAAGTAAACTATCAAATAACACACTAGTGTGTTATAATCCATAACACGTTCATATTTAAAGTAGTATTCTATTTATTTATTTATTTATTGCCCGTGGCAACCAAACAAACAACCTACTTTAACCAAAATGTAAAAAAGTCACTGTCAAGTCATTCTGATGTTTATAGGGTACTGAGACGCAAGTAGCTTTGATTTGATCACAAAGCTTATTAATTATTATCTCATAAAAAACGATTTATTCCACTTGTTGGATAAAACACTGTATGCCGCTCGCGTGTTATGTTTCCTATCACTTGAAAATGTATACTGTTTATTATAATATATAGATATATAATATAATGTAATAAATAGAACTTATTTCTCACGTGACTTATTGTCACCATAACACACTAGTACCATAAATAATGATTTACTACAAATAACATCAAAAAAGTTATTCCTAAGCTAAAGATGACCATGTTTTTTTGTGATTTTTTAAATTTATTAATTATTACTGTTTAACTTAATTTAGTTAATTTTCGAGAGAGGCCTAAGATTACAGGTCAATTAAATAAGTAAATTGTTTGTTGTAACATGCTCTGCAGTTTATGTAAGTAGGTATTTCCTAACTAAACTAATATCTTTGTCGTGTATTTATTGTTATCGAAGATATATTTGTGCAGGGTTTAACTATCAAATTATTTGCTTCGTATAACGTTAAACTACCAATATAAATATCCTTGCCATGGAAGAGTAATTGGCCATTAAATTTAAACTGTAACCTTTACAATCGAAATTTTCGCCGAGTTAAGCCGCGACCGACAACGTGTATTATAAAATACAGTAATTGACACCATTAGAACTGAATCCATTTGATCCTGAACCGATCCCAATTTTCAGGTTCAGAAAATTAATTAACTGGAGCGTATCGAAACGATCATTGACGTGGACTTACAGAACGCATACACCCGAAATGTTACATTACTTAATCACTCCTATCAATTACATTATCTCGGCGGGTTAATAATTGTTAAACCTGCCCGAGTTTATTTAATTATGATATTTAATCGGAACGAATACGATTATTAAATACGGACTGTTATGGACATGATGTTAATTATTTTGTAAGTTGCGACACGCACATAGATACATACAAGCCGAACACTGAGATATACACGTGTATAATTAAAACGCCGTATATATTCCTAGAGAGAGAGAGATGAAGTGATTGTAAATTTCGTCGAAATCATAATTTATTATATGCCGGGTTAATAGTGATTTATCGATTGGTATTTGTAAAACCGGCCGCATTATAATGCCACCGTTGTATGTCATATCTCGGCAAATCTGCTTGTTCTTTCAAAGCAATAATAGGTAAATAAATATACGAGCGAAATTATGCTAAATAGTTTAAAATTAGATATCAAAATGATAATGAAAAAACTGAATTTATTAGTAGCGCAAATAACGAATTGTTGATAATTAAGAGATCCGGGATAACTTTGTTCCAACACTTCACAAGAAATCGACACTGGTTAGACAAACGAATGGCACCTTTGAATAGTTAAATTTTTCGACTCATTCATTTATTGTACTGTAACGTTTTCGGGGGTCCAAATAATTACACTACACTAATATTTAACTCAACTAATTTATTTGACACAAATCACCTAATTTATCTTATGTACGGGATCGAACATAACAGGAATCTTCTTTCCGGGAAAGACGCCTCGATTCTCGGAACTAACTACCAACCGACATGTCACTAACATGAAGAAACAGTTTGTGAAAGTATGCTATTTCCTTGATCAAAAACAAGCAAAGGTGAGTGTTAATTCAAATTAATTACGCGAATCGAAGGTACTTGTTATACAAGAAGAGAATAGAGAAACAGTTTTATGGCTAAAATGGTAAATATATTTTGCAATGAATGCTTCAATTTTTTGCGTAAGTAAGTAAGGATTTTTTCATTTTTATTCGTTACGTTATAAATTAAACATTTTTGTATAAAACGTTAAAAACGAAATTCAAATTTTTGGAAAGATATTCCCTAAGGAGTCAAGAAAGGTACATTTTTTCAAAACGTTCCAAAAACACTATTTTGAACTTGCATTTGTTCCACAATCTCAAAAATTAGAACAATTACAAAACGCATACGCCATCAACATCCCCTCCCTCTCCACTCGACTGTCCTAGTTTCTCCATATTACACCGCTCGAAAGGCATATTTAATCCAAAAATATCCTAAATTTAAACCACGTGGGAGTGTGTGTAAGTATGTATGTACAAATACATACATATATACATAATAAGTACGATATTATTCCGTTTGTAGTTCTCCACTTGAAAGACGTCAAGTAAATAATGAGTCACATATGTCGGTTGTGTATGCGTTGTGTAACAACATTTAGGACTTATATGGTAATCCGCGCTCGTAATTATAATGATGAAATATAGAACGTCTCGGTGTATAGACGTCAGTGTTATAATAACTGCGAGGGGACATTTTGAACCTAAAAATTAAACCGTGAAAGGTAATTATATAGGTATGTGTACTGGGTGTCCGATATACGAACAATTAACCCAATTGGATCTACGAACTAATAAATAACCACAAAATGAATTCAGTTGGTATTCGTAAACTTAACACGACAGGAAGTTATTGGAAACACTGAACATAATTAGAATATCTGCGAAAGTTGTCAAGAAGGGTTGAAAAGGGATTTTCCAAATTCCAAATAATTTCCACATTTTGGCAACTCGAACCTCTTGAAACTGTACCAAGTTTATGTACTTTCAACTTGTGAACAACATGTAAACTTCACATTTATTTATCACTATACGAGAAACGGTGCCATATTGTCATATTATTAAGAAAATTGTAATATTTTGGATTGAATTGAAAGGTGACTGTTTTATTAGTGAAACGTGAAAACTAAAACTCAAAAAATATTATACTAATAAGTAACAATATCTTAATGCATCGCAAATATAATCAATAGGTAGAACGTCTTGGTTTTCTGACCACCATCACACATTTTGACATAAACATAACCTACTTCCCTTCATTCAAACTTCAGTCAACCCACAGACCATTAATATAACTAGACCCGTTTGTTTACAAAATAATGTATTGACAAGATCTTAGCACATTCTAAGCGTTTTTTTGCGCTGTTGCATGAATGCAAATGAAGAATTCTCGCTTACGATTTGCTTATACATCCAGCCTACTTCGCCTGCGGTTGGTCAGTTGTACGTAAATCTGAAATAATATAGACTTTCGTTATGAGAGGCAACGTGGCAACATCGCGTCCTAGTCTGTCACACGCTAACCTAACCAAACCAAAACTAACCGGGAGTAATTTTGATAAAAATAGGAAACATTTAACAATGGTTAATAGGTGCAAGATATGCAACGTTTATAGCGATGCAGGGAAAGCCTCGGGATTGTCTTTTCATAGGTAAATAAAGAAATTTATTAATGAAATTTTTTGAGGTTATGTATCATCTCAGTGGCGTTCTATCAGTGTTATTATTGTAGGTTTCCAGCAGATCCAATTAAAAGAAATATTTGGATTTCTGTTTTGGGACTTAGCGAAAATGATAACATAACAAAATCGTCCTATATTTGCTCAAAACATTTCAGTAACGATGATTTTGTGTCTAAAATAGATGCAACCGACAATGCTAGATATTTAAAGAGAGATGCTGTTTCATTGCCGATGCATCAAGTTTTTGAACCTAAAAGTACTACAAGGTAATTAATTTCTACCCTGTAACTGCGTTTAATAGAAATGTCAAATTTATGAATTTGTCAAAATTCGAAGCGAGACATTTTTTGAATTTAAATTTCAATCTTTTCAATGTAAATTTCAACAAAAATATTATACTGGTTACTGTGAGAAACAATTATTTCTTAAGATATGAGAAAAAATAGTAATTTTATTAACCATTATTAACCATTTTATTAAACACTAAACAACTTTGAGGAGTTATATCTCAGAAGCTAAGGAGCAAAATAGCAACTTATTATGAATAAAAAGAAGCGTCTTTCCGAGCACTTTCCTGCTATGTTTTCAGAATTTCATTTAACAAAAAATTCGCCGAGATAATCTATTTGTTTATAAGCAAAAAAAAACGACACCAACTTTAAACAATGACTGTATCCGTTCTAATAAATATTTTTTAATTCTGACAAAAGTACATGAAAGCTTGTTCCCTCTTATATATGACCGCTAGTTTTATTAAAATCGAATAGTGGAAAAAAATTTAAACAATTTTGAAAATTTTCAATATTTTCCGATTTTTCTGGATTGCAAAATTATTGTGCAAACTCTAATAATCCGATCGAAACGAAATTTACTCGATTCTTTTATTATATCTTGAGGATTTTGTACCTGTGATATGGATGTCCTAACTACATTTTAAAGTGCCTAAAATAATAAGTTAAAAAAACACTTTTGGGCCGATTTTTTGTTGTTTATTACTATTTGGCAAAACCGCTAATAAATTTTTGAATTTATAACCTATGCCATTTTATGTAAAAATAGATTCTGCAACTTTTTCCTCTCTTCAACTTTCTTCTAAATTCAATAATTAAAAAGTTAGAAGCAAAACAATTCGGGAAAAAAACGCGTTTTTTAATTTCTTTTTAAATTGTTGCATTTTTAACAATGTTCCCGACCGATGCGCTTTGGAGGATAAGTCAATCCTTATTCTAGACGTTATTCCAGAGGTATTCATGTAAAAACATTGCGGTTACCTCTTATGCCAATCTAAAGCAAATTTCTGACAGATAGGTCTTGGACTATACTTATTGTATGCATTATTACTGTCATGATGATTTTGATAATCTGTGTCCTTCTTTATCATTTGTCACTTATTTCGCACCTTTGTTACCTAGCATGTAAAGGGCTTCATTGCCCGTTGATCTAAATAATAAATAAATTATTTTCTTAATTTTGTTTCCTTTTTGTCCCTTATTATTGATACGCCTATGGATAGCTACTTTGTACGCTGTCAAAATTCGTCAAAGGCGGCCATATTTTCTTCCCCCTTTACACCGCGCCTATCGGCTATGTTGGCATGTAAACAAAGATCAGTTTCTAATGGGAACACCGGGTCTAGTTATATTAATGGTCTGTGAGTCAACCAATGTACAACATCTAATCGTAACTACGGTACTTAGTAAAAACACCTGAGGAATAGAATAAGTAAAAATGTACTCAATATCGAACAATTATATTTTGGAAAATGTAGTACAAAACGTGAAGTTTGTTACTTGACTGAAAAGGTTACTTCCTCCAAGTCCAGGGATTCTATTTTGCGGATATTCTGTATATTTAGTAATTTTAAAGGATTGATTAAAAAATCATCAAATTTTGGGTTATGATTGGATGAAAATTATGAAATTTCCGACGACCGGCGGAATTTACCAGGCCCCTCCAGCATGAAGATAGGTTGACAAATGCGACAATAAACAACAATTTCTCTTTCTCTCATTGTACTTCTTTTGGCAAACAAAAATTGTTGACGAGTCCGATTTACTGGATTCGTTTCTATATATGTACGTGGAAATGTATTTTGGCTCAAAACAACTCGGTCGAATTGTTTAATTTAAATATCACGATCGGAATTACTTCGTAAGTATGTAAGCATGATGTACAGGGTATATATTACATTACGATTTTGGTCGTAAATAAGAAATTTAACATGAAGCCCTATAACACCGAATTTAGTACCTCTTTACAATTGTTTTAGAACTAAGAAAAGTAACGTTACATGCTGGAAATATGTTACAATTCAAGTTTCCAATTCTACAACTGTAGTGTTAAATTGTACTAGATTAGTTACTACATACAACAGTTAATACAGTTTTAGTTTCTATTCCTAAAATTTTTATCATTAATTCCAACATGCAGCATATTATTTTACTTCTCGTACGTCAAGCAGAGATAAGTATAAGTAATCCTCAAGAAGTGGTTAATTTAATATCCATGCATGTTACAACATGGCGTAAATTAATTTTTATAATTTAATTATGCAGTCCCGATATGGCGCATTACTTTACTTATTATATCTGAAGAAGTGGTGGGTAATGACCAGAAGGCATAATTAATCCTCAAGTAGTGATCGAAAACGGTTAATTTCATTGCTATGTTACAACCTGGCGCTAATTAATTTTTGTAATTTAATTACGATGTCCCAATAGAGCGCAGATTATTTTATTTCTTGTATCTGAAAAAGGCCCAAAGATATAATTAGTCCGCAAGAAGTGATCGATAATGGTTGATCCGATCTCGGTGCTAATTAATTTTTGAAGCTTAATTATGACGTTCGATATGCCACTGAAGAAAATTACCAGATTGGTTCCCAAGAAGTGATCGACAATGGTTATTTTAATTGCGATGTTACAACATGACGTTAATTAATTTTTGATTAACGTAATGATGTTCCGATGTGGCGCAAATTATTTTATATCTCGTATCTGAAAAAGAGATGGGTAATGACCAGAAAGCCTAATTAGTTCTTAAGAAATAACAGACAAAAGTTAAATTAATTTCGATGTTAGACCATGGCGCTAAACATTTTTAAGAATTTAATTATGAGTTAATAATTAATTAATAAGTAATAATAATATGTTAATTTCTGATATGGTGCAGATTGTTCTATTTCTTGTCGCCTTTACTTTTTGTATCTGCAGAGGTGACGAGTAATGACGAAGAGGTATAGTTAGTCCTTAAGAATTCTTTAAGTGATTCGTAATAGTTAATTTGATTTAATCGATGTTAGGAGATTTGACTGTATTTACCAAACAGGTAAAATAACAATGTAAAGCTGAAATGGGACAATATATTAAAGTATAAATTACATTACGTTTAATGTATTTATTACAAACAAACATCTAATCTATCAGCAACAGGTGCTTTTTTATCATCAGCACTTCTACATACATTTGATTGCCTAATTGCATTGAACACCCTTTCAATCAAACTCCTCTTGGTAGTGGCAGCACGATCAGTTTTTTACCACTTATAGCACACATCATTTTCCTTATTAGTATGAGGAAAGTTTCCTCGGCCGCAGTAAAATTACGCGAACATCTCTTCTCTTCCATAATTTACGACAGACACACTCGACTAAACGAAGGTTAACATCTATAAAAATGACAAATTGACAAGACAGTTGAATAGACCACGTTAAGTTGCTCAACGTTTGCAGCACGTTTAATTTAAACCGGCTTAAGGTAAAAAGTTCAAAAAGCGCTAAGGCGGTTCCAAAACAATTTAATTCACAGAAGAATCCCTTAAGTCACCCTTAAATCCTCCCGCCCTATTTTACAGCGAATATTACATCCTCGTTTCCTTCGGGAGGAACGCCATCCCCGACTTTCCCTCCCTTCCCGCCGGAGAGGAGGTCCGCCCAGGCCGGAGATGGACCATATGCCGCCGTATGCTGCATCTTTCTCGTCTATCCGAAGGAGATTGTGAACTTTTTACGACCAGTATTGATTTGACATCGATTGCGTCCGTTCCCTTTTTGATCGATTATACGTCGAGAGCGCGTAACCGCGATATTATCGGCTTGATTCGGTATAGCTTTTCTTGTGGTTCATTTTTCCGATAACGAGCACACGAGGACAATATAAGGATTATAGTGAGGGACGAGAGGTACGATTGTTGTGTATGTGTGTGTCATTATGAAAAATTGTACCCAATTGGTTTGTATTAACAGCTGTATGAGTTTACATGAATTTCACGTAAGGTATTATACGAATTTTATAATTTTTCACTTGAATCTAATCAGGATCAAGTAGTGTTGCTGGATAATTTTTTTAAAAAAAATTGGGACGGGAAGAACAATTGTAAAATATGTCTGGACTTCAACAGAGCCCACAGTTGCTTGACGATTAAAAAAATTGTTTAAAACACGAAAATGTTACCTTTAGAGCAAATTCCACAAAAATAATTTACTTGGTAGATATAATAAAATTATTATAAGGTTTTCAGGAAATTTTCCCCATTTGAAAATAGGAGCTTTATGATATATGTTCCATTTAAATGCCTCCAATTAGTGAAATACAATAAATAACTAGAAGCTTTAAAGTGTCGAAAAAATAAGTTTAATTCCATCAACACAAGTGAAGAGAGTGTAGTTTAATCCTCGATCTTAACATTTTTAAATTAAACTAAAGCGCTGATATCCCTTAGTGTTAATATTATATTTCATGGCAGTACTGGTTAATACTATAACTTATAACTGAAAATCGTATGGTAAAGCATAAAGTAAAGGCCTAATCGGTCTGCATTAACAGCTGTATGAGTTTACTTGGATTTCACGTGAAATATTACACGAATTTTATAATTTGTCACTTTAATCTAATTAGGATCAAGCAACTTTGCAGGATAAAATTTTTTAAAAAATTGGGGAGAGAGGAACAGTTGTAAAATATGTCTGGACTTCACCGGCTCACTTGACGATTAAAAAATTGTTTGAAGACAGGAAAATTTTGCCCACAGAATGCGTTATGTAAAGCATAACGCAGTGTGTTATAATCCTTATATCTCTAACTACTGTAGAGACGCCATTTTATCTGTTTATTTCCCCATCACCGTAATAAACTCACACTAACTTTATCCATTACGTAAATACAAATCATCTATTAATGTAATGTATTTTTTTATTCTAAATTACAGAATAATGCATCGATCTTCAATCGATATAGAAGCACTTTTTTTTCTGTTTGATTACTGATCTGATCGTTGATCAGAAGACTTGAGAATATGTTATTATTATCTGACTACAGTGCAAAATTTAGACCAATTAAAATCAAGTATTACACAAAAATACTTTTAATTGAAATACAACAAATTTAATGATACAGACAATTCTAGCATAAGACAAACATTGAAACTGCTGATGCTGTAATTGTTATTTCATGCATGAATTTTTGTCTTTCAGTACTGCTGAAAAAACGTAAACGTTTTTAATTGAAATAATAGTATATCTCTTTCGTTCGCCTAATCTACTCGTCTAATATAACCTCAATGGATACAGTCGTTCAGGTAATTCAGTATAGAATTCAGTATAGAAATTTTCTAGCATACAATTTCGTTTCTTTAACGAGAAACGAGAAGACTGTTTTCTGTAATTTTCTGGTAAGTTTGAGGTTATGTTGAAAAATGTTCTTAATGAACTTAGTAGACTTCCTTATCTATAATTTTTGTATGGGACATTTTCCACTAGGAGGTCACGTTTCGCCTAAAATCTCAAAACCCCTATCAACCTTTAAACAACACTCCCATTTCATTATCTCGACTGATGTGTTTAATTTTCGTTTTTCTCTTTGTTAAGAAACTACATTTTCCGACTAGTCGTTGCCTGTTAATAATTTATTGGCATTGGCCAATTATATTAATGTGAGCCAAGTAAAATGTGCTTGGGCCATATCTAAACTTCTTGTATATTTCACTACGTTTCCTATAAACATCATTGGGACGTCTTACAGTTAACAGAATAATAACAGTACCGGTTAGCTTTTACAGTAAGGAGTATCGAAATTTTACGACAATTAGCCTCATTATCGCAGTTAAGCACAGAATTTGACAACGACGTCCTACAGATCGTTATCTCCGTTATTGCTACCTTCTGATTAACTATTATTATTCTTGGTGATGTCCGATGACGATGACGGGTAAAGAAATGTCCCACGCTATAGATAGACTTCGAAATCAATGCCTAATCGCCTAAGTCTTTCTCACTAAATACCTCCATTCACCAACTCTTCCTCTTTTCGTCTCGTGACTTTAATGTTATTTGGGTTCTGTTTACGCCACCTACTCATCTAGATCTGAGTCCACTCCGATCTCGGCGCAAGAGGATCCGCTAACGGTGATTCATTGAGGTGAGACGACCTTGCCAAGGTATCGAATATAGAAAACACGGCTGCGGCGTCTTGGACGTTTTCACCTCCTAAAGAAAACAAAGTTCTTTCGTACCAAGTGCGACCTTCGGTGCGCGTCTCGTTCGATTGCGCAAACTGTCATTTTTTTATCACGGCGGTGATTAATCAAAATTCCGGGACGGGAGACCCGCGCTCCACGAATATTAATCACCGCCGGCGAGGGGTTAAGGATTGGCCGTAGTTGTGCTCGCGCGTTCGCATAGCGGGACGGGAACCCTTTGCTAGACCAAGAGCTGGAGACGAGATTTCAACGTCATCAGTAATATGGAATTCGTAAACAGGAATAAACTCTATTACCATCAGTTATTAAAGTTCCGAGCAGGCGGACAGATTACTTGGGGCTAAGGGTAGTTATAAGAGGTGAAAGTTGATAATTTTTCGGGAAAATTTCGGCATCGATAATGCGCTTGAAAATTTATGTAATAATAGGTCTTACCATAACTAAACGAAATTCCAAGCGGCGGACACATGAGTAGGTGCAAAGGGGGCGGCGGACAAGGGTAAAGGGGGTGAAAAGGCGGAGAGCTAGAGCTGAAATTTCAACGACACCGTCATCAGTAATATGGAATTCGTAAACAGGAATAAACTCTATTACCATCAGTTATTAAAGTTCCGAGCAGGCGGACAGATTACTTGGGGCTAAGGGTAGTTATAAAGGGTGAAAGTTGATAATTTTTCGGAAAAATTTCGGCATCGATAATACGCTTAAAAATGTATGTAATGATAGGTCTTACCATACCTAAACGAAATTCCAAGCGGCGGACACATGAATAGGTGCAAAGGGGGCGGCGGACAAGGGTAGAGTGGGTGAAAAGGCGGAGATCGAGGGTCGAAATTACAACGTCATCAGTGATATGGAATTCGTAAACAGGAATAAACTCACGAATTTTTCCATAAATTTTCACCCCATTTACCATTGTCCGCCGCCCCCCCTGCATCCACTCATGTGTCCGCCGCTTGGAATTTCGTTCAGTTTTGGTAAGACCTATTTATATAAATTTTGAAACTTCTGATCAATGCCGAAATTTTCCCGAAAAATTAACCACTTTCACCCCTTATAACTACCCTCCGCACCGAGTAAGTTGTCCGCCTGCTCGAGACTTTAATAACTGGTGGTAGTAGAGTTTATTCCTACTTAGGAATTCCATATTACTGATGATGTTGAAATTTCGGCTCTATTAGATCTCCGCCTTTTCACCCCCTTTACCCCTCTCCGCAGCCCCCTTTGCACCCACTCATGTGTCCGCCGCTTGGAATTTCGTTTAGTTATGGTAAGACCTATTATTACATAAATTTTCAAGCGCATTATCGATGCCGAAATTTTCCCGAAAAATTATCAACTTTCTCCCCTTATAGCTACCCTTAGCCCCAAGTAATCTGTCCGCCTGCTCGGAACTTTAATAACTGATGGTAATAGAGTTTATTCCTGTTTACGAATTCCATATTACTGATGACGTTGAAATCTCGTCTCCAGCTCTTGGTCTATGCCGGGACTCACATTCACTCTTATTAGAGAATGAGATACCAGATCCCTATGGAATCCTACAGAATAAGGGCTAAAATGCTAAGCACTAAAGGCCTATGCAACACCAAACCTTAATGGAAACCAAGTTTATACAAGTGTGCCTCAGTTATGAGCCCAGTTATCAGGAACAAATTAATGCAGTTTATAGAACTGTACTATTAGATGCTGTTTATAGTAATATTATACAAATCTACGAAACTCTACAGGTAAGAACCCAAATGCTAAACAGTAGACTCTGAAGGCCTATACAATATTCAAACTTTTTGAAACCAAATTTCATACAAGTGTACCTCATTTATAGCCCAGTTGCTAGGAAAAAATGCCGTCGATAGAATAGTACTATTAGATGTAGTTTGTAGTTATAGAGCCCTACGAAACCTTACAGAATAAGTACCCAAATGCTAAACAGTAGACTCTGATGGCATTTATAATACCCAAACTTTATGAAATCCAATTTTATACAAGTGTACCTCATTTATAACTTAGTTTCCAGGAAAAAATAAATGAAATTTATAGGACAGTACTCTTAGATGTAGTTTATAGTAATAGAACCCTACGAAACCCTACAGAATAAGTAATCAAATGCTAAACACTAGACTCTGAAAGCCTGTACAATAACTAAACTTTATGAAAACCAATTTTATACAAGTGTACCTCATATATAGTCCAGTTGCCAGAAAAAAATAAATGCGTTTACAGAACTGCACTATTAGATGTCGTTTATAGTAATGGGATTATACGAAATCCTACAGAATAAGTAACCAAATGTTAAGCACTAGACTCTGAAGGCCTATACAATACCCAAACTTTATGAAAACCAATTTTATACAACTGTACCTCATTTATAACCTAGTTTCCAGGAAAAAATAAATAAAGTTTATGAGTCAGTACTATTAGATGTTGTTTATAGTAATAGCACCCTTCGAAACCCTACAGAATAAATACCCAAATGCTAAACACTGAACTCTGAAGGCCTATATAATAACTAAATTTATGAAAACCAATTTTATACAAGTGTACTTCATATATAGTCCAGTTGCCAAGAAAAAATAAATGCGTTTACAGAATTGTACTATTAGATGTAGTTTATAGTAATGGGACACTAAAATCCGAAATCCTATAGAATAAGTACCCAAATGTTAAGCACTAGAGTTTAAAGGCCTATACAATACCCAAACTTTATGAAAACCAATTTTATACAACTGTACCTCATTTATAACCAAGTTTTCAGGAAAAATAAGTGAAATTTATGGAATTAAATGTAGTTTACAGTAAAATAACCCTGCGAAACCCTACAGAATAAGTAACCAAGTGCTAAACACTAAACTCTGAAAGCCTATACAATAACCAAACTTTATGAAACCCAATTTTATACAAATGTACCTCATATATAGTCCAGTTGCCAGGAAAAATAAATGCGTTTATAGATCTGCATTGCTAGATGTAGTTTTTAGTAATGGTACTCTACGAAAACCTACAGAATAAGTACCCAAATGCTAAGCCTGAAGGCCTATACAATACCCAAACATTATGAAAACCAATTTTATATAAGTGTACCTCATTTATTACCTAGTTTCCAAGAAAAAATAAATTAAGTTTGTAGGGCAGTACTATTAGATATAGTTTATAGCAATAGAACCCTACGAAATCCTATAGAATAAGTAACGAAATTCTAAACACTAGACTCTGAAAGCCTATATAATATCCATACTTTATGAAAACCAATTTTACACAAGTGTACCTCATTTGCAGCCCAGTTACAAGCAACAGTATTATTAACAGTAGACTCTGAATGCCTATACAATACTCAAATTTTATGATACTTAATTTTAAACAAGTGTACCTATTCCCCTTCATAGTCCAGTTGCCAGGAAAAAAATAGACGTAGATTCGTGGAAAAATTTTAAAAACATTTTGACACCTTTTTCATTAATGAGGGTCTAACTGAAGATAACTGTACTAAAAGGAACATCTAATTTTGCGCCCTGGATAAATAAACAATGTTTATAAGGAGAAAAATCAGTTTTTCAATTGTAAAATTTGAAAGGTAAAAATTTAAATATGGAAGTTGTAGGCGAAGGAAGGTTTTTTATTTGATTTTCTAATCATCAATATAGATCAATTATTTATTACGATACTTACTTTCTGAGAAGATTACTGTCAAAAAAAACTAATTTGTGTAATTATTGAAATTGTTATAATAATTTTTGAATACATCAATTGAAATGATATTTAGTGAGACGGTTCAATTTGCACAAAACTTAAGCACGATTAATGAAATAGTTTATAAAATATTCTAAATACTTAGCAGTAATGTCTAATTCTTGCTCCATTGAAATCTACGTTAACTGAAAGACGAATAGAAGCTAATAACGTGAAATAACTGATAGTATGTAATAGTCGTCATTCTGGAACCCACCTAATGATACAAGATTTTCCAGGTGACAGCCCATTTTATAAAGAAGGGCATAAAAGCCACTTTGATTAACATTCAAATTCAGAACGTAATTATATGATCGTCACTCGAAGTTTCATAAATAATTACTCTGCACAAAAAATTACACCAAGGCTTTTTGAATGCTTTCGGCATTATGTTTTGTGTCCCAAGTAATATTGTAAAGACTAAATTTAATATACCTATAGTGTAATCTGATAGTAAATTTTCTTCTTTTTATCATTATGCACATGCATCATCGCAATCCTCGCAAAAAATATATTAGCTATTTTTAAAACAATCACAAGATTTGCTTTAAGGACCTAGAAACATTAGTTAATGCATTGTCTTTCACCTATAGACGTTATTAAATTATTAGAACCTTTATCGCAAATCCAGCTTGATTGGTTATTTCTTAGTATCTCTAGTACCTACATTTGTTTAATCTAATTTTGTGTATGCAGTTTAATAGAAGGCAAAATTATTATTACGCATTATACCTTACGAATTACGATCTTGCTTTTTAGAATACAAAACATATACAATTTTTTATATAGTTTAGTATGTACTATACTAAGATTGATAGAGGTCTAATGAAAAAGTGTTTTAATAAGTACAATGAGGGTAATTTCAAAGATATTGAGATAATACGTACATCCTAGACCTAGAGCATAGTGTAGGACGTCTTATACATTATAGTTGCACATATTATACAAAAAAGTAGTTAAAAGATAACTAGTAGCTGTTCCACGCACACTATTTGACTTTGGTGTGAGAGAATTTTCAATTTTTTTCTCGGACGCATTTTTGCTCAAAAACAGTGTGAAAAAACTTTGTGGTTAGTTCTAATCCAAAAATGAAATTTTTCGAAGGAAGGCGTTTTTCCCTTAGGGATGCCAAAAAGGGAGTTGAAAATATACCGAAATGCACTTCTTCACATTATAACAGGTTGAGATCCAACTGGGCCAAATTGATCCCCATACTCAGGTTCGATCCTTTACAACTTCATTATTTCCCTGCCGATTTAAAAAAGAAGCTCAGAACCGAGAGACACGTCTTACACGTTACCAGCTGCAAGCAAAAGACGGACGCGATCGATTCGCTTTTTTGGCCGTCGTTTCCCTCGAGTTTGACAATTGTTCAGAGATTTCCGGGGAAAAAATTCAAGAACGATCGGGCATCGGACAAAAAGCGGTCCCCTTTGCTGCCTTAACGGCGAGCAGGAATGCCGAAAATCGATTTCGGACCACCGAAAACCGGGACGTGTCCATTACGGCCTTATTGAGGTCCAAGCGCTTTCATCGAGGGAACGGGTACCGGTGCGATAATTTACTGTATTACTCCGACAAAATTGTTCTTGTTAATAAGAAGAGATGGATGGTATACAATCGAAACGAAAACCGGAATACCACAACAAAAGTCTCGAATTCCGAAGACGCCACAACCACTCGACGGCATCGACATTACTTTTTTGGTAAACTTGCCTGCAAGGCGAGCAATATTACCGAGAAACATATTTCAAATTTACAATCGATGATTAATGTCACGTTTCCCTAAAATCAGTTCGAACTATTTACAAAAACTATTTATGACAAGTTACTTTCTTTTCTTTTTTTAAAGTTTTCTTTCGATATCGATTTCGTCAGTCACCTAAATCAGAAAAAGGAATCCCCAAGAAGTTTTTCGAATCCACTACAAACACTTGTCGGAGCAAACCATACGGCACGCTCAACGGTGCCTCCACCATATGTCACGCCCAGGATATCATGTACGCTAGTAATGGGCAACAGAAAAGGGTTCAACAAAACGTTCGATTCCACAAATCAGACAGGGAAACTGTACACAACAAATGGTACCAAAAGAGACAGTTGGTGAACACTACTGATCCGCTGAGTTGGTATGTAAAGTACTCATATCCACCAAAAAACACAAAGTTCAAAGCCTGCATATGATCAGAATCTTCCAGCTTTGAACTATTGGAATTATTAGAATGGGAAGAGAGTGAAACAGGAATTAGCCTCGAACTTCCAGATGAAGGATTAATCCCATCTTCTAAAATCTACTGAGTCAAAAAACATATAGATTTATGCTGCTAGAAGGCTAGAAGTCTGCATATCATCAGAATCCTTCAGCTATGAACTATTGGAACTATTAGAACGGGAAGAAAATGAAACAGGAATTAGCCTTGAACTTCCAGATGAAGGATTAATCCCATCCTCTAAAATCTACTGAATCAAAAAAACATCTACATCTAACCAAGCATTGAATTTTAGGTCTATATTTTGTGAATTCATTATAATTGTTTAACAATGCCATACAATACAATGCCGATATCAATATTTTAGCCTCGACCAATAATTCTAGAACATGTAGTGTCTCCAATTAAAACCAAAGAAGTATGGCCATTCTAGACTTAGATTTGATTTGAACGCTGGATCATCAACTGTCTAGAACAACTCTCGAATATTCTATAAGCATCCTTTTACTTTTAAATTTGACCTGAATTAATGAAGCTAGAAGACCTAACAGTTGTTTATAATCAAGCTCTATGATCGAGGTATTGAGAACGATTCTTCTGTATTCAGATTGCACCTGAATCAATAAAGCTGGAAGATGCAATGTAATGATAATAATAATGCAAGTAATAATCATTTAAGATACACCCTAATAATATCAAGATAGTCAGATATAATTAAGTCATATGACCCAAATACGTAAAACAATTTAGATAATCAGATTCTGTCTGAATCAATAATGCGAGAAAATATCTCTAACTAAGCTCTAATATTGAAGACATCCAGAATGATTCCTCTAGACTTCAATTTGACCTGAAGTAAGAATGCTAGATGGTGTGACAGTTATTACAGAGGAACCTCTTCTCGATAAAGGGTACAAGAAATTGATAAGCAGTTAGAGAAAATGATTCCAGTCCAAACTGAGACGATTTAACAACAAAACATTACGCGAACGCAAAAATAATATGACATATCAATATTAGTCTAACCGAATTAGCTTCACAATTTTTGAAATTGTTGAAAGAAATTGTAATTTAGTATTAACTGAAGAGGACTTAGTTTTTTACGCTAAGGGAATCAATGAAGATTTCATCAATGTTTTCGTAAAAACATTCTGCATTTAACCAAAAACAATCAGTTTTCAACTGTTTGAATTATTAGAATTCAAAAAAAATTTATTTCTCTGACGAAACAAGAACTTGCCTTAGATTTCCAGACTGGAGAATAAAGAACTTTAATGTTTACTCTGTAACCCTTTGGGGAAGAATCTGCTTACAGTTGATTACCATGTTGTGAATGGTAACTACTGATGATAAGAATTATTTGTACAAACCAATCCCTTTACTTTGGTGAGATATGTTTGTCTTCACTTGACAGGTTTGCTTAAATACTATTTGGTTTTCGTAACAGACTAATTCAAAGTCAAGTCCTAAAGTGGTAAAAATTTAATTAAACAATTAATTAATTAATACAGCGAGTGGTCTGATACCTTACTCCAATTTAAACCTTTTACGTCATTGTAAGTTTAGTAGTCTGTTAGTTTTAATCAAGCTTCAGTCGTAATTCACTCTTTTTAAGTATTGCTAGTTTTTACTCTCGGGAAAACAGCTAACAGTTATTTAAATATTTGAAAAATGGAAATGTAAGCTACTTTAAATACGAATTACTAATGTGAAGTTGTTGTTCAATATTTGTACAGAAGAGAAATATAGTACTGGTTTTGGTAGTATATCAAATTAATGCGCAACTGTTGACAGTAATCCAAGAGCCAAAAACCTATTACAACACGAGAACAGTCATGAGTAGTCATCTTTTCTTCCAAAGAGTAAAAATGAACACTTATTGTACGAACAAGCTAATAAATTAAAAATGAACAAGTACTTTATGAACTTCTCCTAATAGGCTGTAATTATCAAATTGCTCTACACAGTAAATTTACTAATTTAACATTAATTAACGAAAATATATTAATGAAAATACAACTAGGAGAGATTAAACAATCCCATACTGCTTAAAACTATTTGAAAGATACAGCCATTCCAATATTAAATAGCAACCATAAAACCACTCTCATCGGTAAGAGGTGGCGTTACGTATAGAAATATGTTCAAGCTAGGTGTACACGATGTCCCTATCGTGCTTATACTTTAATTTATGTACATCTACAGGTGTAGCGTAAGTAAACGATTTATGTACACGAGTACCGAGACATGCTAAATGCAGTGCACTTGTGTTGCTTGTATTAAGCCATTTTGACTCTTCAAGTTTATATGCTTTGCACTTTACACGATCACGAGCAATCCATATACGTATCCTACTTGCCCAGTTCGCAGTTCGTTTCTAAACATGGACCAACGTTACAGTGATTTAGAACTAGTGTGTAACAAATGTATTATCGGTGATTGATTAGGAATGTGTAGGGATGTATAGGTTTGCCGGTGACGTGGGATTGAAGGTAAATCTTGATTTGTTGGCCCAATTTGCACAAATCTGTTTTTAGCCCATTATATGTCTCTGATCGTATGTAAGATATAATTTTTAATTATCTGAATTTGGGTCTTAAATTAGCCTTGGGATGATTATAATGTGGAGTTTGGGCAACTTCAGTGAATGTTACCTTTTATGGAGAAACTAAGACGTTATTTGAAAATTCAACACTTCTGTGTCTAAATTCTAGAATATAGATATATTATTCTAGATCAATTTTTTATGTACAAAATACAAATTTCTTTATTTCACTATCTAAGCATTATGATAATTGTTTAAGCGCAAGCAATTCTGCCTCCCCCACAGCCGTTAATTTATATAAGACAAATCCAAAGAAAGGGATACTTAAAGTGACTTTACCACACACACACAAGATGTCTCATCTAACAGCCTTTTGTTACAAAAATAATTTTTGTTTCGGTCAAACTCATGGTCATCATCAGCAAGATCTGTGCAAAGGTAAAAATGTTCTGTGAGTAGATGTGAAAAATTAGAAATAAATCGATGAAATTAAACATTAAATGAATAAAACGATAAAAGGTATCGATCTCTTCAAAGGTGGATCGAGTTTTACAGTTGACCAAAAAAAGGAAATACACCAAGATTGCCTGTCTCTGGCAGAACTAGCAGATCCCAAATTGATATGGAATTTAATTGGTGGGGATATAATAGTATGCTACATAAGCGAACACGACAAAAACATTTTGTTACGTACCTACCATAAAACATAATTTATCTTGTTGCTTTGGGATGTGCTGCGATTTGTTACAAAACAACAAATGTAATAATTGATGTAGCATTCTTTAAGGAAACCTTTTCTAGAATCTAGAAATAAGAATAGTCTGAGTGATGACAGTATTTAAAGAAATTAAATTTTTTGATCAGTGGATAAAACCCAAAAATTCCAAAAATTGTGGAGAAATGGCTAATATGACAACATATTTCTTATATGTAAATAACTATAACCAGTAACAGAAAACAAAATGCAACAAAACCAGGAATGCTTGTCACATGTTCAAATTACACCCCTTAAATGGTTCCAAGAAGTTTGTGATTACTTATGTGGACAAAACTTTGTGAAAAATGTCTAAATAATGTTGAGATTCCTAATATCAATATTTCAGAGCAACTTTTATCACACAAATACATAACTCAAGCATCAAATATCCAAAACGTATAAATTTTTCACGATAAGAACTTTATTCCAGGCGTATTTGGTCATTCCACATTTCAAATTCCAAATGCGATCGTCCAATTCGTACATCGTGTCGTCGATGTTCTCCTTAACCTTCTCCTAAACATTTAGGTCAATGTATCTGTATGATGAATCACATGATTCTTGCTTTTCACGTCCGAGCAGCACGATCTCGAGATTTTTATCTAGTATTAGAAATTTATCGATACGTACCCTCCCAGATCACTACACCCACATTGTGGTGATCACGTAGGCTGAATCAATACCAACGATCTTCAATTGTTTCACAGGAATACCTTTAATTACATTCAGGGGAACGATGCTTCTTTTTTCTAGATTGCGCCGGAAGGTGCTACAGCAAAGCATGTTTTTTGACATGTTATCCGTTACGCTTGAGGGGGATCATTCGCGATTTCGTTACACGAAACGGGATATTCCGTCAAAGGAATTACTCTTGCGATAAGTATGGATTTTTATCTCGACACGTCAATTTCTTTCTTTGAAAAGATATGCCTTTTGTAAAGTAACGAACTGAAATTTATGAATGTATTGGCTCGTTACAGCAGTAGGAACTGACTCCCATCTCTTTGTAACGATCTTACAGGTTTCAAATTTACCTTATCTTATAGAATCTAGTGAAAAGTCATCTAGATTTATGCTACAAAGTTTATATTGTATCCAATTAAGATTCCACATACATTCCAAACAAATCTTTATGAAATACCTACTACTAAGTGTAATATGAAATATCAATAATGAACCAAAAAAAATATATAACTTCTATGTGAAACAAAACTTTTAGCGACATACCCAAGCAATCAATTTTAAATCTAGATTGATAGATGAAGGAAATTCAACCTAAGTCAACAATGCTGAAATATCAAAATAAGGATGAAAGATCTATTATCTGTAATTAAGCTCTACTGTCAAGATATTTCGAACGGTTCCTTGGGATTCAAATTCGACCTGAATCAAAAAAGTTAAATTGTATAACTGTCAATATACCTAAGTCCTAATAGCAACAATATAAAATGATACTTCTAGACTCTAATTTGACCAGAAACAACAATGCTAGAAGATCTGACAGCTTAGAATTACGTTCCTTTCCCGCAATATCTAGAAAGATTCTTCTAGGCTAAGATTCTATCTGAATCAAATATATTGTCTCTAATTAATCTCTACCAAAATATCTAGAATGGTTCCTTGAGACTCCAATTCGACTTGAATAAAAAAGCTAGATTGTATAACTGTGAATATAATTGACAATATAACTAAGTCCTACGAGCAACAATATAAAATGATACTACTAGATTCGAATTTGACCTGAATTAACAATGCTAGATCTAACAGCTTAGAATTACGTTCCATGCCGGCAATAACTAGAAAGATCCTTCTAGATTCAAATTCTATCTGAATCAATAAGGATGAAAGACATATTGTCTGTAATTAAGCTTTACTATCAGTTTATCTAGAATTGTTCTTTGTGACTCAAATTCCACTTGAATCAAGAATGCTACATCATCTAACTGTCAATATAACTAAATCCTACTAGCAACAATATAAAATGATACTTCTAAATTCGAATTTGACCTGAGTCAACAATGCTAGAAGATCTAAAAGTAAAGAATTACGTTCCATGGCCGCAATATCTAGAAAGATTCTTCTAGGCTAAGATTCTGTCTGAATCAATAAGGATGAAAGATATATTGTCTCTAATTAATCTCTACCAACAAGATATCCAGAATGGTTTCTTGAGACTCAAATTCGACTTGAATCAAAAATGCTAGATCATATAACTGTCAATATAACTAAGTCTTACTAGCAACAATATAAAATTATACTACTAGACTCAAATTTGACCTGAATTAACAATGCTAGTAGATCTAATACTAACATAATTAAATGATCGAAAAAAACTAAAACGATTGCTTAGACTATTGTTCTATCTGAATCAGTAATATCTCCAATTAAGCCCTACTAGCTAGATATCCAGAATAATTGTTCTAGAATTTAATTTTACCTGAATCAAGAATACTAGATGGACATAAAATATTATAAATAGGCCCTACTAGCAACTTATATAAAACAATTCTGCTAGAGTCTAAATTCGAGCTGAATCAATAATACTAGATCTAATAGTACCATGACCAAATATCTAGAACGATTCTTTTAAATTTATATTCTGTCTTACTCAATGAGACAGGAAGATCTAATGTCTTTAATGAAGTCCTACTATCAAGTTATCCAGCATAATTCTTCTAGACCTCAATTTAACCTGATTAAAAAAAACTAAATACTATTGTAGTTATTTTAATTAAGCCAGAGTAGTAAAATTACATAGAATGAATATTCTCAACGCAAATTAGATCTGAAACAGCAAAGATACAAAATGTGTTTCTAATTAAAGTATAGAACAGGATATCTAATAGTTTTTAATTAACCCCTACTCTCAAATTATATAGCATGATCCTTCTGGACTCAAATCCGATATGAATCAATAGCGCTAGAAGATGTTTCTAATGAAACTAATCTAGGACTCAAATTAAGGCTCAAATTCGAGCAGAAGCAATAACTAACACAAAATCTTACTGTAGTTCTTCAGATTCTATATGTATCCATAATGCCTCTAATTATCAATCAAGATAGATTCAGGAGACCTTATAAACCTTATATCAAGTTATCCAGAATAATTCTTCTACACATAAATTTAACCTGTAATAGCAATGCTAGGCGAACTAACTATTTCTAATTAACCTTTAGGACGACTATATCTGAACGATCCTTTTAGGAATAATGCTAGAACAAATTCGAAATAAATCCTAGTACCAAGATATATAGAATGATTCTTCTAGATCAATATTTGATGTGAATAAAAAATGCTGAAAGATCAAAAGTCTGCAATTAAACACAATTGCCAAAATGACAGAGAATTTTAAAGATATATTGATCTTAAATTTGATACTGAGACCCCAATTTTCATCACATGACTCAGACTCAGGTAACCCGTTATTTGGTCTTTAATCTGATTATCTAGACTAGATCTTCAGCGAAGTTACATGTTAACTGCACTCCAATGTAGTATCAAATGAATTTATGATAGATTTGTGTTAGGTTAAATAGTTTAAGAAGCTGGAATTATGCAATCAATGTGGATTCAAATTCAATAGATCCAAAATGTAATTGAATTAGGATTATATTTTAATACATTAGCTAATTAGGATTACATAGCTTAAGAGTACCTATATGATTTAGGAAGTTAAGATTCTGAAGATTTTTCATCATGACATTTGTGTCTGATTTCTAAAAATATTTTTAGAACTCCAGGTTCATCAATCTGTGTCCCACATAACTCACATGATCTGATGGGGTTCAACTTCAGAATTATCATCACAGTTACTTTACAAACAGAAGTGAACGAGGCGAGATTCGCATTCCGTCTCGAGATTAATGCAGAAAATTGCCCAAAGAGTGAAAGAGCTGGAACGCCAAATATGGCGGTCCACTCTTGGATTTATTGAGACGTGCAATTATATAATAAACTCTTAGATAAGAAAAGCGCGCAGCGGGAGCGAAAGAACGGTACCTCTGCGCGGTCCGGAGACGAAGAAACGATATTAAAACGTTTATACTTTTCCAAACTTGTCACTCGGTATGATTAACGAGGTAATAGCTTACAGCGAGCGAAATATATATCGCGGTGAATATCAAATGTTATCCGATGGACGTTACTTAATAACGCGAGAGGACGTAAATTGTACAAATGTGGGATAATCGCGGTTCTAACAAGAAACTATCCCACGAATCTTAGTATAGTATTTACATGAATTATAGTTCGATGACGGTGATTAATGGGATCAGTATTGAGAGATAAGAGACAATAAGCTTTGATGGTTAGGAATATAAACGATCTACCCTAACACGTTACTAGTGATGGACTCAAAAATCTGTCATCATTTTGAGGTATTTAATTTTTTTAAATGATAAATTAACAAAATTTGACAATGAAGAACAAGTACCTAACCAGAAAATTTTTATCTTTTAATTACTTTAGTTGTGTAACTTAATGTAAATTATATTAGATCAATTGCTTTTGTAAAAATTAGATCTGTTGAACTTAAAATCTATTAGTTTAATGTAGTTTACCAAAAAGTTTAGACCGTACAGCTACTTGCTACGGTCAACAATTGTTGCAGCTAGGATAAGCCTTATTGCATTCATAGCAGTATTGGTCTTACAGTCAAAATAACATAACCAAATTTAAGATGGTCCAACCTTACAGCTATCGTCACAACAGTCGCTCGGCTTGCATTACACCCTTACAGCTGTAGATTTTACAGTCTACGTGTGAACTGTAGATTATTAAAAATTGAAGCACCAGTCAGGCCTTACAGCCCTTGGATTTGCATTTAGGCATATATTATATATCATTACGGCTGTAGATCTTATAGTCTGCTCAGCAGCAGATTATTGAAAGTTGATGAAGCTAAAGTCTGAACTTGCAGTTGTGGTGGCTGCCAAATTTCAGCTGTTTAAATCTGTAAATTGGCTTATATCATATACCATTATATCATTGACTACTGCAAGTTATCAATTGTAGACAAAGTTAGAGCAGGCAAATGCAGTTTTAATATTGGAAAACCTTAAAGTTCCATTGTTGCATTTCTGAATAATAGTAATACTATGTACACATAATACTATATATGTATATGTAATGTATAATTCTGAATACAAAATGATTAATAATTTCATAATTAATAAGTATACCAATTTTACAATCAATAGTTGTTACCTCATTATTTAACAATACCTACCATCGACAAGGCCTATAATTATTTTTCGATTGCATAACGAAATATGTTTATAAGAATAACATTAATCATAAGAAGAATAAGAAATATCTCGGAAACTATTGCGCTAAACGAACTAAAATCGCCTCGGAACTAAAAAGCATCACATCGACCTACCTTGCGAGATTCGAAAGTTCATTGCTCGTCATAAATAACCTTTCCAAGATTTATAACATTTGAAACATTAAGTATTAATCACTTAGAAATTAATCAATACTTAGTGACAGTTCCCAAAGCAAGAAATAGTTTTTTTAATATACAAGTTATTATAACACAAAAAGTGATATTACAAGTAATGACAGCGTTAACAAAAATAAACTAACCTTTAGAAGACAGCTGCTTCTGCTAATCCTCCAGTACGTCTGTCATTTCTTCCCTAAAAAAAAAGAAAGAAAAATTGGCGATCTATTCATAAAACTATTCATTATAAATATATAATAGCAAATATTGTAGTGTCAGATTATAAAAAATAATTTTGTCAGGAAGATTAAAAATATCATAATTTTGAACTTCTTTCTAAATGAAAGAATCAGGAATTTTTTTATTGGCTCTTAACATCTCCACATACTTTTTCACAACTTTCTGCAGGCTATTTCCGCTTGTTGCCCGATATACGAATTTGTATTTAAACTTTAATATCAATCCACCGAATGAATTATTTATGAGTAAAATTAATTATTGAATCAGTAATTAATGATGCGGGTATAACATGTACACCAGAAGGTACGAACGGTTAATTAAGTGTTACTTTAATACTGGAATTTATTCATTATGGGATATTTTCAGACTCCTCGGAGAATTAATGAATAAAAAATTAAATTCAATGGAATTACTTACATGCTTTTACTTACAGATGAGTGACCAGCCACTGCTGGAAGTTAAAATTCGACAAAAACTTTAAAACTGTTATAAGTGAGTTACAAACTTAACTGGACATGGGGTAACTTGATAAATCTAACTACATATAATTTGAATATAATTATACTCTACTGCATTTTCTACTGGGAGATAAATGGTAACCCAACCAGTCTGAACCGTAATTGGAAATGAAATCTAGAATACATTTATGACAAAATTTCATTTCCATGTTCAAATTTCTTGATGACATCGGTTTTTTGCTATTTTCTGGAAACTTGATCTGATATGGATGGATAGGAATGCAAGAAATTAAATTGGAATCTAATTGGAATTTGGTGCAGTGGTCCTTATTGTTCTACCAAAGATTGAAGTCATATTTGGGTTTTATTTCACAGAAATTACTAGATTTGTCAGTTTGAAGCCGTTTTGGCGAAATTTTCTAGAAATATAAGAGGATTAATAGACTCTGGATCGATACAAATTTTGTAATAAAATGTTCATCCCATTAAAAGTTTGACATTATTTTTGCATGTTAAGAGATCCAACGCCACTAAATGAAATATAATCATATCAATTTAATTGAAAAGTAATCCATTGTAGTTAAATGAAACAAAGTTCAAATGACATTGGATGCTTTTCAATTTTCAACTTAGACTATTCCTGAAAAATATGATATTCTAAGTATTTCCCTCCATATTACTCAAATGTACTTGTTTCACCATTTATAGACTGCATTTTTTGTAACATAATTGATATTTACTGAGAACGTTCAGCTGCCAAAGTAAAATATTCCTGAAAATGGAAAACATGATCTTCAACATATTACACACATGACTACTGAATATTCGCTTATTGTCATAATTTATGTCATATTTTGCAGCCTGATTACTACAGAGATGCAGCCCACTTCCATCGCATCGGAGCCGGTCCTGAATACAGACTAGAGATACCAAACGCAAAGTTAGATTACACGGGAACTTATACTGTTTACGTCAAAAACTCCAATGGAGACGCCAAGGCGATCATTTCTTTGCAGATAAAAGTTAGAGGTGAGAAAAACGATTGTTTTAAGATATTTTCCAGTCTTTCTGCAAGTCTACAGTTCTACTTTCCTTCGTTTTAAGTTAGATTGGACTAAATCAGTTAAAATGGCGAACAGCGATTCGTGATCCAGAAATTGGTTAATTGGCCAAATCGTACGTAGTGCCTTCCACAGAAGATTAATAGCAGATGGTCAATTGGTACTTGTTTCAAAAAATGTGCCAAAAATGATTACTGCTGATCTCTAATTCCACTGGTAATTTTTGGAAATTTTTACTAAAATATTCTATCCGCCAAAAATTGTCTTGTAAAACCTTGCGACCCCATTTCTATCATTTTTTACATTAAGTAAAGCTAAACTTGGCAATAGTTAATTATTCCAAAAGTTGTGAGATTTTAACATGGCCAAACAAATACGCCAGTAACTCCCCCACCCCTTCGCATTTAATTAGGTTGCAATTACGTTTTGTGGATCCGAATCTCTATAATTAGCATCTACTGATTGCTTTCAGTTAATTTTAGATTGATTTAATTGTATTTTTCAGATCCTGCTATTGCAGTAGGCGCAATGGATAAGAAGAAAATCGGGTACGTTATTTAAGTTCAATGGCAAATTAACCCCTTGATGGGACATTATTTACTGCTAATTACAATTTGTGTGATATTGTTAAGTGATTTTCAAATACGTTTTAAAATATTTTCTTATTTCAGGAACGTTAAGGCTATCCCAAAGGTTGCGACAGATCTGAGGGACATCAGATGCTGCGACGGAGACTCAGTAGCGTTAGAATGTAGATTCGAAGCGGCTAGTGTCGAACCTGACATACGATGGGAGAAAAATGGAAAAGTAAGGAAAATTGTAACCCCGCTTCTTTGTTTTTTGAAAAAACATAGTGACTTTTATCACTGCTGTACGTAGATGCACTTACAGTACTAGGTAACATAATAATTTAAAAACGCAATCCATATCGAAGAGAACCACGTGAAAGAAATGACAACATGCACCACGTTGTAAGATTAAACCACGATAAATAATTTTTTTTAAATTACCTTCAGAAGACGACACAGCTTGCTTAAAATCACCAACAGTTTACGAGTCAATAAAGTCACTGAACGCCCGAGAACTTATTTTTCGAAAAATTAGAAAATTTCCACTAATACACTCCCGTAAGGAAAACTGTACCGTACCGACATAACTAACTTACACAAATGGAAATGTCCAAGAAGATATTCTGTCGTATTTTTCGTGCAGTGCCTTCGAGCAAAAAAACTCATATTGGACCCGAGCCAAGGCGATAAACATGCAAAAAACTGTGGCTCGTTACGACTAAACTGCTGATAACGAAAGACGAACAGAGAGAAATTTGAGTTAAAACAATCACACAAATTTAAAGACAGTAATTTAAATGTACAGTATGTAATATTACTGTATTTAAATTATGTAATTTATTATTAATGTATGTATTTTAATTATCGTATTAATGTAATATGTACTATGTCTTCGTCTCGCAATAAAATTAATTTAATTCATTTACAATATTATGAACAAATAATTCTTAAGAAGACGAGGTAATAAGGTGACTGTGCAAGCACTGTTGCCAAGCATTCCCAAATTTCAGAAATGTTTATAGTTTCAACCCAAGTCTCTAGGATATCAATAACACTCTTTTTGCTATTGAACCAACCTATTCTGGAGTTGTACAGGGTGTCGGCTAAAAGGAGATCACCTTCAGAACATACGTTAACCCTATATTTTTTGAGTAAAAATTTTTATTGTGTCACTTCATTTTGAACTATTTAATATACACGGTGTCAAAGTTTGTATTTGATATCCTTAATTTTGCTCATGTTGTCGATTTTGTAAATAAATCGACTAATTAATAAGATATTAATATCCAATTTCGTTCTTTTTTCTAAGTTGGTCTAATTACAACACATAAGAAGGCGAATAACCTCCCTCTTTCAACGCCAGTAATTGATTTTCATGCAATAATTTCATAATTATTTTGTTATCTACATATTTAATTTCACTAATATATAGTACTATGTATAATGTGTGTCAAAATGGACGCAATTATAGGTGTAATTGTCAAAATAATTGGAATTGAACAATCATGCTTTGGGGTTCAACCCGTCTCCATATAAAACTCATTCACCCTAAATATGAATAAAATTGCTCAGGGGTGTTTTAGAGGATTGTTTTAAATTCGCAAAAATAAGCTATCTTTGTCTTTAAAGATTAAAAAATTAATGAAAGTCGTTTAAAATTATGTTCACTAAGGAAAATTTGATTTATAATTAATTTGGAGCATTTCTGCAATAGCAGTTCTTAAACGGAATAAATTAGTATACTTTAACCAGTAGCAATTGGAACACCAAAAAAAAACACTTAATGGCTTTTTAAGTAGTGAAGAGCGATGTCGCCTTGTTCTCCATGGGCGTATCATTACGGATAATAACTCTAACAATGAATTTACTTCCAAATCGCACAAACAAATGGCACACACATTTACACACCACTGCTGCTGGAGTACAAGTGCCGAAAAAGAGATCACAAGGAAAGCACACGTGGCCGCTGTCCAGTGGACCATCCGGTATCCGTAGAGTCTCGCGTACTTCCTCGTACACGATTTCACTGATCGACAAATTAAAATTTTGACAAACTCTATATAAAACACGAAGGCAAGATTAAAAATGGCATTATCAAAGTCCTATTATTATTGCTCAAAAAACACTTTGTTAACGAATTGCCCTCCTTATAACGGACACCCAGTATAGCCAATAACTTTTTATTTGACGGTCAAAAGACAAATATGAGGTGAGGACTTAACGAAAACAAGTACAGACCAGTCAAATATGGATTCAATTTTAAAATGGAAGATAAGATGCTGAATTTTTGTATACGTTCTCCTTTTGGAATTGTGAAGGTTTACAAAAATCGTATTTCTTGCATACTTCTCATTTTCAATACATAACGTTTATTCTAAAATGTGAAAAGTATGAGACTCGCTATAATATTTATCTTACATATCTCTTGTATCACTTACCATTACTGAATTATAGCGCGGAAAGCGAGTTATCACATTAATTAGTTCAAATACATTCAGGTGAAAAATAGATTCTATTGGTTTTAGAATCTATGTCTACGAAAACTATTTATACAATTCATTTAGAAAAATTGATATAACATACTCCTGCCAATCAAATTACCAAGATAGAAGCCATTGATAGAAGCAAAATAAACAAAAAAAAAATCATTTTTGGATGATCCTCATTATCCTCATCTGGTTGTACAAATTCAACTTCTGGATCATCACAATCATCCTTGTTGTACTTCATATTTAACTCTACATTCTCAACAATTTCCGGAATAAACTCACTTTCTCCATCTGATTCCATCAGTAGAAAATTTCACAATATTTCCTCGCCACGTATATATAATCATTAAGAACATAATTTAATAACATTTTTGACCACCGAAGTTGTCTACGAAAAGATATATGTATCAGTCATGTATTTTTAAATGGAGCTACAACTAAATTAAACACTACAGCTAGATTACTTCAATGGCTTAACATAAGGCATCAAATTAATAGAAGACGATTTCAGTTGATAACTCTCGGGGGCGACTTCAGCGCGAACTTCGATGGAGAAACAGCTCAACTAGTCATAAATCCGGTGTATCCGGAGGACGAAGGGGAGTACTCCTGCGTCGCTTACAACGAGCTGGGAAAGGCAGTAACTTCCGCCTGTCTTATAGTTGACAGTAAGTAGAGTAAATGGTACAAATATTGAAAGATAAAACACTCCATGATTACTCGATCAAAACTCATTTTATACATTGCGAGACTTCTATTATATTTTGAATAAAAAATGTTAAGAGCCAGTGCTTACTGATTAATATTAGTAACAACCTAAATTTTCTACCAACTCCTTTTTTTCACTTAAAAGAAGTGTCATTCCATGTCGGAGACAAGTCATTTTAGGTAGTTCCTGATTGAGCTACGAATAATCGAATTAACACTTTATTTGTTTAAGTTTTTCTCCTGTCCAACTATGAACCCGCAAAGGCTAATAAGGCTGAAAAGGGAACCTAAGAAGACGCCATTTAGTCAATATTTAAAAAATAAAACAACCTAGTATGGTCGAAATGTGTGTTTAGGATTACATTTTGTGGGTAAAACAAACAGGAATGTATCCGGTAAATATTTGTACTGTGGTATTTGCTCGTGTTACCGAAAAAAGTAGGTTCACACACGCACATATAGAAAACAATACACAATTTTTTACCTTTGTTCTGGTGTGGATCGCCTTAAATTCCATTAAGGAATGAGAACGAGAATTCTATACACAAAATGTTACCCAAATATGTAACTTTTAAAAATGTGTAATAATGGTAAATATGTAATTTACCAAAATTTAGAAAGTAGGAATTAGAATCAAAGTTAAAACAAAACTTTTTCAAAAATTGCTATTAAATATTGCCAGTAAAAGTGTGCAATGCAATGTTACAACTTATTTAAATTGCAGTTATCAGATTCTCCCATAAACTACATTATAATTAATAGTCTATAATAATAAACAGTCTATACATATACATGGTGTTTTAGAAACACCAAAATAACATATTGTGTATTAGGACTCGAACGACTATTTTACTATATGAGTAAACGCTCAAAATACCCTGTACATATATGCATTGCATATGTGGTTTATTTATATTTGTATTGATAACAGTTCTAATTAAATCAAACTGTCCACCCACCTTAATGGAATGCACTGTATAATCTCTATTTATTTCGATATGTCAATCTGATTTTTTTTTGGATTTAATTAATATTCACTCATTAATCATGCTTAGCGAAAGATAAAATGAGTATATTTCATCTCTTTACCTGAATAACATAAAAAAGTTTAATTCAAATTAAGTCGTAATTTCACTGAAGAAGAAAATGGTAATTATTGGTAATAACTGTTCTTGTGTACTTGCAAAACAAATTTAAAGTTAAGTTATTTAATATTGGTTCCTTTCGTTAAGGTATAACGACAATTTCAAGATTTTAAAAATCTAAAAATAGAAATTTACGTTTAGTGTCTTATAGTTTCACAAATTTTTCGAGATACAAAAGAATTGTAACATGTTTGAAAGTCAAGGACAGTAAACTGTCACAAATTGGTCGATCTAAAAACACATTCAAAACTACAAAATTGTAGTATAAATTTTAAAGATTCGTGAATAATACTGTTCTAAACTCTTTAAAAATGTTTTTAATAGTAACGAAAAACAAAAAGAATTCTGAAAAACAGAACATGTCAATTTCATTAAAAATCATGAGAACTCCATGAATTTCCGTGGAATTAAAATTTTTCTTTAAAGTTGTAAAAATTGTATTGAAATGTTCTTTTAGGATTATTCAAATTGAAAATCGTTTAGAGTCAATATCATTTCCAGTTTCAGAAAATCACTAATATTAAATAAATGGCGATGTTTAAGGTGTACTCTAAGTTTCTAACAAATCATTCAATGTCATAATTTACCTTTAGTTAAATTAAACTCTGTTTGGGTTGAAACAAAATTTTTTTTAAGGTGGATTCTGCAGTGGTAGTTTTGAGAAACAAAAACCAAAATTGTGCTCTGTTGAAAACTTCGTTACAGCCCTCGACATGTTAGGCCTCTTCGAGAAGAGGAGAAACTACTTAGTAAACTCGGTTTAGTTGCTAAGCACTATTACCACTTCTAAGTTTGATATCGATTCCAATACCTGGTTTGATTAAACGTAGCCAGATTACAACTGGCTCTTAAATTTATAACATTAATTCAACGCTCAAACTCCTAAATATAAATCATCTCGTCTCGAGAAACTTTAAAACCACCTTAAACCGCTTAATCTCACAATTTTTACGTTGCAGTCCCCGAGGAGAAGGACAACCTCCTGAAGGCGCAGCTGATCCGCCCGCCCGGCTCTCAGGACGACGCCCCTGTGACGCGCGTCGCGACGCCGCTCAGGAGCGTCTCTCCGCGTCCCCCGCGTCGCAGGGAGGAACCGACGCTCACGGAACGACGCGCCGTCGGTCGCATGCACGCCGTCGCCCCCAAATTCTACGCCTACCCCCACAACAAGGTCGCCGAGGAGGGAGAGACCGTGAGGTAATGTAATGATAATCAAATGGTAGGCACTTTGGCGTCCATCTTGGCGAGTCCATAGGTCTTTGTAGTGAGTTCTTTCTTTGTACTCTTTGTCTTGTTTGTCGTTTTCACAGAAAAATAATAAACTTTAGACCGCCAATCAGTTCTGAACAATTTGGTACCCCATAAGGCAAATTGACCCACTCCTGAGTTTGCGTAGTAAATAGTGTATTAAGCGGGATGTTTCACCGTTTCATCAGGTCAGGACTAAGGGTTTTTAACTTCTCGTTCGTGAATCTGACATGAATAAGTTGTCAATGTGAATATTTGCTTGGATAAATGGAAATGTTGAGCTATAAAAACTGGAATCCACTGATTAGTTTCATTTTTCATAAAAAAAAGGAAAATTGTACAAGTAATGTTTCCACTCTAAAGGCCGGTTGTATCGTCATGAGTTAACCTTCAGTTTAGTTGACCTGTTGGTTAAAGTTGAACTGAGTTTATCTCGAGATGCGTTGTATCGTCAATAGGTACCATGTGATTTACTAACCAACGATTACACACAGTTGGCACCAAGAAAATATTGTTGGATTAAATTAACTCTTCCTAAGTATATTATTTACATTATATCTTATATCAGATTCAACATTCAAATCAAATTCTTCATCTTGTACTTCATCATTCTCCTCGATATGGGGTTCCGCTTCTCCTTGGTCCATAGCGATGTAGTGTAGCACACAACAAGCTACTACAATAGCTTTAACTTTCTCATGGTCCCAACGAATTCCCTGACGTAACACAGGGAATCTTCTTTTCAGAACGCCGAAACCTCTTTCAACACAATTGGGTGTTGTAATGTGACACTTGTTATACAAACGTTCTGCAGGAGATTGAGGATTCCTTAATGGAGTTAGTAAATAAGGCTTAACCGCATATCTACCTCATAAAGTCCCCTAATAAAATGCCATTGGCAAAGCCTCCATTTTCCATGTATGTTTGGATTTAAGGATCATTGAAAACCGTTGAATCATGAGCAGAACCTGGCCACCGACAAACAACGTCCAAAATTTTTAAAACGTAATTACACACTATTTGTACATTATATGAAAAGAATTCTTTTCGATTTCGAAAACTTTCTGAATCGTCACCTCATGGAGACATAATCCTGATATGTGTGCAATCTATTGCTATTGCTATCTATTGATCCAACGCATTTTGGAAATAGGCTGGTTTCATAAAATCCTCCTTGATGGCACCTTATTGTCTCAAGATCATTTAAGTATAAGAGAAAATGTGTGTCAAGCTAAGCTATACTCCTTAAAACCATAGTTATTGCACGACTTGCAGTGGATTTGTCAATTCTACTAAAACCTCCAACAATCTGCAAAATGGATCCTGTCGCTAAATACCTGAGATAATGATACGGTTCTAAACAAAACACTATACTGAATATATTTTGTACGAAAAACATGCCTTCATACTTACTCGTTTCTCAAACATGAAACGTTGTATTTGATTTCCAATGTGGTCTGTTTAACGGTATCCTTTGAAAAGCGAAATCGATCACTGAACTCGTCATCGTTCCATTTCTGAAAATGGTTGGTCCTTCGACGAAAATGCCTCGTAGCTCTTGGAGATGTCTCCATTTCCATCAATTCCATAAAATCTTCGTCGTCCGTTAGATCCATAAAGTCGTCCATAATCAGTGGAAAAACTTCAAAGTTTACAAACCAATTATGTCTTCACAAAGTATAATTTATTACTTACTAACGTTTACCACCCACGAATAAAGAGATATGTAGCAGAAATCCAAAATAACATCACCAAATAAAACTAAAATTACATAGCCTAACTAATTAAAGCAAAATACAGGAATGACGTTGAAATCTTTCATTAAAATTCTCGATTGTTTTCTAAAACAAAGTTTAACCCGACGCTTGGTTAACTTACCGAGGTTTAATCAGAGGTTAACCCTTGGCTAAGGCGCGATACAACACATATTTCATCTTTAACTCATCTCAGTTTAGCCTTAACCATAGGTTAACTGATGACGATACAACCAGCCCTAAATATATCTGAGTATAAAGGCTACAAAGTGCCCTAGCTCTCACAAAACAACTTTTTCACTTCCTCCTACTTACCTATTTTACATGCCCCAAGAACACAAAGAACGCAACACAGCAAACACATTTCGTCCAAAAACTCCCTCTTATCATTCCATCCCCGTCCAGGTTCCAGTGCGCAGTCGCCGGCCACCCGGACCCCTGGGTCACCTGGGAGAAGGACGGGAAGCTCGTCACGCCGACGGCCAAGATCAGGATGACGGAGAGGGACGACCTGAGGACGTTGGAGATCAGCGACGTCACGCCTTGCGATTCGGGGATGTACAAAGTGATCCTCGAGAACGACGTGGGGCGCGTCGAGGCGACCGCGAGGCTCGACGTCATCAGGCACCGGATCGTCTCCACGAGGGGCCTGAGGGCGAGGAGCCTGTCCCCGAGGGCGGCCCCGATCTACTCCAGGAACCTCTTCGGGGGCGCCGCGAGGCTAGGCACGAGGGCGAGGCTGTACTGCGAGATAGACGCGATACCGATGCCCCGCCTGAGGTGGTTCAAGGACGGCGTACCGTTGGACGACTCGTCGGACAAGTACAAGAGCTCCTACGACCGACCGATAGCCAGTCTGGAGGTGAACGACGTCGCCGAGGGAGACGCAGGGGTCTACTCGTGCCTGGCGACGAACCAGCACGGCACCACCGAGACCAAAGCCCGCCTGGAGGTCCTGCAAGATGAGATTCGACCGCCGGAAATCACCAAAGAGCTACCGAAGCGCCTGACCGTCACCGAAGGTGGTCCGGTAAAGCTAGAACTGATAGCTATCGGGGCACGACCGTTCGACGTCGTCTGGATGAAGGACGGCTGCATCCTGCCGGACTGCGAGGATTTCAGGCAGACCGACGGCACCGACGGGACCATCAGGTTGCAGCTACGGGACGCGTATTCGCAGGACTCCGGCGATTACCGGTGCGAGGTTTACAACGTCTTTGGGGACGCTTTCTCGACCTGTCGTCTTGACGTAAAAGGTAAGAGTCGTAAGTCATTACTTTTATAAGTTTTAATTTTTCTAATTTCAATGGTGAAATTATTAGTTTCACTTATCCTGGACAACGATGGGTTTCCAAGCTCAAAGACAATCTGAACTCCTCAGAACAATGGTCTTAATGATTACCATAAGTAGGTGTCTATTAAGCCACATCATCCACTTCATAAGTCAGCATTTACTATAGGCTCATATTTTATTGCTAATTTATTGCTAGTTCATTACTCAAACCACGATTTTATTACTCCACCCCTTAGCGAGAAAAAGAGGATAATCTGACTTAGTCTTAAGCCACATCATCCACACCTGTATCTCCGAAACATATACATATATACACCAAGCGGCATATTTTATTGTTAATTTATTACTGGCGATAGAGGCTAGTAACGCAATCTCAGAACCATCCCCTTCAACCCGTACCATTAAACTCACCCCCGAAATATCAGAAAAATTGTAAAAGATGCATTTCCGTTAAATACAGCCTGGACTCTTTATTACTAGTTAATTGCTCAACGTTCAAGTAAAGTATGATTTTATTGCCCCACCCCTCAGCGAGAAAAGGGGATAATCTGACTTAAGACACATCATCCACACCGGTATCTCCGGAACAGCATGAGATATACAGACCGTTTCTAATGAGAAGCAGGATGGTATAAACATAAGAGCGAAAGAAAGGCAATATATTTCTCGTTGGCTAAACAGAGAACGACCTTTTGCGATGTTGCTGGCTCGCGAAACATCACAGTCATCCGCTCTGCACACTGTACCGCACACATCCGAAAGTGTAAAGCGATACGCGACCGCGATACGCGTGGACTTAGACTGCCTGCTCGGCCGGAAACGTTGCAAAACATCCTTCTCTGTCATACTAACCAACTACTATTAGTTTCTCGTTTGCTCTTGTTTATTTCGAGACAGGCGTTTCAATAGAAAAGCTCTGTATACATAAACGAAGGAGTATATTTTATTGCTAATTTATTGCTGACGATAGGCACTAGTAGCGCAATCCCAGAGCTACCCCTTCAACCCTTAGCATTATACTCACCCCCGAAATATCAGAAAAATGGTAAAAAGAATGTATGTCCGTTAAATACAGACTGGGCTCTTTATTACTATATAATTTCTCAACTTTCAAGCAAAGTATGATTTTATTGCTCTACCCCTTAGCGAGAAAAATGGGATAATCTGACGTACATTTTTTTTACAATTTTTTTAATATTCCGGGGGTGAGTTTGGAGGGTTCTGGTATTACGCTACTGGTCCCTATCGTCAGCAATAAATTAGCAATGAAATATGCCGCTTGGTCTATGTATATATCTCTTGCGGTTGCGGAGATGCAGGTGGGGACGATGTGTCTTAAGTCAGGTTATCCTCTTTTTCTCGCTAAAGGGAGGAGCAATAAAAGCATACCTTTCTTGAAAGTGGAGCAATTAAATAGTAATAAAGAGCCCAGGCTGTATTTAACGGACATACCTTTTTTATAATTTTTCTGATATTTCGGGGGTGAGTTTAATGCTAAGGGTTGAAGGGGTGGTTCTGGGATTGCGCTACTAGTCCCTGTCGTCAGCAATAAATTAGCAACAAAATATGAGCCTATAGTAAATACTGACTTATGAAGTGGATGATGTGGCTTAATAGACATCAAAAGAAAACGTTCCCACAATTTTCTACAGTAATGAGTGGTGCACTTGTCTCGATCTCGTCTGGCACAAATATTTTTGGTCCCGTCTCGAAAAGTCTCGAATTATATATCTGCGTTCTCCTATTTGTAAAACCCCCACAGCCATAAATGACAAAGGTGGAGGTAAATGGATAATAAAACCGATATCCGGCAAGCTCACTAATTAGACCTTAGTGGTCACCAAGAGTCCAGTGGACCAGAGCTCGGCACTAAATAAGTTTTGTAGTTAAGTACGATATTAATATTAAAGGTCTCACCTTTTCCTTTATTACTGTTTAGGGGAAAGAAGTCGTCCGAAAGAGGAGTAAATCGTAAATCGTCTTCATTTTCACCATTAACGTCAACCATAGATGCTGCCTTGACTCACCACAGATAGAGTTCCAATTTTCTCTCATGACATCAAATCTAGATTGCAAGTCTTCGATCAGACTCGTTAGTAAACGGAAATTCCGCATTTCCCGCACTTTCCCATTTCAATAAAACAAACACCCAGGTTCTGTTAAGTGTCTTCTTCGTCTCCGCTTCTCTTGGCGTCAATTTCAGCTGATACGTAATTTTACAACCGACCTGGCGCCTCGTGGGTGCGTTTCAAAACGTGTTTTATTGGAATTCTCGGTTAGGGTCTCGGATTAATGGTCTCTTATGTATGACGTGCGTCAGTATGTGTGTGTGTGTAACAACTGGTAGCGAACACGGCAACAACAACGAACAGATGGAATAAAAATGTATAATATAGCGGCCGTTAAAGTTATTTGCCAAGGTGCCCGCAGCTTTCCATTATTTTTTTCATTTTTACTCCTTCACCTCGAGAAAGGTTACGCGTTCAATCGTGATGTATTAATATTGCTCATTGACCATTGATATGCGCCTGCGAGTCGCCTGAGGAAGAAGGATTTTTAGGAACGTCGTCTTTTAGACGAGCTCTATATTAGAACGTTTAAAACTTTGCATTTCAACGAAGTTACTTTTGTAGATAAGATCTCTTATCTAGTTCGTAACTAATTGGGCAAAACTATATTACTTGCAATCTTCAAAATCAAGTTTCCACCAACCAATAAAAAGTAGAATCCCTCTTCTAAATCGTTATCTAATGTTCTGAGGCACTAACGTTTCGCCCCTTATCTGGGCCACTTTCAAGACGTGAACTTAGAACATTAATCACATTTTAAAAGAAGACTTTTCTTTGAAATATCCTTTTCCACGTCCCAACTGACGCCATTGGCTAGAATCGGTTCCGACTTGGTTCGCATAGTTTGCGTATGTCCATTCGGTCCATAACATCCCGTCTACATAAATAAAGATTTTGTGTATTCATATTCAAATTAACTGGGTGTTCAGGTGCGGTAAGTGTCACAAGTTGTCGCATTAGCAGGCTCAGTACGTAACGAATGGTTTATTGAACGGATTGCAAGGAAACAGCGATAATCGGAGAACATAAACATGGGTTTTAATCTGTGTGGATAATATGTAGCTTGCAGATGTCATAGAAGAAGTAAGAAGAATGTAGTTGCGACACGGGAAGTCGTTAATAGTTTAAGTCTGGTTTCGGAAGTTTCATTGCACCTAACTTCAAAAGAGTGTCAAAAAATTGTAAAATCTGGATCTAGAAGGTGCCTACAGTGCACATGTCTACTTCTGATTCTGGGAAGCTTATAAGACTTCGAAAGATCCTTGGAGCAACAAAAAATTAGCAAAACTGAAAAGCGTCCGAAAACACAACTTTTGCGAGATTATAGAAGATTTTAGAAGCATTTATAGAAAACAATTAGAATGACTGCATTGCTCCAATCAATGCTAAATTTTTTTTTATAAAAATCTTTAGTTATCTCAGAAATTCGAAGTGGTTTTATTTGTAAAATCTGGATTGAGAAGGTGCCTAAAATGCAAATGACTACTTTTCATCTGGAAAGCTTATACAATTTCAAACGCCTCTTCGAGCAACAAAGAATAATCAAAAACTGAAAAACGTATCAACAGAAAATACAACTTTAGGGAGATTATAGAAGATTTTAAAAGTATTGGTAGGATCCAATTGAAGTGAATGCAGTGCTCCAGCCTGTGCTAAATTTTTGTTACACGAAGCAGATTATCTTAGAAATTCTAACAGTTTTTAACCTAGAAAATATGTAAAACCTCTTTAATCTAACCTAACACTAGCTTTCTCCTTAAGCTACTGCAGTTACAGTAATATCTTTGGAATAAATGAACCATCAGAATGGTGTTAGTTGCATACTTTATTGCTAACTTATCGCTAATTCAAGCAAAGAAGCATTTTATTGCTGCAGCCATTCTCGATAAACAACTCTAGTTTTAGCCTTGAGGAGTTGCAGTAACCACAGTAATAGCTTTAGATCAATTAGAGGAGTGAAGCTGGGTTGCATATTATATTACTAATTTCTGAAATGTCCTTGAACTGTATACATAAGGCGAGAAATTAACTTTTGAGATATAATGGAGTGGTGAGCCCAAAAATTGGTGAGCATGATGGTAGTTTTAGGGCAAGCAGTTCCATACCATTCGATAGCATACAATGCACAGTAAGCTACGTCTGTAGCTTCAGTAGCTTAAGGCTTAAGCTAGATCATTCTTATAGCTTCATTCGTTCCGAAGTTACGTCTGTAGCTTCAGTAGCTTAAGGCTTAAAAGCTAGATCATTCTCATAGCTTCATTCGTTCCGAAGTTACGTGTTTGGTTTCAGTAGCTTAAAGCTGAAGCTAGAGCAGCTCTTATTTTCCGGGGACGGCTGCAGCAATAAGTTTTCTTTACGTAATAAACTGGAGATGAAACATGTATTAGGTTAAAATCTTGACATATAAAACATCTGCGCTAACTTTAGGGACATTGGTCTCGGCCAATGTCATTTTAAACTATTTGTTATTTATTCTTCATTATCGTTATTAATTGCTGTCCGTTCTATGCTTTGCATTAAATAAATATTCAAACGCGTATAATTTAAACATTACAATTAACAAATCATTCTCATTAATTTTCATTAGATGTGTGCATAAAGAAAGACCTACTTTTCGTGACAAAGAAATTTGTGCTTCTCTTTCTCACAACAAAATAGTGTTAATGTTCAGTCCGTTTAATAAAAAAAAAACAATTATAGAAGTCATGGTAAATCCATAAAGGAATCTCGATGATGTTAAAGAATAACTGTATGCAAGTGACAGTAAAATAAATAAAAAGTCTTGATCTGGATGTATCTGGATTAGAAACATTCACATTAATTAAAACAGGCGCTATATATCTGATAGATACTATCAGAGCTAATTAAAATCGATTGCACCTAGTTATGGAGGTGAGTTAGACCCACCAACAAAATATAGACATATCATAAATTTGGTTTAGTTAATTCAATCAATCCTAGAATGTTCTGGGAGGTACTTTTGAGCGTGAAAAAGCCATCTGAATATTCCACATTCCTAACAGTCTAAACCTCGTACCTACATTTAGATCAGAAAAGTCTAGAATAGCTGACGGTGCTAGATGGATCCACCATTTTCCAAAATTCTAACAAGGGTACAATTTACCCCAATCACTCTAATGTAGTACAAACACTTAAATATTTAGAGTAGTTATTTCATAATGATACATATCCCTTCTATGTATGAAATGATCCAATGAGATAATAACTACAGAAGGCCTTTGTCACTAGTAAATGAAAAATAGTTTGTGACCAAAACCTGGTTACATGTAGTGAAGATTGGATAAAACTTGAAAAGGTTTAAAATGAATGATTCTTGATTTCACGTAGTGCTTCATGGTACCTACTTCTAGAAGGGCCTAGAAGCATGCTGGAACGTCAACTAGGTACCTAAGTAATTGGGTCGTGACCCCAATTACTTCTAGATGGTTCTAGAGATTCAGGAAAATCCGTAAGAGATTAACATGAAAGTTAATACTTATATTAGCCCAGACACCAAATAGAGCTTGCTGCATACAGCAGATGCCTCAGTAGAGCACTCACAAATCCTAAACGTTGTTACGACAGAGCACCTGTAAAATTTCCCTTCTGGTCACATAGACGTAAACTGATCTCATTATAACTTAGGAAATCTCTCGTTACCATTAATAAATTTGCTGGTACCACCACCCTTAAACCCTCAAATTTTAAGCAAGTAAATTGTATTTTTAGAGAAAATCATCCCCCGGACCCGCATCGAGTTCCTGAAGTACCCAAACCCAGTGATGGTGGCTGAGGGTGCCACTGCTTCCTTCTGCGTGAGGGTGAGGAGTAATGTTGGGAAGAGACCGGACATCGAATGGGAAGTCGCAGGGCAGAAAGTCACACCGTGCCAGAAGTATAAGGTAATTTATTTATTTCTGAACGGTCGATCAAAGAGGCTCAATCAGTTTCCTAACTGAGATTCAAACCTACTTGATTTATTCAAATTTTAATTATATCATCGATGAGATGCGTGGACTCACTAAATACGCGTTAGTGGATAATATATGCAAACGTCTTAATTACAAACAGTGTGTAATATTATGTTTTCTTCCACCCTCAAGGTTTCCAATAGGAAGAACCGACAATTTACAGTCGGTCCAATTTCTTTAAATTGGGCATTAATCATACATTCCCGACATAATTACAGTATTGAAGTTAAAAACCTTTGGAAAAAATTAAACGATCTGTCCCTCCCGGCAACAGCGGATTACTTTGTTGTTTCTTTTCGCAATCTGCCATAAACAACACATCGTTATTACACGGACTGGTCGAGAAGGTTACAGGATTCGTACAGATGTTTCCAAAAATCTCGAAAAACCTTCAGGCCTGTTCACATAGTAATAGTAGTTTAAAGTACAAGTTGAAGAAGACGTCATATTTCAAGCCCGAGTCCGAGATTCTAAAACGAGCCGCTTGCGGCGAGTTTTAGAACGGACGAGGACTTGGAATGTCTTCTGCAACGAGCACTTCACAACATTTTCTATGTTCCGGCTTCCATTTCATTTTAGCTATGTTTAAATAATTAAAAATTTCTTATCTGGGGAATTTTTTATCGTGACATTTAAGTTGGTATTACTGCTGTTTCCTAGACATCTGTCAATTTTCACACCATTTTTCATTTTTCACATAGACAGCAGTAGGGAATATCTTGTTACCAACCCAACAAAAAAAATACCAAAAACAATGCTTTAATAGGCCTCATTAAAGCACTGTTTTCGGCCATTTTAGTGCTAGAATAGCTGTCATTTTAGTGCCGGAACATAGAAAATATTTTATATTAGAAATTATTTAGAAAGCACTTGGACAGCTTAGTGTTATTAATTTTTTTTAAACGGCTTAAACCGAATTTGGCACAAAGTAAACTTAAACTCACAAAAATATTTATACCATGCTATTTACACGCTGACAAATGATCTTGATTAGACTTTTTTAATAGTGTGTTATGCAACAAGTTTTTACAATACAGCTATTAACACACGAATATAAAGCTATGGAAATGCGCCGTAGGGACCAAGTAAGGTATGGAGATCTTTAAAAATGATCTGATTATCATGCAATTACAAATATTATAATGGTTGTAAACCTACAAGCTACAAGTAGTAAATGTTTAGGCAATTTCGCTTGCGGTATCTGTAATGTTTCGGTTCGAGCGGTATACATGGTGGTCACATTTAACTGGTTGGTTCAAATTATGGAAAAGCTGCACATTTTCATGGTATTGAAGAAATTCTAAACAAAAATGTTATGACTTGCGTCGTTCCTGAAATATCTGCCAAAAACTGAAATTTTGCGTTTTCCTGTTTTACCCATATCTATTATTTTTGGAGTAAAGTAATGACTGAAGCTAGAAAATATGCATTTCAACGGATCAAATATATATAGATATATAGGCAAAGTTAGAAATATGGAATTAAAAATCACACTTAAGAAATTCTAACCACAACATATTTTCACTATTAAATTATGACAACTGAGGACATTACTAAAAGTAATTGTAAAGGGGTTGGAATATTTCTTTAATTGATTTTGTATTGAAAACCTCATTTTCAGTTAAACAGAAGTATTCATGGCACTTTTTGAATTAAAATATTTTAAAGATCTGTCACTAGAATTAATAAAATTTCTTATTAAAATGTCACTCACTTGAGACTAGTACTTTTAATAACGTTTCTAAAGATTTCTTAAGATTATAAAGAAGATCTTCGTCTTTTTTTAAGTACCATAATTTCCAATATTCTTTCCTAGCTTTGCCTTCAACACTTATGAAAGGTGTTTCATATTATGTTACTTTTATGTTATCTGAAAGTGAAAGTTGATAGTGACTGAATTATGAATAGCACTATAACTTAATAAATGAACAATGCTATTATGGAAATTGTTTTTCCAGCATTTCTTTAACTTGTAGAAGAGATAGGGAACTTTGTCAAACCAAATGTCAAATTACAAATGACGTTTTTCTTACTTTTACTTAATAACCGAGACATGTACATTTGGAAAGTATATTTTTGCTGTATTTTATAGTTTTTGTAAAAAATTGCAAATGATATAAAAAGATCCTCAAATCAAAATATGCAGTTTCAGTGCCTTAGTTAACTGATCTCCCAGCAGATTAAACGGATATTATTTTCATAAAACCTTCTCAACTTCATTTAGCGCCAAAGTTATATCTCAAACTACATGTTACTTCATATCAATTGCACTTCATTACAATTATTACATATTCTTTGAAAACTTCTTTTTTTCCTTTGTAACAACAGATCCGATTTGAGATAGCTATAACTTCTTTAAAAACGTGAAACGTGGCCGACCAATACAATAATTGTTACAAGTAACTTCATTTGTTACGAGTCCCCAACTCCACCCCAAAATTTAGATTAGAACTTTCATGCTGTCTTTAAAATAATTATAACTTCCTTAAAAATTATTTTATTACAGTAATCATTCAGTTTCGTGAAAACTCCTCCACTTCTTTGAAAATGTCTTTAAAAACGTTATAAGGTGGTTGTCAATTCTTTCAAAAAGTCTTAGGGATAATTGCAGGAATTTTCCAACATTTTAAACCATCATATTCTTTATTTCGAACGTCAAGTTTTCTTTAAGACAATTTCAACTGCAATACTTAAAATTCATTTAAAACTTCATGAGATACGCTTCAAATTTCATGTTACTTCAGTCCATTGCAGTTAATTACATCTCTTCGACTTTTCAAACATTAGAAAATCTGGTTTAAGGTGACTTATGATAGTCCAGTAAATAAAGACCGGAAAACCGCCGAACCGGGACATCACATAGATCCCGGACTTTTATTTTCTTAACTTGTAGGTATACATGGGTACATCAATTTCTGAAAAAATGTCCACCGGGAAATGTGCGGAAGGGGCTGGAAAATGTCTTCATGGTGTTAAAATCGACTATTTTACCCGATATTGGCCAAAATATGAAACTGAGGCAATTCGTGTTTAAACACAAAAGAAGAACAGTTTATCACCTTCAAAAATGATCCTTACCATTTTGGTCAAAAGTTTAACGGTTTCCGAGATAACCGGGCCCAAGCGTAGCCTGGATTTCAAGCTGCTGCGCCGCGTCTCGGAAAGCACGCTCCGTGAATGTAGGCATAAGCGGGCGGACAAATTGTCCCATAACTTGGGTAAAAATGAATCTTTGTGCATGATTTAAAGTTCATATGAAAGGACGGACCTGTAGCTATAATATTGTATTACTTTTTCCTTTTTTTTATTTTTCTGGAATATTGAAAAATCTGGCCAAACTTTGTCTTTCTTCGATATTTGACACTCCTTATCAATCCATTCATATTTTTTTAATTATGGGCAGTTTCACTGAATCCTTTTGGATAATGGGGCTTCGATAGGTGGTGAATATATTCCGAAAGAATCAATAACTAATTCTTGTGCATTTTTATAAACAACGTGTTTCTCTTGGGACGTTTTTTTTGGATTTCCGGAGTTTTCGAAAATGCTCGGGTCTATCGAGAATTGATAAATAACAAAGGCACATATCGGTGTTCAATGCACATCATTTGAAACCTGAAAACGTCCCCTTCTTGATGGCCTTTTTTATTTTTTTCCATGTTTTTGAGTTTTTCGGAAAATTGAGAAAATTCTCACCTCAGTGAAAAATCTACCTTTTGTTTTTAATCATTGTTTTCTTCTCAGGGTTGAACTTTTGGAGGTTAAGGATTGTACTGGATCAAAGATCAGACTCCCAACTTTTCATCAATATATATATGTATCAAGTATTTTAATACGTGCACGTGCAAAAACTCTGCCTCCAAACTTCCTTGATTGTGATATACGTTTATTCACCGCGCGCCGCGACGCGGCGTTCATGTATGGTATTGTCCATGCGTCTACAGTAAAAAAGGAAAAAGGAATACGGTATTATAGCTACAGGTCCCTCCTTTCATATGAACTTTGAATCATGAAAAAAGATTCATTTTTACCCAAGTTATGGGACAATTTATCCGCCCGCTCATGCCTACATTCACGGAGCGTGCTTTCCGAGACGCGGCGCAGCAGCTTGAAATCCAGGCTACGCTTGGGCCCGGTTATCTCGGAAACCGTTAAACTTTTGACAAAAATGGTAAGAATCATTTTTGTAGGTAATAAACTGTTATTCTTTGTGTTCAAACACAAATTACTTCGGTGTCATATTTTGGCCAATATCGGGGAAAATAGTCGATTTTAACACCATGAAGACATTTTCCAGCCCCCTCCGCACATTTCCCGGTGGACATTTTTTCAGAAATTAATGTACCCATGTATACCTACAAGTTAAAAAAATAAAAGTCCGGGATCTGTCTGATGTCAAGGTTGGGACCTTCGTTTACTGGACTATGACTGGAAAATGTTTATCATTTATGTCAATGTTATCAAAATGGGTGAAATATTGGCTTCAGAAAGAATTAGATAAACTCTGTGAAAAAAGCTTTAGAAATATGTTTTCAACCGCACGATATTATAAATCTCCTGCCGTAAATAGTACGTTAACAACAAATTAAATAAGATTTAAGAGTTGATTGCAATAAAGTCTCAAGACATATATGATTATAAGGTACCTCTATACACGTTCATCGATTCAATTATTCCCATGTTGAGAAATTCATGTCTCACAACACGAGAGTGGAACCCCTTGGACAGCTGGAATTAAAGCTCTCATTTTCTCCTTATGACTCCCTAAATGAAAAAACCCCATGGCATGCCAGGCTGAAAGGTAGATTTATGGGTAGGAGATATAGTAATATAACACACGATGTGTCAAAAAAATGCATACGAACGAACGTCAAAATTTTAAAATATTTGCAAATAACTTTTTCTCTGTACATTTCTCAAAGATATGTTTTATACAAAAGTTGTTCGCCTCTATAAGGGCAACAAAAAATCTAAGTAACATTTTTCTCTCAGACGCGAAATAAAAGTTTTTTTATTTTTTTGACAAAAATAACTTTATTTTTGTACGTTTCTTGACAGATTGTTTTATACAAAAGTTGTTCACCTCCATAAGAGCAACAAAATACCTTAGTAACATTTTTCTCTCAGGCGCGAAATAAAAGTTTTTCTTATTTTTATTTATTTTTGAAAAAAATAACTTTTTTTCTGTACGTTTCTCGAAAGAGTGTTTTATACAAAAGTTGTTCGACTCTATAAGATAAATAAAAAACCTAAGTAACATTTTTCTCCCAGACGCGAAATAAAAGTGTTTTGATTTTGTTTTTAAATAACTTTTTTTCTGTACATTTCTCGAAAAAATGTTTTATACAAATGTGGTTCGCTTCTATAAGTGCAACAAAAAACCTAAGTAACATTTTTCTCTCAGACGCGAAATAAAAGTTTTTTGATTTTTTTTTGAAAATAACAAGCCGCCATTTTGAAACCGCTAGACCGATTTGGCCCATTAACGAACTTGACCGAGATTTTTGGCCAACTGATTTTTGTACCAAATTTCGTTGTGATTCTTTAAAAAATGCGACCTGTAGCCTGCCGACAAATTTCGTTATATCCGATATATATATATATATATATACATATATATATATAGTATATATATATATATATATATATATATGTATATACATATATATATATATATATATATATATATAAACTTTTGGGAAATGATTAAGTATGATCTCTAGATACCAAAAAACTGGAAACCGCATTTTAATTCCTATTTTTTCGACTTCGTTAACGAATGCAATACTAGATATAAATCTACCAAAAAAAAACTCCGGAGAGAGTACATGCAATAAATCTATTCCAACTCGAGATAACTCCCGTAATTTTGAATTGTAACGTCCCCTTTTACGAACCTCGACAGACATTTTCACGCTTCAATTTCACTGATACGCTTAAAAAATACAAAAACGAGCCGAACAAATCGAAATAAATTGATCCTGCCGTGAAAATTAAATGTACCCGTTTTTTACCCTTCACTCTTCGGCATTAAACAATTTGTTCCGCGCATATATATCGGTACACGCTCAAACGCAATTTTTATACCAGCGAAATTATCAGATTGTATCGTTGATTCGAAAGTAATTCGATTTACTAGAGCAGGAGTTATGAATATGATAACAAGTTTGAGCAGATGAGTGAAGATGGTGAAGCTAATATATGAGGTATAGTTTGAGTTTCCACTTTGTTTGAAATTATACAGGGAAATGAGATGCAGCTAGAACACCCTAGAGTGCGAAAAAATTAACAGCCTAAAATTTCCTAAAATATGGAAATTTTCCTAAAATCGGCAGTACTGGCGTTTATCCAAATCTAATGTCCATCTGAAACATCCTGTATTTGTACTACATATGTACATTAAATTATAATTATAACAGTTAACTGGCTAATTGTCTTGGTATTGATTACCGTTTGCTCAAATAATGAACATTCTTGTCCATGGCTTTCTCTACCTGCCTTCGTAATTAACTAGTGATAAATGGGGGTTAATAGACTTCATCTCATTAGTTCTGTCGCCGGAAGTAATTAGGACCGTCTCAAAGGATAAAAGTTGTAATTAAGATGCATAAGGAATGAAGATGGGAATGACTAACAATTGCAACTACAATAATTGAGATACACGGATGTTGAAATACATTTTGAATTCCAGTAGGCGAAAGTAATCCAAAACATTTTTGTTTGTGCCAAGAAACGCAGAGAAATGCATGTAACCGCATTCACGCAATTACTGTATTACGTATAACAAATGAAGCTTGTAAATTTATGGTTATTCGTTGAAATTTACATATTTCGGTGATACCGATTGTAGCGAGTGAAATATTCTCGCAAATTTCCCCAATTTATTAAAAATATTCTTTTGGCGTTCGCACTGAATAAGTGAAAGTGATGTGATAACGTGTCATTTCGCACATGCGGATCCATTATATGCGACACACGTTACTCGTTAAATTATTTGTTAAATTGCCCCAAGAAACAGTAACCGTGCATCGTAAAATCTTTCCTGGTGTATCGTTTCACTCACCAAAGTAATATCTGCGAAATTGCTTCATATTATTGCGAATACAGCTCGGCCTTACTTGCGCATGCGTAACAATTTTATGGTACGATTAAGAAGACATAGGTCCGTACACGTAAATAACCGATATTCTAAAATATAACAGAGGGATATGCAACCTAGTTTCTGACAAGGTTGTAGTACAATATATAGCATGTGGATCTAGAATATTCTAGAATGTAGTTTTACAATACAATGTCATGTGAACCCTAGTGTTATTTTGGAAGACATCTATAGTGTGCTAGAATCTAGAGTGATTATGAGCCTTAGATATGCCATCTCCGAGAGGACAGTACTACATTCTAGAAAAATGTTGAAATGTGAGACTTGATAGGAACCAGGCATTTCTAGATGTGCACTATGCTATTTTCTAGAATATAGTGAAGGGAGGATCTACAGTCTAGTGGGGAATTAGATTGTAGTATAATGTAGAACTCACACGGACATAGAATGTGTTAGAATACAGCTTTTATAATACAATTTCATGTGAACCCTAATGTTCTTTTGGAAGACATCTAGAAACTAGCTGGAATCTAGAGTGTGCTAGAATCTAGAGTGATTATAAGACTCAGATATGCCATCTCTGAGAGGACAGTGCTCCGTTCTAAAAAATTGTTGAAATGCAAGACTTGATAGAAACCAGGCACATTTCTAGATGTGCACTATGCTATTTTCTAGAATATAGTAAAGGGAGGATCTACAGTCTAGTAGGGAACTAGATTGTAGTATAATGTAGAACTCACACGGACGTAGAATGTGTTAGAATACCTATAGCTTTTACAATACAATTTCATGTGAACCCTAATGTTCTTTTGGAAGACATCTAGAAACTAGTTGGAATATATAGGGTGCTAGAATCTATAGTGAATATGAGCCTCAGATATGCCATCTCTGAGAGGACAGTATACTACATTCTAGAAAATTATTGAAATGCGAGACTTGATAGAAACCAGGCATATTTCTAGATGCGCACTGTGCTATTTTCTAGAATATAGTAAAGGGATGATCTACAGTCTAGTCGGGAACTAGATGGTAGTATAATGTAGAACACACACGGCCATAGAATGTGTTAGAATATAGCTTTTATAATACAACTTCATGTGAACCCTAGTGTTCTTTCGAAGGCATCTAGAGACTAGTTGGAATCTAGAGTGTGATAGAATCTGGAGTAATTATTAGCCTCAGATATGCCATCTCTGATAAGACAGTGCTACATTCTAGAAAATTGTTGAAATGTGAGACTTAATAGAAACCAGGTACATTTCTAGATGTGCACCATACTATTTTCTAGAATATAGTAAAGGGAAGATCTACAAGCTAGTCGAGAACTAGGTTGTAGTATAATATAGAACTCACACGGACGTAGAATGTATCAGAATATAGCTTTTTCAATACAGTTTCATGTGAACCCTAATGTTCTTTTGGAAGACATCTAGAAACTAGTTGGAATCTAGAGTGTGCTAGAATCTAGAGTGATTATAAGACTCAGATATGCCATCTCTGAGTGGACAGTGCTCCGTTCTAAAAAATTGTTGAAATGCGAGACTTGATAGAAATCAGGCATATTTCTAGATGCGCACTGTGCTATTTTCTAGAATATATTAAAAGGAGGATCTACACTCTAGTCGGGAACTAGATTGAAGTATAATGTAAAACGCACACGGACATAGAATGTGTTAGAATATAGCTTTTATAATACGATTTCATGTGAACCTTAGTGTTCTTTCGAAGGCATCTAGAGACTAGTTGGAATCTAGAGTGTGCTAGAATCTAGAGTAATTATTAGCCTCAGATATGCCATCTCTGATAAGACAGTGCTACATTCTATAAAATTGTTGAAATGTGAGACTTAATAGAAACCAGTTATATTTCTAGATGTGCACTATACTATTTTCTAGAATATAGTAAAGGGAGGATCTACAGTCTAGTCGGGAACTAGATTGAAGTATAATGTAGAACTCACACGGACATAGAATGTGTCAGAATATAGCTTTTACAATACAATTTCATGTGAAACCTAATGTTCCGTTGGAAGACATCTAGAGACTAGTTGAATACTATGGTGTGCTAGAATCTAGAGTGATTTTGAGCCTTAGATATGCCATCTCTGAGAGGACAGTGCTACATTCTAGAAAATTATTGAAATATAAGACTTGAGAGAAATCAGGCACATTTTCAGATGTGCACTATGCTATTTTCTAGAATATAGTAAAAGGAGGGTCTACAGCCTAGTGGAGAACTAGATTGTATTATAATGTAGAACTCACACAGGCGTAGAATGTGTTAGAATACCTATAGCTTTTACAATACAATTTCATGTGAAACCTAATGTTCCGTTGGAAGACATCTAGAGACTAGTTGAATACTATGGTGTGGTAGAATCTAGAGTGATTTTGAGCCTTAGATATGCCATCTCTGAGAGGACAGTGCTACATTCTAGAAAATTGTTGAAATGTAAGACTTGAGAGAAACCAGGCACATTTTCAGATGTGCACTATGTTATTTTCTAGAACATAGTAAAAGGAGGATATACAGTCTAGTGGGGAATTAGATTGTAGTATAATGTAGAACTCACACGGGCGTAGAATGTGTTAGAATACCTATAGCTTTTACAATACAATTTCATGTGAACCCTAATGTTCTTTTGGAAGACATCTAGAACCTAGTTGGAATATATAGGGTGCTAGAATCTCTCTGCTAGAAAATTGTTGAAATGTGAGGATTGATAGAAACCGGGCACATTTCTAGATGTGCACTATGGTATTCTCTAGGATATAGTAAAGGAAGAATCTACAGTCTAGTCGGGAACTAGATTGTAGTATAATGTAGAACTCACACGGACATAGAATGTGTTAGAATACAGCTTTTATAATACAATTTCATGTGAACCCTAATGTTCTTTTGGAAGACATCTAGAAAATAGTTGAAATCTAGAGTGTGCTAGAATCTAGAGTGATTATAAGACTCAGATATGCCATCTCTGAGAGGACAGTGCTCCGTTCTAAAAAATTGTTGAAATGCAAGACTTGATAGAAACCAGGCACATTTCTAGATGTGCACTATGCTATTTTGTAGAATATAGTAAAGGGAGGATCTACAGTCTAGTAGGGAACTAGATTGTAGTATAATGTAGAACTCACACGGACGTAGAATGTGTTAGAATACCTATAGTTTTACAATACAATTTCATGTGAACCCTAATGTTCTTTTGGAAGACCTCTAGAAACTAGTTGGAATCTATAGTGTACTATAATCTAAAGTGAATATGAGCCTTAGATATGATATCTCGAAAATGGAAAGCGCTACGTTCTAAAAAATTGTTGAAATGCGAGGCTCGATAGAAACCAGGAACACATCTAGATGTGCGCTATACTATTTTTAGAATATAGTAAAGGGAGGACCTACAAGCTAGTCGAGATATATATTGGAGTATAATATAGAACTCACACGGGCATAGAATGTGTTAGCATATAGCTTTTACAATACAATTTCATGTGAACCCCAGTTTTTTTTTTGAGACATCTAGAGACTAGTTGGAATCTATAATATGCTAGAATCTAGTGTGATTATGGGCCTCACATATGCCATCTCTGAGAGGACAGTGCTACATTCTAGAAATTTGTGGAAATGTGAGACTTGATAGAAACCAGGCACATTTCTAAATGCGCACTATGCTATTCTCTAGAATATATTAAAAGGAGGATCTACACTCTAGTCGGGAACTAGATTGAAGTATAATGTAAAACTCACACGGACATAGAATGTGTTAGAATATAGCGTTTACAATACAATTTATATGAATCCTAGTGTTACTCTAGGAGGCATCTAGAAACTAGTCAGAAGCTACTGTTTGCTCTTTCATATGCATTCTAGATTCTACAGTGAATCTAGGATGCATGTGTCTGGGATATGCTAGCTCTGAAGGGAGAGTTCAGAAAATTGTTTATATGTGACACTTTATAGTAACTAAACACATTTCTAGCAGCACATTAATAACCTAGTTGTATAGTTTTCAAAAATATTTAATCATCATTAAATATAAACAATCTTATTATAAATTAGGAATAATAATATTAGATATACATAATTATTACTTCACTTTAAGTAGTTCAACTAGTTCAAAATTGAGAAAGTTCCAAAGGCGACTAAAGCAAAATCATTCTGTTCCACGCTGTACATGCACGCTTCGACAAACACCATCATATTCCGCATTACTACGTTCGTGTGTATGTTATGTTTATACATATGCACTTTTCAATTTATTGTGGTTATTATTTTTATTGCGGAATAATGATGTTAACAATTAATTAATCTCGACGTGCAGAGGTCGCGGAACTAGTAACAACGTATTGTTATTAGACATCTACGCTAATCGTTATGATTTACATAAATCGGGCACGTCTACGGAAAAGTCGCCCTAACAATAATTGTTTAACGTTGGAAACATCGATATTAATACAAAGCCAAACTATCGATAGTGACGGTGCTGACCTCCAACCACTGCCAATAATTTTTTGTCGGTACATTACGTGAATACCGTTACCTTATTGGTTATTAAATAGCCCGCTTCGCGCAACTGACGAATTACGTTCGCGGCGGCGGATTTCTCAACCGATTTGAATTAATCAACCGAACGGTATTTATCGTCACAAAGATGAATAATTGTGATATTTATGCAAAGTATCCCCCACCGTCGCTCCATAACCGGCGCAAGGCCTAATTAATCCGCAATTAATTATCGAAACAAAAGCCGACCTTAATTAATCAGACAATTAAGTTAATGGATAAGTCTCCTTGGGCGAAAACTCGGCCGTTGCACGCAGAAAATATGCGAGCGCATCTGGAGGAGATGCGTATCGCCGTACACAAACGAAATAATTTTCTTGACCCGAAAAATGGAAGAGCGGGGCTTTCACTTCGGTATGCGGGCACGAGGGGCATTTTCGGACTTATACGGCGAGGTGGACGTTATGGAATGCGGTGAAATTAAAAGAGAGACAAAACAAGTTAAAACAAATCATCGGTTCGTAACCTTTGGTGGAAACGTAAAGTGCCGTCAGCTAGACGTAACTACTTTCTGTTTCACACGTATTGTAACGATTTTACTGTCCAAAAGTAACCAACGCCACGCGAAATGGCCTAGCTAATTTATTTACTTCTAACACTAACACTTATTATCTAATTTATATTCCACACAGCTGTTTATCGCCCAGCAATGCTCCGTCGCTCGATGTTTACGATTGCTGATTTATGACTGGCCTCCCTCAGCCGTTGGCCTTCCTTTTATGTCTAACGGAAGCACTTCTCGACTTGTGTTTATTTTACTGCCAGACTTTCCGCTACAGTTTTGCCTCCTCAGTTTACCTACTAATAACTCGAAGAATAACCATTTTTCTAACTTGAATCAATTCCTTGAACAATTCTACATAACGTATCAACTTGATAAATGTCCAAGCAGGGCTAAGAACAATCCTTACGTTGTTTTCACAGGCCGACATCAAGTTAGGATCTTGTAATGTCAATTTATCATGAATTCGTAATCAAGTTATGGTTATGGTACGTATAGGTATTTTGGGTGACACTCTCTTGGAGACCATTTTTCTGCCAAACAGGCAATTTTCATAACTTTTCGTTATAGTTTTAATTATGGAATTCGAAATTATTTTGGTAACTGATGAACTCCATTGAATCTTTTGAACAGACCAATTTTCCAACCTCCCTTGAAAGATACGGTCTGTAAGGAAGGGGAAGAAGACACATTTTTGAGAATACATGATTCCAGAATGAAGCGTGAAGTGCGTTGAAATTACCAAATATTCCTTCCAAGTAACGCAAGAGTTACAAAAACACCAATGGTGTCTATCAAACGTAACATCTCCCTCCCTATGAAGAAACCTTCATTTTCTCCGCTGCATCCTCCCGTGGTTCACACTAAATTACAACGCCACCAACTGCAACTCGCGACGCTTTTGCGTGATTTTCCGACTCATTTTCCCCAAGTTTTCCCAATTTTGATCCTGCCTGCGCCAACTTCACGTTGCTGCAACTAAATTCACGATTCTCCACGTGGAGTTAGCTGCAGTGGAGGGTCGATTAAGAGCCACGGTTACATAGGCAAATCCCATTGTTACGGACACATTAGATTGAGGTATTCAAGCATTGAAAAAGTGTCAATTTCGTAATGAAATGTTTTTTTGGAACGTGTTCAAAATATCGGTTTGTGTACGTGTATGTCGGTTACGAAGATTCCGGTAATTGTCGGCAATACTTCGAACTTTACCGAACTTTAAGGTAGTATGATAAAGGCCCTGGAACGAGGGTAGTTGGTTGATATACGCTATCATGTCGAGATACATGTGGCTGAATGTGAATTTGTACATACTTTTTAAGCAAGTAAATATTTTTATTAATTATTCGATCATAATTTGAAACACGATAATTACCTAATTTTAACTGTTTCTAATTCTAACTAAAAATACATGGAAATTGTTATTATATATTATTTATAAATTGATGATTATTATATTGATACTAATGATATATTAATTATGTTATTATGATATTATTATTATATATCCGATAATTGTTCATCAGAAAAATTAACGAATGAAATATTTTTCTGCGCAACCACTTCTCAAAAATAATTTTTCTTTTTGGCAGATACATATCTAATACAATATCTCTAAATTGACTTTAGTAGTTTAAAAAGATACCATTAGCCTACTATTCCATGCAATTAACTTCGGAAACATCTCACTTAAAGTCACAAAAATTAATCTTGCCGTTCGTTTCCTTGGCATTGCGAGGTCTTAATAAACTTTTTACTGTCGCTAAAAGTTAAATCAGCTAATTGAATCTCTAAAGACACACGCGATTGATCGATAAATCATTTTAAATTGAATCCGCGGAATCCACTCTGACAATTTAATATCGAGGCGCATATAAATCTGGCGTAACGTGAAATTTACGTGGCCACCGGCCGTAATAGAAGTTCTTTTACGTCCCGCTTCTAAAAGGATTTAGCTTATAATTTACCGTAAAAGTCCGCAAGGTTCTCTCGGATATGGCGAGCGCGACGAGATGTTTATGTCATTGTTTATTCTAAAATAATAAACGTTTTTGCTTTAAATGGGAGCCGACTGATACGTTTCCCGGCGAATTCGTTGCCGCGAGCCTCGTTAGACGTAGTTTCGGAATAAATTTTGAAAAAGATGAAAATTGCGAAATGAAAGTGTCCAAATATGGCGTAATTAAATTTTACGACTTTCCCGGACTTTGGAACGGGCGGATTATTCTCTCGTTTATCGAGACGCAGATGCAAATACCGCCGCGAGTTTTATCTCCTTCGGGAAGGAGAGATCTCTACATTTTTTTCCTTAAGAATTAGCGATTTAAACGTATAAAGCGATATACGGCGCAGATCGACGTTTCGTCTTTGCCAAATACAGACCGTTATTCAGGGTTCCGACCTTTGCTAACGGTTCTCAACGATGACTGTTCTTGGCGTCTATTTCACGGAAGACCACATTTTTATACGTCACGTCCGTATCTATTTATCCCAGATTCAGAACATAACAAATTGTCCAAGCGAATAGATCTGTTATTATTCCTCGTCGATTTTGAGTTTGAAGTCGGCCGAATTAAGGCAGTTATGCGCACAAAACACACGAATTAAACTAATTGAACACAAAGTATCTTCGAAGAAAATCCGTGTCTCAAAAGTTAGAGAAATGGTAATCAAGATCTAGCTTATGGTTCAACCTCAGTGTCTGCGTTAAAGGAAACCATGAGTTGTGAGCGAAAAATATAACGTAAAATATATGTAAAACGGATTACTAATGTAAACTAGACACGGCATTCTGACAAGAATGTATTATTTCTTTACATGCCAACGTAGATGTCTGTCGCGGTGCAAAAGGGAAAGCAAATATGGCCGCCGTTGACGAATTGTGGTAGGCAACAAAACAGCTGTCCATAGGCGTATCCATAATAAGCGTCAAAAAGAAGTAAAATTGAGAAAAAAAATGGTTTCTATTCACTACGCAACAAAATTAATTTTGTCCAGATGTTCCACAGGAACTCCAAAGTGCACGTGGAACTGATGGACCTGATGGTCTCGGGTTGTTGCTATTAAAGCAAAGAAATATTCATGTAGGTACTTCATTTCAAGAATTATGTCTTTCGGTACCGCAGGAATTACAAAACGAGTTCATAACATACCTGGTAGGTCAAGAATAGCAACGCCTGTCAAATCTCATCGTCGTACCGGAGGTACCCCCGGCCAGATCTGCAATTTGAATTGTTAACGTTAAAGATAGAAACCGATGTGATAGATTCTACATAAATTATCGAACAAAAAACACTTAGGACGCATAGGAAGAAACAAAATTTTCTCTTTATAAAATACAAATTCTAATGAAATGTATAAGATAAAAATGTGACACCAATCTAAAACGGAGTTTCTTTGTGTGTACGTACTAGATAAAATTAGATTTACATAAGATTTTTAGTTCCAAAGTAGCATTGTCGAAGTTTGTAATTTTTCCTTATTTAATCTCAGAATATACAAAAATTGTTGACATGTCAAGAGAATAATTGTGGAATCACCAAAAGGTATGGTTGAAATACTTGGTATATTGCAAGGTTGTGGGATCCCAATCAATACGTAAATTAGCAATCGTTAAACCAGGAATTCCAATTTAATTTGAACTGGTCGTAAAATTTAGTCGAGTGTCAGTTATACTTAAACTGGAATTAAAAACTCGGGCTACTTTGGAAAAATGCGTACTCCATTAACATTCAAAATCTTCTGGTACATATATGGGTTTAACTCCAATGGGTAATGGGATCTTTATCGGTTTAAACAGGAATGAGACAATAGTATTAAACAGAACTGTGAAAAGTTAACCAAAACATTGAGAGCGCTTTTGTAACTGCTTGGCATAAATTCATGAATCCCTATTAATATCTTCGGTGTGTTACACACATGATAATTGAGAAGTAGTTATTACGAATATGTATGTAATAATTTTAAATTAAAATCTGTAACAGGCAAATAATTGAATTTCCACATAAAACTTAGTAGATATAATTAAAACAAAACGTAATAATTCTGCGATACTATTTGTACTTTAGAAAAATCGAACACTAATATAACCGTGGAGTGACGTAGGAGGTGACGAATTTTAGGTCAAGTGATGAATCATGGATTAACCGTTTAAGGATCCTTTATTTCCTCTCACTGTTAAATAGAAAGGAAGTGAAAGAGAGTAAACAATCACAAACCAAGTTTTCCAAAAAAGATACAAGTATGGTGGAAGGTGCATTTCCATTTGGAAATTTTGAGAAATTCATAAAATTTGATCATTATTGACTTCCTCATTTTTGGAGCTGAAATCTCGTTAGTAAGACAATATATACGGTGATCTCAAAATAATTATCAAAATACGAACAGAAATTTTAAAATTCGTAATATCACTTAAAAATAAATTAATTGAGGTACATGTATCGAATTTCTTCGATTACACTTCCAACTCCGCGTTTTACTTAAAATTTCTTCAGAAATGTCCATTAAAATTCTAAGTTCCTTCAAAGTATCAGCACTGTTTGGAGACATGTTTTCCAATTCTCTAAAAATTTTGTGGGATGACTGATATATTAAGGATAAAGGCTACTTGATCATTCAATGAAAAAACCAATGTTATTTAAATGGGAAACGTACATCCCTGTGTTGTAAAGGTTAAAATTGAGATGAAGACTTTTTTAAATATTTTGAATCGTATGAACCTCTGAGAGCATAGAAATACCGAAAATAAGAATGAGCGCTACTCGAAAGAGGGACGAGAATGGTTGTCGGCTTAATGTACTCTTCTGCCTTCTCAGGTAAATGCTCAGATTTGCTGAAGACAATACACCCGCCATCAATTTTGAACACGGTCAAATTCCCTTATTCAAGAAATTAATCCTTTACTGACTACCCTTACAAGGGCTACCTGTAGTGTGTTGTAAAATCTAAGGACGATGTCGGGACTAAACTTTCTAATTCCAAGATGTTTGCTACAAACAACAAACTAACCTCGGTACTCTCATAACTGAGATTTTTGAAAACGTAGTGAACACGGTTTTTCGCCAATTGAGTGGAAATTAATGGGAAAATGATGCGTGGTCCAAAGGAAGAGTTGTAGAAAATTAGAAGACGAACATAACTACGATATTTATAAACGTCTGAAAATTGCATAATTTCACATTTAATATGCATTATTTGAGATTTTGCATGTACAACTACGACACGAAAGATGTTAGGCACCGGAGATTACTAGTTTTTGTGTAAAATGACAGACTTAACAATTTTTGACACTTTCTTTTAGACTTTCTACTTCCTTGGCATTTCCTCTTCAATCCATATCTTTTTGAATAGTCGATATAGTTTCTTTTGCAATGTTGGTCCTCCGTACTTTATCAGTTCTATGTTGATTTCATCTCTACCAGGGGCTTTACCATATCTTAATATCTTTCATCTCTTCTCTTGATAGAATCTCAACTATGTCTATTAGTATCTTCTTGAGTTAGTTCTAAGCTATTTTCTTTTTCATATACTAGTTCTTTAAAATATTGTTTCCACACTTCGTTACACTCTCCCCTTCTATCAATGTAGACAACAGGAGAATAGGTTTGGTCAGCGATAAGGGAAGCAAAAATCTCAACATGTGTGCCATCTATGACACCTGCTACCTGGCATTTCTAACAACACTTAGCGTCATTTTGATTCATAAACTCATGGATAAAATTAACGCACTACACAATTGAACTTGTATAATTACAATAACGAAATTAATACTGCAATAACAGTTTCATAACAGCTTATAATTAGGTATTGTCTAGTAGCTAGTAAATGAAATCAGCGAATGAAGGCGTTATTTCTAATCATTTTTTATTAAAGAACTTTTTTTCCGGAAACAACGCAAACATGCAAATAGAAAACAAACGAAAACAATAGAATTTTTAGACTTAGAGTTGTTCTAATATCGTGTATGTCTTAATGTACTCTTGATTACTGCTTCCATTTATCTTGGCATACTGGAGATCAAATTTTGAACGACTTCTTGAGGAATTTTTTCCATTCCTGAATTGCTGCATCTATCCGTTGATTGCAGTTGGCAGTTGGAGGTGTACGACGTCGAATCCCTTTTTTAATATCATCCCATAGATGCTCTATTGGGTTCATATCAGGACTCTTGGCTGGCCATTCCATAAACTGAATAGCTACACCAAATAACCTGCCCAGCCACATGAGGACGAGCATTGTCCTGCATAATCAAGAAATTCAGTCCCACACAAGGAGCAGATGACATTACATGGTCAACAACAATGTGTTCCAGATAATAATGTGCATTCATTGACCTACCACGTATAGGCACCATTTCTGTGCGGCCATCGAAACAGATGCCTCCCCAAAACATTACAGAGCCACCACCAAACGGAACTCTTGGAGAGATATTGCAATTTGTAAATCTCTCTCCTGGCCTTCTCCAGACACGCTCACGTCCTTTAGGAGATTTAAGGCTAATTCTCGTTTCATCTAAGAATAAAACGCTCTTGGAATCATTACGAGTCCAATCTGGATGTTGTCTCGCAAGACGCAATCTTTGAATTTTGAGCTCTCAGGTGAGCAGAGGTATCTTGGCCGGTTTTCTGCTGTCTAATCCAGCTTCATTTAAGCGCCTTCTAATCGTTCTGGAAGATACAAGAAGATTGCGAGCAGCTACGAGCTCATTTTGTAGGATGGTACTAGTCGTTCTCCTGTTTCTTAGAGCGGATTGTTTAAAAACTCTCATCTATTGGATTAGTACACTGTTTTCGCCTTGTCCCGGCCTTCGTAAATGAGAACTCTGTGAACCATGCGACTTATGCTGGAATGGCTTCTTCCTATCACATTAGCAACATGACGCATCGAATCTCCCTCATCCAGGAAAGTTGATGCTCTTACTGCTTCTTCCACTGACAAATTTGTTCTGCGATTCATTACTAAACTGGAGTACACTCGCACTTACACTGTCAATAACAAACAAACTTGGTGGTTCAAAACAATTAGTCTTAATGAGCAAAAATTTCTGATCAAATTTTAAGTCAATTTGCATCAAAAATGCTTTTCTTTGCAATTATACTTTTGAATCGAAACCTTTGCTGACAACATTTACTTGAAGTGTCAAGTATATCCAGACCCTACTTGAGATAGCTAAACAACTGAAAACCATCATTATTTTGGAATAACACAACAATATATGTGGTGGTGCGTTAATTTTGTCCATGAGTTTATTATGCCTATTAGATTTAAAGGTTTAACGTCTCTAATTAACACGATCCATAGGTGGAGAACGACGGCGACGTGAGCATCCTCCACGTCTTCGACGTGACGTCGTCGGACGTCGGCCCGGTGCGGTGCGTCGCCTCTCTGACGGAAGAGGAGGAGGAGAAGGAGGTGGAGGTGGGCATCGCAGCAGCGGCAGGAGGCGCCGGAGGCGGCAGTACTAGCGCGTGCTGCGGTACCGAGTTGACGGTGATCGAGAGGCGCGCTACGCCTAGGGAGCGACGCGAACGTGACGACGTCGGCGCCGCCGCCTCCAGCAGGAGCGATTCCGACGAGGAACGGGTCACCGAGTCAGAGGAGCAGGAGGAGTACCCGATGGACGGGGACGAGGAGCCCGCGATGCTCCTGAGGGCGCCCCAGAACACGACTGCCCTGGTCGGGGACAGGGTGCTCCTGAAGGCCACCTACCTCGGCAGGCCGGAACCGGACGTCAGGTGGACGAGGGCGGTGAGTACTGTCACCTCTACCTTGCCGGCACCTTTAAGTGGAGCTCGTCCAAGTGATTCTCCTCCTTTTTCTTCGACTGCCTATCCATATTACTGGATGTTGGTGACTACATAACCAAACATATATCTGTCTCTAGCAATGTGGATAAGCTCTCCAACTGATTTAATTCCGGTCCATTGTCTAATACTTCGAGCCCATGACATGTGTTTTCGTCCCATTCCTCTCCCTCCATCAATTTTGCCCTCGATAATTTACTGTAGTATATTGTATTTTTCGCTTCTAAACATGTGGCCAAAGTATGCCACATTTCGGTTTCTTTATTGTGGTAAGTAGTTCTTTTTCTTTATGCATCCTTTGTAAGACATCGTTATTCGTCACCTTACCAGTACAAAAAATTTTAAGTAGACGTCTGTAGGACCACATTTCGAAAGCTTCTATTTTATTAATAGTGTTTACCAGAAGAATCCTAACGTCTACCTATATCGACCATACATAACTCATGAGTAGTGATAGGTTTAGAGCTTCGCATTTAAGTATTTTTCCATACTTTAGGAATACATTGCGTGCCATTTCTATTCTACTTCGGGTTTTCTTATCAGAATTCCAGCCTGAATGTAACCAATATCCTAAGTATCTATATTGCGTTATTCTTTCAAATTGTCGATTTTGGACTGTAATTGAGGTGCTCCTTTCTACTATTTATCATAAATTTAGTTTTATTTGTATTGACATTAAATCCGAGGTTTTCACTTACGTGGCTTACACATTTTTTTAAAGTTCCTCGGCATCGTAAGTAATCAATACAGTCCCAGTGATTCAAAGGAGGTCAAATCATTATTGTCTCCAGAGTGTGTCCAAGTGTTCAAATTTGTTACCATCATTCAATGGAGAGCAGACGTCCTCCTGATTTTTGCCCCATATATCTCATAAGTGTTTCATTAATCACCAGCATTAATTGCCTCAGTGACCTGTCTTCTTCTTGTTTTAATAGGCTAAAGAACCTGTTTATTCATTCTTTTCGCCTCAATCTGGGGCTCCCTGAGAACCGGGGGTCCCGCTTTCTGCTCTTCACTTCGAAGGTTTACTCTATATTGGGTTTATTACCCCTAGCAATTTTTGGGAGTCTGCTGCTTCATATGTGAATTACATTCTCTCCGTCGATATCTTGCCCATGTAACCGCGTCCTGTGTATTACATATTTATCCTATTTAGCTGTTTCTTTTTCTAGCCATCAGTCTGTAGCCGGCCTCCATTCTCAGTAGAAGTACTTTTCAAATGTTCTTAATAATATTTTTGTGTTAGATGTGTCTGCTTGGGTTTCGGCAGAGTATGTTATTATTGGGCGAATACACAGTATTCGATGTGAGTCAGCACTTCAAATTATTTCCTACAAGTTCTTCCAACCTTTCTATCTTAGTCAATTCAGTTAAAATAAATCAAGAAACTCATAAATCAGTAGGCACCATACTTTTCACTTTAGGGCCTCAAAGTTATCATGATTATTCAGTAAGACTGACAGCTCCGATTTTTGTGCTTCATAAATCTTTTACCGACTATTATCAGCATTGAATGCCTCCAAATATCATCCCAATTCAATCATCGTCAGCATGGAATGAATTTTCGTCCCAGAATGTCTCCAAGTGTTATCTATGACAATTTAGTGATCATCGGTGATCGTTCAGCGTCATCAATTGCAATCATTGTCAATAATCAGCGATGGTAGACCCCTATTCCTGTTCATTCTCCAAGTGTCTTCATATCACTCAAAATTGATCAACAATGAGTCAATAAGTGATCAATATAACTATGTCAGCTATTTTACGATCACTTGATATATTTGTGCGTTATGGTTGTGCAGCATGCAAGTCCTAATTACTTTCAAAAATAAAAATCATGGATTGTTGACGACGGTTGTGTTAAAGATCAAAGACATTTTCAGGGTTTGATCTAATTCCACAGATAACACCATTTGCGGGTAAACCTGATCTCAAAATTGTAATGAGCAGTACTTATGTTTTCGCAAAATTAATCGAACTGAACTGATCCGTTATTTTTGCCAATAATAATATTACAATAGGCTATTCTTATTGATTTCCAAATAAATAATGATGATGATTAAACGATATAAACGAGAACGTCCAGAAAACTTTTATCAATTAAATCAATTAATCAATACCCACGTTGCCATCAACGGATAAAAAGTACACATTCATTTATTGAACTGATACGAAAACTCGACGTCACGTTATGTTATTAAACACTTTTTTTACGTGACTAGAAACTAAAACAAAAAATTATCATCTTCCTTGGAATTTCCTCGAGTGATTAATGTAACTATAAAAGGCTAATTAGCGTGTGACATTCCTTAACCTGTCGACGTAAATCCAATTACCCCAAATGTAATTTTGGTACTAAATGGAGTTTAGTAAGTGTCAATTTTGATTGATAAGGTACGAGCAAAAATGTTCGTAACAATAAACAATGAATTCGTGCATGGAATTCATCAATGGTTTATTTTATTTCGTCAGTCTTGCAATGTAAATTAGCGTTTTCAAATAATAACAATAATAAGAAGGTTATGACGTAAAACAATGAGAGAAGGTACCTTATCTCATTTTCTCGCGTACTGATTCTACATTATTTAATACTGATAAGGATTTTAATTATGTTTCGTAAACGGAAAGTCAACCTGACATTATGGAAACATATTTTGAAAATCGCCCTGTTTTTCAACATTCGTAGATGTCATGAAACGTGATCTGCAAATGAGATAAGTCATGAAAGAATCGAAGTAAGAAAATGTCATATTTTTCAAATAATTAAAAGTGTGATTTTGTAAAATCTTAAATAAATAGATAAAAACGACAGCCAATAAGTCTTGTTTGAAGGTGGATTATACTTGTACTTAATTCACCTGTGTTGTAGATTTAATAACAGACGTTTAGTAAATATTTATTACAATTTTAACTTTATAAACATTCGGAACACAATAAGAGAATAACAATATGTTTCAAAATTATTCACTTTTTTGTTATCAGTTGGTTCTTGCTTTTACAAATTAGGAATTTTTAAATTTCAGAAACAATTTACTCATTTCAATGCATTTTTAAAGAAGTAGTCATTTTAAATCAAACCTGCGTTTCAAAGGAAGTTGAAGAGTTTCTAACAAATTTATGTAACCCTAATCAAAGTTCAGAAATTTCTAAGAAAAATATAACAATTGTAATTTACGCATGACATTTTTAAAATAATTACAATTGTCTGTTTAAAATATAACTTGATACGTTTCTAATAAGTCTAAGTGGAGGTCATCAGACACGGTCACTGTAAAGAGTTATGGTATTTTAATAGCAACTGCAACTGACTTGACATAAAGTATTTTAAAGTTTATGTTTAGTTAAGTTAGGTTAACTGTTAGGTTATTGCTAACTAGCTAACTGTTAAAAGTTAGGTTATGTTTTTTGATGCTTTAAAATGGGGAATTTCTACGCTACTTGTTACAATCGTAATGATTTTAATGCATTTTTAAAGGAGTTCTTAAGGAAAATATTACATTCGAAATATTACTTAACAGGTTTTTAAAGGAGTTTCGACATTTTTAAAATCATACGGGAGTTGCTAAGAAGTTTTTAATAATTGTAGTGAACAAACAATTGTAATGAATTAATTGTAATGTAGTAATTTAAGGGAGTTATAGTTGTTTTAAAGACATCATAAAATTTAAAATATAAATGTTCATCTGAAGTTCGAGACTTTCTAAGTTTTTAACAAACTGCATACACAGCAATGGAAAAGTAAAATAAAGCAATGTCTTTGCAATTAATGTAAAACGCTAATGTCTTTAAAAGATATGTTTTGAGAACTGGAGTATGACTCCTTACACATTTAAAAGTTTTTTCTGAGACGTCTCACTACAAAACGAAGATTTACAGACCATAGTGTTTTGTTCAATTACTTGCAATATGAAAAAAGAATCAATTTTACAAGCACGAAGTTCTAACTGTCAATTTGACGTTTTACGAAACACAAACAAAAAGGTTTAAGATTACTATTCTCTAACGTAGTTTTATTATCGAATTTCGAGTTTAGTTCGAAGTAAACTATTAGTTCCCATTTTGCAATAACTCTACAAAACTAATTAAAGTGTTACGTTGATAAGTTGAGCTAAGTTAAGTACAAAGTTAAGTGCTGAAAAAGTTAAACTGGAAATAAAAATGTGACAGAAAAACTTGCTTCCCCTGCTTAACCAACGAGATTCAGAAACACATTTTAGTTCTCTTAAACAATTTCTAAGGCCTTCTCCTTATCTTCCAGTCTCGGATAAAAGTGTTAACTACACTCTGATTTTGCAGGGCCACGAGCTTAAGAACGACGAAAGGACGAGCATCACCTCGGGCGAGGGCGTCTCCTGCCTACTCCTGCAGAACATCACGACAGATGACAGCGGAAAGTACGACGTCCACATCGAGAACGTCCACGGCGCCGATTACGGATACGCGTCCGTCTCAGTCGAAGGTAAATACCGACAGATTAATTCGAATCAATTTAAGTAGATCTTAGAAAAGATTCGTATAGGTGGAAGATAACCGGGAAGATATAACAGTAGATTCCAGAAATTTTTAGGAAGCCTATCCTATTGAGTAGTCAAAGGTTAAAGGTGGCTAGTTGTCAGGAATGAGTTAAGGAATTCCGTGAAATCTCGGAAGCTTGTCTTATTAGATCCAACTTAGATGTAAAAGTTAATAAACAAAGAAGCTTATAAAATAGTCTAGACTAGATAATCACATCCATTTTTGGTGAATACTCCCAAAACCCGAGTACCTGAGTTAAGCCTAGCTATTGGAAACTTTCGTTGGTAGGACGAAGTAACGTAACAATAGGTAATAATAGGTTCAAAACTCAAATGGTACTTGAGCACCTTCTAAAAGTATCGGGAGATATCCCGACTTGCCTCAGGTAGAGCAAAGAAACCTGAAATGTGCTGAAATGCCCAACTGAAAAATTTCTCTTACGAGATCAAATCAGATATAGAAGGTGTTCAAAAACATCAGTTCCTGAAAAGTACCAAGAAACTTAACACATGATTGAAACAGTTATGAACATGAAGAGTAAACTGAATGGATTCTAGAAGTTCTTTGAAGTCCTGAAGATATTTCTGGTTTACCTACTTCACAAGAATTGTTTAATATCGCACATTCCAGAGGCACAACAGGTTTACCATAAAAACACAACTGCGGAAAATGAATCATACGTGAAATATTTGGTATTTCTATTATCTACGTTAATATATTTACAATTACTCCCAACATTCTATATGAGGTTGTCGTACATGATATGACACATACCAAAAGGAATCCCGTTGCTTCTCTTTATAACACATTTATCACGTTAGAATAAATAGTGCTTGCAATTCCATTTTTTGCTCCACTTTTCATAAAAAAAATTAAATACAATTACTCATTTGGTGGTTAGTTGCATTTAATAGCTCCTTTTAGATTTTGTGGACAGATTAAATAGATTCAATATGAAGAAATGACAATCCCGGATTGTAAAATCATAGATATGCCCGCCGGTTTTGATAGCCAAACTGGAGGTAAATATTTTTGATCACACCGTACCTTCACTTCGACCTTCATATAAATGAAACTTAATAGGCGTATAAAGCCGGGCGGCTTGAATTGCTATTCAAAAAAGAAAGATTGTGCTTTAGAAACTGTCACGTAATATAACGATATCTACAGTGCGTAAACTAAGTAGGTACTTAGTGTTCGTTTGAAAAGGTCCTTAAAGAAATCTACGTACGCTAGGTATTAAGGGATCAAACTGGCAGGTAAAACTTTCCTAGTGATCGATTGATTAGTGGTAATAAGAAATTGATATAAAGATATGATTATGACTATTATTTGGTCTATTGCAATAATTTTGGCACACCAGCATCAATTCATCTTCAACAATTGGCTTCATCATGAATTTCGTCTTGAACATTTAACCTATCTATATCTATAACTATGGAACTGTAATGGTTTTAGAGTTGAAAGTATTGTCATTGGATATGTTTCAAATTGGTATTATGTGTGCTGCGTATATGGCAACGCAGTAGTAATACCGTCATTATCATCAGTAGTGGATTTTGGGTATAACTCATCCTTAAAAAAATCTCCTCGTAGGTCCCCCGGATCCGCCGAGCGGCAACCCCTGCATAACGGCCGACGTGGACAACGTGCACGTCGCCTGGAGCAGCTCACCCTACGACGGAGGCAGGATCGTCACCGGTTACGCGGTCGAGCATTGTCTCGTCGGCAGCGACATCTGGACGACCGACGTCGACGAGTGGCACTCCCTCAGCTACACGGTGAGGGGGTTGCAACCCGGAGGGAAGTACGTGTTCAGGGTGAGGGCGCAGAACGTCCACGGCTACAGCAAACCGAGCCTCGAATCGGACATCGTGCAGCTGGAGGAGCACAGTAAGTTGGCTGTTGCAGGCAAAGGTTGCCTTCCAGTGTGGGACCTACTACAGCGAGGATGGTGCAAATCTGATGAATACACTGTGAATTTGTTCGATTGTAGGAAGCCCATACTATTTCCACTCTAAGAAGGAAAAGGACTACCTGTTCTAGCCCACCTCAATCCTCTCAAAACCATTGATTACTGAGCCACAGTTCATTTCAGTTCCTGGGATCAATTACACCCCACCATGCATGGCTGTAAATGGTAAAAGCCTACTATTAGATGTCCAAACCGAAGTCATTGTTTTTTAATGACAAGATGGCAGAATCGTTGTTTCCAACCGCCTAGGTACACATCCAGCGCAGCATTCTTCATATACTTTTCGGCCATATAGCTTCAGTAGTTTTGTTCTTCTTCTGCAAGATATCCTGCTCAGTATGCTTCATACATATTTCCATAAAAACAGTTTTCTCCTACTGCTACGATGATTTAGAACAGTCTCAGTCTCACACACACACACCTTTGTTGGCTTCCAGCTTTCGCTATAACTATTCTAACGGTTCACTTACATAAACTGATTTTAAAGAAAGGGCAACATTGCCTTAAGGCTTACGGTGCAACATACACCAATTTCCTGCCACATGATCTCATTTCCCAAGAAGTTACTATGAATTTGACTGAATTTTCCCTTGCAGACGAATCCAGCTCGTTCGAACCGAGGATCGTGCTGGTCGAGCCGGGTCCCGAGTTCAAGTCCCGTTACGAAGTCTTAGAAGAATTGGGTAAGGGCCGATTCGGCGTCGTCCATAAGGTCGTCGACAAAGAAACCAACCAGAAACTTGCCGCGAAGTTCATCAAGTGCAGGACCTCGAAGGACAGGGACAAGGTCCAGGACGAGATCGACATAATGAACCTTCTGCGGCACCAGAAGCTACTGCAGCTCGCGGCCGCCTTCGAGAACCCCAGGGAGATGATCATGGTCATGGAATAGTAAGTAGAGGGAGAAAGGGAAATGGCGATAAAGAGGGAGGATTTTAGAGGTATTCTTGACCTTAAAACGAATGTACTTTCTATTGCGTCCGTTCTTATTTTGAAAATGTGTATTGTTATTAATGTTTCTATTCGATGTACTCCAGAACTGTCGGCACACCTCCCACTGCCTCTCCAAACTTCCTCCTTATTGGTTCGAATTCTTCCAGCATATCCGGCGGTGAGCTCTTCGAGAGGGTCGTAGCCGACGACTTCACCCTCACCGAGAAGGACTGCATCCTGTTCATGCGGCAGATCTGCGAGGGCGTCGCCTACATGCACTCCCAGAACATAGTCCACCTCGACCTCAAGCCGGAGAACATCATGTGCCACACGAGGACCTCCCACGAGATCAAGATCATCGACTTCGGCCTCGCCCAGAAACTGGACCCCGAGAAGCCGATCAGGGTGCTCTTCGGCACGCCGGAGTTCATACCGCCGGAGATCATCGGCTACGAACCGATCGGCGTCGAATCGGACATGTGGTCGTTGGGGGTCATCTGTTACGTGCTGTGAGTACGATTTCCGTTTGCTTTGGTCGATGTGGTGACGACGCAAAAGGACACCATTTGTCTAAGGCGAAGGGGGTGGCAGTAATGATGCTGGTGTCTTCACATTTAAGGCTGCTTGATTTGCAATATTGGTAAACAATATTGCACCTCTCACCGCCATGGCTTCGTTTACGCCTTGCACCCTTTTTCTCCGAGGTCTGCCACGATGTCTCCTCTCGGGCGGTATCCATGTCCATATATTTTTTGGTCACCGATTATCATTCATTCTTCCGAGGTGACCATACTAAATGAGTTTCTTGGTTTTGATTGTATCCCAGATTGTTCTATTCTTCATTTCTGATGTGGTCCAGTCTTGATATTTGGCAGCTTCTTCAAGGCTATTCTTCTATACTCTTCATATTCTTGTTTTAGCTTTCTAATCATGTAGCTTTCGTTATCTTAGTCTGTTGCAATCAGGACTTGATGGTCGACCAGAAGTAGTGTGTAGAGAGTGTCATCCTAAACCGAAATGTCCATTTGGTTGGACATTTCTTATATGTAGATGAAATTAGGGCTTTCTTCCACTCCCCTGGAGGGTTGTGTCATCTCAGATATTCATTAAAAATTTTAGTCAGTCTCAAGCAAAATTAATGGCGCTCATCTGAGCCACTGATCATGATTCTGTATAAAGCGTAAGCTGTTTGAGCTTTGCGGAACAGACAAACTGTAACAGCCAACCAACTCGAGACGTAATGTTCAAATTTTACGATTCAGCGAAAACTGCATTTCATCAAATATGAATTCGGCCTTAGACCTGATTTAATCCCAAATATTATTCAGAAAAACCGCTCCTGGTATCATTTCATTACCCCCTCTTCGGGTACTAATGGTACTTCTAGTGGTACCATCACCTTTATACAACAGAACGTGAATTGCAGTAATGAGCTCCTTCTGAGCAACCAGTTGTGATCATTAGTGCATATAGTGAACTGGTACTGATTCCGTACACTGCTGATGAGTTGTATTAACACAATCTCTAACTATTTTTCTACTTCCTGCAGATTATCCGGTCTCTCGCCTTTCATGGGGGATAGTGATTCGGAGACTTTCGCGAATATCACCAGGGCAGACTACGATTTCGAAGATGAAGCCTTTAACACGGTGTCGCAGAACGCCAGGGATTTCATCGGGGCCCTTCTGGTCAAAAGGAAGGAGTAAGTAAACATTCACTAGTTGCCCCTCATTGCATGGTTAAATAGCTCAATGAGATTAATGGCTGGAGCCGCTGGAGGTATAAAATCCAGTCACATATCGATTGGTTTTGGTAGGTTGTTCAATGTTACATTCTGAGATTTACGATATTTACTCCACGATTCCATCAGTCAAAGTCAACCATTACTCATTCGCTACTGCGCATGGACCGTTTCCGTGTAAATCTAGCATCTCTGGTGGAGTCATTTAGCTGAATCTCGGATGTACCTATTGGAGTTCTATGACTTAGACTGAGATTTTCCAGCCATGGTTGGCTCGTGGTGTTCTCTTCGTATCTTCAGTCTGGGAGGCGAGGGACAGTTACCCCGCTTCTTCAAGTATCGCACCTTGATGATCTCTCATTTCTTCCAGAGACAGACTGTCAGCGGAGCAATGCCTGAAACACATCTGGTTGGACCCCGAGACGCACCAGGAGACCGTCGTCCTCTGCACCGACAAACTCAAGAAGTTCATAATCCGTCGAAAGTGGCAGGTAAGAGACCTCCCGATCGTCCGCATGTTTGTGTTTTGGTGTGTCTTTTTGTGTCTTGCACGAACCGTGTTTTTCCGTGTGCCGCCCTTAGAAGACGGGCAACGCGATCCGCGCCCTCGGCCGCATGGCGACGCTCTCAGCGAGCCGCAGGAACTCCGCGAACTCCAACCCGAACACGCCGAGGACGTCGATATCGGGCTCCTCGCTGCCGAGGATGTCGAGCCTGAACGAGAAGGTCGGGCCGGCCCCGGCGGAGGAGCCCCGGCAGGAGACGAAGCCGGAGGAGCCCGAGAACCGCGTGAAGTCGAGAGCCTTCAGCGAGAGGAGCGACAGCGGCATCAGCGACTGCTCCTCGCACCTCACCTCCAGCAGCTGCACCTCGACGCCGCTGCTCGGGAAGAAGTTCTGCATCGACGAGGAGAACGAGTCGGACGATAGGGGCGGCCTGATCCTCGTCGGCATGACCGAATCGAGGGCGGGGGAGAGGAGGCAGGTGACGCCTATTAAGGTCGTCAAGGAGAAGCCGCCCCTAAACGTAAAGCTAGTCGATAAGATCGAGACGTTCAATAACGGTAGAGCGGCGAAATGTAAGTAGGTTTGGTTTTTGGAGCTTTGCGATGTTGTGCTGATGTTTCTTTTATCCTGAGTCTCTAGGTATCTCACAAGCTTCTAAAGGAATTATTTCAAGTAAGGGCTGAAGTAGAACAATAGTTGCAATTTCTCTGATCTCGTCTTTTCAAGATTATACTTTCCACTACTACTCGGTTTCCACAAAATAATCAAAATATAACGGTAGCCTTCCATTTTTGCGAGGAATTTTATACCGAATTAGCATTCAATAATAAGCAAAACGAGCGTCAGTTGCCATACTCGCGGTGGAAGCTGAGATGAAAGCTGTTGTTAAAAAATATTTTACCATATTACTGGACTCCCCCCTCTCGACTCGCGTCATAATTTTCCATTTTTCTGCTATATTTCTAATGTCTTTTTCCTAAAACTTTCCAGCTAAACCACCAAATTCGACAAGCAGCGTAAGAAGAATCCCGATATATTCCTCCAGGACCGTTGCCGGTACAGTTAGGAAGTTCGATTCACCACCAAACAATAACAGCAACCTCAACAACAACAACAGCACAGCTACCAGAAATCCTAAAACAACCCCCGACCCGAGAAGCCCCAAGATTTCTGATACCAGGAGTCCCACAGCGCTTCCCGACGCGAGGCGTCCCAAGATTTCTGATACCAGGAGTCCCGTAATTACGCTTTCCGACTCGAAGAGTCCCAATATACTGTCCGTCACGAGAAGTCCCAATATTCCCGATGCGTGTAGTCCCGATATTCCTGATAACCCCGCGAGGAGCTCGAGAGTGGAAAAGGTCGTGGAGAGGCTCTCGAACGGCGACGAGCGTAAGAGCGTCAGGTACAGGAGCCCTTCGCCGTCTTTGCTGCGCAAGACACAATCGGTCATCGCTAAAGAGAACTGTAACTCGTCGAAGTTCCCGAGGTCTCCGATCGCCGCCAAGAGAATCTCCCCGAAGCCGAAGAGCGAGAGCTTCCAGAAGGCGGCCGCGTTCTGGAACCTCTCGTGAAGGTGTTGTTGCTATTATTATTATCATTTTATGTGTAAAAGCTCTGTATATTGTGTATATACCTATACAAAAATTACAATTTTAACCGGTTAGTGTTTCTAATTATTATTTTAAGTGAATAACTGGAGAATAAGAACCGCAGTGTACCCCACCCCTCTTTGAATTGTAAATAAAGTATTTTAAAGTTAGAGGAGTATTATTATCATTCGGAATCAACGAAACTATAGTACATTAGTTGTGGTAATATAGCTTATAGATATATATAGTAAAATAGTAAGAAAGTGAATAAAATGTGCAGGTTTAAATCTTGATTAATTAATGTAATACAAATATTACTGTTTGGAAAAACTACATACTGGAAAATATCGAAGTGCATATGACTTGCACTCCAATTATTGTCTTGCCCAAAATTTCTATTATTATTACTATTTACCATTATTGCTATATTTCTATTGCTATATCGTTTTTGTGTAAATCTGCAGTTTTGACAATCCATCTACTGTTCAATGGAATATTTCTACCGTCTCTATATGTTGCTAAAATCGCAACAACTACTAAAACAACTTAAGCCAACTTGATCTAAATATTTGAGTTTAAGTCGTCCCTGGCCAGAATAATTAGGAAATACCTTAATTTCAATTCACCTTTATAAGTATTGTTGGTTTTCTATCATCAAATTTCAAATTTACCGCATTTTTAAATCACATCTGCCGCTTTCACTATTTTCCACCGGGCGGGTGGTAGCACTGGTAACCGTAGTCATTATTTAGTCAATGGTGGCGGCACTGTTCATAACATAACCTCATTAACCTCCTTGCCTGCTGTGTTTACAATTCGTATTTATTTCATATTACATTTAACTAATTTCTGGATCAACTTCTCTTCAAACATGGGCGACAAAGTCGTAGGAGAGGACTGCCAGTTTGTCTTTAAGAAGAGAACGATTAAAAACAGAGGAAGCCGCAAGAGGCAAGCCTCCGAATCAGAAAGTGGTAAGTCGCAGGATTACCCTCTCGGTATTAACACGGACACCTTAACGAACGTTTTCAGTTACAACTTGCGCGATTGCTTGGTTACAGAGAAGGACGAACAGGAAAGCAACACCATCGTCATACACAGTAAGCGTAAGGCCAAGTCAAACCCGAACGTTCACAGTACCGCTAAGGAGAAGAGACGGAAGGCTGGACAGTCGAGCCAGGCGTCAGACGAGTCTTCGCCCGACAGCAGCGAGGGCGAGGACGACGTCCAGGTCAAGTACAAGTCTAACAAGTCGGCGATGCCGGCGGGACCCTCGGATCAAGGCGCTACCGCAATTTTGGTAAGTCGATGGGGTTCATGTATACCGTATACCTCGTGTTGTGAGGAACGAAATTTTACTTTACTGTAATAGTTACATGTTATACAGTGTAACTCTATGCTAGCTGATTCCTTACATAAGAAATTAGCATTATCGTCGCCATCGTCTACTTTGTGGGTTAGACAACTAATATACAACAGTTTAATACAAGTGGTTGTACTAATGTACAGTGTAGGGTTAGTGTACTAAGAAGCCGTTTTCCATTTTTCATTAAGTTAGTGTCACATTCAGTATATTTTTGAAAAGGAAGCCAAACTGTTGTTCGATGATTTTTCCCCATAGAGATGAATAAGTGATCTGCCACTACACATTCAGTTAATTTTTTTCAATTGTGTAAAATACTAATTTGCTAAGTTGGAGGGATTTATTACATACTGGAAACAAAGGCCTACACCCTGTACCACAATAAATGAAACTAACATTAACTCATTCTCATTAACTAAGAATAGTATGTGTTCATGAACTTCAAGACACTACGTATTTCGTAAAGTACATACTGGTATGGCAAGTCTTACTGACTTATATTCTGGACACAGAGAGTAGCAGAAATGTATATGGAATATCTCAGACGTACTTACTGAGATACTGTCATATCCTCGACCACTAAATACGCCTGGTTGACTAAGTTTCTTAAAAGTATCTGATACATTGAATATAACAGGGACGGACTGAGCAAGTGGTAAACTGTTGCAAAATGTCAAATAAGTAACTATCTTATGTTTTGCAATTAGTAGAAATCACTGTCACTATAATGGATATCGAGGTTGATTAAGTAATAATTTTTATAGATATGTAATGGCATACTTAACATTCTTGATAATAAAACTTATTCCCTAAAGTTTCATCCAATGCACTTATGGCATAAAACTCCAAAAAAATTTCAATGCCAATAATAATTTCTCCTACACCTTTTAGGTCTGCTCACAGTGATTTTACTTTTCTGTATATCATATTATATTGATTGACGTAAACAATTGCTGTAAATTAATTTTGATATAACACTTAATACAGATCATTAAGGAGGTCCCCCTAATTATTATAATAATGAGGTGGGATTTCCTTGCTTGACCATAATGGATCACAAACATCTGGAAATTTTGGCTCGTAAAATTTCTATTTCTTTGTAAACAATATTACATGTATATTCATTCCATAGGAGAAAGGTTCATTACACTTGACCTTTGTTAGATCAGAATCCTTGAAAAAATAATGTAGTGTACAATACTTCGATTATATTAATCTAATGATACTTTCTATTGTTGTGATGTTAAAGGTGTTCTAATGTATTCTAATTGTTTTGACAGGAGATTGAAACAGAAACGGACCGTGACGCTCAGGCACTTTTTGAGAAACGTTTGGAAATAAACAAAGAATTGGAGGGTAGGGAGGATGACAAGGTCTACCGCGGGTTGAACAATTACACCCAATTTTATAAACCTAAAGACACCGCAGCCGGAAATGCCAGTTCAGGTAAGATGTGTGAACAAAACGAATCAAAGTGTAAAAAAGGAAAAGACTGACTGAAAGAGTTTACCTAAAATGATAAAAGTTGATATGAATAATTATTGAAAAAACCTGTTCACATAAACCAGCTTACAGCCTTCTTATTTCAGTTTTATGCTTGTAGGTATGGTGAGGAAGGGTCCGATAAGGGCGCCGGCGAACCTGCGCGCCACCGTCCGCTGGGACTACCAGCCCGACATCTGTAAGGATTACAAGGAGACTGGGTTCTGCGGCTTCGGCGACAGCTGTAAGTTCCTGCACGACCGCAGCGATTACAAGCACGGCTGGCAGCTGGAAAGGGAATGGAACGAGGGGAGCTACGCCGAGGACGACGACGACGAGACCAAGTACGAAATTCACTCCGACGGGGAGGATTTGCCGTTCAAGTGCGTCATCTGCAGGGGCAGTTTCGTGGAGCCTGTTGTTTCCAAGTTAGTCAATTTTTGTTCAGTAATCAGTGACGAATGTAAACTTGAAGAGGTTCAACTCAGTTAACTTTAGAATGACTTCATAGATTTCACCGAGTCAAACTAGCACAGTGTACCAATAATTTAAATTTTAATTCTTTTAGGTGCAAACATTATTTTTGTGAGAAGTGCGTACTGGAGAGATTGAAGAAGACGACGAGGTGTTTCGTTTGTAATGCTCCTGCCACGACTTTCAGACCTGCCAATAATCTCATAGCGAGATTGAAAAATCTTGAACAAGACAAAGGGAACGATTCAGATAGCTCATCCGATTAACATTGTACCTTAATTTTAATAAAATCGAAAGAAAAGCCTACGTGGATTGTTTTTCTCATTAAGTTAAGTAGATTGAGGCCACCAATATAAGTAGGTACTATAAATTGCACAGCGAGAACGCATGGTAAATGCGCATACTTTAAGCAAACAAGAACATTTCATTTTATTTAGTATTTGGAGGAATTATAACATCTCAGGTTTAATTCGATTAAAAACAAGAATTCAGAAAAGAACATATCTTGGAGCGACTCCCAAGCAATTTTCCGCCTAATCTGACGTATTCATCATGATAAAGTTAAAACAAACTCTCTATTTTTATACCTTTCATTATATCATTAAGAACGCTTTTCATAAATAATCAATCATCCACTCGTCATTATAACTGTACAAAAACTAATAGATTTCATAATTAAAAAACATTTTTTTCAATCGCTCCGTCTTGTTTATACATTTTGCCACAGTCTTGCACTCCATATCAAGACTGCAACATACATAAGCCGAGTTTCTCCACCAGTCCAATTTATGGCCAAATTCTGTCCGGTTTTGCTAGTCATGATCTGTCCACATTGAAATGGCTCGATTTTGTACAGTGTGAAAAATGTTGAGAGTTGCTTTATGTTCTATCCAAAATAAATTATAGAAATTGTAAAAAAAAATCATGAGATATTGTTTAGTGTTTCAGTAATCATCGAACGACTGACGATCCCTGCAATTAATTGATTAACTATAATACGCTCAGAAGTTACTTGACAAATTAACAGACTAAAATTTTCAGTAAAATAGAAAACAGCGCATGTTGTAGATATTATCAAAAAAGCGGTTTTTAAAATTTAATTCAACACAATGTACTTGGGGGATGAAGCGTATTCAGACACATTTACTAAAAAACTTGTTGCATTAATTCAAGAAATTATTTCCTAATTTTTGTGGTCCGTTTAAGAAACACTGTATATATTACCCATTTTGTAAATGGTAGAATAAGATATTACAGGGCGGGAATGTATTTTTTTCCCTAGACGTTACATTTTTATCTGTCCCGATTTTCTGCTAAGAATCTACTGGATATGCGAGTGACGAAAATATTAAAATTTTAACCAGAACGTCCGGTCAAAAACATGACAGATTTTCTGCCTTAAATTCAACATCTTTTCTGACCAGAAACCCAGACAGACGTTATTCCCAGATTCTAGCTGTGACAGCGTGATGGAATCAGTATAATCCTAAACAAAATAAAGCAGATTTTCTAACATGAAATTGATGCAATATACAGACTCTTCTCAGATATTGGCTATAGGAGCATGATACAACCGTTAAACCTCCAGATAGAACAATCTGAGGACAAAAACTTGATAGATTATCTCGCATTGAATTCAACATATTGTCTGGACAGATACCGAGATGTCAGAAACTTGACAGATTTCCTTCCTAAATTCTGGTTATAAGTGACGGAATCGTTAAAATTCTGGCCAGATACTTGACAGATTTTCAGGCCTGGCGTTCGACTACAGGCTTTTGTGACCAGAAATCAGGAGATTTTCTTTACAAACTCTGGCTATAAGAACGCGACAGAACTATTCATCCTCTGACTAGAAGAGCCTGGGCAGAAACTTGATAGGTTATCTGGCATTATATTAGACATATTTTCTGGGCAGACGCCAGGACAAATTTTCTTTCTAGATTCTTGCTACAAGAGTATGACGGAACCGTTAAAATTTTGGCTAGGCATCTAATCACAAACTTGACGACAGATTCCCTTCCCGGATTCTGGCAAGAAGTGACGGAACCGTTAAAATCCTTGCGTTGAAACATGACACAGCCTTTCTGGCTTGACACTCGACAAGTTTTTGGCCAGAAATCAGGATAAATTTTTCTTTCCTAATTCTGGCTATAAGAGAGTGACGAAACCGGCAACATTCTGGCCTAACACTGAACATTTATCTAACCAGAAATCAGAAATTTTCTTCAGATTTTAGGTATAATAGCATTACGAAACTGTTAAAATTCTGGTCAAACAATTTGACCATAAACATGACAGATTTTATGGCTTGACACGACATTTTTTCTGATCAGAATCAGGACACTTTTATCCAAATTCTGGCAATAAGTGACGGAATCGTTAAAATTCTTGCCAGGTAATTGACAGATTTTCTAGCCTGCCGCTCGACACCTTTTCTGATCAAAAATCAGAGCAGATTTTTTATTTTTTTCCAGATTCTGGTTGTAACAGAGCATGATGGAACCGTTAAAATTGTGGCTAAAGCCCAGGAACTTAATAACTTCTCTAGCCTGACATTAATTTGACATCTCTTCTGACCAGAAATCAGGACAATTTTTTTCCAGATTCTGGCTAAAACAACTGGCCATCTAACACAACATATTTTCTAGCCTAACACTCATTGTTTTCTAGCCATAAATCAGGACATATTTTTTCTCCAGATTCTGGATAAAAGTGATGTCGGAGTTACATTGTATTAAATATGAATGATGACGGGCGATATTGTAATGGACAACTCTTGGGCAATTTATGGATATCGGTTTGCCCCGAGGTTTGCCCTTTACGTTGTTTTTTTTTTGTTGATCTTCTATGTCCGCAACTTTAACCGTTAAAATTATGTCTAAACGATCTGGCTAAAAATTCGACAAGTTTTCTGGCCATAAATCAAGGAGGATTTTTTATTCAGAATCTAGATATAACAAAGTCAAGACATAAGACATTTTCTACTTTTCTAGCATGACACTCGACGTCTTGTCTGACCAGAAAGCAGGATTTTTCCAGATTCCAGGTATAAGAGCGCATGATGAAATTCTAGGTGGAACAACTGGTGATAAATTTAACAGATTTTCTGACTTGATACTCGACAAGTTTTCTAGTCATAATTCAGGGCAGATTTTTTTATACACATTTTGGGTGTATAAAAACGTGAGGGAATCGTTAAAATTCTGACTAAAACAACTGGTCATAAACTCGACAGATTTTCTGGCCTGGCACTCGACGTCTTTTCTGACCAAAAATCGTGGCAGATTTTCTTTCCAGATTCTGGATGTAAGAGAGTGACGTAACCATTAGAATTCTGGTTAGGGCATCTCGAACATATTTAACATATTTTGTGATAAGAAAATCCGGGGTAGATTTTCTTCCCAGGCATTATAGGGATTGTATTTTTGTTACATCGTTAACAACTTGCCTTCAAGCTTTTGATAAATTTAACAGAAGAGGAATGCCCTCATAAAATACGTTGAGTTCAGAATGAAGCGTGTTATTTAAAACTTCATCCGCAAGTTTGACGTTCTTCCTCCTGATGCGATGAGTCACAATATAACAGCTCCGATCCGCACCACATCCCAACAAAACATCAAATCAACATATTATAATCCCACCACGTTTGCGAATACCATCTCACCAGCCTCGAGTGAAAGGCATGACACTACCGTCATACCAGAACGGGTAACCCCGTTTCATTCTGCCGAGGTACGTCGGCGCGAAAGAAGTGAAAAAGTACTTGAGCAAGTCCGCAGAGACTGTTTAAGTGAGACCCGCGCGCGCATCATGTCTCCGACGAAGTCCTTCGTCGTGGTCCTGCTGATGGCGCTCCTCGGGCTCCTCAACTGCGAGAAGACGACCGGTAAGGCCTTTCCGGGGCTCCCCATGGGGGTACCCCACCGGGGGAGAGGGAAGTGGGGCGACGACCTTGATCTTTTCAAGTGGGCATATTATATTCCGAAAGACTCATTCGAAGAGATCGACGCAATTTTATTGAGTTCATAGCATTTTGCCATTACGAATACCGTTAGATGTGCACGAAAAACTTTCTTATTACTAATGTTACGAGAGAGAAATTTATCCTTTATAAAAAGTTCAGCGCGGTGCAACATCAACCAGTAAAGTTCAGGAGATATCATGAGTCGGCCAGAAAACATCTACCTACTTAGACTTAACACTCAAGTACCTTTCTTTCGACAATATTAAATTTTATTGTTAAAATGTATTTTAGAAAAAGGAACTAATAACGGCATTTAAATTGCATACTTCTTCCACACTCTCTCCTATAACAATAAACATTCATGACCGGCCAAAATTCCACTCTAATCACTTTCCGTCCAACAATTCGTCCATCATCGAAAATTTAGTCGCGTCATTTCTTTTACTTTCTCATTTAGTCCTCAAATTTGCATGAATTATCCTTGAACACCAAACACTTATTTGTCATTAAATTTTAAGAATGTAATGCATTGTCAAATTGCAATAAAACGTAGATTGAGTAATCTCAATAAATTTTTAAATACAAGGTTATAACTGATATGAAAATATAAGAGAAAGTTCATAGTAAGTTGAATTTTTGATCACCAGTGCCACCGTTAAATTGCCCATCATTTGAGATTGCTTTTTATCATTCAGTTTCCGCAACGATATGAACGGTTTTTGCTTTAAAATGAGTATCGGTAGGTTAAACTTCTCAAATTAGACATTTTAAAAAAAATACAAAACATAGGTAATTTCTCAATATTTAGAAAAACATTATTTAAAAAAATTGGTTATTCTTCAGTTTTCTATTCACCTACCAAATTTTAACCAATTTGGACATTTTGTTGTGTTTTCTTAACCTTACAACTAACTTTCCTGATAACTCAAATTTCGTGGAAAATTAAAGGACCAATTACGATGTAACAGTCATCCCCTGGACGGATTTTTACTATCTCATGTGGGGTGTCCATATAATAAGAGAAAGTATTGTAATCGTGCTGATTTTCGGATTTTGAGATATTGGCATTATTTCTGGACTTTTGAGGACCCCTGAGTTCGAAAAACATGTTTCTGGAAACATGTCTGTGTGTGTGTATGACGTATGTAGTTGAAATTTTGTATTTAGGCTTGATCCCCTGAAAACTCGCGACCACATAAATTTCATCAGAATCAGCAAACAAAGGGCACTTTACTCTTGTCATTTTTAGTTTTTTTTTTATCATCTCAAACACTGGTTCAACGCCTTTTCTTCTAAATTAATGTTTACTTTACTATTCAATTCTTATTGATTGCCTTTATCGTTATCTTGACTGATGTTCTGCGAAGGGCTCTTAACTCTTGTAAATTTTCAGTTTTTCTCAATTTTCTCAACAGCTTTACCGATTCTTATCATATTTTATATTTGAACTGACCTAACTAATGACTACAACTTTTATTTGAAACACTTTCTTCTAAAACCTTTTTAAAAGGCACTTTAATAATGTTGCCATGAATATTTGGTCCGGCCATATGTCTTACGATGTTACACATCGCCATTTTTTTTTATTTAAAAATGTTTTTAATTGGGTAGTACATACATCATGTATAGGAAATGCCATTAGATTAGAATCCATTTCCAAATCAATAAACCTAAAGTTGTTGCGAATTCAACTTTTGATATACAATAAATTATTTTAACACTAATAACAAAGAAGTTTCTCATATTTTGTGGCCACTTTAAAGATACATTCCCCATTAAAAAAGTGTATTAATCTCTACTTTAACAACCAAAATAGGCTGCGTATTTAAAATCAAAATTATATAAATATTTATAGCAAATAATATTTCTAATTATAAGTAATAATCGCAATAAAAATTAATGAAACAAGTGGTAATAACTGTTATCAGTCTGGTGATTTCATTCTAAAATAGTACAGTTATTAAATGCAACATAATTCATTATGCAATGCATGCACATTAAATAAATTCGTATAAATTGAATATTTGGTAAAAAACTACAGGTCGATCATATTTTTAAACAGTACATATTGCGATACTTACTATATGAAACATGAAATCAAATTTTACTCATATTTGCACACAAGATAAACTTTGAATTAAACTTTGTATTATACCAGAACATCCCAATAAGCTTTTTAATAAAATCGGCAGGGTTAAAGGGGTAACTCTTGTCAAGAGTCGTGTCAAGCATTTTTTTTAACTTTTAATAAGTTAAATAACATTTTTGACTACATCTAAAAAGGGCATTTTACACTTGTCATTTTTCGGTTTTTAGAATTTTCCTCAAAATCCACTCCCATATTTTTTTCTAAACTTTGAATATTATTTATTCTACTATCGAATATGTATAATAAAGTTTAATAACATTTTCAGCTAAATCGTCTATGAAGGGCGCTTTACTCTTTTCGTTTTTCGATTTTTCGAAATTTTCTCAAAATTCGCCTGGAGAATTGTTTTTAAACCACAAATAATTATTTAACTGTTCAATGCATATAATCAAGCTTAATAACACTTTTAGCTAAATCTTCTCTGAAGAGCAGTTTACATTTATTGCTTTCGGTTTTTTGAAATTTTGTCAATTCCAAGAATTTAATATTTATATTCTTATATTTTCAATTTTGTGTTTAAAATGCATACCAAGGGTGTAGCAAGACAAATAGAAAAAATTCCAGCATCAGTCCTGCTAACTTGTTTATAAGCTCCGGGCGTTCTTAATGGTAGTTTTGTTTTTGATAATTTATTAAAAATATTAATTATTTGTATATACCTTTAGCGGGTTTAATGGCGTATTCTTGTTCCTAGTAATGACTACGCAAATATTCTTTCAAAGGTCGAATTATAATGACACAGTATTGGTTCTACTCTAAAAGGTTGTTCAAAAGTTAATAGAGAAGTTAAGAAACGTTTCGTGATTAATTTAATTAATCCTACCTACTTTGTATTTTCTACTAGGTACATATGCACCTTAATTATACGTGGTATGAAATACGGCGAAACAAATATAATTGTTGGAGTAGTTTTTGCTAATTTAGCTTTATACATATATTAACGTTATTGAGGTACACCGATAATAAAATTTTAAACAAATTGAAAATAATTTTTAATTACAAGTTTACCTGTTACCTGTCATAACTTTCCAAGGTTATTAATATTGTTTAGATATTATAAATTTACCGATTCACAGCAGACCGATCAATCTTTGACGTTTTTTACATTTCCTTTCATTAAAATTTGACCATGAAGAAATACAAAAGACACAAACAAATCAATACATCATTCGTAGAATCTTTGTAATTTGGAACTATTAAAAATGAACCTATAAAACCCATGTACATTTTTTATATTATTTTATATCGTCTTGTAGTTTAATTTGTTAGTCGGTGCAAAAAATGTGTAAATCTGAAAAAGAGATGCAGCCAACCACATAAAAACCTTCATAAAAAAACATAACATTACTATTTACAGTTCGAGTGTAAATCACTAACCTCTAATTTGAGCTAATTAAAGTTATTCCGCCAGTTAATTTTTCCGCATTAAAATCGTTGTTGACGTACGTATTTTTTACGCTTTGCGTGACCACGTTCACCAAATTATTTTTTAATAAGGGCAATCTACGTTGAACAAATAGCGTCCAAAACAAAATTACGTGTTTAACAAAAATCCATCATTTTCAAACAACACGTACATACGTATAAATGTCGTGATTACAAGGAATTTGAACTGTTTGTTCATTATGAAAACTAGTAAGGTTTTGTTAGATTTCAACAACCTTGTAAAGATTTTGTTAAGAAAACTATGAAATGGAAATATCAAATATTTACTTGTAATATGGATGTTACTGGTATAATACATCCTTTCCAAGTCAGAACATTTCATTTCATTTAGTTTCTCAGAATATTTTATATACATTATCATTAACGACAAGGGGAGCTAATTTTCAATGTAAACTAAGAACTTACAGTTGTAATCGCACATTTCATTGAAATACTCTTTAAATGTTGTAACCACGTTGTGCACGTTTCAAATTTGAGATTCATTAGAAAAGAAACTTTTAGTAATATTGTTGCAACCTTATCAAAGACAAATGTTTAAATTTCCCTGACTATAAATTTAATTGAACGTATCGTAACACCGCGTTATTACTGTTTATTATTCGATTTTACGTTAATTTGGTATATCCGATTCTACTTTCACTTTATACCCAAACGACAACAAAAGCATGACTAAATCCAAACAATTCCCACGCCACTAATGGCTATATGCAATTTAAATTATTCATTCAACGAATGAATAAACGAATAAACAAAAACACTAGACCACATCCAATAAACAGATCTGTTTCCTGATTTAGCATGATTTAATAAGTAATTAACGATACCAAGACACTTTCACTTGAATTATTAATTTGTTTTTAAAAATATTTAACTTTGGTAGTTATCGTTAACGTTTTGTCATTTCTTTTGGTTCTGTACGGCTCCTTTATTAACAAAACAATACATATACCGAGTTCTTATTTGGTGGATTTCGGCATACTTAACATAACACAATGTAGGACGTAGCTTATTCCGAAACGGTCACATATCTCAGATTTTATCTCAAACTACTTTAAAGTTTAGTGGAAATAAGCTACGCCCTACGTTCGTTTCGTGTCGTCAAATATGTTGTAAGGCTACTGCATACACAATAAGTTTGAAAGCTAAAGAATTTAAATTTCACAATTAATTTTTTTTAACTATCATTCAAAGGTCTTACTTATGGTAAGTTAATAACGTTTCAATCTTAAACAGAATGAAAAACATACATATACAGGGTGTCCACAAAGAATAGACCTATTTTTTGAGCAAAAATAATATTACTTTTTCATTTTAGATCTTTATGTTCGATATAGAGGTCGTTGAAGTTTAGGTCCTCCCTGTATTCATATAAAACCACGATTTAATTTGAAATATTTTTTGTTTCTGATGATATTTCGATAAAATTTGAAATATTACGTAATTTATAAAATACGAAATTAATTGCAACAAAGAAATAAGAGAAATATGATGCGTTTCTTCGCTTGACGTACAAGGTAAAATATTACCTCAGTTCAAGCAACGTTCTTTGTAACATTATTTTTCTGCGAGTTCTCATAAGGCCATGAACAAAGTAACTAGATACTACAAGAAAGAAATAGACAAAATGTGATGCCTTTCTACGTTTGACAGGGAAAATATTGCTTCAATTCAAAGAACGTTAATTGCGACATAATAATTTTCTGTTATTAATCATAAAGCCATGAACAAAGTAACTGTAACATAGAACAATGTTACTTTATTCAAATGAGCGTCACAGAGGTAGCTTGCTTTAGCAATACTTTTCAAATTATCTCAAAAATAAATAATTTTGTCGAAATTTTACACACAAAATATAGACCAAAATAGTACTTAATGCTAGTACATAATATATAATGCCTAAGTATAAGTATATATAATTCGATATAATATGTATTCTAGTACAATTTGTACTCTACAAAATTATATTTTATATCTATTATAATATAAGTAGGTGTATAGTAATTAATTTATCCATTAATAGTTAATATTAAACAAAATATTACAGTAATGTGAAAATAAAAATTTAATCTAATAACTAATTAATAATTATTAATAGTGTAAAATTAGTATGTACATACTTTAAAAAAGATAGCTTGGAAATCACTGGAGTAGAAACTAGAATGCTTAAAATCTAAGATATTGTACTGATCATCCCCTATTTTAATTATTTGATAATTACTTTTTGGTCTGTTTTTTCAAAAGATTTTACTTCTTAAATTAAAGTACTGTACCGATCAATAAATTAGTATGGGGTAGGTGCATAAGTGTAAATACTCGACTTGAGAAAAAGTGGTCACATTCAAATTTTGACAAACTGTAGATCTAAAATGGAAAATGGCATAATAAAAGTCACATTATTTTTGATTATTTTTTGACTTTATTTCAGTGGACATATGAAGCCTATAATATTAAAACTCTTCGATTGCTTATTGAAAACATTTGTTATTTAGATAATAAAGCCTTGCTTACACCAAGGTTAAAATATCCCTTAGCCTTAATCCCCCCAAAAAATAATCATTTAAATAAATATTAATGGTGATGATGGCGTAATAGGCACGAACCATGGTTGACATTGAATCGATTAAATACTTGATTACTTGAATCGTAATTCAATTAAATCGCAACTACGGCCGTTGTTGAGGAGTTTTAATTGTCGAAATGATGGCATTATTACCAGTGAGTCACTTCAATGAAACGTGTATATCGATTTTTAGATGTTAATGATTTTACCAGACGTATAAAGCAAATTAATTGATAAACATCCTTTAATACTTCTGAAGAATTGACACGTCGGGTATACGCTTTGATAAAGCGAATTTGATATCAAATAATGAGGTGGATTCGAAGATTAAAATGAACACAATAACCATTGGGGATGAACAAGATTGCATAAATGGGAATTCAATATAGGAGTAACTCCATAGTGAATCAGTCGACTACATAGTACCTATACATATTTGGTGGAAAAACTATAGTTGTAGAACGACCAAGTAGAAATAGTAGAAACCTTAACAACTGGAAATATAAAAATTAATGTTGCAAGTCCCTTCGGTTTTTGTCCGCGGCAGACTCGGACGTAGTCCTTGAAGAAATGGCGCTTAATTCTAATTTCGGTTTACTGAACGGTCTGCTCGGGCGCCAGATTTCATGGGTTCACCCCCTAAATCCTCAAGTAGTTTTTATTTAATATATTTTCCTCTCGATGATTTCAGCAGAACGTAGAATGCGGTTTATGCGGTAGTGAGTTGCTCGCAATGAATAAGGAAGCTCTAGCTACGGTGAAAAACAACCTAACTGTGTAAGCTTTCAAATAAGATTTAATAGTTTTAATCGCAAAAAAAAACATTTATCAGTTTGCCTGGTATAAGGGCGTAGATCTTTAGGGCCGACCGGCAAAGAAAGGAAGTCGAATAAAATCCGTTATTAAACGTTATAAAAAATATAAGAAAAAATTTTTTTTTTATTTTTTTTTAGGCCAACAACAATTTGGGAACATTAACATTAAAAGTTATTTTGGTACGCTTTCCTTTGGTGATTTTGTTTTCACTTTCGGAGTTGCCTCGGAATCATACTTGGTCTGTAGTATAATTAATGGCGCAGACGTTCCCACCTGACATTCTTCATATTACAACGAAAACAAGTTCTTCGTTTATTACAATCAATAATTAATAAACCGAAAAAATCCAAGGACGGTCCGATTGACGTAAACAATTTTTGTATAGCTTTAGAGCAGAATAAAAAAACATTTATAGACTGCAAGCATAAATCTCCGGTTAATTACCGTCTGGCATTCAGAGCGGTAGTCCGCCAATTACGTCTATAATTCGCCTAATCCGCGGCAATTACGCAAAATCGAACATCTTAACCGTTGGGTAACGAGAGATCTCTCTTTTCTTTCACAGTTCGACGGGCGATGCCTTTTTTCCCCAAATGGAGTGTAAAACCGAAGGAAAAAAGTGAAACTAATCATTATTCAACGATTTCAGGAATTAACAAAATCAGCACTGGTCTAATTAATTTAAGATTTCCAGAAGGGGCATGGGACCGCCATGGTTTTTGTTTTTTAAACGATGGAAGTGTTATGGGAATGATTTTATTGGAATTACGTCACACCAAATAATTCAAATTGCGTGGGATGCAGAATAACACGGTGATTAACAATGAACGAATTTTACTACGGTAAAAATCCCGGAAAGTAGAATTCATATATGCCAAAGATACATGCATTATATTAGTAAAATTAAAATATGAGTAATTTTTCTGGATTTTGGTGCATCACAATTTCGAAAATGGCCGCGAGTTTTGTTACTTTTCGAGTGTTATAATTTTGAATTTGTTGTAATTTATTAAACCCCATTTTTCCAAAAAAATTATTTACTTTGCAAAATTACCACATTGAACCCAAAATTTTAGTCAACATAAATAATTTTTTGAAAAAATAGTAGGTAACGGTAATGTGCTGTATTGCAAGATACAACTAAACAGTGGAAAAAAAAAATTGAAAATTAATCGATCGATTGGCCTCCTCCAATCGTCCAACAAACTTCGTTTCACAACCAACATGGCGAAGTTTCCATGAATTTGGTGAATCCATAGTGAATTTCACCAAAATATTTAATAAACTCACTCCGACTGAATACTGAATTAATGTTTCTAAAAAATTACCTAAATCAAACCCGACAGTATTTGACAGTTTGAAACATTCATACACATCACTGAAACTTCAAATGTGATAAAACTCTTTGCGATTAAGTTCATAGCAGCTCAGTAATAAACTGACAAGATTTCAGTGAATTTGTTTCAATCAAATTTCGTATTTGATGAAACTCGTCGGTCAGTAACAATCTGGAGAACTTTTAGTGACATTTGTGAAGTTTTGAAAAACTTTATAAAAATATCCAATGCCAAATGCCATGAATCGAATTTACAATATTCATAAAAAAATTTAGCTTAACTTCGAATTTGATGAAATTTCGTTCGATCATTTAATAGTGCATCCTTATGGATCAAGTTTGGATAAAAATTGATTGATTTGGTGACGGGATAATACAAAATTGAAAATACCTAAAACAAACACTACAAATTATAATTCAGAAATCATCAAAAATTAGGTATACCAGAACATAATTTCAAAAATTCATAAAAATTTACTGAAACTTTAAGTTTGACAAAACTTCTTCAGAATCATTTGACAGAACATCAATAACAGTCTAGCGAAGTTCCAATGAATTTGGAAAACAGATTTTGAAAATGTCGTCAAAAACCATTACCAGTGCAACTCAAACTATTGAATTCAAAAAATTCATAAAAAATTTCCTTAAAACTTCGAATTTGATGAAACTCATTTCGATCATTTAGTAGGAAAATCTTACGAACAAAAGAATGACATTTCAATAAATTTGGTGACAGTACTAAAATATTCAAAATACCAAAAACATGTCACAAAACGAACAACCCAGTTTGAAAATTCAAAAAAATTCTGAAATTTCAAATTTAATGAAATTACTCCATAATAAAAAATTGTAAAACCAAAAAGCCATTTTCAGTTAATAAAATGCATAGAATTGACTTTTTTTCTACATCTTCTTTAGAAAAATCAGTTACTCGCAGGAAGACTAACACAGACGGCGAGCAAATATCTTGGCTGAAGATACAATGGCTTCATTTTGATAAGCAGAAGCCATACAAATTTTTTTATAAAGAAACCCTCAACGAAGATATTCAGTTCAAAGTAATGGATTTGGCTCCAAAGAATAAAAAGGGTAGGTTATTGGATTTTAAAAATATTGACCTGCCTCTTCTTTATGAATGTAGTCTCCCGGTGAGTGCGAGTAAGAAAAAGAACATGGAAGAACTGTTTCAGTTCATACCACCCGTCCACCACGAGTACTTCCGCTCATTGAAGATTGATGTGGAAACCAGCAATGCTACAGAAGATACTGGTCCCCTGGAAGACTATTTGCCTGATAATGATGAATGATAATTTATACTGTATCTAAAGTTACAAATGAAGAGTTAAATGATTTAAAAAAACAATAAAGAGTATTTTAAAAGATAAAGTTTTTTGACCAAAATAGTAAACCCACAAGCAGTAAAAGCCATAGTGGTCTAAGTCACAAATTTCAGAAAATTAGGGCCATTTTTCATTTTTTTCAAAAACTAAATGTCATAATGTCTAAGTTTATCTTTTCTCTTTAAAAACAACTTTAACAAAGGTCCTATTTATTTATCGGTATTTTTTTATCCTAGTGTGATTTTGGAAGTTAATATCTCAAAACAACATTTTTTGACTTAGACCACTATGGCTTTCATAGGATCATATGATACTGTAAAATGTTCAAAATTTAGTTATTATAATAACAAATTGCCTATATACACTTATCAAGCTATTATTGTTTATATAGTTCGGAGTACCTATGTATTGTAGTTGTAGTTTTGGCGGAATACTTTAACCACACCAATTTTTAACTTGCCAGTTCTAAGCCTGGTTAAAGTAGTTGTGTAACCTAATTAACTATTACAATGAATACCCGATTCTAATGAGACAATGCTTACAATTCTCTTTACATTTCTGAACTTCCAAACGGGGTCTCGAATACACTTTTGAATTCATAATGAGACATTGTTCTATCAATTCCAAATAACTGAATTATAAGTAAGTACCTGGATATTCAAATAGAAGACTAAATGCCTACCATTACTACCACACTTTATTTGGGGCGTACAAAAATTATTTACTTATTTATAAAAATAAATAAATTTCTAAAGTACTAAGAACTAATTGCACTATCTATTATCTTAAATAAAACCATTTCCACCAAATTGTTTAATACCTTTCATAAACAAATTAACTCTTTGTATGTTTAATGTGCTGACTTGTTAGTACGTTATTGACGAACTTGTAATTGCAGCAATTTAAGGCTTCTAGTTAATTCACTAATATAAAAATGTCAAGCAGTTCATACGAAAAGAGGTCTCAGGTAAATCCTCTGTAATTTATTAACTAATTAGTGGTAAAAATTTTTATAATGTCGTTCCACTTGATTTTTCAAAACAAAGTTCTTTTTGGTCAAGGTTTGTTCCTTAATTTAAGACCACTAAGCTTGACCAAAGGTCAAATGATGGAATTAAAAAATGTTTTTAACAAAACCCAAATCTGGAAAAGGATAAAGTCCATCTAAACGTAGTTTAAGAGGACAACCAAAAATTTACGACCAGTGACCTAAGATTCATTTCGGAGGTAATTAGTCATCATGAATTCATGGACTGTGTTATAGACGTGACGATTTTTGTGTATCTTAGAATGTCTTTGGGATTTCCTGTGTAAAATTACGTCTTGGAATACTTTTAAACGGCATTTAAGCAACGAAAAACCAGCTTACCTTTTCTGCGCTTTAACTACCTACCGCAGTTATAAACCAGTAAATTTACTTATCCATGTAAATTTTCATAAAAGTGGATTCAAATTTGTCTAAACGCTAAGCAATTTTAGGACTCAAAGCGCGGTTTTGATAAGTAAAGAAGTTGTACTATAGCGTTACCATGTAAAGAAAAATTAATTTACTACAATTAATACAACATTAGCGAAGCAACAATAGTTCGAAGAGCAGTGATGGCGCTGGTGAAGATCTAGCAGAAAATAGAAAATAACTAGTCCTTATACTACTATATTCACAGGTCAAAAAATTATGTTCCTGTAGTGTTCTGTCTTTTTCGAATGATAAATTGTTCGTCTTATTATCGACTTTTTAAATATTTAAAAGGGAAATGCATCAGTTTCAATCATTCTTATTGTTGATATGGCGGCAACCAACAGTACACGCACTAACTTGTACTGTCCTCTGTCATTTTTCGTATAAGGGAAATAAAATCTGCGTGAAAGTCACTTGGTGTGTTCTTCTTATGTTATTCAGAGACTACCATTCCCAGGATTATTCTTCCTAGTCGTGGACGAAGCTATTAAAGAAATAAGAGAAAAGTACAGAAATAATATAGAATTGGCTACTGGAAGATGCAAAAAGTCGAAACATCAGGAGTAGGTATGTTTCGCCTAAGAAAGTAAGTCCTAGCAAGACATAAAAAAAATAGTATATAAATTTGGTAAAACACCGACAAATATATCAAAAGTACAATATGGCAATAAAACACCCAAAGACAGAAACAATAGAGACCAGGCATGGTCACCAGCAACGATATAGAAACCAATTCGAAAATAGCATCAAAAATAGAGAATTAGAACAAGTAGAAAAATTTAACATTTACTGCGAACATCTGAAACCAACGCGACAATTTCAAAATCGAATTTATTTTTAAAACGCCATCTTTTTAAATTTTAAAAATCAGATGTTCTTTGATTTGAAGAGCACTAATTCAGTCATCAAATAGTGTTAAATTTTCTCTTACAGGCCGCCATCCTTGACCTCTTGAGCCTTGATGGTGTGTCCTCGTCGTAGTCCGTTGGTCTTTTGATGAGTGGGTTCTTATGCTCCATTGCCTTGGTGATGGACTTCCTGGTCTTCTCCTCGATCGTCTTTTTCAGCTCTTCTATTCTTGTCTATGGTCTCGTCGCAGTGTTCATTTCTCATGTACCATCCTTCATCCTGTTCCCATGCTGCTGTCTCATACATCATTATCGTCTCCATAGGTCATATTCCTGCCCTGCCAGATAGATCTTCCTCTTCGAATCCAGTCGTAGCTTCTTTTGTGCTTGTTCCATGTTGGCCCTCTGTCGATGTGAATTCCTATATACCTTACTGCTTCTTCCATTCCAGTTCCTCGTGTCCTATCCTAATGTTGGTCCGTTGGTCCTGTCATTTTCTTCCCTATGTTGATAGCCTCGGTCTTCTCCGGATCGATCTTAATCTTCTATGTCCTCGTCCATTTGGTCCACAGATCCAATCTGAAGTTTACCACTTGCACCACCACTAACACAAATCGTAATAAACACGTTGGGCTAGAAGACCAGAGGCTTTGTCGATTTGTGTCTTTTAAATTGAAATGATCTTACTTAAACCTAAAATGAATGGCATTCATGAAGCTGCCTTTGAAGCACTTGGGGAAAACCACAAACTACAACTGCTAGAACTGCTAGATAAATTCAGCATATAGCAAATGGTTAGCAACACATTCTAGCGAACATCACAAAGAGTCGCAGAGAATTGTCAACAAAGCAAAAATGAAACTTGCAAAACATCAGTCTACAAATGTACAGGGAATACAAGAGCCAATAACGCCTGGAAAATTTTGAAAAGACTTCGAACAGACAGTAGAGATTTAGCAGGAATTCGCCTAATAACGGTAAAACCCCGGGATTAGGAAATATAAAGAGTGAGCTTCTTATGGCAGGTGCTAGTCGTCTAACAGAATTGCTGAAATAATAAGTCCCCAAAAGAAGGCTTCAAGGTTCCAAATTAATGGAAATCGGTAACAATATCGTCGATATTTAAAAAGGGCAGCAGGCAGGACCGTGCAAACTACCGAGTCATAAGTGTGATAAGTTCGGTAGCTAAACTCTATGGACGAGTGTTAAAAGAAAGAATTGAAGCACATGTAAAAATATCAGAGGATCAGAATAATTTTAGAGAGGGGCGATCATGCGAATTTCACCATAAAAATTTGACAGAGAAACGCACCTCGTGGGGAAGAACAGTTCACTTGACATTTGTCGATCTACAAAAGACAAAAGGGTGTTGACTTTGAAAGAATGGAAGATACTAAGTGGCCAAAAAGAGTATGGTGCTGGAACCCTCCTGAACGCAGCAAAAGAGGAAGACCTCAAAGAGTATGGAAAAACGATTTAGGCTATGGAGCCAGGGGGTCTTCAAGAAGGAGACTGGGAAGATAGAGAACGCTGGAAAGTGGGAAGCGAGAAACGGCGACAGCCATAGAAACCTCAAATCTCAATAACTTCAAAAATGTTTGTGTGCTCTTCAAACATACAATTGAAAATATTATCCCTAATGACCTTTTCGTTTTAAATTTTTAGGTCCTCGTCACAACAAACTCGTGGTCTGCTACCTCGGCAGTTGGTCGGTCTACAGACCGAGCAGGGGCTCGTTCACCATCGAAAACCTGGACCCCTCGCTCTGCACCCACCTCATCTACTCCTTCGCCGGTCTCAACCCCAAGGAAGACTCGATCAAGTCCTTAGGTGAGAGAACTTTTCTTCCTCCGCGTCCTTGTTTCTACTGATCACAATTTGCAGACGCATGGCAGGATCTCACCGAGGACTACGGCAAGGGCGGCTACCAGAGGATCACCAACCTGAAGAACAAGTACCCCCACCTGAAGGTCTCCCTCGCGCTGGGGGGTTGGAACGAGGGATCGGCGAATTACTCCCAGATGGCGGCCAGCGTCAACAAGAGGGCGCGATTCGTCGCCAGCGCCGTGGATTTCATCAAGTAAATGAATAAGGGTTGATAATAATCATGATTGACCGACTTACTGTTATAATCGAAGCCCATTGAATTGTAGGTATATGTAGAGGTCTCAAAGTCGCACCCATCCAAAGAAACGATCAAAAGTCAATTTTGAGGAAAAAATGTTTTATTAGAACATGTTTCGAACGTCTAGGGTTCATCTTCAGCAAAACTTTGCCTGTAAGAAAAACAGTTTATAATGTGTTTGTCATATTTACATCATGTCACTAACATCTTAGCTCTAGTTATCCATGTACTCCATCAGAGTACAAAAATTAAAATGTGACGTTAAACCAATAAAAACATAATGGAAATAAAAATGTCGACTACATGAAGGACCGAGGTATTTAGGAAAAAATTCCCACAAAATAAAATACATAAATAAATTTACAAAAAACCACCCAAAAAATAAGTTACAATTACAAATTCAAATTGGCGCAATTCTGTTAAGGACATCTATAGTAATAACAGTTAACTAACCTAATTTAGTCTCTTACCTAGTATCTTACCTAACAAAATTGCGCCTTGAGGTAAATAGGACAAACACAGTATTGACTGTTCTTTTTTACAGGCAACATTTTGCTGAAGATGAACCCAGAGGTTCGAAACATGTTCAAATACAATACTTTTTTCTCAAGATAACGTTTGATTGTTTCTTTGGATGGGTGCGATTCTGACACCTCTACCTATACTTCAACTCCCCCATTTTTAAGTATAGACTTCTTCCGAAAGACCCAATTAAATATGTTAAAAGTTAAAAGATGCGCCATTTTGGAGTAGAAGCGCACTGACAACGCGTTTTACAATATTTCGTTTCTGAGGGATACAAATTATTAATGTGAAAGTCCCTAGGTGAATAACCAGAACAAACTTAGACCAATAACTGATACAACACATGGAAAAGTCTTTTGACAGAGTCCCAAGTAAAGACACCTTCAGCACTTAAGAGAAAAGAAATGATTTCAGTAATGAAATTATTCTATGAAGGACCCAACAGTTATGCGATAAAAAACAACATGAAAACCAAATATTAAAGACAAACGAAGCACGACAAAGAACCCTTGACCAACTGTTACTCATTATGTGGATGAGATTCTTATAGAAAGTAATAAACAAACTAAACTATTGTACCTATCTAGAATATATGGCAATTTACAATCGGTCTAAACCTTAAATTGTGCTTTTGCAGATGACTTGAGATTGCTGAAAACATACTAGAGGTTAATCTCATAATATGAAATCATATAATGAAAGAGAAAAGCACGAAACTAAGTAAATCAAAAGCAAGTAATTTTGGCAGCGAAGTAAAATAGGAGAAGTATGTAAGTACATAGCATTAAAATATGGTGTTAACGGAATTTCGTGTAAAAAGTGATTTTATGAGTTTGATTTTCCAATATTCCAAACATCTTTCATAGTTTGCGGTGAAGTCTAACGACCATTGGCGGAAGTTGCTGCCGTACAAAATTCGACGCTAGAGATTCGCCGCTAACTTCACACACATCATTTTCAAATTTTACTAACCTCGAAACTCTCGGATGTTCTCGCACAGGTTTCACGGGTTTCTTCCAAAATGTCACCGGAACGAATCACCTCACTCGCGTGATTTAAATTTCCGAAACTCACTTCCTTACCGACCGATTTCAGACTTTTTACCGAGATTGCCGTTTTTTCTGCGGGCCGGACGAGTCGCCATCGCGTCGTTTCTCCGCTGGAGACGATTTTGCCGGAAAACGAAAGCCTCGAGCGACAATTCGACGCGAATCGACTGCCTAAGTGGATTATCGAGCGAATCGGAACCAAATTATCACGTGTCATTTCGAAATAACCGAAAATTTTCGAAATTTTGAGAACGAAACTGAACTCACGAGCACGAGCGTTCGTAATTCACGGCCGACAAATTGACGCATGCGTATAGGTGATAGTTGGCAGCGCACAGGCGTAGCAAAGGGGTGGGAGAGATATGACTTATGGTGAGTGCGCCAAATATCTGTGAATATGTGAATTGCCTTTTTTGATTACCTAAATGTAAATCTTTGACGATTTTAATGATTTTTCGCTAGCGTACATATTACTTCGGAATTCACCTGAAAATCTGAGTTTTCTTAGTATTCTGAGTAAATTGGAAGAAAACTAAAACCACTTTTTGAGCAATATATACCTACCTCAAGTATTAGCTACTTGAAAGTGAATTACTGTGATGCTGTTCGGTATTTCAGAGTTCCAAATTTGGGTGAAGGATTAAGTTTGATTAACAATTTTCAACTTCATTTAGAAGAGCACATTGTGTCCAAAAAAACAATTAAAAATTACGGATTTTTTTCAACAATATTCATGTTTAACTCCCTAATGTGGACACCTCCCTCATCTGGACAAAATTTTTGCTCCCCCGGGTGTCAGTATTATAGAGGTTTCACTGTACTAATAATGCGTATTTATACACTGTGGAGCTCAACTATGCGAAGTTAGCTAACACTACTCTTACACTTACCCATCACAAGAGCTACAAAATAAATTAGATACCATATAACAGAAAGCAAAGAAAAGCGAAATAAATAGGTAGGTACCTACACAGAGATAATTGTACCGTGAAAACTTAAATATGTCACATTACGAACACAAAGCTAACGTACAAGAAGGAACCGAAAAGAAAAAGCAATTAATACTAATAGTAATAGTTTTAAAGTGCTTACCAAAGCAAGACAACAATATGGTTCTATTTCTGGTACCTACTAATATGGTTGTACCTACAACAAGTGAGCTCCATTATACAGCTAAAACTACGTTTAAATCAAACAGATAAGTGTGGAGATAATCTAATATACTTTACATTTGTTCAAGACAAGGAAAATGTAAAATATCACAATATGTAATTTGAAACTGACTTAAAACACAATTTCTTTCTGATTTCAAAATTACGCAAGTTGCTTAAATGTACATAAAGTACTCTCAACCTCAAATAAGACGTTTGAAGCAATTGAGTCTATTTGTAATGAATTAAAAAGAGCACTGGTTCCAAAACGGAGCCTCATGAGGTACACCGGAGGAGTTAAAATCTAAGCAAGAGATGTTGTTGTTTACAGATACGCACTGAGCTCGATTAGATAAATAATTCATAAAGAAATACATATAATAAGAAGTGAGATAAAAACAACACCTTCAAAATATTAGAACGAAAAACTTCAAATAGGGACATATCAAAAACGGACGAACAATATCACTTTCTTCCTTTTCATTTTAATTAAATGTAATCCAATTGCACATACATCAAATATACATCTAAGTATGCATGCATACAGTGTACATTAGTTTGCGTTCTACATTATTTCACTCGTATTTTTAATGCCTAGGCTGAGCATCTTTATAGGTAATAATGAACAATTTGTGCTACTACCGTTGCCTGGCTTTGTTAAATGAAACAAAAATTGTTAGTTAGCCATTAATAACTAAAGTTAGTAGCTAGGATAACCAATAATATACCTACCTGTGACGGCTAGTATAAGCAAATTTTAGACATACTTATGTATTTTACTAAAACAAAGATAGATTGGATAACTGCATTTTAGATATAACTGGGAGAATTGGCAAGAAGGATGAATGGGAGAAATAAAATTTTCAAATTTTTTTTTTTCGGTCTAGCCCTTCCATGCCTTTATCACTCAGTCTTTGACATATTCTATGCAATACTAGCTACGTTGTATCAATCTCTGGAAGACTGAAATCATTTTCCATTCAAACCAGGTGGCCAATAACATGATTATTCGATGTATAGACTATCTTTTCCTCTTTCGATCCGTCTAGTTTACCACTCAAACAGTAATTCCTGGACGAACATTATCATACAACTTTGCGCATTGTTCTTTTTCAGAAAATACAAGTTTGACGGTCTTGACCTCGACTGGGAGTTTCCTGGAAAACGCGGGGGCACTCCCGACGACAAGAGAAACTTCCTGATTCTAGTGAAGGTATTTGGAAATTGTTATTCAAACGAAAACGCCCTTCTGCAATCTCTTTTCAGGAGCTTAAGGCCGCCTTCAGGAAATACAACTTGTTACTCACCGCTGCTTTTGGCGCAGGAAAAGACACAATCGATATCGCCTACGACGTCGGAGGTTTGTCCGTGTATCTGGATTTCATCCACATGATGTGCTACGATTACCATGGTGCCTGGGATAAAAAGACGGGTGCTAATGCCCCACTGAGGAGCTCCGATGAGCTCAACGTGGTGAGTAGGTACACTTTATCGCCTCGAACTAGACCAAAGATGAAAATTACAGTTGGACATAATATCTGTAAAAGGTTCTTTTGAACCAGGGTTGTTTGGAGTTCTTCCATTTCTATGAAATCTTCTAGACTAGTCTGAGGGTTTTGCTAAAACCCATCAGGTTGTTCTTACAACTTAAAATCTTAAAGAACTGTCTACGTCTTTGAGCGGATTCTGATCTAAGTATACAGCTAACTCTGTATTTCAGCCCCTAATAATAACCAAGTGGCATTCAAGTCCGATCAAAGAAGTGTCCCAACTATATCCTTAGATCTGTAAACTTTGGTCCGACTAATTTACCTGCTGTCTAATAAAAGTAATCTACTCATTTAACTTAATTTACCTAGTGACTCGGAAACCAAAGATGGTTTCTGGTCCAAGACGTTTTAGTTTAAAGCATCTACCTCCCTTATGCACTGTGAAATTGCATTTTTATTGCACTATCCCCATTTCACCTGATGATTACAGGAATTCTCGATAAACTACATGCTGAAACTGGGGGCGCCAGCCAGGAAGCTAGTGCTGGGCGTGCCGCTATACGGCAGGACTTACACCATGGAAGAGGCCCTTAAAGGCGACGAAGCCCGATTGGGCGCTCCGGCTGGCAACATCGGCTTCCAGGGACCCTACACCCGCGAGAACGGGTTCATGGGCTACAACGAGATCTGCAAGGAACTGCAGAACGTCACCGCTGACTGGAAGCACCACTGGGACTCCGAGTCGCAAACCCCTTTCGCCGTGTCTGGAAAAAAGGTAACGTTACATGTATACAAAGCTAAATGAGTACCTACTTCGAGCATATGAAGGTGTCATCCAATTTACCGAAATGTGGTCCCACAACGTAAACAATGGAATCAACTCCAGCAATGGATGTTGCAGGATAGAGCTCGTCTATTCCATACTGCTCATTTTTATGTAATACCTAATTTTACCATACATAGGTATAGTAAACAATTGACAAAATACCTAATCCATTTTAACCCTTACAGGTGATATGCTATGACAACGAGCAGTCCATATCGGAGAAGGTCTATTTTGCTATGACAAAGGGTCTCGCCGGTATCATGGTATGGTCGATAGACACCGATGACTTCCAAGGTGACTGCTCTGACAATGGTCACAAGAATGGTGATAAAAAGAATAATTTCCCTCTCATGAGGTGCATCAACAAGTCCATCGTCCAGAGCTTGGAAGACATCGAGAACGGTATAACACACGGGGAGCCCTCTCGCGGTGCAGAGGTGAAAGTCTTCGGCAGTACGTTTGTCTTGCTCGCAATAGTTATCAGCTGGCTATCGTGATTTGTTAAAAACTCATTCGGGAGTTAGATGTGTGGTTAAGCGTTTATTACGTTTTTATATAGTGATTTTGGAAAGTATATTTAGATGTTTATGTATTTGTAGGGGAGATGTTGATGACAGAGCAATAACGTTATTTTTAAGAATTAAGCAACAAAAAATATTCTCGTCCAGAACTTTTAACAAAATTTTGACTTAACGCAAAATCATGATGCAAAATTAAAAAAAAATACTCTACCCACACAATCGGTCTATCAGATGTTTTTGGAAAAGTTCAATTCTTTATCGTTAACCTATCGCCTTCAAGCAAACTTGTATATTCTGTAATTTTGATGTGACATATCTAAAAGAAAAAAATATCTAGTGGATATGGGCGGTAGGTTTTAAACCATTGTAGGTGTTCTAAAATATTTCATGTTAACTTAAAATGTCCTCTTAAATTCGTCCGAAATCGCTGTTAGGTTAACTATTCATTTATTTGTTTGTATACCATTACAAAATCATGATTATATTATCCAGAAATAGCAATGTACTGCTCAAAAATTTGACAGGGTAATTATCTGCAAGTTCAGCGTGTGCCAACTCGGATTTCAAAAATTGAATGTACTTCTTCCATTCGGTTTTCTCCACATTCTTAATTTTAATTAGGTATTGTTCTTAATTCATAATTATAACAGTACACATCTGTGATATCTAAAAAAAAATGTAAGTACATTACATTATTTCTTCATTATTTCTATGAAAATCAAAGTTTTGAGTGATTGAATCGTCCATTGTAATATTTTTTGATTCAAAAGTGACAATAAACTATGGATTCTTAGGATGTTATTTATTACCTTTCACATCATTTCAATTTGGCTAATAAATATGTAATCTACCTGTTGAAAAGAGTCATATGAATGGAAAATCTTGTACTAACAGACGTTCTGGACTGACTTCGAACTGATTCTAGCCAATGGAGTGTAGATTACGCACGTGAGTAGGTCTCGCACTGAAATCAAAGCATTTCCACTTCGGAATATTCGCTGGAACAAACTCACATCAAAAACTTGATAAATATTTAGATAATATATTTGACTAAATCTGACCTGATGTACATGTACATATGTAAAACATGAATATTGCTAAAAATTGCCTTATACATATATACATAACACCGGCACTGTTCAAGCATTCGCACCACATCAAACAACAATAATGAGAAATAACGAAAAAGGGGAAAGCAGCCAATTTTAACAGGACGAGTGGTAGAACCTGCCGGTCAGTACATACAGAGTAATAATAATAATAATCAGTGAAATCGTAATACTATCGAAACGCAATTCAGCAAAAATGGGAGACATCTATATATCCCGTGGGATGTCCGACCATTCTATTGTTTTTTGAGCTTAATTCGGTAGCTTACGGGAGAGGAGGGCGGTAATCCCGCGGGATATTTGACGGGTTACACAGTTAACGAACTTGAACAAGAGACCTTGGGAAAGGGTTAAGGCCGTAAGAAAGATATAAGTAGTATACAGTCACAAACATGGGATTAACACTGATAAAGATTCAAGAACGATTAGTATACATATAATTCTTTCTTTTAATTTGTAAATATATTTATTAGTATCTCTTTCAACAATCAACGATCAAAAAATAGTACACTTGAGAAACCAGTAATTGTAGTTTAATTTAAAGTTACCAGGGGAACAATGAAAAATGACAGCAAAGAAAATTGTGACGACATGATGGAGATTTGCTTGTAAATTAATCTGGTTCGATTTAAAGCAACAAATATGAGATTTTGAATTCCATTCGCTAAAGCAAAATATTAACGACAGTCTCAGTCACATGTAAATCTTTAAGGATGAATTAAAAGCCAGATTGATACAATTTTAAAACAAAATCAACAAAAACAATGCAACCAAATTATTTGGTTTTTCAATTAAAAACATTCAAAACTTCATAAAAGTTCTCTAATATTTCAACTAAACAAACTTGAAAATATTTGATCCTATATTACCTACTTTAGAAATAAATAACATTTATGTACAATATTATTTTTTTATATCATAGTATAAACATTATGCCGATGAAACCGAAGATACTCCTCAACTATACATTCTTCATAAACATTAATGTGATATTTACTATTTAACCATTTCTCTTTTGCGGAATATTAAAAACTAGAGCAAATCGAAGTTTATTTTATACTAAATGCTCGGTACACCATAAATCATCTAAGTGCTTTTTAAATCTTCTAAAAACCTTCAACCAGTCGATGATTGTTTTTACTCATATAACACAGAACTAAAAATTATCAAATAAAACTAAAATGACTAGTTCGTATATATCATAAACTACAAAAATCATATCGACAAATATATATAGGGATAGGTATGCACTTTCAGGCACATGTATGAGACATAAGGCTATTGTATACGAGAGCGCCCATAAAGAAGATCTACAATATGAAATTAGGCTGGATGACAACACTGTTTGACTGAACTTCATTTCAGTCACTGACTAAAAAATTTAAAACCTGTTATGTAAAATAATTTGACAAAAAGTTTAATTACTAAATAGGAAAAATCTTTGATTGGAAAGATTCAGTCTCATTGAATACATCATAAAAAAATTGTTTTACACTTACAAGTAGTATAAGCATTAGAATATTTGTAGCGCTCTTCCAAAGAAGCATATACACATTACTTTGAATGTAGGCCTTTAATGCTAATAAAGCAAATTTAAATTAAAGGAATTAAAAATGAAGGCATGACTATGTACAAGCATACTTTAGCTTTCACCATACGACCAGTTTTTCAATTACTGTGGAAATATTGACAACCTTTGATTACATGTTAAATTTTGACGTGTTGAACGAGATGCTGTTATCAAAGCTGCCGTACTATCACCAGAATACACTTTTTTACAAATGAAACCTTACATATTTCTGATATTAGGCAAGAGGGTAATGGTATAAAATATTTACTTTGTAAAATATGATTAAGTGCCTAGATATTGTTTGATAGAATCGTAATAAATAAAGGCATTTAACGAGAAATCTGCAGCCAGAATCCATAAGTAATTTACAACTTAAAGTATTGGATAAGATGCCAATGTTTGACTATGATTTGGACTTAGGAACTTCTGGTCATAGATTCATACGTTTTAGTAATTATTGATAAGAGTTTTACAGGTAATAGACGCATTTAGACTAAACAAGTCATCTTTACAGACAAACAAGTACATTTTTTAGAAATCGAATAGTTTTAGAATAGTTCTAATAACACCACAACGTTCAGCAAATCAAATTCGAATGTTTCCACTATTTTTACATGTGTCCATACCCACTCCATACGAATAACAGTTACCCCGCGTATGTTCTACCTAAGTCAGTGAATAGGATATAAAACTGATATTACTTTACGGGCACCCTGTATGTATTTGAATCGTCCGCCTCTCTCGACCGCCATGGCCGTACGACCGATCGAAGAGGCGTCCTTTGAATCATAACGTTCCTTTTACCTCTCTTCATAAATTATTGTCGCGACGTAAAGGTATACCAATCCGTAGCATACTCAGCAAACTCCACCATCGAAACTCCCGAGCTATTCCATGTTTTAATACTGAGTGTCCCCGCGGTCCTGCCGGACCCAACGAAAACGCGAACCGAAAGGATGACAAATGAGAAGAACCTTTTTTGTTTGGATGAGGTGTTAAGGTGAGTTCATTCATAAGATATCGGGTTTGTTTGTTTGTTTGAAAGAACAGCGTAGTAAGAGTAACGGTGCTATTATCCCCCCCAGGAGAAAGGTCTCCGTTCCCGGTTTACACGTTGAAACGCGTCTCGGAACCGTCGGCCAACATCAGGGAGACCGTCCGGTTGTTCATCCAGATGAGGCGAGCGAGACGCATCGGGTTGAGACGGGCGACGTCCGCGATCGGGGCCGTGCTGTACGACTTTATGTTCTTCGTTTGGGACTGGCCCAAGCCGAACATTCCTGGAACGAAAATATAACCAGAATAAAATTAAAGTAAACTATGGAAAATGTGAGGAGAATTTAACTATAAGTGTATACCCATGAGAACAGTAATTTTGGCACCATATTACAGATCCCTATTCGATTACTGACCTTATATAAGCAAGATATAAAATCAGAATGAAATCAATACTGATTGAAAATTGATTCAAAAAAATTGACAAAGCTCATTGTTTAACAACTTTTGGAAATTGTTCTTTGTCCGCTTTGGACAATACTAAGGGAATAATACTGCAGAATTGAATGATATAATAATGGAGTTACACTCTACCAAGTAGCTCTGTTATATTTAAATGAGCATAGAAGAAATTGAAATAGCTCATTGTTAAATAATTTTGGGTAACTAATGTTTGCCCGCTTTAAACTATGTATATTGCGGAATTGAATAATATAATAACGGAGTTATGCTCTACCAAGTAACTGAGTTATATTTAAATGAGAACAGAAATTGAAATAGCTCAATCAATATCGGAAAAAATACTCCAGGCGACGGGGCTCCACAAAAAACTAAAAATTGAAACGTAGTCAAGTTTTCTTTCATTTTAAAGCCTTCAGAAGAGGAGTCATGCCAAAAAGGTAAATTACCCACAGTCCTGCAGCCCTAATCAGTTAATAAGTTATGTTTATAACTGACAATTATATTGCAAAAAAATGTGGTTTAAACTTTAAATGAAAGTGTTTCAATGTGTTGAAGAGAAATTTTACAAGAGACAAAAGTTGTTCATTACGACTTTTTAAAAACGATTTTTATTGAAAATTACGCACATCTCAAAAGCCAATTATGCATATCGAGTCATTAGATGTTACTGATGTTACATTTTTTTTTAAAATTAATCACACTTCATAGGCATCACTGTAACTCGCTTGTTAATAAAAAATCCATTTGCGTTTTTTGACACATTACTGCCATTCGAGTAAACTGCCGGCCTACAGAGTATTAATTAAATGGTCAAGGAACCCATTAACTCAACATGTAATGGATCAAATTGAATAATTTATTGTTGAAAGTATGTACTTCTAATCTACATTATCAATTAATATATTTGGTGGTATGTATGCAGAAATATTGTAATTATATATGAGGGTATGCACTTAACTACTAAAGTCTTTTAAACCTTATGGAAAAACTAAGATTCATTAGAAAAAGTAAAAAATTAATTAGAAACGATTAGGATTAAAGGTAGTTCAGTAATATGAGATCCACATTCCTGGGATATATCACTCAGTTAACTTGATGGGCATGGTTTTTAAACATTTAATGGAAAATAATAAACTGACAGCGCCTCATATCTAAGCACAGTTTTATATTCAAGAAACAAAGTTATTCAGGAAATTTAAAGCCTATTGAACAAGATTTTTCACAAAACAGAACATGTCTCTTTGTTCACATCTTAATTTTCTCCATTAAATTTTTAACAAAAACAAGTTTTGAATATAGATAATTTTGAAGCAGTCTGGGCTAGCAACCTTATTATAAATCTTAACGCATTACCTGAGATAATCTGTTTGCCGTGTTCATTAAAATTTAAACTCATCCATTATCATTCCCAAACCCCGGGTAGTCTAAATTATTCTGAGCAATACATCATTTAACATGTATACTGATACTTAATCAGATACTTCTTATTAACTGCTTTAAATTTTATTTTAAGAGCTTGTTCCTAGTGTTTATCATTCTTACCTGTACTCGTCTGCCAAAAACTCAGCTTGTTCTCACCGCAAGCGTAGCTCACTAAAAATTTACCATCAGGGCTGAAGGCCAAGGCAGTGACGGCCGTCGAATGTGCCTTCATTGTCGTACACTTGCCATGCCGCAGCTCGTAAATGGTCAGGTTACCCAAATGAGATCCCACTGAAACGAAGTATAATACGAAATTGAACAGAAACAGTTCATTTATACTGTAGCTACCAAATGTAGATAGCTACCTTCTATGACTGGTATTGTTGAAGCAATATGAAAGAAACTATTCATTTATGTTAGGGTCTGTAGTCAGTCAGCCTTGTGGCTACCTGAATATCTAAAGACAACCCCCGTTTTGATTGACTGATTATAAAGTGACTATGTTTACACCTACCAACTCTTTCATGTGAATGAATTTTAAGAAAGATTGAGGAGTTATCTTTACCTGCGATTCGCCGTGTCGCTGGACAATGTGACACTTGGTTGAACCTACAAATAGCAGGGAAAACCTCCTGCAAACCTTTGTTCTTCAACTGGCTCGGATCCAAGCAATGCAGAATAATGTCCATCAGCTGAGAAAAATATTGTCAATTGAAGTCGTTAGTCGCTTTTGCTAAGATAATTTAAAAAAAAAATCCTACATCCTTTGCAGTCATAAATACAATAATGTATGATAACTATGATGAATACGTGGTATCAATAACTATACCCTACCTCGACTAAAAGATCTGACATTTCGTTCTGCATCTTCTCGATTAACAGCTCGACACCTCGGAGGATTTCAGGCTTCGCCTTGTGCAGTACGTTATTATGCATGTTGATGTTCAATGTTTGTGCATTTTGTTGCATGGCGTTGTAACGCGCTACCTCCTTGGCCATCGTCGTGATGAAAGCTGCAGGTCTAGCACAAGAAAAAAGAATACCTATTCAATCGAACTAAAACCTATTTAAAAATTGGGGATTTAGTTAATTACATAAACAAGTACAGACCTCGCCGTCGCTATAAGTGTCAGAGCGTGCCGAGCCGTCCGGCAGGAGTCTGCTTGTGGCGTCAATGGTAGGCCGTAGGTCATACTAGGTACTAACCTATCGGCGTCTGAACACAACTCCAATAAACCTATCGAAGAAAAGTGTCAAAACGAGAAAGTCTGATGGGTGCGCATGCACTTACCTAAAAGTACTTTACTAATATCTAGAAAAGGGGCCCACACGGTGAATCCCCTGCCGATCAGATCGATGGCGGCCCGCCTCAGTGGAATGTGTGCTGGTAGTTTCGGGGAATGGGGCGCCAGTAACAAGTGGGATAATGCCATTGAAGTCAGTCTTGCTAAATTATTATTGCCCATACCTGCGCAAAGCAATACATCATTCAAAAGTGGAACAATATTTCAACTTTGTGGGATAATTACTGTATTTGTTTTCTCTTGTGCTGTCAATTAAATGGTCATGATATAAACCAAACATACCAAAACCTTCGACAACAGAACTCTTCCGCCTGTCATCCCCTGACCTCTTCTTGTTGTTATCGGTGCCAGTGATATCTTGACCAAATTCCGCTCCAATCACACCCAACAAGATCACAGCTGTCGATTGCTTCCTCTTCAGCTCCGATAAGCTGGAAGGTTTTCTGAACTGCTCCTCTTCCTCTTCTTCAAATTCTTCGTCCTATATATAAACGAAATTGAAATCTATCATTTTTACAAGAGATACTTTTTTTGTCTAGTTTCTTGACTCATTGTTCTCTTACCGTCAGAAATTCGAAAATTTAATTTCTTGCAAAAAATAAAATAATCCTTGAACTTACTGCAGGATCTGGGGTATGAGGCGTTTGTCCACCGCTACCATTGTTCTGTTGCGCGTGAGGCACTGCATTAGCTTGTTGATTGATTGATTCTGATTGTGTATAGAGCGGTAGGTAAGGCACCCATGATTCAACAAGCTGTTTCCGACCTTTAGGGCCCATTCTAGAAAAGAAATATTCAATAAAAGTACTCATAAGAGTTGTGACATTTTGCTCAAATATACTCAAAACCAGTGCTCTGCAGAGTTAATAAGAAAGCACATACTTGCCAATGTGGCAAACAGTTATGGAAACAAAAGAACAACTCTGAGGCTTGCTTTGAGTTGTATCATTGTATTGCGTGATATTCTTTTACTTAAGATTATAGGTTTTTAAGTCAATGTTGTTATACCTAGACAACTCTGCCAGAAGGAGTGATTGGGCAGCCTCTCGAACTTCGACACAATGATGCTGCCACCTTTTAGCCATCATCTCGACTTGAGGTCTCTTGAAATTCCTCGCGCCGTGTTCCACAACCTGAAAAAATATTGTCTCAAGCTATCTAAAATAAAACTAGAGAGAGCTCTTACTCTGTCTGGTAATAACACGCAATGCAATGTTGCCAAAAGTGACCAGCCCTGCTTGATCTGAGCTTGCTGTTGTGAGTACATCTCCTCGTGTTCCTCGTCGGTCTTACTCCAATTCACTCTTGTACCCCTAAAAGAAAATGATATGCAAACAATTACAAAAGTGTTGATTTTGTAATGCATAATCAGTCCATTTGTAACATATAATTATGGAGCCACGGGCTATTCAAAAATTACAATCTGGACTCTCGTTTGTTCAAGCACATACACATTATCCATTACAAAAAACTGAGACCCAAATAATATGCCGATAAGGAAATGTTTATATAAGACGTTCTGGTCAAGTCTCTCTCAAATAATTCAGTGCAGAACTTCACTTTTTAAAGCTCACTTAAATTTCTACACTCACCTGTGCATTTTCCTACACCTCTCCTGCTCGGGAACAAATGTGGCGTTACTCATGGACATCAATGTGTGGCTCAAGGCAGTTATAGCGAGTAGGTGGTTGCTAGTGAGCGTCGTGCTTAATTCCCAGTGCGTTCTCGATGTGAATATCCTCGTTATCTGCTCTTGCCTGATCATCTCTGGAGGTAAACCGGTTGATTGGGTCAAATCCGCAGGGACAGGCTCCTCGTCCACTGGAATGGTGTTGTGCCAGGTTGGCAGGAATAACGACATGTGATTCGCTTTGGAGAGGACGCCATAAGAGATCGGTACCTGGATAAAAAGAACAGAAATGTGAATTGTTGCTTAATTAGGACTACAATTGAATGATTTCCATTTCATAGGCAACATGTCTAAGTCTCATTTAAGTAGAAAACGACACTACTTTTCTTTCAACTTATAAAAAGTAGAAGAAACTTAGCACCAGCAAATTGTATTTTATACTTAAAATATATTTTCTTCTTCTGGTTCTAGCTGATAAAGGCACCTTACCATTGGTCTCAAAAGTCCTAACTTGACCTGACAGACGCGGTCCAAGTCATTATCGAGGCCCCAAGAGTGCAACAACGATAACAGCAGCTGTGCTATCTCCATACCGTGACTAGTCTCCATAACACCAAGAGAGTTGGGTTTATTTGCTTGCGCGTCGTTCATTTCTACAAAAGAAAAAGTCTGTATTAGTACCTCTATATACCATTCTCGAGAGTGTCCGAAGTGCTGAAAAATCATTTGTGAACTGTGCGATTGGCGTGAATGTTTTCTCTTTGTTATCGGTTATCCATACCTTTGTGGTAGTCTCCCGTATGTTTTAAGACACTCTCAGCCTTCGCGAGTGCATTTTCTGCACCCTCCTTCATTTTAGCAAGTATTCCTTGAAAAATAAGGGGTTAATAAGCGCGGAGGTTGTTATTATCTCAAAAAACCCAAAAGAAAATCGCACTACTTGGAAGATATTTGAGCGAAGAGTAAGAAAGGGACTAGAAGCGAAAAGGAAAAGAAAATCTACAAGTTAATTGTCCATTTACCATGCTTGTCTTTTTCCTTTATCATCATTTCCATGTTTTCCGCCTTGTTTTTCATTTTCCCGAAAAAATCTTGCAGCAAGAACAAACCGATGATTATTACGTAATCAACATTAATAATACGAAAATAATAACACTAACAAAAAACAAAGGAACTCTAACTTTACCTGCTATTTTCTTATGAGCGTCCGGACTGGCACTCATGGTAAGGCTAGCTAGCTTGAAATACTCTGATTGGGACGTCAATCCTGCTGCTTCCAAGCTTCCAGGGGACATCATGTCGTATTCTTCGCTTAATAACTCCACAATAAGAGATTCCACATCGAAGAACAGTATATGACCCTCGGGATCTAAAAACATCACACAAATTAAATAATGCATAATATCATAGAAGTGTTGATATTTTAAAACGTGGAGAAAGTTGGAAAACAATGAGTTGCTTGTAATAGTGCTTAATAATAATGACTTGCTGGAAAACAATAAGAAAGTTGCTTATCAACATTGATTTTTTCCAATGTTTACGAAGCTTACTTAATTTAACATTCAAAATTTCAACTACAATCACCTTTTGGGTTGGTCCTTAGGCCCTGTATCGACAAAGGTGAATTATGATTCCTCTGCATGTGTGGATCATCGTTGTTGGTGTGAGCCCCAAGCATTTGAAGCTGATGCAGTCCACGCTGAGTTGCATGCCTTATCGCCGATAAATTCCTATGCCTCAACCCTCTGGAAATAGCAACCGGCAAACAAAATTATGAGTATGATCAAACTTGTTATTCTTGCTAATAAAACGATTCAACATAGAGCCCCCGGATTATCTGATTCCCTTATTAATGTATTAAAAGATTTTTCTCTGTATAATCAACTGAATTCTTACCTGAAGAAATGAACGGCTGGATTAGCCAATCCGACTTCTGAAGATGCACTGCTCACCTCATGCTCCTCACAAGCATACAAGACCTCCTCGGCGGCTATACCTGTAAGCGACAATAAATGTTCAGATCAAAACTATCCTCCAAACCATATCTGATGGAACTTATACCATGTATCATACACCTATGATATGCTTGTGCTTGTTATAAATAAATCGACGTTACAATAATAAAAACGTACCTTGTAAAACTCTATCTAGATGACCTGTCTCCATTTGCCAAACGTAAACCGTACCGTCTGAACATCCGATGATAATGAAATCATCATTTGGTCTCCATTTTATTGTCGTGACGGGGAAGAGGTGTCTCGAAGCTAAACAAACGCACTTACGCTCGGCGAGGCTCAGCAGAGTTACGGAGTGATCCGAGGCGACAGAACAGATACATTTTTGAATTCTTGCCTAGAATAACATGTAATTGTAATAACTATGAAACTGTTAATATGTGATTAAGTAAACTACGCTTAAAGCTTCATTTGCATTACAATTTTATCTAACATCGAAAGGAAAGTAACTAAAGTAGTTATTGATTGTAGCTCTAACTTACACTACAATTATTTGGTGGCACCAGAAGCTGCGTTATCTCCCCAGCGTGTACGCAGAACCTGTGTAGTAACGTTCCGACGTGAAGATCCCACAAGCAAACAGCGAAATCCACCCCGCCAGATACTAGGAAGTTCTTGTCGTAACGCGAATGCTCCCTGTGGGGGTACAAGAGGCAGTTGACTCTACCACTGTGGCCTGTAAGGATCTGGTGAGGGGGCCAACCTAAAAAACCGAGGATTCTACTTCAAATGAAACTTATATAGGTATTCAAAACATTGGCATACATATTAATAAAGTAAAAAATTTGTAACAAAGAACGAAATAGAGAAGTTTTCATGTAGCAGTTACATGTTAAGGCTTACCACTTCTCTTTAATTTGTTCAGAGAATGGAACTTATACATTATTAGTTTAAGCAAAAATATTTACATACAACCATCGAAAATATCGGTTTCTACTTTTTTCAGTTATTACTGAACACGACTTATAGTCACTGAAATGTCTAAAATGAATTTTTTAACATATCTTATTACGCTCTTATTTTTACTATCAAACATATTTAAACTAATAATATACAAGTCTCCCCTATTAATGAAATATGACACAAAAGTACGAATTGTTTGGAATGTGTCGAATTTAGTCTTTCACAACTGATTTGAAGTTCACTTGTAGAGATATTTTGCCTTCAATATAATGTGGGTTATTAATTTACCATGGTATTGCTGATGATTGCCATGTAAAAGCTGCAGCATGACAGTCTGAGTGGCTGGAACAATAATTATACTGCCATCTTCTCTACCAACAACAAGCTTGCATTGCAGTGGTAAGTACATGCTGGCTGTCAGTTTTATACCTGAAAAATGTTTAGAAGAAGATGTCACTCAAGCCCTTTGTCAGTTGACTCAATCTATTAGTTTTAAAATTTACTGTATTCTACTTTCAGGAGTATTATTCCTTTATTTTTTTATTCTTTTAATGGATGTTAATCTGCGCTAAAACTCATTTCAATATTATCATACATTGCCCTTCCTGCTTCTCGACCTGATCGAGGATGCCAACCGGGGCAGGACTCATGCTGGCCCAGGCCTCCGAGAGGCTGGTGGTCATCGTCGCGGTCATCACGACGGGTTGCAAGGGTTTCTGCTTCTGGATCTCCTCCAGTTGCGCTGTAGAGATGTCCGGAATACTCCAGGCGAGGACGTAGCCCTCAGAATCGCCGCGGATCAGGTAACGGTACTTGTTTTGCTTGTTGTGGCGGTTGGTCGTGATGAATCTCATCGCGGGAGGGCACGAGAGCGGCTAAAATTGTATGAAAATATAGGTTTATAAAAGCATTTGTCTAACCTTCTCGGAATAGCCCCAACTTAGACGTTTTTAAATGTTTGACGCAATTTTAGTGCAAAACAACTCCCCCAGATAGATCAATTTTAGCAAGTCGTAAGAATGGCAAATAACCGAATTTCAGCAAATAACCTGATGAAATTAAAACTTATGCACTTTACCTTACTGTCCGGTTGGTTTAGCAGACAGTACAAAAATGGGCTGTCGCTTTCAATGCTTTGCGTGTGAAAATCTTTGTTATCTGGTATGCTGCTGTAAAGTTTGAAAAGTATGTTTACACAACAGTTCCACTGTAGCAATACTTTAAGAGTCAAAATGGAGTGGAGGTTTATTTCAAGTATCAAATAAATTAAATTTAAGTGAAGTTGACCCTTTAAATAATTACAAAGTGAGAGTAAAAACTACTCTAATTCCTTGTATAAAAACTACACAGTTACTTTAAATTATACAATGTTATACACTGACATTCACAACAGATTTACGTCATCATTATGTAATAAACTCCTTCCAGTCCATTTTTGTTTAAAAGCATTAACATCATCACTGTAAGATTGCAATCAAGAGCATAGACCTTGTAATCGCCACATATCTTCAAAAAACATAAGTCTGACTGTACAGGATATTATATCTTCATCAAAGAACTGGACAAAACCGTGCATGCATCAAGCAACAAAATCAAAAACAAAAATCTGTGCTAGGTATGGAAAAATTCTGAGAAAAAAAAACAGGCCATAATAGCTCCAGTTTGATCTTGTGGGAAGTTAAACTTCGCTTAAACCAACTGATTAATACAGAAATAAATTTTTGTCCTTGATCATTCTTTAACTTAAGATGTATAAAAAACTGTGGTTGTTCATTGCATTGCAGTAAAAATTTATGACATCAAAACGAGACTTTAAAAGGTACAAGATAAAACTGTAAAATTAAGTGATAGCGATAAGCTGAAATTAAAAAAAAAATAAGAAAAGATAAAAAGAAGAGAGCAAACACATAAACTGAGTGAATTTCTAACCTATGATTAATATTCTTGCCACGTAGCTTGCTGACGTCGACGTGAAACAAAAAAAAATTGATTAATGTCGTTTGGCTAATGAGAGAAGTGCGTTAAAATAAAAAACAAAACAAACAACTGAAACTGTCGCTGGCACGTTTCTAGACATTCACCCTGTGTATGAACCTGTTCGATTAAAACAAGATGTTCTTATCTACAATTAGTTGTTAACATCGATATTCAATTGTTAAAACACCATTTCATTTAATTCTCGGTAATCATATATGATGATCTTACTTCGCTGGTAACTTATAAAGGTAACCTTTCCCTGCGTCGGACCACATTATGATCCTGTCGATGGCGAGGAAATCACCCGACATCCACCTCTCGCCTCTCGGCGCTAAATAGGAACACAAAACGCTAAAATCACCTACAACAAAAAATATGAATCAGTAACAAAATCTGATAAAAGGAAACCTCATTCGTAACAAACAAGACGATAATTGTAGTTGTGGTAAAACACTAGCTTGTTCACATTTGACCTGTGTTCCCCAGCCAGGGCAACAACCAGGCTCACTATTTGTGGTACTGTTATATTGCTAGATTATGGTTTGATAAAATAATGGATAGATTCAAAAAGGTTGACTCTTCTTTGATGTGTCCACAATAATCTGAGTTCACACAACAGATCATAATTCCCACAGTATAAAGAAGTGATTTCCAAATTACCTTCTAGATATTACCCCAATATATATATATATATATATATATATATATATATATATATATATATATATATAATCGGTTTTAAAACGTGCGGCGACGTTGTCCGATATCTAGACTCCATTGTTTCCGATTTTCCCACTGCCCGTCGTCTAAGTTTCTCACACTCATGGCTTTACGAACTCCCTCTTGCCAAGTTCTTTTTGGGCGCCCTCTTTTTTTCCGTTGATGTGGTATCCAATTCATTGCTTGCTTAGGCAACCTATTATCATGCATACGTTGTACATGGCCGTACCAGATAAGTTGTTTTCTTTCGATGTCAGTCATAATTGTGTCCTGAAGTCCCATTTTTTGCTGAATATTTTCATTTCTAACTCTCTCGATTCTTATATTCTAGCTGATCTTCTGAGTGCATCCATTTCGGTTGCTTCTATTATTCTCTTATGTTTTTCTGTGATTCTCCAAGTTTCTGAACCGTATAATAAATTGCTTTTAATTAGAGTGTTATATATGTTGTATTTCCTACGTTTCGTTATATTTTTATTCCAGAGGATTCCGTTCAGACAGTTAATTGCTCTTCGTGCCTGTATCACTCTTGTTCTTATTTCTTTGTCGTCTGAACCCGTTTTGTCCAATGTAACTCCTAGGTATTTATACTCTTCACAGGCTTCTATTTCTTCTGAGTTTTCCAATTGTAGGTTGCACGTTTCTCCTCCTATGCACAGGTATTTGGTTTTTTCAACATTCATAGTTAGTCCCCAATCTTCGTAAATTTCCTTTAGTTTCCGTGCTATATATTCTAGGTCTTCTTTGTCCTCTGCTAGCACTGCCTGATCGTCTGCAAATTGTAGGCTAAATACTGTTCTATCTGTCAAGGATATTCCCATTTTCGAACATTTTTGTTTCCATTTTTGTAACGCTTCTTTAACATAGATTTTAAAAAGTATTGGCGATATACAGCAGCCCTGGCGTAACCCCTTTGTCACGTAGAACTCTCTAGACAATTTATTTCCTATTTTTATTTTCGAGATGGACTTTTTATACAGGTTTTTTATAGCATTAATAAGGGTTTGATTAATGGAAGTACTTTGCAATACCTCCCATAGCTTGTTAGTGGGTATATTATCATACGCTTTTGAGAGATCAATAAATAAAATATGTGTTTCTAGGTTGACCGCTGACCTTTTCTCTATTATCTGCTTCATACAAAATATCAGGTGTTTTTTTTAAATTTCACCTCATAGTAGGCTGTGGATAGTGTTTGTGAATGCGCCTTATTAAAAAATGTCAAAATTGACATAACCTCACTTTTAAAAAAAAAAATTGAAACTGCTCCAATCAGTTACTAGTGTCTTGAAAAAGACAGCTTGGCTCTATTAATTAGGCGTAGATGAGTGAGCTGTCTTTTTCAAGACACTATTAACCGATTGGAGCAATTTCAATTTTTATTAAAAAAGTGAGGTTATGCCAATTTTGACATTTTTTAGTAAGGCACATTCACAAACACTATCCACAGCCTACTATGAGGTGAAATTTAAAAAAACACCCGATACGTTATCCGTACATGATCTACCGGCCCTAAATCCGCATTGCTCTTCTTCTTCTATAAATTCTGCTTCTATTAGGTCTCTCAGTATCTTTCCATATAATCTGCTAATCGTACTTGTCACTGATATCCCCCTATAATTATGACAGTCAGCTTTGTTACACTTTCCATTGACTAGGAACTTCCTGACCATTCAGGCACTTGTTAAATATTCCCGTTAAAGCTGTTGTCAGTTTCTTTGTGCCATTTTTTAATAGTTCTGAGTACACTCCTTCTGGTCCACATGACTTTCCATGTTTCAGTTTGGTAATAGCTGTTCTTACCATTTTTTCTTCTATTTGCACTTGTTCTCCTTCAACGTTCACCGATATTCCATCTTCGATATATTGCCTTCTTGTTTCTGTTAATAGGTTTTCATAGTGCTGTACCCACTGTTCTTCTGATATGCTACTAAAGGATACTTTTTCAGTGCCCGTTGATCTTACTTTATTAATGAATCGCCATGCTTCTGTGCACCTTCTTCCGCCAATATATCCATCTATTTGCTGGCATTTTCTATCCCACATCTTACCCCAAAATACTGGAGATTAATTGTTTTAAAGGTGTTATAATACAGTCTTGAAACAAAAAATATTACTGCCTTATGTTTGTTATTACGTGCACACAATGAATTTTCAATTTCAGAACAGCAGAAGTACCAATAAATTTTTGCCTAAGAAACCGACATTCCTCTGGCAAAATAACAAAACGGCACATCATTCACTTGTCAACCTTTGGGAACATAAGCACCACATAAACTACAACTACATTTTCTTCTGTTTTAGATCAGATATTCTTCAGAGCATGTCATTACCGGCATCATAGATCTGCCAATATTTGGTGCAGACCACCAAGACGGTTCTTTGGTTGTAATAGCAGCACTGCAGGCAAACGGCGTTCAACGTCCTGATCTGTTTGCTTTCGTTTTCGTAGATTGGCTCGGAGAATCTGTTCTCGTGGCCCAGGAGGGTCCAAACCTTCACCATGCCGGTCGTCGTAAGGGCCAGCACGACGTCGTCCTTGCGCTTCGCTGGCCGCAACACCTATAGTTTAGATTAATATTGTTAATTAATCAATTAATTAATAATAATAAAATAAATAAATATGACTGGTTACAACTGAAATATTGACGGATATTAACAAAAGGACAATAGTCAATTAGTGATTAAACACTGACTTAAAGTTAGTGAATTATCGAGTTTAGTTGTTGGAAAGCCCAGAAAAATGGAACATTTGAAGAAGTCACGCCTCATATTTTTAAATATACCATACATTACTTAAGGAAGTGTGTAGCTTAAAACTTGAATTCAGATGTGCTCGGAGATGATACTACTACAAAATACCTAAAATGCCTAATGTGCCATAACAGTTTCCATTAAGACACCATCCTATTGAAGGTAAATACATTGAAAGTTGTCACCTGTTCTCATGGGCTAGATTTCTCAGTTAAAAGGGTATTTTTGTCATTGCAAAATCAAATGCTTTTGCAGTTTCTTTGACAATTCTGTCTTTCATATAATAGAAATTGCAGGCACGTGCTGTATGCTTCACAGCAGATTGGGTATATCATTAATACATTTTAATCCTCACTTCCATAAAGTCCATTTGATCTGCTGATGATCTGTCTTCATATGCTACATTTTCAATTTCTACTAACATTGCGGTCGAGTAATTACATCATTTTGTTAACATGTAACCATATTAAACACAGTCCTTGTAATATTTTCGTAATAGTAAATAAAAGTAATAATGTTCTTTATTTACATGTAAAGCGCTGATCCAATCAGGGTTTTGCTTGGAGGACAACACGAAGAGAATCTCCAAACTGAACGGATTCATCACAATTATTTCAGGATAGTACCCATTACAGAACAACCGGACGTCTTCGCAGTTACACATGTGATAAGCCTGAAATTGAAGGAAATCATACTAATTTCATAGCTGAACTAACAAAGGATGAACGAAATTTTAAAAATTTTTAATCTTAATGGTAACATAAAGAGAAAGTAATTACACTAGCTGTTCAAAAATTATTGAAAGAATATTTCGATTTATGTTGATTACCAAATTTCAAATTGGCTTTAAGACACAAATGACCACTAGTCTGCTATAGCAACACCCACTATCACAACCCTAACCTCATCTAAATAAAACCTGTACTGTAACAAACTAATACACCATAAAAGATTTTACAGTTCATTCACATTCACAAATATATAACTAATTCACAATTATTCATTGGTATTATTATCTTAACCAACCTGCATGTTGGTGTGAACCTGAGACAACTTGACCGCCTCCCTGCACTTGCCGTCTACCAGATCCCAGGTGCACATCTCCCCGGCCTCCGAGCTCGAGACTATGTAGTTGTTGTCTTGGATTATAGAGGCGGTCGACAGGCACAAAATCGGAGCAGTATGCCCGACCAAGAGACATTTCGGGGTCATCTGCAGGGTATCCGAGTCCACTTGCCTGAAAAAATATTTCGAATAGGTGAAAACTCGTAAATTAAATGTGGGGTACAATGAGTAACTACTTTGATAAATGATAATAGTACTGAATTTCAAAATGTAATTGTAGGAATGTTTAGGACCCAAGATGCTTTAAGATCATAAAGGTTGTATGACACAAGATTGTTGAAAAATACATCCACTGAATTAAATAAGAAACATTGCATATAAATCGTTTAATTAAATTTTTAATTAAGTCTTGTCATAGAGCTTCCGAATAAATTAAATGGAAAATATAATCACAGACATGACTCGAATGTCAAATGCAATTTCTAACATTCGAATATATTTGAACGAATAGGCTGATGTAAAAGAAATATTGCTACTTAATAGGAAAAGATTTCTTCAATTGCTTAAACTATTTTCAGTTTATGGGTGAAAGCAAACCACCAACAAATAAGTTATTGATTGATATGGAAGGCATTATCAGCACAAAACAAGTAACAAAACCATAAAGAAATAAAAAAGATAATTGAAATTGCGTCAGTTAATAATTCTGCGAAAGATATTCTATTCTATTTTATCTCCTGTGTTAATATGTGGTACAAAAGTTTACCGATAATTATACAATTAGCATTAAACTCACCTAATTGTTCTGACAAATACATTTCATAGGAACAACAAATTGTTAAATACAATTTGATAATTATGTACATATGTAGGTATTAAAAGTGTTAAAAGTAATTTTAAAAAATTGTTTGTAAACATTTCGCAATTTAAAGCCATTGCAAAATTGTAAACAATAATTATGTATTACCAATAATACCCTATTAGATAAAAATACTCTCTTATCAGAACTATGTACATAAAGAATTATTTATAGAACACAGCCTATAAAGATTTTAATTGAAACAATTCGAAATAAGAAATTTCCATTGTGTGGAACTGCGGAAAGGTGAATCATGTGATCTACTACTTCACACGCGCAGCAGCGTTTAACCTATGCCTTATCACAACTATTGAAACAGCAAATTATGAGATTAATCTCAATGAGATAAAAACTAGTAAGTATAAGGAAAGGACAATTTATTTCGACCAATAAATAGTTGACGCCTTATTTTGTCAAACATCTCAACTTTGTATGCAATGCAAAACCATATTGATTTGAAGGCCAGAAAGATATAATTGAATCATTCATAACTTAATTCGCGTAAATAAAACACGAATATAAACAATTGAGTACAATGAGGCTGGAGGAAAAGTATTGTATTAAAAAATGTACAAAGCGAGGCGGCCAAATTAATCATTATCCAGGGCTATTTAAATTAATAACATAATGATAAGGAAGAAATCAACCTATTAAACTCAAGTTGTAAAATGTATGTCAGCACTTTGAACAACAAAATTAGAAACATTACAGACCATATACTTATAATGATTACATATCTAAGGAGCATGTTATATTCGAAAGGGTATGTCGACCATAATTAACACATTGCAATTTGACAGTAATAGTAGGTCAAACTCTACTAAACTAAACTACACTTTTAACTAATAAATATGGATAATTACTGCCCTCATATAGAAATTAATTCCGCCCTAGCTGTCTCTCTCAGCCAGAGGCTCTTAAAGTAACTATTTACAATGTAGCCAGTAACTTTTGACAAGGAGTTTATTATGTTTACTGCACTCAATAAAACTTTGGACCAAGTGAACATGAATACAATAAAAATACTCAGATTTAAAGAAAAAGAAAGGCTAGAATAAATAAAGCAGAGTGTGGTATGTGTGTGTGTATGTGTGTCAGGAAAAATTTTGATAGATACTTTTAATTCAGATAGGAATTTTAAAAACACACTGTCATTTGAAACGTTGAGAATAAAAATTTCTCCAATTTATTGTTCAGAAGGATAGTTTCAGATAGTCGATACACACCAAGAGAAGAACAAACTTATATAGTTCTAACATCCATTCCAACATGGGCATTGTCTTTGTCCTGTCATGTAGTTAATCATATATTGAAAGTAGGAAGAAATATACTGATTTAATAATTTAACTATAAGCTACCTCAGAGAATATTTTTTTACCGTTGTGATTGGAGAATTAAAGGAAACAATTACTACAACTTATAGCTCTATGTATGTATGCTCTACCCTAGAACTTCTAGTACCATTGAACTTCCAAAAGTGGAAGAAATGTGGTTCTAGTCAAGTGATCAAAGAATAATTGATGTAAAACCAGTTCTGTACACTTCTTACAAACAATAATCAAATTTTAATTATATGTGTAAGGGTCATCCCAAGGATATTTATCTTATGATTAAATGTAGTATCATCCTGACATTTAGCAACTATTTTTCACACCAGAATACATGTTTTTCTGTGGAGTACTGTGTATTGTTACACTGGACTTTGGTTATCAACACTAGTAAATATCAATAGAGCAACCAAACTGATGGTTCCCAAGCAATGTGGAAATTGCACTCTTTTGAAATCATTCATATACATTTTTCCTTAGAAGTATCTGCAGAAATTCTGGCCAGAAAAAATTAGTAATGAATCACTATAGGTAAATGGAAATGGGTGAGAAATTAGACAAGAGAAAGAAAAAATCAACTATTATGTGGAAAAGAACTGGAACAAACTGGAATATCTGGTAATGAGGAAGTTACCACTCATTAACAATCGGACAGACTGAAGACATGCACTTAGGTAGTAACATGTCACATAAAACTTTAACGTTATTGGTCCCTTAGGCTTAATTTAGGAGTCACATTGTATAGAGATAGACTGTTACATTGCAATTCTGTTTAATAAATAGATAAAATACATATAGAGCAAGTGAGCTAATTACTTCGTTTATTCAAATCACTAGTGTAACGAATAAATGTTTTCATCATAACATCCTTGACCATGTTACTTTTATTCATCAACAACTTAAATTCTTATTTAGTGCAATAGCATAAAATATGACCCAGTTTGAAGGCAAGAATGAAAAATTTAATTGAATTGTTGATAATGTCACGAACGTAAATAAAGCGCAAGCATGAACAATGCCAGACGGAAAAATAGTAAGTAAGGAAGTACAGAGCGAGCAGACAAATTATTAATTATCAGGTATATCTCAATTAATAATAAGACGATAATTAAAGGTGTCAAGAGTGGATAACGTTTTCATAATACTCACCACAAACATATGTGCCCATCGTAACAGCCAGTGGCGAGAGTGCGTAGGTCTTTGGAGAGGTAAATGCACGAGATGCAGTGCGTGGGGGCGTACTTGCCCCACAGCACGACGGGCACGACGAGGCTGGTGCCGGGCATACCGCCGTCAACCTGAAAAAAGACAAATACGCGCCGCTTACTACATATCGTCCGTAACGTCGTCTGGACGAATTAGCGCCAATTAATGTTCCGGTGTACACATGTGTCGGGTCATGTGATTTCGTGAGAATCGAAGATGAAAACCGCTCGCGTACGACTCTAGGGAGGGCCGAAGATGTTCGGGATGGGAGCGAGACGTTGGACACGGGTACATCTTTTTCAAGGTGATAAGGACCCGGGCGCCCCTCTACGTCCACAGTGCATGCGACATTCCACGTGTCCCCTTAATGGGCCTGAGCATTCACCTTTTCCCAACGGGGACTCGCCTCGGACGGATTGCACTTCTTAAAGCTTGGACTTCTCTGGATTACCGACTGTATGAATTGCCATTTTCACCAGCGATCAGCTGTTTGACACTCTCAAACGCCATTCTTTTTCAAAACGTCAAACTTTACATTTGACACGGGACAAAGTTCCCCGGTTTCTGGTCCATAGGTCCATAGTTCAAAACTTCATTATATATGTTCTGTGCTTTCAAATGTGACACATAACCTCAAAATTTCCGAGAATGGCCTACAATTTTAAATCTGAAAGTGAAGTAAAAGACTATATAAATAACCTAGGGATAGAGTACCGGTTCGGCTGTTACAGCGAGAAGAAACCTGAAGGTAACGTAACGCGGCAACTATCAATGAAACGCTCAATGTTCGCATTTCAGTATGTCACTTGCTCGCCGATTTTCTGGAATCCATAAAGAAAGACTACGAGAAGGCGGCGAAGGTCTACAAGACCAACTGCGATGACTACAAGTACGGCAAGAGCTGCCTGAAGTACGCGACGTACAGCTTGCTGGGCAAGGGCTTCAAAGGCCAGATGGACTTCTCGAGGGCTTACGATTACTTCGAGAAGGGGTGCAACTTAGAGGAGCCCGACTCGTGCCTTAACCAGGGACTACTGCTGATCACGAATAACGATCAATCGGAAGTCAAGCAGGATATACTTAAGGTAACTCTTTTCCTCTCAGAATTCAGAAGCAGCTAGGCCCTTGAAGGACAATTTTAGTATAATAGGTGTTTATACAGTGATGGCTTATCAGGTTTCCACGTGTATGTATGTTCAAATGGTACAGGTAACTTTATGACTGCGCATAATTTTTTTTGCAGGGATTTTGGTGCCTGTTTGGAGGCCTGTCATAAACCTGATGGGCTTAATTGTATTTAATTATGTTACAAGTGTGTAAACTTTGCAGCTGATCAAAATAATTGATATGTAATGGACGTAGTAGAACATGTTTCCATCATTTATTCAAATAATGATAATTGAGATAGCATGTCTATTGAAATTTTCATATTTTCCTTTTGCATTCAAATCAGACACAAAGGAAAAATGTGTGGAAAAACACACAACCAACCCATTTTTAATAGTAATTATTTAACCAAATATTTTGCCATAAGCTTGTTGGCAAAGACTGTTTTTAAACTAATGATGTTGAAACTTTTGCAGTGAGAAAGAACTGATTCAAAAACAAAAAGGACAATGTGAAAAGATATTGAAAATTAGAAGTGTTAATTCAAGCAACCCATTAAACTAAACACACCAAACTAAATGATACATTGATTGAACCAAACCCCAAAAACTAATCAATGTAATTACAATTATAGATTTCACGCCTGTTGTTGCAAAGATAACCTATTCAATAACCTCAAGATTTTATGTTATGTTAAGAGTAGTTAACGTCTCCTTTTTGCTGCAAGGCTAATCTGGGCGGACCTCAAGATTGGATTTGTACAAAAGATTAAGAAATATTCAGTGTGATAATCTCAGTAATGATTTATACAAAACTAAAATACTATTTTCGTAATTGGTATTAAGACACTCATTTTGTTGTTGCCAATTGTAATTTGCCAGTCATGTTTTTGAATTGATATTGAATATTACATATTCAAGTCTACGACTTAATTTTGTTTTTGCAGAGGCTCTTGTGATTCTAGTAATACTTTAATTATTATGTTGTTGTTTGGTTACATTTTTAGGATATGGAATATCATTACTTATATTAACTAGTAATGATGATTAACTGATTCTGTACTATGATGAACATTGTTTGTATAAAGTACATGTAACTTATTAAGTTTAAGGAAATGGAGAGTTAGGTTCCAGTTAGGAGTGATGAGTCTTGGCTGACTTTTTAACTACTAAAAAAGAGACATAGTTACTTGCTTTGAAAATTAAAAAAACCGTTTTTTAATTGTATTCTTACTCTAATTATTGCCACATTGCCAGCCAATTATTGTACATACTTGGTTTGTCCTAACAAGCAGAAAACATGTTACAAACACATTATTTCTAATCCCCTATTCATGTACCAACAATAATGTCAATGATAAAGGTGAAGAGGAAATTGTGCCTGCAACTAGAAATAACATGTTTGTTACATGTTTTCTGCATGCTGGAACGTACCAACTGACTAAACTGCCATAAAAATAAAGTATAGTTTGTTTGTTAGCCTTTTCAATTTAATTCAGTGATGTCTCATCCTACCTGAAACATGTTTTGTTGGTTTCAGGGGATGCAGTTGTTAGAAAAGGCATGCTCATCGAAGAACGCCAACGCCTGTTACTACCTCTCCGGCATGTACATCGTAGGAGTAAAGAGAGATTCCGGCGTCACTACAGATCCGAACTCGAACAACGAGGATTTCCTAGTGCAAAAGAACATGAAGAAGGCCTTCCAGTTTGCCCTCGACGGCTGCAATCTTGGTAATATGTACAGCTGCGCGAATTTAAGTCAAATGTATGCCAAAGGCGATGGCGTCGAGAAGAACGAAACATTAGCACAGAAATATAAAGATATGGCGTTGGATATGCAGAAAGAGGTGCAAAGCAATAAAACTTTAACTTTCCAAGAGGGATTGTCTCCTACGTAAATTGTTGAAGAGTTTCTCAAAGAAAATTTGTGTTATACCTTACTTTGTTGATCTAGAAATAGAAAAATTATTGTTGATAGTATTTATTTTATTTATTTTTCAATCAGGTACAAAATATATTAAAATATTAGAACGATTCTGTAAATTATTTTTTGTATCACACTTTTTTAACAAATCTCTTAAACTGTAGAAAACATCAACTTCCATATTTTTCTTTACATTTTATCACAAAACAACTACAAAAATTCGAGCGTGTTCAAACGGTGCGCCTTCTTTGTGATATTTGGCAACGCTTCCAGTCGAAAGGGTTTTTTCATGAAGAAATCTGTTGATGGAGATGCTGCAACGAGAGATTAACCTTATAAGTCATTATTAACTCACCATGCAAGCATATTTACTGTTTACCGTGTATTCTGAAGTTATTCATCCCATTAGAACTGCCACTTAACGAGAACGGTCTCGTCCTCGTCACAGAATCGGCTTGGTTTAAATTCTCCGATGATTTGTTCCTCCTCGCGTAATCTAAAATATTTAGGTGGCCGGTTTGGCCTATTTTAATTGTAGAAAAGTTCACACTTGGCTGGTAGAAATACAACAGAATTAATTTTGTAATGAATGACCAAATGAACGTAAGAACAATTTCTTCATCTGAATTGATTTAGGGTTACTTTTGTACCTCTCCAAGTGTTGAATGCCTTTGAAGCGTTTACTGTCGACGACTGACTCAACAGTTGATGCGCTCTCTTCATTGTCGGCTGGAAGTAACTGCCGATTATGTCGTGGTCCTCTGTCTCCCCCGACTTCTAAAATCCAGTAAGAAGCATTGAAATAACATTCCAATTGTTACTTTAACGTTCCAATTTTAAAAGCAAAGCTGGATACTAGGATTTTGATTGAATGTTTAGATGGAGTTATATGACAAGTTACTTTATTTCTAAGAGCCTTTTGGGTTCAACTTTTGTACTTAATCTCTATACGACAACATGGTGTAGAATAATTTAAAGGTGCTTTCGTACCTCATCACAAAAAATCATTGGACTGGTAGTATCTACTCTCGAAGTGTTAGATTCACTGGACGACCCCCGAGTGTGATTTTGGCCTAAAGCGTGAACGAAAAAGATATACAGGGTACGCAAAGAAACATACTGAAATACCGCGTTTCTTTGATTGTTTCGTTTCGATATACAGACTGCTGTTTGAACAATCGGTATATTCGACTGGTAGACAGTCACCCTGTATTCTTGGCAAAGCGATACATGTGGTGCATCAGATGTTACCTCAATCAAATATAATCAGAACCGAACTACTTAATTGTAACATATTGCAGTTCAAATACTAGTTGATTAGAATGCTATCCAACTAAAATAGCATGTTACACTTATTTGATTCAAGAGGAGGTTCGTATTTATATATTGTTTGAAAACGATGTCGTCATCCGATACACCCTGTATATTTCCATCTACACTTCTAACACAAATTCATGCAGATTAATAGAAATAATTTTTTTGATCACCTTCCCCGAATTGTCATCTAAGGAGTCTCCGTACTGCAAACGCGCAGGAGCAGTCTGTATATCATTGAAACGACCTACATTTACACGGTATAATCAGTTATTTAGATACTAATGAAGAATTTAAGAAAATGCAATTGTTTACATGAAAGCGCGATTATATAACTTACCAGCTGGAGGTAGTTTGGTTCGAGGTACCACCAGATCCGGCAGCTTGTACTTTTGGGACTCATCTAGCCAGACGGCCTGCTCTTTTATGCTTTCCAGGTCACTGAAATAAATTTAAACTAAGTTTGTCTCGAGTAGGTTTCTCTTAATTTATCCAAGTAGGCCACTTAAAACATGTAGGTATGTACTTTATCTCGAAAATCTTACCTGTAGTTACACTCCTTCTTCAGCGTGCCGACCAATTTTTCTGAGATCTGGCTCAACAACTTGATGTTTCTCTCCTGTTTTCTGATTGTCTCCAGGTAGTCTTGCCTCTCCACCTCAAACTCGGCCTGTATGTCGGATATCTCCTTCTCTAGGGATTTCACTTTGTGCCGGTACTTCCGTAACGCATCTGTTTTGAGGTTCAGCTCCTGGCTGATGTCTTGGTACTGGTTTTGTAAAAGTACCCGGTCCTCGTCCATCTCTACTTTCGCCAAGAGATGGGCTATGACGCTAGAAACGTCCAACGTGAAAGTAAATTAAAAAAAGGTTCAGTATGGGAAATCTAGAATTAAAATAACTGCAGTGAGTAGTACGTACTAATAGCTTTATTGTCGTATTTTTGTGGTTGAACTTGCTGGACAAAATAGTTATTAGCATGGACAAAGTTTGGTTTGTCGTCACGCAGGAGGAAGAAGGAGGAGAAAATAGCAAATTAACTTAAGGAAACTTGGACCTACCTCGCCCTTTTCTCCGCGGCGAGCTTCTTCCTTTTCCGCCTCTCCGAAAGCTCCTTATCGTCCGCCTTCTCGCCGCCGATCATGGCTGCTTTGAGCGCCTGTATCCTCTCTACGATCTCGTCCTTGGAGCGCTCCTCCGCCTTCCCCTGCTTCTCCCTTATCTCCTCGTTCAGTGCTCGCACGTCCCTCTGGTACTCCTCCCTGATCGACTCGATCTGCCTGAGCACCGTCTCCTTCTCGTGCCTCTCGTTTTCGTGCAGGCTCCTCAGTTTCTGCATCTCCTCCTGGTACTTCTGGATGAGGCCGTCGCGTCTCTCGTCCAGGTCCTCCTCCGGGGGATCGCTGAGGTCCTCGATCCTCAGGTCGGAGGAGGCGGTCACCGGGGGCGGATTTCGGTCGAGCAGGGACTTCAGCCTCTCGATCTCCTGTTGGTATTGGCGCAGGATGGCGTCCTTGGGGTCCTGTGGGAGAGAAGAATATTTGAATCGTGGAAAGGGGGTGACTCTTTACTGGTAACTCTTGCAACTTTAAGACTCTAAGTAGCACGTTGAAATTAACCTATATGCTTAAAAGAGCTTCTCGACTTCCTAAAGGCATTTCGAAATCCAAATTGAATGGGACTTATTTGTTCTTCACGTGTCTTATACGGAGGTTTTCTATCGAAACGCATGATGGCAATCCAACAAGAGCAAACGAGAAACTTATAGTAGTTCGTTAGTGAATAGTGAGACAGAGAACGATGTTTTGCAACGTTGCCGGCCGCAGTCCAAGTCCAAGCATCTAACGCGTATCGCTTTACGCTTTTCGGTCTCGGGTCGTCTCGTGCGAGGCGGATGACTGAGATATTTCGTGAGCTAGCAACTTCGCAAAAGTTGTTTCTCTGTTCAGCCAACGAGAAATGTATGGCCTTTCTCTCGCTCTCACGTTTATTCCATCCTGCGACTCTGTAGAATCGGTCTGTATATTCTCGGGTTCGGGTGGATGATTTTTAGCAAGAATTTAAGCGAATGACTCATGAGACTAATAGTACGGAATTCTTCACTACTTTGTGCACTTTGTTTTTTTTTTTCGGAAGAGTTATGAAATTAGCTTCGAGACACTCATCTGATATTACTCCAGTAGATTATATTTGGTTAAAAATAATCGTAAAATCCACTTTATATCTTCTTCGGTGAGTAGTTTATAAAATGTTTACCTTTTAATACCTCTTAACTATTGTTGAGGTATTACTACCTATTACAACCTACTACGACCTATTAAACAAGTAGGTAGAGTACAGGATTCATTTGTGGTGATAGCTGGGTTATCGTATTCTAAGGTAGGTATGGTACTACAAACTTGTATTTCAGATTCAAGAATCTTAAAGGGCGTATAAACCGTCTATAACAGTGGCCTCTCACCTCATTCACTTTCGGTTTGTTGTGGATGTTCTTCGCCCGGTTGGCGTATCGAAGGGTAGAAAGGGTCTCGATGTAGTCCCTACTCGAAGGGCTGATGCAAGCTATCATCAGGGTGCGCGTGTTACCACCAAGAGAATCCTGCAAAAATTGCATAATAACATAATTAACGAGAATACTTATTCTTACTTGTAGCAGTCTTGTCAGTTTCGAATCCCTGTAAGGGATGTGTTTGGCTTTGCCGTCGACTAGGGCGGATATGACGTTACCGAGAGCGCTCAAAGATAAGTTTATTTTGGTCGCTTCCTTCAGGCGGTCCCCGGTGGCCCCAGTCTTCGTTTGACGTTCTGATCCTGCCAGATCCACCAGGTTCAGCTTACCTGCAATAGGTGCGAATCAACAGTAGTTAATGGGGACCCCAGTTAAGAGTTAAAAATCAAGAACCTTTGAGATATACCTCCAAAATTATGTGTTAAATTGTTAAAAGGCCTGCTTTTACCTTTCCTGATGCTCTCGTTGTTGTTCAGATTGTTGATCTGCTCGATGCTTATGGTGAAAATACTGTGCGACCTGGAACTGTTTTGGTTCATCAGAGTGGCGCCGATCATCCTGTTCTTCGAGCCGGTGTTGAGGAAATTCTCACATTCGGCCGCGTTGTGTACAGGATGACAAGTCAGACCTGTACGTGTGAAGAAAAGGGGCAAAATGAGAATGGCAAATCATTGAAATCTACAATAAAATATATTGTGTTGTCTCAATGAGAATAATTTATTTATTTTAAATCCGAAACTCTTAGACTTTAAGTACCTATTTAAAAAACATGTTTACCAACCAAATCCGTTAGCATTGAGTGTTTGGACCCATAACATAGGAACTGTAGGTTTATCAAATGTTAATTTGAGCCGTAATGCATCACCCTAACTTAAATATTTTTTTTATTAGAAAACTTTTAATCTGAGCTAATTTAAAGTGTTTCTGGGTTTCTTCTTAAAAATTGTAATAAGTTTAAAGAATAGACATTGGAAAGTGGATACTCCCAAGGCTATGGTGAATCCTTAGCATATAGAGATTAATAACTCAAGACGTAATTAATAAAGGCCTGCAATCCAAGATTTGGGGTTCAACTACTTCAACTCCAAAGCCTTAAATGCTCATGATTTGTGGGTATGAGTGTTTTAAAGCCAAAGAGAATTTGGGCTACTGGCACATTATTGATCATTTATAGTTATTTGGTCCTCACATTGTGAAGACACTCATGTCAAACATTTCCAAATTTCGAGCGTAAGTACGAAAAATTTCAGGAGAGTTTTTTGCTTAAGAATATAAACTTACCGGGCACGGTCACGCCTTCATTTGGAGTTTCTTTTAGAGTTAACGACGCGTTCGTCAGTTTATCCGTTGGTAGTAACAAATCCCTGAAAAGTTATTCAAACCATTAATGAAAGTTCTTTCTTGAGTTGTCTGGGTATATCACGACTAGTACTCGATATAGCTTCATACCTTATCTGTTCGTTGTATATCTCCAAGTAGCTGACCATGGCGAGATACTTGACGCCTGTCGTTACTGAAATGGCTTCGAAGATGTGTTCAAAGGCTCTCGAAATGACACCTTTTTGTGAGGGGTCGTCCTTTATGCCTTCCATGGTGAACGACTTACCGCAGCCTGTCTGGCCGTAGACGAAGATCGTAGCGTTGTATCCTTCTAGGACGCTCTAGCAAAGTACGTATGACAACTAACTGATCGCTAAGTAAGAGTAGCTACTTACTTCTACGAGTGGGTAGCAGATATCGTTGTAAATGGCTTCGGTGGTGGAGTCTTGGTCGTACGTTGAGTCGAAGGTGAAGTGTTTGGGAAACGACGGTCCTTCGTTTGGGTCCCATGTTTCGACCATGCAATTTTGTATTTTCACGGTGCACTGGAAGATATATACGTTATTAGTTTGTGTTGATAATACAGTAGTAATAACAGCTCAAGAGTAATAATAACAGATATATAGTGAAAATTATTGATCTATATTATAAAGACAAATTGTTATTCTCTTGAACTTTCTTACACGTCGCTCCAGTACTTACTTTGCAGTTGAGTTCTATTTCCCGCTTGTTCATAGGACGACATCTCACTATAACTTTAACGTTTTCTGCCATCACACCACTTACTACCCTCAGGTCATCTGAAAATAAATCATTTTAAAGTAGCTCACACAAGTAAGTACATCGTATAATGCGTACCTACATATATTTTGGCTTCAAATATTTTTTATTTTTAATAGTAATGAGCCCCATAGCAATTGCAGTTGGGTCATGGGGGTAATATTAGCTGTCCCATTTAATACATGCGTGTTTTTGAAATCACCAAACTATATATAAGCAACTCTTGCCGCACTAGCTGTTTAGGTACGTGTACTTAATCTTTGTAAGCTGGTGGCAATAAAAGTGGTACCGTAAGTAATGAGACGCATGGCAATATTTTGCTGTGCGTCCTTTTCAGCAACTCCAGACACTCTTGTACGTCTAGAAGAAATTTTGGAAACGCTATTTGTTGGCAAGAGTCTTTGCTAGATAAGGTGAAGTTTCGATAATCGATAATAATGAATTGAAAGGTGAACCAACGATCACAGTCCATTTTTAGTACAAATTTACACAACGGTGTCATTGTTCATCTTTTTATTCGCCTTATCAAAGCATGGTGCCGTTTGGGAAAGGAAGATCACTTTTCAGGAGAAAATAAAGGGAATGATATTTTTTCAACAGTAAATCGAATTGCGTCATTGCAATCACATCTCTCACTTGACATTGAAGTAATTGAAGTTTTCCAAATATTTTTGCAATGCTTGGCTTAGCAGAACTTGGCTTGCAACCCAGAGCACAATGAACAAGGTGATTAATCCATTCCATTTTAATATTCACCGTATTATAGAAACGATTGATCGCCGGGTAAACAAGCTGTGAGGCAAGGAAATCGATAAACAAACAATAAACGTAATAAAATGGAAAAGTACATTTCAATCCAATTTTTATTGCTGGATTTTGTGACGAGTCTAAACGCGAGTTTGATTGATGCCCTACGGGCATTCCCCAAGATTGTCCTTTCAAAATATTAACGAGCGCAAATGGTCCCTTCTGTGGTGTCACGTTCTGGAAATAGGAGCTGACGCTTCTCGGAACACCAATCACCGTATCGGATCTACGAGAGACATTTGCATAACGCCGTCACGTTAGCTGGAACAATAACTGGAAACGGAATTAGTCATCTTAAGGGCGCACTCAAGGAATCACGCTAGTTCACAGTCATGGACGAAGAGTTTCGATAGCCTTAGAAATCAACTTAGAATCTTCTCTTGAAATATTTGTATAAATTTCATAGTGAAACAGCACTGAAGTCTCCTCCATCGGACTCTTCAAAAGCAGCTGGCCATCTCTTGGAACGAGTTTAACCAGACCCCCAAAGGAAATCAAACTAAGCGAACCCTAACCTTCCTAAATGGTTAAAGTTACCCAGGAAGATTGGTATGCCTGTCAAACATTTGCTTTGCGACTGAGGTGATTAAATTAGAGCTGGAATTCATACACTTGAAGATATGAAATCGCACTCACAGTCAAAAACCAGAATCTAATAGATGGGAAGACCCACAGAAGGTCTAATGAATGATGAATCAACATGATCTCATACTGATTTATTTGAGGAGGTTTTCTCCAAGATGAAAATTCAGTTGTTTATTTTCGGCACGTATGGAAATAGAAAGGTTCTCAACTTGAGTGTAATGAAAAGAGCATTATGTATGAAACATGTAATGTGGAATGCTGGTAATGAAAAGTACCAAAAAGCCTATTGATCCTCTACATCATTTACCAGGAATTTGCTGTTCAAACGTTTGTCAATGATGATTTAAGAAGGAAAATCTTAAAGATTCTAAAGATGAAAGTTATTCAAACTGATTAACGTCTCACCAAAACTTCTTTAGTCGAGTTAATCTACTGCCGTGGTGTTTACACACCAAACATTACAAGGGTCATCTAATTTATTTGTATTGGACTTCGAGTACTGGCGAGTGCGCTGGCCTGGATTCCTGGACACGCTACCCCTCTTTAAGGGTAAATGGGGCAAGGTTATCGGGTCGAATAATATTTTACTTATTATTTATATCGATTCGATTTGATGGCGGTTGGTGTGAACTTGAAAATGGTCTCCAGGGGATACGTATACGCTCGTTACTCTCACAACAACGGTGACGTTGATACGTACATATTTGTACTTGTAAGTTGTTTAATAGCTCGCTCTCTGGAAGGGGGAGGTTTAACGTGAGACGAAAGTGCTTCAATATTCATTACCGTTTTTTCAGCCCCTTTGGGGTTCGCTTTAACCTAGTTTGGGATAAACGCAACAATCGTATTAGGAGACTATAATTAGCATTATAGTGCCGGCAGTCAACGCAGCTGGTGTTAATGCTAGAAAAGCCAAATGTTTAAAATTTGGCCAGTCTTATCACTGGAACTTTTAAAAAATTGTTTTTGGGAAAGATAGAAAACTTCTTGTTTAAAAATACCATTTGGACGGTAAAGATTTGTACAAAATAAATTCTTTCACTTTTGGCATTAGGAAATAATTATTTCCTCTCTCTCTTAGGAAATCCGTTTTCTGGCTCAAAGAACTATAAACTTTACTAAGCGTTTAAAGGGTTTATTATGACTTCATAAACAACTAACTAAAGAACATAGTTGTAAGATGAGTACCTATAGTCTAAGTGTTTACCTATTGAAAGAATTATGAATGAAGTGCTTTTCAGCTAGCTAGAGCTAATATAGAAACCTCCGATAAAGATTGTGCAAAGCACGATTGGCAGATGATCTACAATTTAGTCGTCATTCACAAATGCAATAATAGGTTTATTTTTTATTCAATTGAAATGTTAACGTCTTGAAAACAATTGCTATTTCGCCTTGTTTATTACAAAAGGTGAAGTTGTTAAGGGTGGAAGCTTATCTCCATCTACACGCTTTTTCTTCCGTGTATATGCGAAGGAATTTAGATGCACCTTAACCTAGTTTGCGGTGTGGAAAACGCAACAATCACGTTACAAGTCGATAATGCTAATCTGGAATATCTGCATATACGCATTATAATTTAACGGCGAAATCTAAAGATTTTGCTTGGTAAGAATACAACGGGAAGGAAACAAATGGAAAATCCTTGATTGATTAAGATCTCGCATCCTAAAGTTAAAAATAAATCGATTTCATTGGATGTCAATTGAGCAAAGACCAGTGTTTACTAAATGATAGAAAATTGAAAATGTATGATCTCTATATCTTTACTTTATTGTGATCTCATACTCTAAAGTTAGGGAGCAAACGGAGTAATAACGAAAGTTGCATCCAATACTAAATTTTATAAAGAGTAGAGTTCAGTTTCCGCATTGATGAATCATCATCACTAAACACGGAAAAATATGCATAATGCTAACTTGTGCATATTCTGCATATGTTTGTTTTGGACAGATTCCAAATAAAGATTTCACTAAATTCAAAAATTTATGAGAACTGTTAAGTAGAGTTAAATAAATCAGTTAGTCGACAAAGAAATTGTATTTTTGGGAAACATGAAATAATACAGGTAGCCTGCAACGATATGTATTTTTAGAAATCATTAAATAAAACAGGAGATCTAACAAAGAAAACACCATTTTGGGAATTTAAAGGTTTAACCTGAACAGGTAACTTTAGGTATAGCCATTTTTACTTCAACTCATTTGAGTCATTTCAACATAGTATGTAATTGAGAAAGGTGCAAATATTATTAATGTGAGTGAAAATGCTGAAAGATCGTGAAGCAGTCTTCGTTAATTGGAAAGAGACAATTCAGAAAAATATACTGTAACATATAATAAATAAAAGTAACGTCAATAACAAAAATTACTTTGCATGAAATTGTTTCCTACTTGCCACATTTGTTGTAAATAATAATGCAATATTTAACTGCGTGCTTTGGTGTTTTGTTTGTGCATAGTGTAGGCGTATTTTTTTTATTATTAGTACATACTTTTTATTGTCTCTGATGATCACTGAAAATATGGAAAATCAAAATGCGTTTAACCCAGAACTACATATTTCTAAAAGACAATCGATATATTTGTTAATAAATTTTAAAATCCAAGTTGTTATTCGATACATATAACTAAAACTGGAAGCGTATTAATAGCATATTAATAGCACATTAATTGCGTTTTAATTCTAGTTCTATTTTGTAGTAAATTGTTATTTTCCACCACATTTCCTGTTTTTTTGGTCTCCGTGAGCTATTCCACCTACAATTTCAATTTCCCATTTTTTTTCCGCTGCAGGCACAAACTCTGGCAACCTACATAGATAACGTGTGTATCTACATTTATACCTCCGATAATCAAAATGCTCGCGTTCGAACATTTATTTTTATACGCTGGGGAAATGACATGTTTATCGATTCATCAATTGTATTTTCTTGTCCTAATGGCGGTCGCATGTCTGCGGTAGCAATCACATAAAGATAGGTGCGGTTTACGCCGTTATTACAGACATGAGAGTCATAAATTAAAGATGCAATTTCGTGAGTTATCACTTTGTCCAGGAATGCAATCTTAACTCTAGCGGTCAAAGAAGGTGTTCAAGAATACTTACCGACCGCTAATCGGAGGTAAATGACTTGGATTCACTTTAAGAACTGTCTAGACTGGATATTACTTGTATCGAGTTAGTCAAGTATTGTACGAAAGGTCTACTCAAGTTTATCAACCTTTGTCTCGTTAAATGCTTCTATTGAATATTATTCTTAATGAGAAGATACTAATTTTTCAGCAAAATTAAATAATTCTATTGTTATTTTACTACGTACATGCCTAATACTTCATGAGCTTATAATAGTGTTCTATGGTTTACGCCTTACGGTAATGAAAAGGACGTTATCCTGTATTCGTTGTATAACAATTTTATTATTGCTCGAAACACGTGATATGTCGTGTCTCCTCGGTTGTAATTTATTAAAATAGATTAAAATACACCCATTGTTCAAAAAGTTTATACTTGATAAATAAAGAAAATTTTACCCTCGCCATGATTTGAAATAGTTCAAAAATCGGTTAATACTCCCCGAATCCAGTCGCTAAATATTAGGCGCCAAACTTTTAGCTTTTGGAACATGATATGTCTTGTCTCTCCCAGTTATAGTTAATTATATTAATGAATTATCAACTGCTGGTTAACTCTTTGGGATCAAGAATTCTTCAAGCTTTTCGTAGCGTAACACAATTGAACAATCGGTCAAGAGTTAGCAGAAGCATTAAAAAACAACTAAATATATACAGTTCCTTGGGAAATGTCTATCTAGGTTCTAGTTTATCGGTAAATATTGGTCAAATCTGGAAAGAAAAGAAATCCTCAGATATGTCTAGCTAACAGGGTTAAGTTAACTTAATGATGATTACAAAAATCGGTTAGGAGGCGCCCGGGAGAACTAGTTAGGAGAACACGTTAGGAGAACTAGTCATTACAAAAGAACTTACAAATGAGAATTCCATGAAAAGGGACGTCTCACAACTCTCCAAAACCTAATTAATTAGCGTAAGGGATTCCCATACATTGAATAACGCCGAGGAATAAAGAGATGTTTAATATTTCTACAGTTCGATAGAGGTCAAAGATCAATTAAGTGACGCTCGAGATCTATACCTACCCTTGATTAATCGGGTTATAATTTTGGAACTACAAGACTACCTATGTGATAATTAAATAAAAGTTCAATTAATGTTGCACACAAACCTCACAAGAACAAGAACAAGTTTAAAAAAAACAGAATAGATGGGTATTGCAATATTTTTAGACTTCAAAAGACTTGAATTTTCAGTCATATCGACAGACATTTTGGTTTAAAGCGTTACAAAGTTTAGTTGATATCTGAAAAATTTTTAAAATGGAAGTACCGAAAAGTTTTTGGAAAAAATTTCAAATATTTATGAGGTCCGCTCATTGCTCCAAACATTGTTTTGTAGTACTCAACTGACTTTGAGCTAATCCAATTTCAACAACCTGTTATTTTGTAATTTTGAACAACGAACAATAACAAAACAATAATAAAAATTGATCCAAAAAGTTTTAGTGGAACTTTTACCTCTATCTCTTTTAAAGTAACTTGTGTATAGCACTTAAGCAGAAAATATCGGTGTCATTTCCATTTGTATCGGTTAAACGAGTGGTAACACGCACTTCTTACAGTTCTTAGACTGCATATGGAATTTGTGGAAATTTACTGAGGAAGGAATCAGAACTAATTTAATAAATAATAGGTTCGTTACAGCTGGCGTACCACACTGTTTCCATTCAATAGAATATTTGGCTCTATTTGGTATCTATTCTAATAGAATTTTGTTATCTTCAACACACGATTAAATGCCTGCATTCCATTGGATACAAGAGGTTTTGGACATGTTAAAAACCTTTGGTGGAACAGATCCACACGCCAGCCCGAATAAACTATAGACACTATAGACCGAAAGTCCATATCATCCACACTTACTCTTCAATTCCTTTCACTCCTTCGATCAGCAAATAGTGGATACAACGCTGCTAACCCTCCACAGGAAATAGCACGACCCGCGACGCGCCAACTTCCAAAACAAACTGACCACCGGTCGAAATACGACGTCCGTCGCGGCGCCGGACAATTCGCGTGACCGAATTTTCGTGAATAATTAATCGGAAAGCCGGGAAAATAATCGGGACCGTCCCTGTAAATCACACGGTTATCGAGAGTTGTAGGCAGCAGGTGGTGGCAACCACAAAAACAGAGGTGAGAAGTGGAGGAATGGATTTTTTATATAGAAAGCTTCTAGTTGAAATCCAACTTCGAGAATGATTCAAAAATTGGAGCTTCTGTTGGAATCGTTTTCTCTATAATTCTTATTGGATTTCGTTTATAATAGCTTTAATTAAATCAATTAGCAATTTCACCCATATTACTTGTCTAATAACTATTTGAATATGTGTAGGTACCTATTTCGCACCTATCTTAAATCAATGCTTATGTATACCTTATATTGTTGTAATGGTTAATTAAAACTGAACTGAAATCGTTTCCACAAATAGTTGTTACAGCAAATGTTGGGCCATTTCGAAAATCTCATTAGGTCTCAACCAAAAGCTCTAGATAGAGTATTAAAATTCAAACTTTCCTAATATGTTTTTAGTGGAACTTCAATCAATGATTACGCAAAGCTTCACTAACATCTGTGTTTTGTTAGAACTAGAAAGTTGGAACTCGAATTGTTACCCCTTAAGGCCCCTAAAAACTTTGACGGATATCAACTTAAGACTTTGTGTCACAACGAAATTCTAATATATAGTCCCGCAGATTTTCATCCAAATTATGGTTTTTGTAAATTTACTACAAGTTTGTAAACTTATGCATGCTTAATGATATTCAATTTTGTCGTCAGACTGACATTAGTAGGTCATACCACAAACACTGTACGAGTTAATAAACTAAAACTTCCTGGGTTACTTACTGAAACTCTAATCAATCATTGTGCCGAGTTCGATCAACATCGGAGTTTCACTACGATATTAGGTATACGTAACCGGTAATTGTGGATATTTAATGGACAACAGTAGTCATATGTCACATCTCTATATGTGGAATTATTAATATTTTAACGTTCTACTTATTTATTTGTAAAAGCAATTTTCAGTAGATATGATCACTTAACTTAAAAAAGGACTAGGTAAATTCCTTTGTTTCACGCAAAGTGTTCAATATTCCTTTTCATTTTAATTTTGGTTCAACCTATGTAATTATTAAAAAATCCAATCATAAAAAAATATTTCCAATAATAGTATTAACATAAATTAATTGGAAAAAAACCTCTTAAAAGCGTTCATTTGAATCGAGTAAAGCAACCATTCTTACTCGAACAAAGCGGTACCTGGAGAGTTCATTTCTCTTTTTTTCCCTAACTGTTAATTTATCGCTTTACCTGTTCAGTTTCACATATATAATCTCGCGAAGGTGAGCAAGAACGGTAAAAAGCGTGGGGGTTTCGCAGGTTTTTGTGCAGTTTTTCGCCCATTCGGTGATGAGTAACGTTTCTTCGAACATCTGGTGAGGTTCTTGAATAAAATCTAGAACGTTTTCGATCGGGAAAGGGATAAGGACAGGTGAGAAAGCCCATTGTTAGTTTACATGAAAGTGAAAACTAAAATCTGAAGTGATTACATAACTCCTCAGGCTCTTTTGTGTATGTCCATCAGCTCTTTACTTTCGGGTGTGCTAATTCGAGTGGGTTTTGAGGAAGTTTTCTTTGTTAAGCAACTTTTTAAAATTTAAAATAAGGGAAACAGAGGCACGTCAAGGATGACTTACAACTTGCTCTCGTGGTATATTATTTTCTCCTGGCGCTTTAAAAGTAATGTCCTTTTAAATCTATATCGAAGATCGATGAAAAAGCGCCGTGACTCATACAAAAGATTCAAAAACTTCTAAATATTCTATACTTAATTATTGCGCATGGTGTGAGTCATAACGGAGGTATAAATCTAGTATTGCCGAGTTACAGATGTGTTTTAGGAACTGAATCTTATTAACTGGTGAAAGCTCATCAAAATCTCCATCTGTAGAACTTTTTTCTCAAATCTCACAGATTTATTTTTTCTCGAAAATTAGTAAAACAAAAATGACTGCCCGCTTGAAGCTAAATTTACTTGAACGTTTTAATTTTTGAGCAGGTGTTCAAGTAATCTCATATTTCAAATTCGCTTATTAGGTACGTTTTTACTTCCTTAATGTTCAAATAAACTGATCTTCTTGTATTAGGAGTAGAAATTATCTTTATTGAATATTAACTTAAAGCCCTCTGTAATGAACACCTACATTCGGTTCAAATGAATTCAAGTTTTGAATAGAAATATTTTATTTGTATTTCAATTTTAGAGAAGTACCTACTTACATGAGACAATGAAAATCTAAGCAATCAGTGATTGTTCGGTTCGCTTCCATTCAATTGTTTAGATCCAATTCCATTAATGAATCGCTGAAATTCCCTAGCTGCTTATCTTACACAACTTTGTGTAATTTCACGGCTGTTACATTTTCAAATTAATTGTGCTCGTTATATATTAAAACTTACAGGGCATGAAAGGAAACATGATAACATCTCATAGTTATAACGAAAGTAGATGAAATTTGTATTATAATCGCACCTCAATTAATCCTGCATACATGAATATTTTCTAAGAAATACTTTCTTCTTTTAACTCATCTCTCATTTAGCTTACAGAAATGAGTCCGATTACATTACTTCTGCTCTTCGGTCTCCTCGTCGGTGTGTTTTCAGCGAAGGACATGTTGAGGAAGAGTATAGTCTTCGATAAGAACACCCCGGACGTTTTCTACTGTCCGATACACAAACCGACAGGTTTTGACAAACTTATTGTCAAGTAAGTAGAGGATTTAATTTCTATTCCAAAACACATCCACATTTATACATGTTACAGATAATTAGTACAGTGTAATTTAGCTAAATATTAAAAAATAAAATAAAATTGTATTGTAGTGTGTATTCACATACCAGAGCCAAATGAGGTAAACATCCATTGGTTACAGGTTGATGGTTCAAAGTCTAATATGATGGGTAGAATGGTACCTGTGGCTGCTAATTTCGTTAATATATTTTATATTCCTGTCAATAGTTCTAAACACAGTGATGTTGATATGAACACTTTTCCAGATTTCTAAATATGTTGAACATTTCCATGTATTAGCTCTCTTCAAATTTAAGGATGTGCATTTTTTACCAACTCATCATTTTGAAGCTTAATGAAATGAGTGTTATGTCTATTAAACTTGGTTAACTAGCAAGGATAGCTTCACAACAAGTTGTTTAATATCTTACACATATAAATTTACCAAAACAGTACAATGTAAGTTTGTTGCAAAATTTTGTTAAGTTATCACGTTTAGTGGATATCTCTTCTACAAACTATTTGAGAATAGTATTAATACAATTACAGTTGAAACTTGAGCCTCATAGATCAAGCAATTTTTTAATAGGGCGCGTCCGTTGAAGAAACTCTGTGAGTTCGAGGGGAATCCCCTGCCGGAGGACTACAAGAGCGACTGTTACCAGGACGTCGACGAGACTGACTACGCCTGTAAAGAGAAGTACAGGATAATGGTGAGTTGCCCTCCCCCGGACTTTCCGTTCCGTAACAACTTAACTGGATCCAGGACATTTTTTTTTTAATTACTTGCTGTTCGTTACAAGTTTTGACACGATTTTTAATTTTTTTTACAGAAACGGCTCAAAAAAGCTTCAGCGTACAACTAATCGGGACATAAGGACCGACATAATCGCTAATTTTAACTCAGCTTAGATCACTGCCTTTAATACTATAGTATAGTTTTCGGATGGGTCGGAATACACCGCACACACTTAACACACATGGTTTTTTTTTTGGTGATTGTGCTAGCATGGATGTTGATATATATACATAGATATATATGGATAGATTGGTGCCTGGCAAAGATCGTCTGAATAACACACCTAGTAGAATAATTGATACTAATTAGTTTAATATTGTATTTTACCCACCACTTGTTTTAAGTATTGTTCAGAATTAAATATAAAGAACCTCGTTTGATATATGGATCTATTAATATCCCTATTCGTATTTCTCTTCTCACTTTACTTTACTTGCGCATGATTTTTCTGTAAAAGCACTTTTAGACTAAAAAGAGCATTACAGAAAGGTCCCAACTGAAGTCCAGTAGTAGAGGAGCTCGAGCAATGGTAGGTAATACAACTAACGATAGGCGTAACACTCATATTTTTCCATTTTAATTTGTATTAAATCTGTTATCTAGATGCGTATGCATCCACCAGGCTCGGACGATGCCTATGATGGCTCGAGGATGGCGAGATTCATGGACGTCGACAAAGAATACTACGTCATGAAGCTCGATGAGAAAACGCAAGAGAAGAAGAAGAAGGTCAAAGTGAGGAAAGTCTTAAAAAATAGGCTCGGTTAAGTCACATATCAAAACAAAATTAATTTATTAACCGTTACCATGTTTTAATTTTTGTAAATACTAAGTCAATTTTTTTAACTCTTGTAAAGTAAAAGAATCGCTCATTACTGATTAAATTTTATTAAAATATGTGTTTTTATAATAGTGAACAATTAAAAACTTTAAGCTTATGTGCGCCTAAACAGAAATTATTTGAAGTTAATCGGCGTTATTCTGTCGGCTGCGAATTGTGATAATGTAAGAACCGTGTTGCCTTCTTTACTTGGTATCGTTTCATAATCAAATTTCATTTCACCTAAAACAATTAAAAGCAATGAATAACTCTTAACTGATAAACGAGTTAGTAATCTTATTGCCAAAATAAGAAGCTACATCAATTTACCCTTCGCCCAAGTAAAAAAGTAACCTGAACATCTAATAAAAGACAAAGTGAAATATATTTCCAGGCCTTTATTTAACAAAGTGAATATTTACATGCAATAACAAGCGCAATATTCCAATCCTGATACAAAACACTACTACTTCTCAATGTTTTTCAGTTATTTATTATCTGACCATTACATAAAATCTTAACTCTTACTTTTCAACTTGTCTGACTGGTCGTCAAACTCCTTGTCTGAAATGTTCAACATAAGGCTGTTGCCGCTCAAGTAGACTCTATTTTGTGAATTCGCAATCTGAAATAGAAAAAGCTGTGAAATTTAGAACATGAATTGTATTATTCGCCCTTACAGTTCTCGAGATATTTTGAGCCGCCCGAATTTTCCTCAGCTTCAAGTAACCCGGATTACGGCCGATCGCCTCACCTAAGTAAGCTTTATTAAGGAAAATAATAAGAAATAAAATAAGAATTAAAATGGTTTCTTTTCCCAAACGCTTTATGATGAAGCTCAAACTATAGCCACATACAAGGTGCAACTACGGAGTATAATGGAGATGTATAATTAAAAGTGTGCATTTAAAGCAAATGAAGTAAAGTGAAATGACAACAGCAAAGATGTAAAGGCAAGTATTAATGTATTCACTGTTGGTAATGTTAAATAGGAACATTGCTTATTTCAGCTAATGATTCTAGAAACATGGAAACTTAGTCGAGATAATAGCATATAAGAATGGATAAGATTGTCCACAAGTTTACATAAAAACAAGAACAAATGCTAAGTTTTTCTATGTTCCAAAGACTCTAGTCTTAGACTCTTGGTCTATCACAAGTTGCATATGTTAAAGGGAAATTTAATTACACAACAATAAAGATCCAAGTCATAGGTAACTTCAATATCCTGGCCAAGAATACTGAACAATTTTCACACCCATCCTACACAATTTGAACAAAACATTTTCTTTCAATACATTCAACTATTCTCTACCAGGAATCAGATTCTAGAAAACCTACACTTTCAAACATTTAAAAGGATATCATTTTAGCGGCTTCGGCTTCACCCTCAGCTTGCACAATCTTCTGCTGTCTTTCCTGCTTAGCCTTCTCGACCACGAAGGCGGCCCTCTGCGCCTCCTGCTGTGCGACCTGTTTGGCCTCGACGGCCGCCGTGTAATCCTTACCGAAAGACAGATCTGTTATGGAAACATCGTCGAGAATGATGTTGAAGTCTTGGGCCCTTTCTACCAATTCCCTTCTAACTAACAGAGAAACCTAAATTGGGTTTCAATTAGATGTTACGTGACTTCATGTCATTTAACTCACTTGTTGCCTTTGAGTGATGAGCTGGGCGGCGTTGAATTTGGCGACGACAGACTTGAGGACCTCGTTGCAAATGGAAGGTAGGACTTTCTCGTCGTAATCTAGGCCAAGTTGACGGTAAACGGTTGGAAGTTGGGCGGCGCTCGGTCTAGAGAGTACACGGAGAGAAATGTTCACCATTTGCAAGTCCTTGGAGCCGGTCGGCGATGAGATCTTCCTCGGTCTCGAGCTGGAAACAAACCATATGAAACACAAAGGCAATGAAGGATGAGTATAGGTAGTACCGAATGTCGTATATGATCGGGTATTGGAACCAGGGGACCCTGAAGTGCAATCCTTCAGTGTAAATTTCCTTCTGCACACCTCCTATCCTGTTGAACATTATCGCTCGATGCCCAGCCTCCACTGTTAACATGAGTAAATATCAGTTACACTTCCAGGACAAATTAAACAAATCAAATGGAAATTTTAACAAGGTTATGGCACATTACCAGTGTACATAGACTGGGAGACTCCGTAAGCGGCCACGCCTCCCACGGCGAGCAGCTTCAGTCCCAAGTTAAGCCCCGGTGGGCCGCCCCCCTTGCTGAATTTGCTCGCCATATCGGTGAACTTGTTTTGGGCCATCTTTCACGAATTTTTCAACGAATATCGCAATCACATGTAAAATGAAACACAAAATGGCAGCCGGTCGACAAAAGTGTCAAACTTCATTATGAGTTTTTCGTATCATGAACCGGCAAATGAACTATAACCTCTGAGTTACATATAAGTTTCCATAAGTCAGTAAGTAGTTTCATTATTATATAGTAAAGGCACTAGATATCACCAAATTATGCATACTTAGTACTGAATATAGAGTTAACACTAATTACATAAAGTACCGCAAACGATATCCATTTTGGGGAGGATAAAACTTCCTGTTTCAGTGTTCCTATCGTTCATTTGTATCGTGCTCGGGTTCGATGACAATGACAATCATGACTGTCGCCATTTGACGTTTTCTTTTTGTGTTTGTCGCACCTTTGAGGGTATTCGGTGCAATGTCCGATTCCAACGAAATTACTGAAAATAGGAGAAACGACTCCTCGGACGTTAACGTCGGCGGCGACTCCGTGGAGAACGCCGATGGGATAGCTCCGACCAAAAGGTAAGAGCCGGACGCTTTACGTCAGTGTTTGTAATAGGCCGTATTAGCGAGGATCCATCCCCAAAATCGATATACCGCCCGGTAAATACATGTTCGCTCGTACCGGAAAGTGTGGCATAAGGGTGTTCAAGGGTTGGTTTTCCCAGTGGTAAATTTCACAAGAGATCCATCTAATCTCCCCAGTACTGAGGTTAGGAGAGTGTGGAGGAGTTCCTCGCCGTATTTAAATGTTTTATGTACTCTATTATAATTTCCCTTTTACAGGTACTATGTTAAAATTACTATTAATGGAGAATACATGTGCTTTTAAGCCTTGCACACGTCTTAGAACCCCTTGTGTTTTACACTGGGAGCTAGGGAAGACCTGAGCTTCAAGCACAGGTTCCACGAGTAGTTCCTTCTGTTGTGGAAGGCTGTACCAAGGTGATTGTGCCATTGGAGTAGCCAAATTTAATACCCTTCTAAAATTTCCCCACTCTATTCAAATTCCAATAAGTAGTGGAAAATAATATTCTCTTTTCATTACTACATACACAAATTGTGTAGACTTTCACAATAAGTCTCTATATATTACTTCATGGCTATGACTCTCGATAACTACTCTCTCAATTATGTTTTCTTGATTCCCTCGATCTTCACTTGTAATACAAGTGAATTAAATTGTTTCTAATTGCCTATTGCATGCAAATGCCCACCTACTCTCTGAATTATTTATAGATTAAAAGTGCATTACACTTTATACAATTTATGTTGCTTACATAATTTACACATTTTGTGTTCAAGGTAAATTGTGATGATAAATCAACAATTCAGTCCAATAAAATTTTATAGTGATCTATAGCCAGCCATTGCTGTAATTATGGTTTTTAGTTCAAAAAAGCGCAATAAACACAAAAAGAAACAAGAGAACCAGGGCGACAATGCGGAAGCTGCTCAAGATGACTCGAACATGCTCTCCAACATGAGCGTTCCGATCAATACTATATCAATAAAGGAGTTGAAGGCGGCAATGGAGGTGTTCTCGCTCTCACAGAAGCCCGCCAAGACTTCGGAGGAGGCCTTGAAGAAGACGTACCAGTTCTGGAACACTCAACCTGTGCCTCGAATGGGTGTGTATCATATGACCTTTTCCCATTACGCTACCCTATACCCTCTCCGTATTACTGTTCTTTATAGAAAATGTTTTCAAGGTAAATTAGTAATCAATTACTTAACATTTATAGAAAAAAGTAATATTATAATATAACTATTTAGTCATTTAATGAGGCAATGTTTTCTATTAAATAAGGTGTTTTAAGTTTTATCCATTAATTTAGTCATTTGGTATGAAATGATTTATTGTTATAGCTCTTATTATTTTAGACGAGAAAATAACAGTAAATGAAGCAATTGAACCTGACAGAGAGGTTTCTGAAGTAAGGGCGGAAAGCTACAGTCTACCCGACGGTTTCATGTGGGATACCTTGAACATAGATGATCCCTTAGTCCTTAAAGAGCTTTATACGCTTCTCAACGAGAATTATGTCGAAGACGACGACTGCATGTTTAGATTTGATTATCAACCGGAGTTTTTAAAATGGTAATTTGTTATAGTTAATTAACAATATAAGTTTAAATCATAGCATTCATGATTCAACTAAAGCGTTTCTAACTATTTTAAAGGGCTCTTCAGCCGCCTGGTTGGAAAAAAGATTGGCACTGTGGGGTGAGAGTGGTCAAAAGTGGACGATTAGTTGGTTTCATATCCGCCATACCTGCAACGCTCAATATCTACAAAAAGTAAGTAGAAAGTGATAGCCCTTTTTAATTTCATATTTTTGTTAATCTCCAAAAATTTGCATGATTAATATGTTCCAGTTCCTTATTACGGAGCTTGGTTAGTTACAGGCTTCACAGTGATACTTTTGCAATTCCTATTCCATAAACTATTTGTCATATACATACAGTTGTTCACACATTAGTTTCACTTCAGCTTCACATGCACACCTTATTTTATCAATTAACCTGACTTATCCAGGACACAGAAGATGGTGGAGATAAACTTCCTGTGCGTTCACAAGAAGCTGCGGTCGAAGCGTGTCGCGCCCGTGCTGATCAGGGAGATAACGCGTCGTGTGCATCTGAACGGTCTGTTCCAGGCCGTCTATACAGCAGGTATCGTCTTGCCGAAGCCGGTTAGCACGTGTACATACTGGCATAGGTCGCTGAACCCAAAGAAGCTGATCGAGGTGAAGTTCTCGCACCTGTCGAGGAACATGACGATGCAGAGGACCCTGAAGCTGTACAAGCTGCCGGACAAGCCGAGGTTGCAAGGGTTCAGGAAGATGACGGCGGCGGACGTCCCGTTTGCTCTCAGTTTGTTGGTAGAGGTAAGCTTGGGATTGTAATGCATAATGCTATTTATTTACTTATCATATAGCTTAGTTAAAGAAAAACAAAGCTTCTGCTTCTTCTATTTCAGTCGACCATACTTTCAATACTCTTTTTTACCCAGAACTCCAAATACCGTCTTCTACTTGTGTTGAAATTTGCAATTCTTCATTTATATCTTTAGTTTCTATATGTTTAATATTTTCTTTAATCTACTCTGGTAGAGATCATAATTATTAGCCTTTGGAAATGTAAAATTATATCTAAAATTTCATTCTTCCACACTTTCTTATGTTTGTAAGGTTAGGCGACAAATTGACCCTACATTGAATCTGTCTGTTTATTTCAGTACCTCGCCCGTTTCGACTTGGCCCCCGTCTTCTCCGAGGAAGACTTTATCCACTGGTTCATGCCCCGTGAGAACATCATCGATAGCTTCGTGGTCGAGAACACGAATGGAGAAATAACGGACTTTGTTAGCTATTACACATTACCCTCAACTGTGATGCATCATCCAGTACACAAGTCCCTGAAGGCGGCGTACTCGTTCTACAACGTCTCGAAGGGCACCTCGTGGGCGGTCCTAATGAACGACGCACTGATATCGGCCAAGCAGCTCGGCTTCGACGTGTTCAACGCGCTCGACCTGATGGAGAACTCAGAGTTCTTGTCTCAGCTGAAGTTCGGCATAGGTGATGGGAAGCTGCAATATTACCTCTACAACTGGAAATGTCCGAGCATGGCGCCTCAGAACATCGGACTGGTGTTGCAATAGTATCGAGTTTTGTATGTATAAGGGGAAGGTGAGTCATGATATGGCTCAGAAAACGACCCGTTAGGTCGAAACACCAAAATGCTACCTTTTTTGTTTGGTCCCCGGTGCCAGTTTTTACTAAGTTAACTACCCATTTTCAAAGTTTCGGACACACAAGCTACAGATAAGGAAATTTTGAAAGACTTGCATTTGACTGATATTTTATATTTATCGTTATTCAGAGTACAAAAGAAGGTACTAATTTAAATTAGCTTAGTGACTGAATTAACATGCTATAAAGGAGTAATGATTCAAATCACCATTTTGTTTCTTCTAATTACTCTTCATCCATCTGAAGAAGATTGAAAGTGAATGAACGAGGGCACATCTAGTTTATGAACTAAAGGGGATAACTAGTATTGAGGAAGGGTGGATAGTGAAGTACCATTTCCTACAAAATGAAGTGGAGAAAAAGGTATGATTGAGGTATTCTAGAAGGGTTTGGAACTATTTCCTATATTACAGACTAAAAGCTCCACAACGCTACTAAAAGCTTTTAGAATTCAAAACCATCTGTTTTCTCCTCCTTTAAAAAGATGCATTTAACCCCCCTCCTCCTGTGAACTCAGTTAGATGGCAAAGATTGAATAAATGTCGAAAAACCTTAAATCTAAATATCATCCTTTAAATGAATCTTTCAAAGTTTTCGTCAGTCAAAAAACTGGGAAATAGTGATATAACTCCTACAGTTTTTTGGTGTAAGCAGTCTTTATTATTGGTTCTGATCAACACATGTATATTTCTATGATTTAAGTACACAATTATTTATCTTCAAGAGAAGTTAAATGTTACCCAATATAGTTTTATATAAAATTTTTGTTGAATAAATTGTTTAAAACTTGGTATAACTGTTTGGGATAAACATAAAACCAAAAAGAAAATAATCATGTTTCGCTGCGAGATTAAATAGAAGAAAGTACATTTTTGTTTTCACTTGAATATGGTATTGACGGAAACCTATTCATTTTTAATACCCGTTGTAGCAGTTACTGGATATTAAAAAACATACTGTGCTAAGGCTAGATCGATCGGTAGATTTAAGAACTTACTATGATATTTGTAATGATAGTCTCACGCGCCCATATAAATAACACTTATGTCAATTAGTTCACATATTTCTTGCGTAAGAGTAGGTAGGTTGGACCTACTTTTAGCAACACGGTAAAAAATTGAATGTACCAATTAAACATTAAGTAATTCTCATGGTTTATTGGAAAATCGTTATAATATGAATCCTCCAATAACAATACAAACCAAATACAAATGGTGCACTTTCAGATAACAAGATGATCTAATAATCTTTGTCTCTTCTGTCTCGATCGCGACGCTGCCTGTCCCAGTTCTGTGCGTTTCCACCCCTGTAATTTTGCCTGTCTCCTCTGAAATTGCCCTAGAACGCAAAAAAATTTAAAAACCATTCCAAAGTCAAAAAGTGTGATCAAACTTCCAAGCTAGTTAGATAGTTAGACCAACTCCATGTCTGAATTTAACTGACCTGGTTTGCTCCTCGCAAGAAGAAATTGCCTTGTTTCGTTTCTAGGATCCTCTCGTTAGAATCGACGAAATTGTTGATCTTATCGGCCAGTTGTAAGGCCAAAGACTGCAGCCTGGAAGGCTCACTCCTGTGCATCACTACCGTCTGAGTCGGATCATCTAATGACGCCTGGAGACAAGATTATTTATTGAGAGATATTTATTAGGGTATGAAAGACTAGATTCAAAGACTTCCCTGACAATGAAGCCTACACTTAAAATGTTATTCACCAATGACATGTACAAGATAAGGTTCCTAGAATTTGAACCTTGCAATCGCTTACCCTCGTTTAAATTAAGCCCTACCCCTTAATTTAGTGTTCAGAAACACCACTCACATTTGAATCCTCTTAAAATGAAACAATTATTTTTCAAATGTTTATGGGACGATTTTAGACTTCTAAACATATTCTTGGTTATTTTTATCAAAGCTAATAGTTATTTAATTACTAATAAGCTAGTGATTGCAAGCACTCTAAGTTTACAGAACTTGTATTATTCCGACTGTTACATAGAGGGAAAAGAAAATAAGGGGCCTACAAACAAGTGAGTTTAAGATACCCCTTACTTTCAATTTGATCTCAAATTGGGTGTAGCTTGAAATGAGGGTCAGTAGAATTATGAAATTCATCTAAAGAAAACTATTTACTTAATGACAGTTACTGGTGGTACAGCAAAGTTTAGAACATTCGAAAGTCCATAGGGGGCAATTCCCTCTTAATTCTTGTAAGTCTTCAGACTAAAATAACGCTTACCATCAGTTCCTCGTTAATAATCATCTTGGAAATAATGGAATGGACAACCGGCTTGCCGAGCTCAAACATCTCGGCCAGCGTCTGCATCGATATGGAATCGTACACGTGAGAATAAGTGAACAGGTAAGTCCTCAGCGATTCCTCCTTGATCAGCTTCGTGAGCATCGCCCTCACCTGATCGGCCTGATAGAACAGATCCCAGACCTTCGCGTTCATCTTGTCGTTGATGATGAAGTTGTTGCATGCCGCCCAATTACCGTTGCGCATCGCCTTCGCGGCGGCGACGACGTGCTCGCGCATACTCTCCGGAGGCCCGACGAGGCTCTGCCTCTCGGAGCTGCGCAGTTGCTGGTAGAAGGTCTTCGAGATCATGCGACGTCTCGCGTCGAACTCGTGGGCCGCCATGTAAGGGATCTCGATGAGCATCGCCGACACGAGGTAGACGCACTCGAGCAGCTCGAGGTTGATGTGCATGTGGAACGGCATCTGACGTTGCTTCTCGATCTTCTCCTGCTCCTTGCTGCGCTCGTGCTGACGCTGCGGCAGCAAACCTACGACAGATAATAAATTATAGCACAGTATAAGGATTGTAAGTATACAAGTATAGCACAATGGAACAACCAATCAAGCTCCCATTTATTCGCAAGTAGCAATAGAAGAAATATTTTGTTCTGACAAAACTGTCACTGCTCTCGTGGGTACTACAACAAAATTTTGTGAGCCTTCAAAAATTACAAGGACAGCCTTGCCATTGATTTATTACAATGCAACGAAAGCTTGATTTACCCAATACATTTTTGAAGAATAATTCCACCAATATTGCGTTTCAAAAAGACAATAATAGCCATATAGCGACCTAATGGCCAGATATGCTTTACAATTTACCACACATCTTGAACCCACTGTTTTACATTATCTGTGCTCTGCTTAGAGCAAATTTTAATTAGCATGCATACTTAAGGGTCAGCTGTCATAAACCCTGCTTTTTTCCCCCAAAAGTCACTTTTTACAACTAACTCTTAAACTGTTACCATTGCTTTCATACCTTGGGCCAATAACTCTTTCGGTTTCCCAGTCATCATTAGGTCAACTAGGCAGTTGTGGGCGTCCTTGATATTGGCGTGACGGAAGGCGCAGAGCCCAAGATGGGCCATCATGCGATTATACAATATTTGAGTGCTCGGATCGGAATGTTGGATAGTCTCCTGCAGATGCGACATCAGCACCAGATCTCTAGCCTGGAACCAATTGTCGTGGAGGGCGTGATGATAGATGTGCGACAAGATCGCCCTCGTTCTCAACCTGTCCGTGTTGTCCTTGGCATAGATGTACTTGCACAGTTTCTCCATTTCCTGCACAGAGGTGATGGTGTCTTTTGGTATGGCGGGGTCGCCGTTCTTCTGTTGTAACACCCTAGGATCAAACTTATAATACAAATGCTCGATCTTGCGAAGGTAAATGCGGCACAGCTCCGTCGGGACGTTCGTTCTCTCCAGATACTTCATGGTCTTGTCGATGATTGCCGAGACTTTCGCCTCGTCCTTCAGACGTTCAACATACTCATTGCTGTGAGGATCGCACTCCTTCAGGAGTTTGATGAACTCGTCGTCGAGTCTCTCGACGGAGGTCAATATGCAGCCTCTCACCTTGAACGGCGGTTCTTCCAACTTCTCCGTTTCCTCAGTGATGGTGTCGGAGACGGTCAGATTCGGAGTGTTCAGGAGTATGATTAACATCTCATTCATTCTCTCGAGTAATTTGACCCAGTGCTCGGGCTTCATGGCGTCAGAAACCTTCGGATTGTAATCAAAGATTGCTGATATGATAGCCAACTTGATTTTAACGAAGATCGCTGAGCCCAGCTGGTGCTGATCGGAGACGTTCTGGAGCTCGTGTAGAAGCTCGATTTGTTCGCGGCGGTCTGTTCGTTTTTTACCCCTGGCCGCCATTATTTCACTTAATTTTTTGACAACGAGGTTCAAGTCAATCTCAGCGTCTTTACCAAACATCTTTGGCTTTTCCTAAATGAAAAAAAACCCAATGTCAGTATACCTAAATTGAAGATAACAAGGATATTAAGACGGGAGAAACAAGGCTAAGTTTTTGAAAAATACATGTAACTTTTGCCAATTAAGTGTATCTAATAACTATTTTCATTGCAGTTTTCGAAGAGCCATATTACATATTTACTAGAAGGAATCACTTACGCTGGGAATGGCGACGCCTCTCTGTACGGTCTCCCACTCTCCTTCGCCGTCCTCCTCATCTTCCTTCTTGAACTTCCTTCTCTCCCTCTCCTTCCTCTCTTTCCTTCTCTCTTCCTTCCTGCGCTCCTTCTCCTCGTCTTCCTCCTGTGTCGGGCCTGTCTTCTTCAAGAACTTCTCTCTCATGCTCATGTACTTATTCTCGTCTTCGTCCGATGAGTCTGAGCTAGAGTCGGAATCGGACGGCCAATCGTCAGAGTCTGAAGACTCATTTTTGTCCTCGGCGGGCTGGAGCTTCGCTTGGGTTTTCAGGAATTGGTTCTTTGGCGGGGCCTCGGTATCAGAGTCGGCTTCGGGCTCTTCTGAAAATTTAGGATAAACATTATTCATATGATTAACCAAAGAGGTACAAATCTAACAATACTTCTATATATTTCTTCACTTGCCTAACATTAATTAATGAAAAGTTTAGCGAATGGAAAGAAAATTACACACTAAATACAATGGATATGATGTAAAACTAGAGGAGAAATTACTTAAAATCAAAGTTTAGTATGAAAAGGATGAATTTTAAAATATGTTAAAAAGCTTTGTAATTATGTACTCTCAGACTAATAGTCATACCATGTGCATTAACAACTTACTAAACCCTTATGCAGATAATATAGAGGTTTTATGTTGTACGAATACCAGAACGGAACTACCAAAATGTGTGCCACTGGCTCTTTTCCAAAATACACTTAAAACAGTACATGTATTACCATTGCATTGGGTAACATGCTTGGGGTATTGCATGCAAAATGCTTGTAATTGCCCCTTATACAATCTCGAAACTGATAAAAAACATTACCGAGTTGCCTATAGGTGCATTCTAAGATATAAATCATTGGTTCAGCAGATTCTTTTATATGACTTACTGTTATCCTCTTCATCTTCGCTATCAGGCTTCTCCGGATCCTGCCTGAACTTGGCGATGTCTTCCTCGAAATCTTTCAGGTATTTTCTCAGTTTCTGACGCATTGACGTCAATGATTTGCTAAGGTGACAACGAATTAGTAAACGTATACCTCGGAGAAATAAACTTCAATACCTGTTATTTTTGCTCATGTTTTTTCGTCCCTCCCTGTCCTCCCACATCTCGTTGATGAAGTCTTCCATCTCGGCAAGGCACCTGACGAAGAACCTTGGCGTCTGGCCATTTTCTTCTTTGACGATGACGGGGGTTGCTTTGAGGTAGGCCTTCTGTAAATCCTCAAAACCTAGAAGAGATTAGGAATGACTATAGAATGGGGGTAAGAAACGAAATTATGGAAAGAGTTTGTTGCAGAATTTCTTAGAAAATATGAGACTTTTAGGTTGTACTATGTTTCGCCATTAATTTAAAGAGCTGGACAATTGTACTTTTACAAGGACAATTATTCTCATTTGCAGTTGCAGTCATATTCTTCTTCTGTATGTGCAATATGCAAGCACCAAAATCTTAAGTCGATTCTGAGAAAGAACATTTGAGAAGCAAAGACTACATGGTAAGGGATAAATTTTCAAACATATATGATTGGTTTCGTTTCATCCAGATGTTTAGATATTGCTTCTAGTACTATCTCTGGATACAATGGGCAGATGGCAGTTTTTTTGACCTGTATATGGTATACGGAGCTTTTCTATTGAAACACCTGTCACGAAATCAATAAGAGCAAAAGAGAAACTAATAGTAGTTCGTTAGTATGACAGAGAAGGGAGTTTTGCAACGTTGCCGGCCGCAGTCCAAGTCCAGGCATCTAACGCGTATCGCTTTACGCTTTCGGTCTCGGGTCGTCTCCTGCGGAGCTGATGACTGTGATGTTTCGCGAGCTACCAACATCGCAAAAGTTCTTTCTCTGTTTAGCCAACGAGAAATATATGGCCTTTCTTTCGCTCTTATGTTTATACCATCTTGCGACTCTGTAGAAACGGTCTGTATACATAGGAGTATAGGATCAATGAGTTTCTCTAGTTAAGTTTTTTTTTTGGCGAATGAGCATATTCTGAATCAATACAAAAGTAGCTTCTTATCTTCACATTCTGTGAATATTATAAATATATTTAGTGCCTGAAACAACTTAAATTATATTTACTCCCACCATAAACACCTATTAAGAGTAGAGGAACTAATAAAGAGTCTAATAATACTTTAGAATCACATAAGTTGTTTGACACAAAAGTATACAAACAGGCTAAATAAATATACTTAGAATAAAGTGGAATAAGTTACCCTTCTGTACATAAACTCATAAAATGATTGAAACATGACACATAGGTTTATTACCTGAGATACACTGGATAACGCAAAGAAAAATAAATATTGTGAAACAACTTAAAACCTGTAATTTTCAAGAAAAAAAATTCATTTGGTGATATCCTTAATCCACACTTAAACTATATATAGCAACAGTAGCAGGTTGCACAAGTGCTTAAAGCTGGCCACAGTAATTACGAAGAAAAACGCGGTCTTGCTAACAAATTTAATATAGATCTGCTCATTACATAGCTCCACCTGAAGATGATTATCACGTAGTCGTAACTGGTCATGATTATATTAAACTTACTGGCAAGACTTTGGGTTTTTCTTCTTAATACAAATAGCCCTTGCAACGCTTGTACTCCCCAAACACGTCCTCTTACTTACTGTTCAGCATGCTGGACATATCCTTGATCTTCTTAAAATTCCTTATCTGTTTGATGATGTTTGTCAGCTCTTCATAACGTTTCTCTTTCGCCGAACGAACGACGCGCTTCACTTCCTCCTCATCGTCACTGAACTGTCTCGAAAAGAAAATTAATCAGTCTGAATGCATAGTAAAGCATTGGGACTCCTCACCGTATAGACGGGGGCTTGGGGGCGTTGGATCGGCTCCTCCTCGGACGAGCTCTCCGAATCGGAATCGGATCCGGCGAAGAATCTACTCATGTTTACGCCTCTGAAACAATTAGTGTATGTTGCATTGAGGTGGTAACTCCCAAAACTGCAGGGCAGTGCAATATGTTATAACATGAAAAGGATGTAAGAGGGGAGGGTTTTGTAGTTTTGGAAGGTATGAAGGTTAGAATGTAAGACGTACTCACTTTTAGGTAAAGGTTCACTAAATTATTTCTTCCTATTCTCAAAAACGGCGTCGCTCACACGTTCTTTAACGTAAATGAGGAATCGAAGTGTTGAGGTTATATGCTGTCAAAAACGTCAATTACAAAACACCAAGTAAATTGAAACTTCTTGCAATCAATCGCATTAAATATTTAAACGTAAAGATAGATTACTGTTTTCATTTCATAAATGATATATTGCGTGTTCTTAACGCCATCATAACTTTTAGTTATCACTCAATCAATTTTATTTTTTAACACAGAACACAAACCAACTTCATGTTTGACACGCTTCGCCATCCCTTCCCTTTCCCGTTCTACGTGTAGTCTTTATTATAGTTTATATAAATATGAATAGGTTTGATGTAACGATTAACAATGTATCTACGTATCGCCAGAATGCCAAATCGATACTCCTCGTCGACCGTCCGTCTTCCCCCTTCTTTTTCCGCTCCCCTTCCTCTCTTGCGTACACACTGATGTGTTCCACCTTCCACCGCGTCACCAGCGTCGTCTCATGCATGTTCGACTTTCGACTGCATACGTGATTGGCTGAAAGCCGTAATGAAACCAAATTCAAACTTGTAAACATTTAATAAGTCTTCTTCATAGATTTTCAGGAAAAACCAGATCGGGTTTCACGTCCGCATCGTCCTGTAAAGTCCGAACAACAAACTGAAGTGACAGAAGTGCAACAGTTGACTAGAGAAATCCGTGCTGGGATAGACGTTCCAACAATACTCTATTAGGCCGAGCAGCATGAAAGAAAACGGTTTGCTGTAACCCGTGCAGAAGATCAGGTAGACCAAACTGTGGAAGTACCAACTGTAGAACTGGTAGTGGAGCGACCTGGCGCACGTGATCCCAATCAGATTGCAGACGAAGAATGGTAACACAAACAGTTGAGTGATTTTGGACATCTTGTCTTCCAGTTTGGATCTTTCGTCTGGCGTGTCAGCTTCCTGCGCCTTCTTAGCGCCGCCTGCCTGTAGCTGCTTCTCGAATGAGTCCAGGAACTGCTTCTGTTTCTTGCTCATCTTCTCGTTTTTCTTCTTCTCAGTTCTCATTTGAATCTTCAGCTGCTTCGTCACCACGTTCAACTTGGCATAGCTACTTAGGTACTTCTTGAAATGTGGCAGGAACAGCAATAACAGCAGTATGTGTATACCAAGCAAGGAGATGTGAAGTATGCGATTCTCAAACACTTCCCTAGGTAGAAACCTGTAGTTTACTGTCCACTTGTGTTCAAACACTCTCCCCAGATCGAAGCTACCTTTTAAATAAGCATAGGGATTGCCATAGAGAAATGGTAGCCCCAAGAATAACTGTGTTACCCCACAAATCGTTAAGTTAATAAACGTCTCTACGTAACTGAGATTTGTCAGATAAGCTACTAAAAGGCAAGGAGCGTATAATAAGATGTTCATTTTAACCGAAACTGCCAGCGAGAAAAACAGGCTGCCTAAACGCCATTTGTTCGAAATGAAAAGGTTTAAACTGATATAGAATAGTAGGACGGCGATGGGGTCATTAAATAAACGCAGGACGTATATCGAGTGGATCCTGTATGACGTCAAGGTTGATAAGACTAAAGCGTATGGTGGCAGCTTTAAGGTTTTCCGAAATATCCTATGGACTAAGTACGTTTGTAACAGGTACAACACGAAGAATATGTATTGGGCTAAATACAAGTTGGTTCCTTTGGATGTTACAAAATAAAGGAGCGTATAGATATAAAGGAAACCCGCTGGGTACACAAGTGGCCCAGTATCACCTAAAATATGGATTCAATTAAAAATAAATATAAACAGGAGACAAACTTACCTTTTAACTCACTGTAGTCCAACGATCCATTCAGAAAACCTTCGACCTGTTGCGTGTAAGCCCTCCAATCGATTTCCGTATATTTTACCTTTTCTATAATGAATACGTTCAAAAACACTTCTATTATCAGAAGTAAATAACACACTGGAGCAACATAATGTGGATCCAATATTAATTTCTTAATGAAGTCTAGATTTAGGTATTTCTTCAAGAACATGTCTGAGTTCTTCGGTTTCAGCGGAGCTGGTCTATTTTTAATCGGTGCCATCCTCGTTTTAGTACTTTAAATTTAGAATAAAAACTTTTAAAAACTCAAAAGTGAGGTTAGGAATTAACACAGAACATGATATTTGATTTTATTTTTGATGGTATTTTTTTCTAAAATGCTAAGCTTCCATTGGATAAGTTATCTGTGATGGTGCTGTGATGTACGTTGATTGGTCATTGCTACCTATTATTTGATACCTGTGTTTTGTCATTTGTATTTTTACAATTTGTGAATTTTACTATATTTTAGTGTAACGATCCTGTATTTTTATTTACGATTTTTATATTTCTTGTGATTGTAAGTATATGTAGATAATATATCCGTTACTCGTTCGTCGATATTGACATTTTTGGAGGTATTGTATCAATTCATAAACCTAATCTGTATACTGTAAGTTTAAGCATTATATGACCATGCAAAGGCATGTTCAGCGGATTACACGAGAACTGGGGATACTGACCTCCTCTCCTCCCGAGGGCATCTGCGTCTTCTATAAGAAGGACCAGATCAACATGCTTGAGGTGAAGATCACCGGCCCGAAGGACAGCCCGTACGAAAACGGCATCTTCACCCTAGAGGTATTCCTGCCCGAGCACTACCCATTCACGCCCCCCAACATGAAGTTCATGACGCCTATCTACCATCCTAATATCGACGAGAATGGCCGCATATGCCTTGATCTAATAAAGATGCCCCCGACTGGCACTTGGAAGCCCAACATCAGCCTGGAAAGTCTTCTGGTCGCAATCAGGATGCTGCTCCAGAACCCCAACATGGAGGATCCTCTGAGGTTGGAGCTGGCTGAAGAGTACAAGAGTAACAAGGAGGAGTTTATGAGGAAAGCACGTCTCTACACCGAGAAGCATGCAAAATAATAGTGTTCAGTTTTTTTATAGACATTCTCTTACATGATTATTGAATGTTATTTTTTTTAAATTTTAATACTTTGGTGCCTTATATTGAAACTCCTAGTTAACATGCCTTCACGAAAAAAAGTAGTAAGGTGTTGTAAGGGGAAAATAATGACTGGTACAAAAAGTAATACACTAGGGGCCGGTACTTTGGGTCCTGATTAAACATCTGATTAAGTTAATTCCCAATTAAAACAGCCAACCAACTAAAGTACGACTACTTTCTTCTGTTATTTATAACTGCGATTCAGTTGACTGGCTGTTTTAATCGGGGATTAACTTAATCAGATGTTTAATCAGGACCCAAAGTTCCGGCCCTAGGAATAGGAAACAATTGTTAAAATATCTCATCTGTCTAATACTCTCTATTACTGATAAAAGTATATTGCATTGCACTGTACCATACTAAAACATATGAGGTGTAATATTGTACATTCCTTGTGCATTTTGGTGTTTTATCAATGTTTTTACACATCACACTCTGCTTTACATTGCCAAAGTGATCAGTTAGAATTAAGTCTGATTTATATGAGGGGGAAATATCTAATATTAATTGAACCATTTTCAATGGAAAGTTTTTATTTTCATTAAAGTGCCTCTTCTATAAGGTTTAATAAGATTTGCAACAAGTTTTACGTTTTATTGGTAAATCAAACATTTTCCTTGCAGCTTATCCACCCTAAAGATATCCTTGAATGAAGATGTTGCAATATCTGATCACTTTTATATAGTACAATGGCTACCACAGGTACTATGCCTCAAGGACAATTGAAGACCTCATGTTAATGGATTTAGAGCTGATAAATAACAAAAACTATAGGAGCTACTAAATTGATTACACATTATCAAAATGAATATCTAAATCTCAAGGTACAACATACTGTAAAATGGTTGTTTTTAGATCAAGGCACTTACAGTAATGGAAAGCCATTCATAAATGCTAGTGGGAAGGTTGACAAACTACCCAATAGTAAAACACTTGCACCAGATATGCACCATCTTACAAGTTGTTCTGTTTTAATATATGAAACTTAGTGAGATGAAATAGGGACACAACCAACTAAAAAAGCCAGCAAATCCACAACTGCTATAAATTTGGATAAGATTTTTTTTAAAGCTAATATTGTCAAATAAAATCTTCAAGATCCCACCGCTACCACTAAGTGAACCTGATGGCTGGGCAACTTAATAAGAGCACAGTTCTGTTGTTTATTCACGTTTAACTAACTGCAGATATCACGTTCGCCACAATTAGAAAGAAGGTGACGTATTGAGGAAGAAACGAACACATGAAAATTAATTTAACACAGCCTAGGTCACGACAAAAAAAATAAACAAAACCCATTTTTCTACTCCGAAGCCCTCCTGTTTGTCTCGCCGCTCTCTGCGTTTTCATGGCTAATATTCAAACTCCTCCTGTTGTCGGTCTGTCTCTTCTCTCCGTTCTCGTCCTCTTCGCACTCCTCGGCGAAACTGCTCCTGGTCGCCTCAGCGAAAGCATCTGGGTATTGTGTTGATAACTTTGTCTTAATCGTCCGTATCTTCTTGTAAATGTAATCTAGGTCCTTCTTGGTCTCCAAGAGCAGCTGGATGTGCCTTTTAAACTCCGGCATGACGGTCTTCAGCCGCGACGCGCTCAATGCGTTGCAGTTTGTCAGCATCTCGTTGGTCTTCTCGAACCTTTGCAACCTGGTTAGGAGGATAAAGTGATTTATTATTTACTGATAGGCATAGTCCAATAGAGAAGTACACAAAATTGATAGCGCAAAGCAATGAAGAATGCAACAGACGTAAATAAATAAAATAAAAACAATAACAAGGTACCATAATCCATATATAAAAAAATGAGAAAATTGATCAATACTCGCAATGGCCGTCAAGGAAAGATGTTTTATTGCTTCATCAATTGGATCGATATAGAGGATAATATTAGTCCTGAAAGCTCTGGTCTTGATTTATCTTGAAACCGACACTGAAATTAAGTCTTGAAGCGTTTCGAAGATGTGGTAATGTAGATTTTCTGGACTGAAAGTGAAACCAATGAAAGAACGCTTGAGAACGTCTTGAACAGGTTTATAGAAGCTAAATATGCATCTATATGAGCCAATAGCTTGGAGCCTTGAAACCAATAGATTTCCAGAATTGTAGTAAAACTTCATAAACCAAAGTGGTAATACATAGAGGAACTATAAATGTATTTCTGGAGTGGAATCTTTGAAAACCTAGTCATGTAAATATAACTATATAAACACTTGTGTACACTCTGCTATCATCATTTGAGCGCATCAGACATAAACTGGGATAAACTAAAACATGCATCTGGAAGCCAAATGGAATCATATCGTACACTCACACAACAAAGGCAATGAGGAAAAGAATCTTTGATACCGTAATTAAAAGAAGGACCTAGTGCTGAAAATTGGATCATAAGTAAGTATACAACAAATGGCATATTAGCATCAATGCAGTGGTTAACTAAACGAAAGAAAAATTAATTAGATTAGAGCCAGACACTTACAATATCATGTCAAAAAGAAAATGCCAGGCAATTGGATTTTAAAAGAAACGGAGTCAAGTTGGAAAGAAGGAAACTGGGCAGACCTCCAATATCTTAGAGATAAAGGAGACAACAGCGATCAATGGCGAGATTGGACATACAGCGACAATTGTAAACAGCCCAAGTAGATATGTGTAAGAATTATTTGTGGGGTAACTTTACATTTGCTTCTGGGCTCCGATCATGGCCTCGACATCTTGCTGGTCAACTATGCCGGCCAGGCCCTGGATGAACACCTCTGGGGCAGTGTAGTTCTGGAAGCACTCGATGCTGAAATCGCTCTCCGGAGTTCCTTTACTGTCATCCATTTCGTTGAGTCCCTCTCAGGTAATCATAGCCTAAAGCGGTATACCCCTAAAGCAATTGGATGGGAATTATGGAGATATCATTGTTTTGCTTTCAATCTTTTCATTGTTTGGAAAATTAGGATGATTGGTGCATAAAACGTACAATATCGCGAATACAAAAATAGTTAGGTTAGGTCACGAGATCCATGGAACAAGAGAACAAAACGAAAAACGTTAAATCATGAATCATGGTGGGGTGCGTTTCACTCTGCATGTGGTAATTATTTTTTTATTGGCGTTGGGTATTTACGTTTACATCGCGGGTTAGTGTTTTCAGTACCCCATAGTGGTATTAAATTTTCTTTCAAAAATAGCAGTGATTTGTGGTTGTTTAGTCGAAAGTCGAACCCTATTGACCAACCAGTTCTGGTTGTTAGGCATCACAGAAGGCACACCACCCACCTGTCTGTCGGTTTGATTATTTAATTGTCATTATCCAAACGTTCGTGTACTTATGGTGAGTGGTTACGAGTGATTCGGGACGTACACGTGTGGTTTCTTCTCGATTTAAATTTAAATTGAATTACAATTTCGTATTCCCGCGTCCCGCCATCTTCGATAAGGTAGCGGAAGCAAGTCTAACCTAAGCATCTGCATCGCATCCATCGTTCGGCCGGCGTCTGCCCCACCTATTTGCATTACGCGACGTAAGCGTCCGCGTCGAAACCGTTAAACGCCGCTCCCCGTATCATCACCGAAAATAGAGTTCGCGCTTACCTCGACTCGACACGAAAAGAGAGCGATATCACCTCGACCGCCTTCCTCCGAGAAAACAGTGTTCAGAGCGCGTCGGTTCGGTCTAGTCTAGTGCTAATCCACAGTAGTTGAATAACCGAGGCACGATGGCATCCAGAAGCAAGAAGGGCTCCTCGATACCCCCGCAGCAGCAGCAGCGGCCGTCGAGCCCGCTCAGCCCCACGCGTACCACGCGGCTGCAGGAGAAGCACGACCTGCAGAACCTAAACGACCGCCTGGCCTGCTACATAGACAAGGTGAGGTACCTGGAGGCCGAGAACAGCAGGCTGACGCGCGAGATCCAGACTACCCAGGAGACGGTCACCAGGGAGGTGTCGAACATCAAGCAGATGTACGACCACGAGCTCTCCGACGCGAGGAAGCTCCTAGACGAGACCCACCGCGAGAAGGCCCGACTCGAGATCGACATCAAGCGTCTCCTCGAGGAGAACGACGAGCTGAAGGGGGACCTCGCCAAGAAGAACAAGGACCTGGTGCTCGCAGAGAACTCGGCCAGGGTGTATGAGTCCAGGTCCAACGAGCTCCAGCTGAAGTACAACCAGGCCCTGTCGGATGCGAAGAAGGCGATCGCCGACCTCAGGGACCTGGAGAAAGAGCGCGACAAGCTGAGGAAGCTCGTCGACGAACAGAGGAAGCAGCTCGAGGAGGAGTCGCTCGCCAGGGTCGAGGTCGAGAACGCCAATCAGAGTCTGAGGGAAGAGCTCTCCTTCAAGGACCAGGTAAGGAAGCTACTACTTATCGAAATATCTGGTGTCGATAGACATGAATATGGTCAATGCTTCTCACGATTATGGTTTATTAGTAATTAAAGATTCACTGGGCACTGTCACATAGCTTGACATTTCTGAGCTTTCCTCCAGAGATGACGCCTGCCATTCACCTGTCAAACGAACGAATGTATACAGAGGCAGTCGAAAAGTCGCATCTATTTGACCATTTCGCCCCCGATGGGTTTGAGTTTTCGCCACAACCCACCAAAGTTTCATAACAATCCAATGAGTGTTACTGGAACACATACATTCATGGAATCAAACACTAATTGAAAATGCATATTTAAGCATATTTTCGCCATTCCTGCATATTCACTGCAAACTTGTGTTTGTTGTGATACCCAAAAGTGTTGGTCACTACAAAACGTCACAATACTTATAACAGAAATGGCTATAATTTTTTTTTCCACAAACTTGATATAGATAAGATATGCCTAGGGGATACAGATAAATTTAAAATTTGAGTGTAGAGGAAAATGGTCCTAATCATAAACATACACTTATTAATATTTGCAGAGATAATGACTCAAAAATGTGGTAGAAACTTCTAAAAGATTTTGTCTTATGCCTTCTAGGCGTGGGTTTGTCAGATGGTACCAACAACAATTTAAAATTGTTTAGTCTTAATCTGAACTTGCCATGAGAAGACTAGAATAAAACTAAATTGACAAATGTACTAAACCGTTGATATGGAGTTCTTTTAAACTTAGAGTTTTAAACAAAATTTTAGGGAATTTAAAGTACCTACCTCATTCAAACATGTGCCTTTGATCAGACTGCAAATGAACAGTATAATTTAAGTGTAAATGTATTGATGAATAATTGGATGGTAGGACTCCATTTTCACCAACTTGAATTTTATTTTTTGTTTATACCTGTGCTGGGCTCATAAGGTCAATTTTATTAGAGGAGAAAGCGATGGCGATCCCTCTTGAACTCCCTATCTGCTAGATTTGTGGGTTCATTTCCTATGACCATATTTCTCAATTAACCGATAAAAATAACCCAATCTGCAGCTGTCATAAGAAAAGTCTATATTTTGTAAAATGGGCAATTTAGTATTCACATATTATCTGATGTTGGTTGACCTCAAACAACACTTAAATAGTGTCTAATTCAAGAGTCAAATTAGTATTTTTGAAGAATGTTCCTATTTGAATCTAAGCAGAATTTAACTATAAATTGAGTTAACATAGTTACAAATTACCCAGTCACTTCAAACCATAATTATTTATAATAGTACAATATATCTTGATTTCAATATGAATAAATTACTGCTCAGATACTCTGCTACTCAGGTTAAAATTCTGGGATTCTTGACACGCTAACGATAGCTGCAAGTATTGTAGGGAGTATTATAGCTTATATTTACAACTGTTAACGAGTTGTTCTGAGTGCTTAACTGAAGAAGTTTTTCTGAAAATGTGATTTAACGAGGAACGTCGATAATCCTAAGTAACTAATGAGTTTCTACCTGTGCAAAGGTCAATATGACAACAGTTAATGATACTATTCAGTTATGTTCTGCGGAATATTTAACAAGAAGTGAAGGTTTAAATTGCAATGGGGCAATGTAATGTTAATGTAGTCAAAAAATTTCACGTTTTTAAAAATGGCGCGAATCGTCGTATTGCCACATTTCTCATTTATACATTGTTAAAATTGGTATTACTTAAGCACGTGTCAGCATAATTTAAGCGGCATCATTTGCTTTAAATTCGTTTAATGAAGTCATTTTTTATTTTGGATTTAGTTATATTGGATGGTTCAAAATTATCATAAATACCTGCTTTCTTATGTCACCTTTAAAAATAATTTCTTGACAAAATAATTTTTTCTCAAGAGGCATTATTACACAATTTTTCGTTCCAATGGCATTTTGTAACTGCTCACCTTGAATTTAAAGCATTGAAATATTTATTTACTCCTTCAATAAAATATCAACGGAACTTGCAGCAAACGATAAAATTATGATGGTATTTATCCGGAGATACAATTTTTTTTTATTTCTAAATCTAGCTCGTACGTTATTAATAATTGTTACAGAGCGGTTCGCTTTATAAAATAGTTTTTATTTACATTCCCAATTTGACCCCGTTCGCTGTGACCGTTTCGGAAAGCTATTTACATAAATGACATCATTTTTATATTCTGGTATTACGTAAACTCCCCGATGTACGTAACGTTATGAATGGGAAGGCGGTTGATTCATATTTTCGCTTTTCGAGGTTCGTCTCGTTTTTTGAAACACCCCGTAGCTATGTTCCCGCGGGAAAGTTGTGTTTGAAATTTCATTGGTTCAGATTGTTCAATCTGTTCTTGTTTATTTTTTAGATAGAATTAGCTGAAATGTAATTAGGAGCGAAGTACAGTTTGCGGTATTAATCATTCATTGCAACATTATTAAATATTCATGGAAATATTATTAAAGGTTCCTTTAGTGAGGTTTTAGAAAAAAATATTTCAAATAAAAGTTGCAGCCGTTAAGTAGGTCAGTTCAAATCTAAAACTTGGTGAGAATTGGTAAAGCTGTTTTGAAGAAAATTGAGAAAAACTTGAAAGTTCACAAAAGTAAAGGGCACTTCGCAGAAGAAAAGTCGAGATAACATAATGGCAATCAATGGGAATTGAATAGTAAAGTAAATATACAAAGTTTAAAAGTACGTTGGACCAATTTTTGAGATAACCCAAGAAAAACTAAAAATGACAAGAGTAAAGTGCCCTTTGTCCTTAACTGATTTTAATGAAATTTATGTGGTCGTGAGTTTTTAAGGGATCCAGCCTAAATACAACATTTCAACTCTCCACTATTTGTAGTTTCTGAGAAAACATTGACCACACCATACTACATAATGCACACCTACATACATACAGACGTGTTTCGAAAAACATGTTTTTCGAACTCAGGGGACCTCAAAATGCCCAGAAATGCCAATATCTCGTCCCGAAAATCAGTGTGATTACAGTACTTTTTCTTATTGTATGAGAAAGTAAAAAGTAGAAAATGAAAAATTCATGCCTTCCTAATTTAGTACCTATTTCTAATGTCTAATTCCGAATAATTGATTGATGCATATTGACTGATTGTTATGTCATTAATGATGTTAACCTCTACGAAAATCTCAAACTTTCATATCAATTGTCAAGTCGTGGTTTATAATTTTAAACATGTCTGAAAGTTTCTGCAGTCATCAACCAAAATATCCCATTTTGAACCTCAACTCGTAATTTAATTTATTTATTTAAAGCGATTAATTAATTTAACATTTGGTCGGGGGTGCTGCGCGCACGCGAAGGAAATAAAACCTTACATTTGCCGCTCGGTTGGATCTCAAGGAAGCGATATATTTACTACTGTTGTATGAGTCGTAAAGTCCATTTCCGGAAGCTTTGGCCTAAAGCAGAGGCGCGCCAAACTTTCCGGGTTAAAACTTTAAATTTCAGTTCAGTCGACGATAATGTAGGATAAAAATGTACAGATAGTTCGTTTAGAAATTGCAATTGCACGTTGTAGTAGGACCAGGTCAGCAGACGATTCTGCGTGTTGTCTCATAGTAACATAAGTTTATTAAACCATATGTTTGAATATATACATTAAAGCGACGCAAGCGTTTGAAGAGGGGGATGGTAACCCATGGCAACTGTTTCTACACAATCTTATGGGAGATTAACATTAGAAAAATTTTAAGCAGCTGGTAATCTACGTAAACGAAACTTCTCAACTATCAGCTGTATAAAACGGTAAACATTGGAGCATATACACAGAACATAGCATATATGAAGTGTGTGATTTATTTCGGAGGTCACACTTCACTGTAGTTCAAATTTGGTGCCATATGTCAGAAAGTATGACAGTAACGATTTTTGAACCAATCAGAAGCACAAGAATAAGAGGCGTGAGCGTTAAAGCACGAGAGAAGGGAGAAGAGAGGATTAGCTGTTGTGTCCTAGTCGCTTCTAATTGGTTAACAAATTGTCGTTGTCATACTTTGAACAGGTGGCACCAATCATAACTAATGTCGCGTATTTCGTCCTTAGACACGTTTATTCCATCCTAATTGGTCAATTTTCCGACATGTCCATAACGCCGTAGGAAACTTATGAAAATAAAATTTCAAGGCGACGATGATCTCCTTTTCCGCGAATATTTCCTTATTATTGTATTTATAGGTGGATTTCGATTAAAAAAAATGTCAAGCGTTGCCAAATTCCTGAAATAAAACCGTGCCACGGGGGATTGACCCATTAACCTATTTTTTTGTTCTCGCACGCAATTTCCGCAAAAAAGCTTGCTTGGGGGAGGCCTCGCGTGTTGTTTATACATCCATAAGCTTCGAACGAATATTTAAATAACCGCTTTCCAGAAACCGTTTTATATGTTCAAAGTTATTAATGTGTCTTGTAAATATTGCGTTGTTTACTACGGTCCTGTATGTATTTACGAGTTTCACCTTCTTTTTATTGCGCTCGCCTTAACGATATTTATCATTATCGTGAGATTGTTATTGGCTTTATTACCTTTGCTATGTAACGCGTCATCAAGTCCTTATTTCTTGAACTAAAGACGGGATATTTAAATCTTGTTAAGGAAGCACTATTTTACTGTTACTGTTTCATAGAACGTGTGTTAGTACAGTTTTGTACTAACAAAGTTTAGACAAACTTGCATCAAGTCATAGCTAACTCATTGAGTGCACTTGACCTTCTGGAAGTAGGGTACTTTTAAAGCTCTGCATCGTCATGAGTTAAGCCATAGTTCAGTTAAACCGCTGGTTAAAGTTTAACAGAGTTTATCACAAGATGTATCGTATGATCAATAGTTAACCGATGGTTTATTAAGAAATTGTTGTCGCCACTCGAAATCTCACCTATCTGTTTAGTGTTCCGTGTAATAATGAGTTGCATTATGATTATTAATATCATGAATAGTATAGCTTTTACTGTAAAGTCTTCCGTAGAAAATCCTCTCACTTAACCCCGCCTCATTAATATATCTCTAGAGAGACAAGTTGTACAGTGAAGTCGGATAAGCGCAGTAGCAATCATATGCAAAGGTGCTTAGCCATCATTACTGAAGCTAATTGTTAAAGTTAATAATAGTACAGGCACGGTTAATTGGAATGAACACAGATACTAGTCAGATAAGGTTAATAAATAGTTATTTCAATATTTGAACAAACCAACATTTAGACCAAGAAAAGTGTCAAGAATTTTCATTCATAGCAGAGACGAACTCGAGATGGTCTAACTGGCTACATATTAAACAAATGAGTTGAAACGTGTTAGCTCAGCTCGTAAGTTCAACAGTTAAACCGTTATATTGCTGGTTAACTGATTATTTTTAAATACACTCAAAGAAAGGTTCATTAGGAAATAGTTTTTTGAAGCATTTTCACGTACATTCAAGTATATTTTTGAATTATTTTTAAAATTACTATGCATACTAAGGTCGTCTAACTAATCATAATATATATTATCCAATAATTTAGGTAACAGCTGAACACCTCATAGTAACGTCTTTTAGGCCGAGGCTCGGACACTCAGGAACACTTAACTCGTGTTTGCTTTTTATGTTCAAAACTAGTCAAAGTTGGAAGTAGACTTTGATTAACTATTTATACACTTGTGATTACTTAGCTTGAAGTGGGTAAAATTTTTAAACACACTTGAAGGAACATTCAGATGTTCTTTAGTTAGTAATCTTAATTCCAATAGTTTAATAGTTAGGTTAGACAGTTTACTCAAAGAATTATCCTCCAGATTAGGTTTTATTGCGATATGAATTAGCTCTAGTCCTGATGTAATTATTAATTAAACACTTGATAAATCAGATGGTTATTTAATTACCAGGCTATTGGTCATTTGACTTGGAATTTGGCAAAGAAATGTTTTTTTTTTCTGATATTGATCTGATGTTGTTGGTAATATTTTTAAAAGGCAATAATTCTGTGTATTTAGAAAAATAGCAGGTAAACTATATACTCAAAAATACTATAACTACTTTTGAAATATATTTATCAAAATAAATAGCGGAGCGAGAAATATTAAAAAGAACCTCCAGCTTCTCCGTCAACAAGGAAACCTCGTGAAAAATATACAGAAAATTTAAAAATATCACACTAACTATGACTTTCATTATCAATTCTTAACCTAAATGTAACAAATGTTGTGTTATATTTGCCGATTATTAATTGTTGATTGTAATCTCTTATTGTATATTTTATTTATGTTTAAAAACCAACACAATAATAAGGACTACCATTTATTAATCCCGCGAGGTCGCCTGCGACGTACAAGGAGACCAAAAAGTAGGACAATCTCGTAAAACTCGAAAGAAGCGAAAATAACAAAACGTGTACAGGATCGAACTCAGGAGTTGTCATTTCGGTTCGATTCCAAACCGGGAGGATTCGGCCCTGGCCTTCGCTCTCCGTATTGCTAATGTGTACACATCGCGAGTCCGGAATTAGGGAATGACGTAAACCGGCGGAATTCTGAATTATGCGCGCGAGAGGTGACATCGTCGTTTATAAATAAAAGATTACTTGTTTTATCGATAAAAGCGTTGCAAATGCCGACCCTGACTTCGCTAGCGTTGTAGTCGAACCCTTTCCGTGTGTAATCAGCGAAGGAAAATTGATTATTTTGCTGTAAAACCGTGGAAAATGGGAACGCAGTCGTTAGAGGAAAGTTTTATGTGGAACATTAGCCGTATTTGAAATTGACGTGATTTTAAAAAGAATTGAGAAAATCTTGGCAGACAGGTCACTTCGTACAGTTAGCAGAGTAATTATTTTTTATAGAAAGTATAATTATTGTTTCCGAATTGTACCTACTCAAAAAATTACAGGAACACCATAGGAATCAAGCAATGGTGGATTTCTTGGGCAGGTGACCAGTTTACATGAATCAAACGTTGAGTACAATAATTATATTTTTTGGAACCAGTCTAAAGCGGTCATCATAAGCAAAGTGGTCAATTTATGCAAATGACAACATTAGTAGATTTTACTGTACGGGTGATCAAGTCGTTATGATCCTATTACTCTGCTGAGGAACGATTGTGTTCTGAAAATTCTGTTTTGGAATTAACTTCTAGTTCAGTTGATGGAATACCAAAATCTCAAGTCTATTCAAATTCTTCGACGTTTTACTCTCGACAACTTCAAAATTCTCCAAACGTGACAGTATTTGTTAGCCGATGCTATGCAAGTGCATTCAGTAACTGACCAAATCAAAATACAATATTTTTCAAGTGTATTCGATAGGTAGTACTCGTCTTTTAAAAATTAGACAAATTAATATCGCTGCTTATAATTAATCTCTGTTTGCTGACGACTTCTAAATATTTCCCAAGGTGATCTGTTCTGCTGACGATCGGTCTGCAATTATAACTTAATAATAATTATTTGTAGAAGTAGTACCAAAATTGGCGCGTCTCAAATAATGCCAATAAATTATTTTGAAAGAAATGAATTATATAATTAAATTATTTTTGACTCACATTGATAATAAACCTTCGGGTATAGTAATATCTAATAATTAATATAATAGTATGTAGTTGATATAGCAAGTATATTATATAGTAAAGAGCATTAGTAGACCATTATGGAACCAGATGGTACCAGTGGTACCATTAAGACCAGTGGTATCATTACGTACCAATAGGGGCCAGTAGGATAATAATTCTAGATACATACTTAAGCTTCAATCTACACATTTTCTCAATAATAAATAAACCTTTTGATTTGTCAAAAGGACATAATCTTATTGTGCACCCTTCGCTGTCCATCATTAAACCACACCTTAATAATTGATATCTACAATGCAGTCCTTTTTATAGTATTTTTTCTCAAAAACATTAAATTGTATGATGATGTTAAGTTTTACAGAGATTTTTAAACAGTTTGGACAGAGTTACATTTCACATAGTTTTTATTATACAAAATCATAAATAACAAGTCAAAATATTCCTAGGTATTTTCAGATATCATTTTCAAATTCCATCTCGCGCCATAAGGCTTCACCAATGTTCCTCCCATTCTTTTCTACTACCTACACCAACTATCGATATATTAGCTGCCTATTCAAAATTCAAAATAAATTCTGTAGTTATCTAGATTTCAATTTGTGATTAACCAATTTTAAAAGTCTGCTTTCCCGGAATGTACTTCCTCTGTTTTTAAAATTAATAATTTTGCAAGTTTCCTTGCAATTAGTTTTGTTTTTAAATGTTTGTACTTGTTTACTATCACAGGAATTTTTTTGATACTTTGTATGTGTAATAACCTGAATTGAGCTTATCTCGTTTATTTATTTCTCGTTTTACCAGCTTACCAGTAAGTTCAAATAAGCTAAGCACAGCACAATGCACAAATGCAAATACAAATCCAGGTACAATACAAATACAAACCTAAGCAATTGTGTGAGCAATTAAACCAATATCTAAGTAAAAGAAAGTAATAGTAAAGTAAAGTAAATAGTAAAGTAAGAGTGCGATGAAAACCAGGGATGAATGCATGTAAAGATTGTTGATGCAATGTGGTGTTGTGGCAACATTAGCATAATGTATGCTGATTCCATGCGATAATAGTACCATAGGTGGCGAATTCAATGGATTCGTAATTTTCAAAACTGTGTTTCGGTAACATTTGCTTATATCCAGAAATCTTTTGCCTAGGCATATGGCAAATATGTTATGTAGAATATTCATGATGAAATTACTTCATTGTTGGTCATTGGACTTTATCATTGGAGTGGTTCACTCGTTGCAAACAAATCGCAAAAATGTTACATCAAATCATGTTCGACTCAAATCGTAAACTCGGTATGCGATTATAAACTAATCTTAATCAAATCATTTCTTCCTCGTCATAGATCCACCAGCAGCAACTGACGGAGACTCGCTCCCGTCGCCAGGTCGAGATAAGCGAGATCGATGGGCGCCTCGCCGAGAAGTACGAGGCTAAGCTGCACGAGGCCCTGCAGGAGCTGCGCGACCAGTACGAGGCGCAGATGGCGAACAACAGGCACGAGATCGAGCTGCTCTACGAGCAGAAGATCAAGGGTCTCCAGGCGGCGAACGACAGATACCAGGGGGCCTCCGCGAGCGCGCTCGACGAGCTGCGCCAGGTCAGGTCGAGGATCGACTCGCTCACGACGAGGATATCGGAGCTCGAGAACCAGAACGCTGGCCTGCTGTCGAGGGCGAGGGACCTCGAGAAGATCCTCGAGGTAATTATCATTTAGCTACTTAGGTGTCATGGGTACTTATCATTATCTCTTCTTCTTCTTCTTCTTCTTCTTATTCTTCTTCTTCCGCGACCACTATCAATCCACTCCTGGACATAGGTGTCCCCTTTCCTTTTCCATCGTTGTCTTCTCTTCTTCTTGGCTCTGCCATAATATTAGTGGACGTTGGCGATCCTTCTGGTCCATTTAAACTTGTCAACTGCAGCCCGGAACAAGTCGGCAGATGTTTTTCCAGTCCATTGCCGTAAATTGTGAAGCCATGATATTCGACGTCTTCTGGGGCCTCTCCTGCCATCTATCTTTCCTTGCATAATAAGCTGTAGGGTGCTGTATTTACTGTTACGCATTATGTGACCAAAGTATGAACATTTTCGCTCTTTGACAGTCTTCATCACTTCACTTCCTTTGGTCGTTCGTTCTAGAACTGTCGCATTTGTTACGTGGTGAGTCCAAGATATAGGAAGCATTCGTCGATAGCACCACATCTCAAATGCCTCTAGGCGCTTAATCAAGGTCCAGGCCTCGACGCCACACATTAATGTGGTGAATATGTAACACTTTAAGATGCGAGTGCATAATTGGAGGCTAAGATTGAAGTTGCACAGCAGAGTCCTCATCCTATTAAAAGTGGCACGTGCCTTCTCAATTCTTATTCTAATTTCCTTTATTTTCAATGACCAAATGTATTAGCTTCGTATTTGAGTGTCTTATTTTCTTTTCTGATCTTTTTCTTTATGTTTATTCAATTGGCGGTATTCATTAGTTCCATTGGTCATTTTTCTTCTTTCTTGCATGAGTTCTTTTGTTTCGTTCTTTAGTTTATCTTCTCTCCTATTTTTCTTCAAGAAACATCTTTTTAGTTCCTGCGATGGTACTAGTCGTTACTATTATCAGTACTGATCAGTTACAAAGGCCGAGTCTCGCGATGCATATTAACTTCCGTCGTTTCCTTTTGTTCAGAACGAGCGCATCCGTCACGCCGAAGACTTGGCAGTGCTCGAAAGGGAGCTCCAACGGCTCCGGGACGAGATGACCACCCAGTTGCAAGAGTACCAGGACCTGATGGACATCAAGATATCGCTGGATATGGAGATCGCCGCCTACCGTAAGCTGCTCGAGTCCGAGGAGGCTCGCCTCAACATCACGCCGCACGGTAAGAAACGCTTGAGATTTTCTTCGTAGAGTCGAGTCCGTCGTTGATAACGGGCTCTCTTTTTTTTATGTATGGATCTGTAACTTTATCTTAACATTACTCTAGGTTTGACAATGTTCGTCTTTATTAAATGTACTAAATATCTGTCACAATAAATTGTGGAGTACTCTCGTTCATCCCGTCTTTGATTTTAATCACTGGATAATGGAAATTGGCAGTTTTGAATTTATTGCATCAGAGATCTGATAACCACTCGTTAACGAATGTGAAAAATCAGTGACTGTTCAGTGAAAATTGTAATTGTTGCAAGTGCTTTCGTATTAATAAAATTATTCCACGGTACGTACGATTGCGGTTTTTTAATGTTAATCACTTTCTGTTTAACCCACAAAACGTACATCTAACTGCTAAGGAATCATTTTAGAGTAGTGGGCTATTTGAAAAGTTCTTGGAACTGGTTAGGTTTTGACTAAAGTATCTTTCGGGAGGAGAATTCTTTTCCTAAAATAAATATGGTGAATAATACTGTAAGGGATATTTCATATGATTTAATCGATGTATTAACTGAAAGTCTCCAAAGTTAAAATTTGAGTGTACTGTAGCTGTTATACCGAATAGTTGATTTCTCATTCCGTTTTGGAATAATCCTATTTTTATGCTAAAGTTAATCCGTACTTGACATTGTAGTCTATTTGCGGGTAAGTACTTTGGGTGAATATTTTTGCTGGGGGGAGGAAGAAGGCATTAAAGATCTCAGAGTTTCGAAACCTCCCAGAACTTTCCAAGTGGTCTCGTCACGCATAACGCACGAACCCTCTCCAATCACGTCTATTCACCGTCTCTAATGTCTCATCCGCTTCCCTGTATGCGGTCCGTTCTCACGACGCCCATCTCTGTTGCAGGTTCTGAGCGCGACCAGCGTGACGTGTCCCATCCGAGCACCCACAGCACCCGTAGCTCATCCCAGAGGCGTACGCCGATCCGTCTCGGCGCGAAACGTAAGCGTACCTACTTGGACGAGAGCCAGGAGCAGAGTCTCTCCGATTACACAGTACAGAACTCCACCAAGGGAGACATCGAGGTGGCTGAGGCTGATCCGGACGGGCACTACGTCAAGCTGCATAACAAGAGTAACCAGGAGATCTCGCTCGGAGGATGGCAGGTGAGGATCGATGGGTTTTACACAGCTTTGTATCCATCAGTTTAAAAGGGTGATTGTTGAGCCTTGACATAGTTTCTGTGTTGGTTTTACACAATTACCAGTCCACTTACCGACTATATCTAATCTCTAGTAAAACAGTGGTGACTATAATACTTCTAAGCACAATTTGGATGGGAGTAAGGGGCTAATGTGGGCTTCTCTTTGTTCAGTTTAAATCATATTTGAATGGATTCAACAAGCATTTAATAAATCTCCAGCATCTGATTTAAACAATAGCATTTAAACTGTCTGCAAATATATTAAGAATCACGTAAAGATCAGAGATGCTATTGAGCTGGGAAGGTACTCTCCAACTTAAATATTATGAGCAGTGTTGTATATTGAGAATGACAACCTTGAGGTGAAGTGAGGTTTATTCTGGTTATGTCCACAAGAAACTATCAAATCAAACCGCTGATTGTGAACCGCAACAAATGGATCGCTCTGGGGTCCAGGCGCATTGGATTCATGTTTCTTGGGTATACTCCAATATTTCAATGTTAGCATCTCCCTTTTCGTAGGTGATCAGAAGAGTAGGAGAGGAGGAGACCCAGTTCAAATTCCACAGGACAGTGAAGATCGAGGGTAACGGCTTTGTGACGATCTGGAGCGCGGATCTCAACAAGGATCACGAGCCGCCCACCAACTTAGTGATGAAGAGTCAGAAATGGGTGGTCGGGGACAACATGATCACGACAGTGTTGAATAATAATGGGGAGGAAGTGGCGACATCGGAAAGGTTCGTAGATAATATTTATATACATTTCGTATAAATATATAGTTCATAAAAATAGATTTCCAAAAATGAAGTTTTAAAAATACATACTATTTCAGAAAATGTTCATTTTGCATTAGATTAGCAAATGTTAAAAAATCTCAATGAACGTTACAATTATAGATATTTCAATTTTTGCACATTTCGGTTTGCACTATTAATAAAAAGATCAGTTAGTATTTTCGTAAAGTTGGTCCTTTAATTTACAATGATTGTCTTCTTTCAGAATAAAGAGACAGGTGTCGAGTTCGTTGTTGAGACACAGAGAGATGTCTGGCGGTTTTTTAGGCTCTGAGGAGCTCCACCATCAGCAAGGGGACCCGCAAGGCGACGAGAAGTGTCGGTTAATGTAGAATCTTGTTCGTTCCCATTTTCATTTCCTTTATAGATTTTTTTTATACAGAATGTGCGCGTGCTGTTTACGTTCTCTACTCCTGTAAGATGCATTTTTTCCTGACTTTCCCTTGAGAGGAGCGGCAACAGCCCCTTATCTGTTATTGACAAAAAACTCACTTTAATCACATACCTTATAAAATCAGTTTTGTAAGGTGTATGATTTGACAATCAGGTCCTGTTCGAGATTGTAATTTCTGTATGTCAGTTATTTGTCAATATTTTATTTTTTGTATCAACATGTCTTTAGTATTCTCGAATTAGATTGTTTTACAAGATCGAGATGAAAGTTTATCTTTGATAAATTCTTTTTATATATTTTTTTTATATATGGGATAGGGAAGAACAGTTTCCTCCTAATAATCTAATTATGAATTGCGTTGTTTACATTTGAGAGAATAGGAATGAGAAAAACGTGCTCTTCTTGAAGATTTGTTTTGTGTTCAATAAACTGAAACATTTTCATTTAGTTTTTATTGTGCCTTACACAGGTATTGAAAAACTTGCATGTTAGAATATAGAGAAGTACTACTTAGAAACGTGTATCTTGAATTTGATGTTTTTCACAAAATAAAGAAATATATTTTCACGGTTCATATGATTGATTTCAGAACTCCTCCAACTAGTACCTATTTCTGGTATATTTTCTAGGGACCCCTCGTAGGAATACTTAGGTCAATCTTGGCATGAGCCTATTGGAAAAATAGGCATTGCCTCTAACTACCTTCAAGTCACCCAGGAATAATATAATGGCTACGAATGATACCCAAAATAATTTCTCTCTCCATATGTGTAGGTTTTATCCAGTGACATGAAAATGGTAGTTTTTGATAACTTCTAGTCAGTTCAGGGAGTTTGATTGGTAAGTAAATATTATAAAAAAAATCGGATGGAATTAATGTAGAGAACTCCAGAAAGAAAAATGCCCATTAAGTACATTAAAAATAGTGAATTGAAGAAAAATTATTAAAAAGAAACATTTTTTGAGCAAGCTTCTGACAAATTTTTGTTCTGTGGATTGTTCTGTTTTTTGCGTTCTCTGAGACCTCAAACGTAACCCTACTTTTTTAAATTAATGTGCTTTTGTTGAATTTGGTGCTACAGAAATGAAATTCGCTTATAAGGTAAGAAGTTATAAGTAGTAACTCTGCAATACTATAAGTTTTTGAAATACATTGCATTTTTGACGTTACAATATTGGAATTAATGGAAAGTACGCCTGGAATTTTATATTTCACATCGATACAATGGATGAAAGGTGGTCTTACCTCTAGTCTTACCATGTTATACAATAAGTAGTTTCTCTGCACGCTCTTTCCGCCGATCCAATTATTTTTGGGGTGTATACAGTTAAAGGATTTTGGTCCCCCAATCACTCATCTGTCCCCATTAATTTTTTTGTTTAATCCACTCTACCATTCTAGTTTCACAACCTCCTGGGTACTGTGTACCGCAAGGGCGACCTAATCTTCACCCAAGACGGCAATTCAGTCATAAGCACAGTAGGAAACAGGATAAGTATCTTTGATTTAAAAAAGTAAAATCGACTACTTGTTAAAGTTTCTCGTCACTCATATTCCTATTTTAGTAACAAATCGAGGACTCTACCCATCGAAAGTCGGTACAACTACACAACTTTAGATCTTAGTCCAAACAGTTGTCTCTTACTGGCCGTGAATGAGGAAGGCGAAGCGCACCTTATCAGTTTAATGTCCCAGACTGTGATCCACAAGTACAGGTTCAAAAGAAGAGTGAGAGCTGTGAAGTTCAGTCCTGATGGGAAACATTTCGCTGTTTGTAAAGAAAACAATGGTACGTTAATTGAAATAAAATGGACTCTAAACAAGAATATCAACGTTTCGTTTTTAGTTTTTGTCTTCAAAGCTCCCGGATCTTATTCCGGTGAATACAATGCATTTACCATGGAGAGGGTGTTTCATGGAGCTTATGATGAAACGACATGCTTGGATTGGTCGTTTGATTCCAGGATTTTAGCTGTAGGGTCTAAGGATATGGCCACAAAACTTTACCCTCTAGATAAGTAAGGCTTATACTGTGTGCGTTAGTTGATTTTAAAAGGCATTGATAAAATAAATAATGTTGGTTGCTTGTAAATTTAGTCATAACACCTATGTTTCTGATTGAAAGTAACAATGAGCTTTATTGACTTTCTGACCTTATTATAACAATTTGTTGTTGCAAATGAACAGTTGACATTCAAATTTTAAGTATCGTCCTGCTTTATTTTCATCTAAACTTTTTTCCAGGTGGGCCAATTTTCGAATTTGTTCCTTAGGAAGTCACACTGATGGTATAGTGGGTTGTTTTTTTGAAGAAGACAGTTATGACATTACAACCATAAGTAGAAACGGGCACTTGTGTATCTGGGAGTGTACCGTAGAACCTAAGGACTTGGTACTTAAAGATATGGCACCACCCAAGAAGAGAAAGGTACCTGTCACCTATGCTTTGTTTGCCATGTAACTAACAGTCCTTTTTAGAAAAAATCAGTTGAATCTGATGAAGACGACATCGATACAAAGAACTCTTTGGAGAAGACGGAGAAAGAGGTTATCGAAGCTTTAGAGAAAGTCCAAGTAGATGATCCAGAAGAAAAATCTGAAGAAGTAAGCAAGCTATTTTATAATCGTATAGCGAAACATTACATGGCCGATGAAGTGAGGAAGGACAATAGAGAGGCTGTACTAACAGCTGCCGCTTATCACAGAAAAACCAAGATACTAGTCACAGGTAAACTACATAACATCAAATATTAATCTTTTATTTTTCCCCACTTGTAGGCTATTCTACCGGAGCGTTTTTCATCCATGACCTCCCAGACGTTAATCTTATTCATTCCCTGAGTATATCCAGCCAAAAAATCAACTCCATAGCCTTGAACGATACCGGAGATTGGATCGCATTAGGTTGCGGTGGATTAGGACAGCTTCTTGTTTGGGAATGGCAAAGTAAATGAAACAACTATTATTATTAATCAAGGAAATCAATGACAACAAACTATTTTCATAGTTGTTTACATTGCAATACTTGCAATTTTTTATACCTTTCATTCATGTGTTTTTTAGGTGAAACATATGTGATGAAACAGCAGAGCCACTTGAACAACATGTCCTGCGTGTGTTACTCCGCCGATGGTCAGCTTATAGCCACTGGCGGCGACGATGGCAAGGTGAAACTTTGGAACGTCTATTCCGGCTTCTGTTTTGTAACCTTTACGGAACACTCCAGCGGAGTTACTGGGGTTACCTTCAGCGGCAACAAGAAATTTTTAGTCTCATCTTCTCTGGATGGGACGGTCAGGGCGTTTGATGTGATTAGGTAAAATTAATACCTACGTACCTCCTGGTACCCCTAAGGTGTTAAATCAGAATTCTTGTATTTTAGGCGAGGTACTCGGCTTTTATTCAACTCTTGTTGCTTCAGCAGTTTTGCCATTTTAGGTTTCCATGTTTTTGAAGACCATCTTTTTCTTTTTTCATCAACTCCATAAACCACAAAACCAAAAAGTTGTCTTGTCTCAATATTTTATATTTTCTTGTGCTTTCTGAATTTGTAATGCTGTCCTAACAAGGCCTACGGTACTTTATGCCTGGATTTTACTATCTAGTTAGTGCTGGTTTCAGGTTATTTTTTGGTGAACCTTTAAGCGGCTTTACCAATGTATCACACTACATTTTGCAATATAGGGTTTAAATTGTTGCATCAAAACTTACATATTGTTCCTTTGTTATTTACTGAGAAAGTATTTATTGTCTAGACTCGATCACTTTCTAGGTACCGTAACTTCAGGACATTTACGTCGTTAAAACCGGTCCAATTTTCTTGCGTAGCTGTCGACAGTAGCGGAGAGTTCGTCGCTGCCGGAGGTCAAGATGACTTCGTGATTCACTTGTGGTCCGTCAAGACTGGCAAACTCCTGGATATACTCGCGGGGCACGAAGGACCGGTGGTGAGTTATAATTGTGTTTGAAACTTTGAAACACATACACATCTTGTGTACATTTGTGCTTTTGGTAGTAAATGGTATTGAAATATCTTGCCCAGAATGGTGTAATAGCAGCATGGTTTTACCGACGTTAGGTCAAAATTAATGAATTTACCCTTTTTCCTTGATCTCAGATTGTATCTACCTTCGAAAATCGCAGCCAGGTTGTGTAATAAATCCAGTGGTTTTTTAATTACACCTCATAGTAGGTTGTGGAATGTCATTATCAAAAGAATCTGTGATCAAAAGTCAATTCGTTCCAAGCACATCGAAGGCTGTTGATTGTTCCTTGGGAGAGTTAAGAGTTGTCAAGTTTGTTTTCACCGAGGTTTTCGCATTTAGATTATTATATTCTTTAGTCTCACTCATCTACGCCTAATTAATAGAGCCAAGCTGTCTTTTTCAAGACTTGCTCTCTACCCCTTTGGTTGATTAACATTGAAAAAATTCTCCAGGCCAGCCTATCGTTCAGCCCCCTCGCGACGAGCTCGACCCTTGCTTCGGCCTCCTGGGATAAAACCCTAAGGATCTGGGAGGCGATAGAGAAGGGTTCCGCCCACGAGACCATCGATCTGATCGCCGACGGTCTGTGCGTCGTCTTCAGACCAGACGGGCAGGAGGTCGCCGTCGCCACGCTCAACGGACACATTTCGTTCTTCGACGTCAAGCACTCGACTCAGACCGCCAGCGTGGAAGGTAGGAACGACTTGGGGAGCGGAAGGTCCGACACCGATCTGGTCACGGCGAAGAAGAGTTTAGAAGCAAAGTAAGGAGTTACGTGTTGCGGAATAGTGTGTTAAGAGTGTACAGAACCTATGTCCCTTCTTCCTCTTCTTCCATTTTTGTATACATCTTCGCCATACTTTTCTGCCAATCGCCCTTTCTATGAATCAGTTTCAGGGATTTGCCATTTGTTGTTTTCTTCTCTTATTTGTCTCTTCCATGTACTATTTTATTTTTGCCTTATATCCTAGTCTTAAATTCTTTTTTAGTTATTATTTTGTATGAAATTTGATATCGTATATGGTCAAACCATCTTAACTCACCTCTTCCTCTCTCTTCTCATTGCAATACTTTTATTTTAACACTGCTAACCGATTATTTCATTTATCTACATTTTTCTAGAGCCTTTTCAAGTCTGTGCTACTCAGCGGATGGAGAATGCATCTTAGCCGGTGGCGATTCAAAGAACGTGTGTGTTTACAACATCAAAGAGGGTTTATTGTTAAAGAAATTCGAAATCACCCAGAACAGGTCGTTGGACGCTATAGATGTAAGTATAGTTCTTACATTTGTCTCGTGCTTATTCAAATTCAATTTTAGGACTTTGTGAATAGACGAAAATTGACGGAATTCGGTAACCTGGCTCTAATCGAAGAAAGAGAAGACAGGGAGGGAGGTAACGTTAGTATTTCACTACCTGGGGTGAGAAAGGGCGATATGTCAAGCAGATCGTTTAAACCAGAGGTATGTAATTAGCACTGTTTGAAAGATTATAACAGTCGAAGTTATAATATTGAAGCTTTTTGGGGATAATTTAAAGTTTCCTTCTTACAGGTGCAGGTGTTGTCCCTTCAATTTTCTCCTACTGGCCAGCAGTGGGTGGCGGCAACGACTGAAGGACTTTTGGTTTACTCACTGATGTCAGGGTTGGTGTTCGATCCTTGGAATTTACAGATCGGTATTACTCCTGCCGCGGTAAAAGACGCCATTAAAAATGAAGATCATTTTAATGGTAAAGCATTTTTTAGAAAGGGGGCATAATATGTATATTTTTATTGTTTAACTGATGTATCATTAAAATTGTTTTTAGCTATAACAATGGCGATCAAATTAAATGAAGTCAAATTAATCCAGGAAGCATTAGAAAGTGTACCAGTGAAGGATAGTAAGTATTATTAATTTTACCCTTTATTTTTCAAATTTAATACATTTTTAACATAGAACTAATTAATTAATATAACGGGTCATTATAAAAACCAGGACATTGGTATTTTTCAAAATAATCACATTTGGAGCGTATCAATTCCATTGTTCTGTCAATTATTCAAAAAACTGATCTAACATAAGGTGAACACTAAATGTAATCAATTTCAGTCCAGTTAATCGTTTCCGATCTAACCGAGCAGTATGTGAACAGGCTTCTGTTAATAATTGCGAGCTGTTTGGATGATTCGAGGCACTTGGAGTATTACTTGTGTTGGGCACAGAATATCTTAACGTTCCACTGGGAGAAAATCCGAGCAAACAAGAACTTATCTGCTCTACTCGCACTGGAGAAAAGCGTGATAAGGCGACATGAACAGATTTCAAAGATGTAAGTCATTTCGAAGATTATTTCAACATAAATTTAATTTTTGTTAATTATAATGCCCCAAAATAACCCTTTTGTTGAGGTCTAGGTTGAAGAAACGTCTTCTTACATTTCTTTGATTTCAGATGTGATTATAACAAGTACACTCTGCAATACGTCGCTTCATTGGGCGAAGCCTACAGTAAGAGATTGAAAGTAGACAAAATGGACTTGGATGATGAATCAAGTTCGGGAAGTGACGTTGAGAGTGTAAATATGGACGCTTAAATAAGTTGGATCTATAAATATGTTTGTGAGATTCTTTATTCTTAAGCAAGTTTATATCATAATACATTTCATAAATAAAAAAAATGGACGGAAATTGTTTTAAGTACTTAAAGATTCATACCGCATTGACATCGTTGAGAAACCTCAGATTCGAAACATCAGACTTTAAAATGGAGACTCGTGAATGTCTTTTTAATGTTACTTATTTTAAAAACTTTTTTGTGTTTGGTTAGTCAATGCAGCTGATAATTCACACATGCAATATTCACTACAATCTTTTGCTCTAACTTCTACCAAGTGTCCAAATACTGTAGAAAAACTCCACTAAACAAATCATTTCAAAAAACAATGCGGCAGATGAGCTAGCTTCATCTCACATGGCAGTGTAGAAATACGAATATTGAGCGATCAACCAGGATTTATTCAACTAGAGAAAATTCAATGTCGAAAAATTACATAAAAAGATCAGAAAGGACTGAGGGATTCCAAGTAATTAAGAAGGTGTCCAGGAAAGGTAGTGATTAAACAATTTAGGAAAGTAATTATTTTTTCATTAGAGTTAGTGCGGAAAGTCGTAAATTGTTATAGGAATCTCCTAGGAACTTAAAGTTACAAGTTAAAAAACTGTGCATTAATCAATGCGTCTGCCAGTAAGTCCCGTCGATTGCCCAACACCCGTTTACATACCTAAACATCTCTTTGGTTTACAGACATAAAAAGATCCATATTACCTAAAACAAGTCATTCTACTTCGGTTGAGGCGTCATAGACCTCCTGTAGGAGGACGACGGCAATGGCAGGCTGGCAGTGGTCGACAGTGTGTTATCCAGCTTTCTGGCCTCGTGCTCGAGCAGCAGGGCGTCCAACGATGGGTCCTGAGAGACGGTCCTCAGGGAGTCCCCCAACGCCTGCCTCAGCTGCTGCATCTCCCTCCCGGCCTTCGTGCTCCTGAGAACATACTGCTGGCGACGCTTGATCTCCTGGTTCAGCTGCTCCCTCAGTAACGTGATCTAGGGAGGAAACAGGAACGAACACTGTGATACTGGTCAGTATAGTGACATTTCAAAACAGTTGGAGCTGTAACTTTTGAAACTGGTTTGAGTACTTATGTACTCTTACAATTTTCTATTTAGCGCATATTTCAAAATAGGCCTATAAGAAGCCTTTGAAATTTGGACTTTACTAAAATTTTTAAGAATACTTTGGGTGGACCATATCAGCAACGAAGTCCTACGAACACCGAATGTAGATAGATAATTGCTGGATATTATCAAGAAAAGAAAGGTAGCTTACTTGGGACATATTTTAAGAGGATCCAAATATAAAATACCCAAAGATATCCTAATGGGAAAAATAGAAGGTAAGAGAGGGTCAGGTAGGAAACAGTATTCATGGCTCAGAGATGTTAGGAACTCGTGGGGTGTCAGAGATGTTGAGACAATATTCATAAAAGCGAAAGAACATTCATTACACATTACCAACCAATAGACTTCTATATAATTATACAATGAGAACAGTGACCCGCTTACACGCTGCATTGCTATGGCACCTAAAGAAGAAGAATTTTCTATTATGCTCACTTGATTTTCTAATCTGGCAACTTGTTGCCTGTGGCTCTGCTCCCGAGCCTCTAGAAGTCTTTCGGCTTGCAGTTGTGCCGCTCTGTACCTTTCTATTTCAGCTCTGTCGAACTTTGAATCCAGTCCAGGTCTTTGGCTTCGTAACTTCATCAGTTCTGCCTCTTTCTGTAAAACAACCATAAATGTGAAAAATGTTTGAAAGCTGTTCAAGTGAAGTCAGCTATTGTGGTTATCCATGAGTTGGAAAGCTCATTTTTAAACGCTACTTAAATATGAAATGGATAAGTGTTTTGTTGAAGTAATCACAACCTCTGCTAGTTCGCTCTCCAGACATGATATTTTCGCGCGCAGCTCCCTGTTCTCTTGTGCGTAACGGTCCAATTCGCTAACAGATGAGTCCGTCTCATACTTCTCAGGACGGTCGTAGGTCTTCCCACGCGACGAGATGGAAGGTTTCACCGAGGATCTCTCCAGGTTGCGGTTTTCAGACTCCAGTTGTCTAATCTGAAACAATGAACAACCATTGAAAGTAAACTGGTTGGGTATATTAAACACAGTTGTGTTTAAAAGTGATTGGAACTCATCGTCAAAGTAATGCATTACAATAATTACAATTCTTGCTTATAATATAACTTCTACAGGTGACTCTCACCTTATTGTTCAGCAGATCTATTTTCCCCTTCAGCTCGTTCCTCTCCCTCTGGCTGGCGTGCAGCTGCGTCCTCAGCTCCTCTTCGTGATGCGAAGAAACGCTCGCGTCGGCCGGCCACTGGGCCAACCTCAGCTGGGACTCGAGCGCAGCCTTTTGCACTTCGGTGTTCGCCATCTCGTTGTTCAACCTGCTGATCTGATCTTGCAGCATCTGATTGTTCCTCCTCATCTCGGCGAGGTTCTGTTGGGTCGCCTCGAAGCGTTCGGTTATCACCCGACGTTCATTCTCGCTGTTCGATAATTGCTTTTGCACCTAAAAAGTGGGGAACTGTACTGTTTAAGAGTATTTAGATGCTCGTAAGTCACTTATAAACAATGTGGTTCAAGCTAGTGATCTACGAGTGGATTTCATTAGTAGTAGAATTAATGGTACCTGCACACTTAAACAGATTAATCCGTTTTGCAGCATAATACTACTTTATTTAAATAAGTAAAGTTCACTCGTAGACTATCTGAGTTTATTGGGACTAAAAACTTGTTTGGAGCAATTTTGAAAAATATGAATATGTTTTCACACAAAAACTTCAATATTTCCGAAAACGAAAGCTTGTAGATCTGAATTACCATTAAGTAATGAATTTCATACATCAATACTCTCTTAGGATATTACCCACAAAATATTTTCACCTGTTTGAGTCTTTCTGCTCCTGCTTGAGATGAAGCATTTGCTTCCATGAGAGCCTTTTGTAAACGTTGTAATTCTGATTTCATTTCGTTCTCACTATGAGAAGCTCTCTCTAGTGATAGTGTCATCTGGTCTATTGTAGATTTCAGTGAGACGCATCTCTCCTCCAGGCTCGCTACCGTTCTGCTTTGGTGCTCACATTTTTCTTGTAATTTCTAAAAAATAACAGTAGAGTTCACACTGATATGTCAAAATTGTTTTTATATTCAGAATCGATATCCACCCCTTTATGATCATATGGAAACAGTTCTCATTTTATACGAATATAAAAAACCTTTCAATGAGAACCGAGTCTGAACTTATATTTTCTGTAACTTCATTAGGAACATATGCTTCTGATTTGAAAATAAAAGAAAATTTGGAAATCATTGCATCACAAAAGATTTTCTTCGTAAGAATACAAAACTAAGATTAAGTGATTCTTAGATTAAAAATTATTCAAGATTCAGTCACATTGCAATGGATCAAGGTTTAAACACCAGATTAAAAATGTTTAAAAATCACGAGTCTTTCCTATCTGTGAATACATTGGGAAGCACATCAGCACATATTTAATAAACCTCACACTCTTAGAAAGAATACATTTTCTAGTTTCAAATTTCAAATCCAAGATTTAAGACCTTTATGCCAAAACTGTATTTTGTAAATAAGTATTGATATTATTTAACCTGTATTGTAGCGTCTTTTTCTTGTAGCATCATCTGCAATCTCTGAAGATCACCTTCAGCGGACAATCTCTGCAGTTCCAGCTTAGTAGCTCTGTTTTCGATTCGGTTTAACTCTTCCTGCAGAGCTCTCTTGTCGGAGTCTAATCTCGCTAAGGCCATTTTCATTTTTTCTAGTTTATCCTTCGGAGGATCATAATTGTTAAACGTGAAATTACTGTTTGCTACGTTTTGAAATCTTACCTCATATTGAAGTTTCTCTTCCTTGCCACTGCTTAATGAGAGTTCTAAAGTGACGATTTTTTCTCTCATCACTTTAGCTTCTTCTGTTTTCTTCTGCAGTGCATCAGTCTACAAACAACATCATCAAGTTCTAGTCAAATGTGTGATATCAGTTATCATTAAGTTGAAGCTTGAATATCACACTTGATAGTGCACTTCTACTTACTTGTGATTGTAACTCTATAACTTTCTGACTTAATTTGGCTTCTAAACTACCCTTCTCGTCTTGACAAGTCCTTAAGTTTTGTAAGACTTTGTTCATCTTACTGTCTCCTTTGGTTTGATTTTCTTGAGCTTCTTTAAGCTGCTTTTTGGCGGTTTGTATTTGGGTTTTATAATCGTCCTAAAAACCCGGAGAAAATTATTATCATTATACAAAACGTTTGGACATTTGTAAAAATCTAACATTTTTGAATATATTATATTTACCCTTTCTCTTTCAATGTGAGCCACTTGTTGCATAAGATTTCTAACACCTTTTCTCACTACTTCCGGGTCTATGTCGATGGTGCCATCCCTGCCATCATCGTGAACTACAAAGTATTTTTTAATTCGAAGTTTCCTATAATGATTCATTAGTTTATCATCTTACCTCTAGCTGGGCTCCATCTTCTAGATGGACTCAACAGTCTGTAGGGCATGGTGACTGTACCGTCCAGTTGTACACCGGCGATTCTTCTTAGAGTTGAGATTACGCTGCTCAATTTTTGTTCGACGTCTCTCTTGGACGTTTCCAGTTGTCCCAATTGGGCCTCCAGGGCTCTGACTCGGCCTTCTGAACCTCCAAGTTTTGCCTGAAAACAAAAGATATAATGTTGTAACTTCCTTACACATTTATCTTAGGGTGTTTCCAAAAAGACAACGGGATGTTCCCAGGCTGCTTTTAACTTTTCCCGAGATTGTGAGTCACTCTCGGGTTTTGTGCAAACCTTGGAACATATCTCAGAATTTTTGGAATTTCTTCAAACTCCTAGAACTTCCGTCCAGTTTCAAACTTCCCTTGAACCTTCATTTAGTTGCTTGGGAGAATTTTTGGATTCCTCCATAAGTCCATAGAATTTTTCAGTTAGTTTCAAAGTTTGTCTAGTACAAACCATTCAAGATGTCTTGCAAAACTTCTGGAACCTCGGTTTCCTCGAATACTTCCTAACTGATAAAACTAAAAATATTCACTGGAAAAGTTTCACGGGTATTTTGAACCTGCCTTTCTCCTGAATGTTCTTTCTAAAGTTTTTTGGAAAGAACTTCATATCTGTACCTTCAGTTCCTGTATCTGCTGCGTAGCGTCCACCAGACAGACTTCCAGATTATGTTTCTGGTCCTCCAGTCGTTTTTCCCTGACCCTGCTGTCTTCCAGATGGACCAGAAGGTCTTGCTCTCGGGCGTGCCACTGCTCCTCCAATTGAGCAGAATGAGATCTCGTCCTTCCGAGCTCTTTTCTAGTCTGGTCCAGGTTCCTTTCTAACTCTGACATCTGGAGATAAAGAGATCGAATATATTCAAATGTTGATGAATATTATAAGTACAAGACAACATTACAGTCACCATATCGCCATTAGCAACCAATCATTCCTCTGTTGCTCCCCCTTACCTGTTTCCTCAGTTGGTGCACCTCCTGATGAGCCCTCTCCCTGTCCTCGACCTCATTCAACAGCCTTGCCTGTAGCTCCTTCTCCTCAGCCTGCTGCTGACTGTTCGACGCTTGGGTCCTCTGAAGTTCCTCCTGGATGCTCTGGACCTTGTGCTCGGTCTGGAGCTGCTCCTTCTCCAACTCCCTGATCTGGTTCTGCAGGCGGCCCCTCTCACTCTCCAGGGCGACTTTTATGTCCTCCAGATCTACGAGGAACGTACAGAACTCGAGTAAGTTATCCGAGACAAGAACGATTATCATTTTTACAGATATAAATCTGGTCTCGGTTATATTGATAAAACTGTAAGTCGTTCCCGGCGAATATTGATTTTACACTTCACACCTCATCGATGTATTTAATTTTTTATCGAGTGTATTATTAGGTTGTGTTAACACGTGGGAAAGTGACATGTTGCTGTTGAATATGGAATCGACGGAGAATACGGCCTAAATGGGGCAATGAGTTTACTTACGCTACTGCTGTTGTTCACACACGCACGCACACTGATAGAGTTGAAGTTGAACAGTTGGTAAGTGTATTTTCAGCACTTAAGTTGAAGGCATGTTTATAATTACAACATTGCATTCATTGTTTATTTTTCCAGTACTGACGTGAATATCCCATGTGCTTACGGTTTCTAAGATTTGATACTCGTCTCTAATTAAAGACAAACAACGAATAATGTTGAATGGTTAAATCATGTGAGATAAAATTTATTTTTAACCTGTTCTGGCAATGCAAACGTTGTCTGTATGGAAGAAATTAAGATGTATCCCTTAGTTGAATGAACAGTTAAAAATGGCTTTAATGCTTATCTATGAAGCATAAGATGAACAAGTAAATTGTGTTCTTTTTGTAATAATTTGTAACTTGTGTTTGTAAAATGATAATTAATAAACGCATACATCCAGTTTCGATATTTTTATACTGAGTACACTCTTACAAAATCGATCAAAGATCTATGTTAACTTTTGACAAAAATTATACATTGATGAAGTCATATTTGTATAGGTCTCAAGCTAATTAGTTTGTCCCAAGTAATATGTCATTATTCTTACTGTGTAAATGGCATGAAACCCTGAACTCTTAAACTGTAAACTCCTTTAACTCCAAACTTGCAACCCTTACGCTTATTCAGTGTTATTTAACTACTATTTTACTTGTTATTTTCTGATGTGCCTCTTCCAGTTGCCTCGCCTGCTCCCGCTTCTCTCCCTCTGTCCTTTTGACATGATCCCTGAGTTCTTTGTTGGTGTTGTGATACTTCTCCTTTTCGAAGTTACTGTCGGCGAGTAGTCTCCTTACGTCCGTCAGCTCTTTCCTTAGTGCTTCTGAGTTGTTTTCAGCTAGGAAATTAGTTAGAATTTCATATTACCGATAGGGTGAAAGTGCATAAAAGAAAAATATTTTGATGTTTCTGTTACAACACCATTTAGATGAATTGGTAGTGATAAATGTAATGTCTAATCAAAATAAAGCTTCTTTATTCGATTTTGGGGTTTTGAAACAAATGTAGTAAAGTTTATAGGTTGCCCCAAGTGCCTTTCCGTCTTTACACAGACTGGAAAGGAGTTTTACTCCCGTGGGAGTCACAATGGGAGCTCTCCTTTAACTTGAACCGAGGCAGCATCATTTTTCTGGACCTAGAGAAGACTTACCTTCTTTTAATTTCCTAATGGTCTCATGTAACTGATTATTCGCGTTCTCCCCCTTATCCTCGCACAAATGGAGCTGCACTTTCAAATTCTCCACCTCGTTCTGGCAGTTGTCCCTCTCTATCCGCACCTCTTCAATCCTCTGCTCTAACTTGTTCTTCTCGTCCTCGCACTTGCTCCTCGTCTCCTCCAATCTAGTCTTGAATTTCGCCAACTCCTCCTTCAGCTGGTTTATGTTGACCCTGTCCTGATCGAAGCGGCCGTTCGCCTCCCTCTTGAACCTGTCCAAGGTGTCCCTCTCCTCCTCGAGTTCCCTCTTGGTCGCCTCGAGCCTGTCTTGGAGCGCTTGGTGGTCGTGGTGAGCTTTAGAACGTGACGGGAGCGTTAGAAAGCGAGGAAAGTCGGGTATCGATTGAGCGTTAAAAGTTCAAAGCGTTGATCCGCGAAAGAAAGTGTACATACCCACTTATGAAATAAAAATATTGTGATTTAATTTTAGAAACAACTCATTTCCCTAATGCTACGATGATATCATTTATTTATTTCTATTTTCATCAATGAAATCAGCATTGTCTGAGGTTTGGTTTTAAAATAAACGCTCACCTATGAAGATTATTTTATCTTGGGCGTTGTTGTTTTGGATGTTTTTAATAACAGTCGCGGTTGGTTATATTTTCCATTTTCCATTTTGACTCTCTGCCGTTTATAAAAAATAATGATCTCATTATGTTGTGGTTGTGGAGGATTTTATTTATCTTGTGATAAATTCTAAGGACCGGCAAATTTAACCATTATTGTCATTATCAGTATTCTTAATTGTTATCACTCTTAATAATATAATTAACATAAAACCTTTTATTACATTATGGTGAATTTATCGGTATACAGTATACATGACTTATTTTACGAATCACGAACTCTCATTTAGAATGTAGGTACATTCCCAAATTGTACTATTTATAGACTCGTCGGAAATGTTCCATAGATGCGACTATTTCGAGGTGAAAAATCAATATGAATCGACTGTGGAGAGCGTATCGGCACGTGGTCGACAATTTATAATTGTCTTGAAAAATTAAATCAAATAATGCGGCGTTTTTAAAAAATAAATCGAATACAATAGTTACTATTACATTTTAAAACTTGCATCTCAACCCCTGATTACTCCTGATACTATAAGGAATTCCAAAATTTTTGTAGGAGTTAAAAGAAGGAATTCTTGTTGTTAATGATGGTGATCTGCACATATTAAAAGTTCTAGAAGAAACCATTGAATCTTTCCAGACGATCTACAGAATTCTGGAATCTCTCTGGAAGACCTAAGTTTGGAAAGTTGTATTAATTTATTGAATCTTAACAAAGGGTTCTGAACTTTTTATAGAAGTTGTTAGAGGAAATTCTAGAACGTTTTACAAAATGTAGGAGGTATTGACATTGACGAAATTCTCATTACGGTTTTCTTCATGGTCTACATTTACATGGGATTAGACCGATTCAGGTAATATCTCTACGCGGTCGAGAATCCAGAAGGTCCTTAAAGAAAACCTTTAATCTCTAGAAGACCTACATATTTAGAGGCCATTTAATGATTTTATAATTTAATTTAAAAGGTTCTTAGAAAAATTCTGAAATTTTTCCATAAGGTACTATAAAAAATTCTTCCAAGAGTTTCAATTACTTATGGATTTAAATTACAATTACTCTGGAGGAAAAGTTAATACAAATAATAAACAGAAAATAAGGCAAAACAAACCAAATTAGATGAATTCTTTTTATAACTTCACTAGAAACATGTAAAACTTATACCTACATATATTTGTTTTATGTAGGTTTCTAAAAACATTCTAGCTTGTGAAGAGATCATATTAAACTTATATATATAATTAACTATGGAAATAAATAAACATATACATACATGCAATCCAATTTGCAATGTTTTCTCACATCCTCTACAACTTTATTTACCTCTAAACTCGGTTATAATAATAGCTTGATCCATTGACACGTTGATATAACACATTACCCGCGCTCTGCATAGCATTCTTCCGTTTTACAAATGAGTTTTTAATTGTTAGAAAGCCGAATAATCATCTCACCAATCAACAGTGCTTGCTGCTTGTCGTTCTCCGCCCTCAGCATCAATTCCTCGTGTTGCTGGCAGAGATTCTCGATGTGATTCTGTAACCCCTCGATCCTATCCAGAAGTTGCTGGATCTCTGAGTCCTTCTCGTTCCCTAACTGATGCAGACTCTGTTGCATCCTCTTCTCCAAGGTAGACCTGATCTTCTCCTTCTCCTCCGTCAACTTCTTGACGCAGTCCTCCTTCTGTTGCTTCAGTTTCTCCATCGCCTGTTTGAACTCCACCTCTTTATTCCCAGCGGCGTGCGTGAGGCTGTTCTTGATCTCGACGCACCTTTTCTCTGAACGTTCCAGGTCTTTGGCCAGTCTGGATATTTGCGATTTCATCTGTTCCTGTTTCACGAGCAGCTCCTGCTTGTCTTTTTCCAATTGTGTCTTTTTGTCCTCGGACGCTTCCAGGTTTGTCTGGGTGTCGAACAGGACTCCTTCTAGGGCTTCCTTTTCGGAACGGATCGCTGCTATCAGCTCCTGGAGACGCTGATTCTCTTTGTCCATAGAATCGATTGTACACTAAAATAGGGAAGTGTATAATAATCAGACAAGACTAGGCGACAGAAAGAAAAATTTCATTCTGGACAATTACAAACATGTGTTTACCATCAAAACAATTTTGTTTCCTAAAATAAAAACACTTATTTACCTGTTTTTCTTCACATTCTTTCACTAGCTCCTCTAAAGTTCTGTTGACACGAGCGTTGGTCTCGTTCGCTTGTTCTAGTTTCTGTCTGAGTCTCATCAGTTCTTCGTTGAGCGCGTCACGTTTCCTACCTAGCACAGTCAATTGGTTGCTTAAGTCATTCCTTTCTCTCGTCACTTGGTTGAGCTCCATTTCCACCTAAGCAGAAGTATTTAAAAAAAATGTTAGTACTAGTAGTAATTGTGAGATTAATGATCCAATACTCCTATAAGTACTGAACGGAGGAACTTCAGTATAAGCAACGATTTTGACGTTTATAAGTTGTGGTTAGCACTTACTTTCCCCTTCTCTATTTCCAAAAATTTACATTTCTCCGATAGAGTGACCTTCTCGGACTCCAAGTCTAATTTTTGTTGCTCGGCTTGTAATAATTCTTTTCTTAACGATTGGATGTCGTTTTGATGATCATTGCATTGCAGTTGTAATGCCATTTTTTCATCTTCGAGCTAGAAATAACACAAATAAGTATGATGTTGCTTTTGACTGCTATTACTCACTTTTCGTAAGTCTTCTTGTAGTTTCTTTTTGTCGTATTCCAGGTTCGATGCTATGGTTTCTTTCTTCAACAAAGAATCATGCACGTCCGTACGCTCGTCCAAAATTTTGTCGAGTTGAAGTTCGCATTCGGCTGAAACCAGTTACATTACTATTGTTCAAAATTTAAAATAAGACTCATTTTCATTGCAAAGAAATCTTGTTTCTAGTTCTAAGTGTGTATTCTTCTGAAACCGACCTTTCGCCTTCTCTAATGCGGATATGAGACTGTCTGCCTCCGCTTTCTGCGCTTCCAACATGTCATAAGAGAGATACAATTTGTTCAGCTCCTCCTTGGTGGTCAATAACTCTTCCCTCATCCTGCTACACCTGTCTTCTTCCCCCCTCAAAGTGATTTCCCTGATGTTCGCGTCTTGATTCAACCGATCGACCTCTGACTGCAGGAATATCTTCTCCTCGTGAAGACCATCGATCTCCTTCTGGAACTTGTTGTTCACCTTCTGCAGTTTATCGTAGTCCTGGCTCAGGTTCTCGTACAATGCGGTGAGATCTAGCCTCTGCCTCTCCAAGTGGTTCTTATCGGATTTCACCCCCTCCAAGGATTTCTGTATAGATTCCCTCTCCTGGGAGAGATGAGAGCACTGCGCTCGGCTCGAGTCGAGCTGAGCCACCAGCTCTTTGACCCGTTTCTCCAGAGCGGAGGCGTTGTCTTCAGAGTGCTCAAACTGCTTGCGAACTAACAAAAGTTGCTCCTTATTAGACTGGAGTTTCACCTGAAAGCAACAACGTATAATTCAGTTAAGGTACAACCTTTCATTTTACTTTGTTGCGTTTACATAAACGTACATTAAACCTTGTGTATTTGTTCACTGACCTGTAGTTCGTGAATGTAGGATTGATATCTGTGAAGAGCGGCCTGCACCGCCGATATAGTGCTTTCAGCGAAAGCTGCTGGAGAGGTCATAGTGCGAACCATTCTCTTTGGCGACCTACAACTTAATTTAATCAATAGTGTTTTTTATTACCGGTTATTTAATTGATTATTTCGTATCGAAAAAGTAATAATTTTATTTGGGGAATTCCACCACCACTAAGTTTCCTTACTTTTGTGGAATCGGTGTGGAAGCACTTAAGTGAAGATGCGTGGCCTGTAAAATTTCCAAATCCTTAGTTTCCGCGTCTTGAATGAGGGCGTGGGCGATGTCTCGTAACGCGCCTTGTAAGATGTCGTTCTCCTCTTGAATTTTCATCATTTGTCCCGAAGCTTGGTCGATTTCAGTGTATTTATCTTCCTACAACGGAAAGAATTCGCAAAAATTGTACCATGTTGTTTCATTTAAAACATACTGGGTATAATAATGAAAGAGAATAAAAGTAATATCTATTTTCTACTTGATTTTCCGCCTTACTGCAGGTTAGAACTTGTAGTTTAAACCGCCTAACAAAGTAGAATTTTTTTAAATACTTTTCGACAAGTGGTTTTAGATAAAAGGTTGTCATCAGATAATTATAGTAAAAGGTGACATGGTGTAGTTAATTACTAATAACTGATTACCATGGTTTGTAGATCCCTAAGTAATTGTTGCAACCTATCATCTTTGGTTTCTAATTCCTTTTCGCAATTTTCGTGTTTATTCTTCCAGGATTCCAGCTGCACTTTTAATTCCGTCACTTCTATTTCCAACTGATGTTTCTCGGTCCCCTAATAAAACACATACATCTTCCATCAGTAAGCAATAGCAAGCAATAAGTATATCTTATGTATTACTACTGAAAAGTCAGAAATGTCAATAAGGAATGTTCTGGACAAAATCGTTCTGGGTACTACATTAAAAACATACCCAATCCTAAATTTTACAGTAAACTCTCAAAACTTAAATTCTAGAAACCTAAACTCTAAACTTTTAAAATACAAACGTTTCGGTCATTTAGTCCCAACTTACACCAGAAATATGCTCCGAAAATACATTGCTGTCCATCCTACTGCAGGCAGTGATAAGTTCCTTGCCGATTCCAGACAACTCAGATTTCAACTTGGTGACGTCCCTCTCCGTATTGCTCTGTATATCGATGAACAGCCTTTTAACAGACACGACGTCTCTCCAGAGGTTCAGCAGTCTGTTGTGTTCGGTGCTGTAGTACTCATTGAAGGCTTGTTCTTCGTCCTTCCACTCGTCTTCCTTAATGATCATCTCTTCCCGTAACGTCTCCCAGTCATTGGTCAGTTTCTGGAGATCAGATGTCAATGCTTCGTTGGTCTGGTGGGACTCCTCGAGTTGCTGGCGCAGGGAAGAGTTGAGGTCCATTAGTTTCTCAGATCTGGAAGGGAATTTGCGCGTTTAATTTACTTGGAAGCAACGGGAAGGTCTCCAGGAACTCTTTGAATGAAAGATTTATTTGTATTTCCACTGATTGCAAGTACATACATAACTTTATACTCAAAAACAAACATTTTCGGGTCCTTCATATCCCCTCACCTTTTCCTTTCTTCTTGCAGCTTCCTCAGCGCAGTATCCAGATCGCTGATCCTTTCATCTTTGACATCTCTCAGGTGCTGCTGGGCCTGTTCTAGGGCCGGGCTCGGGCTGTAGCCCACCGATGCTGGAAAAGTCAGCGACGAGGGCTGTTCTGGATAAGACGGTGTCTGGTATAGTTGAGTTTCCAGATCTGCGCATCTTTGTTTGTACTGTAAGACCTGGAACGAGGGAAATCGATTGAGCTGTAAAGTTCTGAAATATCCCATAGAAGTAGAGTCAAATCTATTCGAATTAATCTTAGAATCGGTATGAAGAGTCTTAGTCTTAAGTCTCAATGAACCTTAGCCTAATTCAAACCTGAATTAATATTTGATGAACTGCGTCTAAGGATGAGAAAACTTACTGTAAAGAAGCGACACCAGAAACAGAGATATCCCGCAGTGCTTATTTGCCCACCCTCAGGTCGATTAAGAATGATGGTATTTGGAAGATTTGGTCTGGGCTTTGGTATTTGACTCTTTTTTCGACACTTTTTAACTTTAAGTCGTTTGATTGTGTTTTATACTTGCATTTTGGAAATGTATATTTTATTTAAATGTATATAAATAACATTCAAAATTGATCAATACTTCTCTGTTAAAACCATAAAACAATATTCTTTGACTTGCTTATTTATTCTATATATATTCTATTTCTTCAAGGTTATATTTGTGTGTATTAAACAATGACACCCCACTTCTTTATGGAGTAAAATCCATATTTAGTCTTCCTCTGCATAACTGGAAGAAAAACTAGAAGGAAAAATCTGTTTACCAAGTGTATCTTTGACATTTTGGATTACTTCTTCATGTGGGTACACATATAGGTATCTTAATGTGAAGAAAATTCTGCTTTGGTTCATTTTTCCATGTATATCTTCGTTTCAATTCATGTTCATTGTCCATAGGGAATTTTTTTTTGGTTCAAGTTTATAAACATTGTGGCCTGAAGGAAATCCGTGTTTTGGTCCATTGAATTATACCTTGGCTTGTAATCTGCTGACGAGAGCAGCTTGGTTCTGTTGCGCCTGCTTGTAGGTATCTAGGCGTCTTCTGTAGAGGGATGCCTCTTCTTGGAGTCTATGTCGTAGCTCCCTCGTTTCCTCGTCGCTGCTCCCGCCGCCTCCGTCCCCTCTCAGACGACCACCATCTAACCTTCCGCCACTTGCGCTACTCGACTGAAAACGACAGAGGCAGTTATTATTTTGGAGGAGGAATTCTGGAACTTCTGGAGCTGTGATGGTTTTGGGTCTAGTAATTATGATACCCACTATTTTTTGAAGCCAAATGAGATCAAAATAATGCAGTATTATATTGAAGTCGTTGTGGTTATTTCAATGTCATATTTATTTTTGAAACGTTCCATAATAAGCCCTAATGGTAAGATCTGTACTGCGCTACGTTTCAAATTATAGCACCAGAAATGCGTCACAACCATTGTGAAAATCATAATGGAAAATATAAGAACTTCCAATAATTATATAAGCAGATTAGATATCGTCAGTTGAAACAATTGTTTGTAGGATTTCAAAGTTAATTGGTCAAGAGCTTGACCAATTAAGTTCTCTCCAAGCCATTTCAACTTCAACGAATGTAGATTTTCCATAGTACGTACAGTTAAAATTTTTGATTTGTTGTTCTGCACTTTTCTATGTACACAATATTTGTATCGATGTTGAAATGATATAATCGGGTTTTATACGAAATCGAAATACGAACCGTTCTTCCTATCGAAAGCGATAATGTGATGGTCCAAATGGTTAAAACGGATTTTCCATTAGAAACTTTTAACGGATGTTTTGCGTGTATAAAGACAGTTGGGGTCGGGAACTGAGACACCGAACAGTAAATTAGAGAAAAGACCGGAAGGTATCAAAAAGTTGATTCAAAGGTGAGCTGGAGGGATTTTGTGGTAGAAAAGATTACTGAAATATGCAAGCAGGATACGTTAACTAAAGAAATAATGATAAGTAATAATAAGGAAATACAAAAGGAAATTCGGAAAGACATTAGACAACATAACACTAGAGAGATAGCAAAGACAATTGAAGAAAACAAAAGCCTAAAAGTTCTTAGACAAAACATCTCCACGGGAAGAAAAACCATTCATAGATTAAAAACCAGTCAAGGGCAAATTATTTGCGACCGGGAAGGCATTCTGAACATTACAGAAGATTTTTACCGTCAGCTGTATGAAGAACGGGGGCAGCGTGCTGAAAATCACACACTGCCCCAAGTGATGAACCAAGGCTCAGAAGAAATTCCAGACATAACATCGAATGAACTAAGGAAAGCACTCCATGAAATGAAAAACAATAAATCTCCTGGTGAAGATGGAGTAGTAGTTGAGGCTATGGAATTGGCTGGGACAAAACTCCTACAGGCTTTAGTAAGACTCTTTAATAAATGTCTAATAGAAGCAATAACTCCAACTCAGTGGCATAACGCAGTAATTATTCTATTGCATAAGAAAGGGGACATCACAGACCTTAAAAACTGCCGACCGATCAGCCTGCTTTCAAACATATACAAATTATTCACCAAAGTTCTGACAAAAAGGCTAGAAAATAAGTTAGAATTCTATCAGTCACGAGAACAGGCCGGATTTAGATCTGGATATGGAACAAGTGATCATCTATTAGCAATAAAGAATATGATAGAAAAGTGTATCGAATACAACAAGCCTCTAGTACTGATATTTGTGTACTACGAAACAGCTTTTGATACAATCAGTCACGGAAAAATGCTGGAAGCTTTAACAGAATGTCATATAGACCACCGATATACAAATATCATTAAACATATATATCGGAACGCCACAGCAAGTATTAGACAGGACGATAGGCAAACTGAAAAATTCCCCATACAACGCGGAGTTCGACAAGTAGACACCATTTCACCAAGACTGTTCACAACAGTGTTGGAGTATGCATGCAAGAGGGCAAATCTGAGTGAAAAAGGTATCAATATAAATGGAGAAAATCTAAACCACCTTCGATTTGCGGATGATATTGTTCTAATAACGGACAGTATAGACGAAGTTAAAGACTTACTGAACAGACTCCACCACTCCTCCCTAGAAGTAGGACTGAAAATAAATATGTCTAAAACACAAATTATGACAAATCTAGTACTCAGCGAAAGCATAAACATTGCTGGAGCAGTCATCGATCAGACTACTTCTTACAAATACCTAGGACACGAGATTTGCCTTGGAAGAGATAACCAAACCATCGAACTAAACCGCCGCATTAGACTGGCCTGGGTAGCTTTCGGCAAACTTAACTATGTTTTCAAATCAGATATCCCAGTAAGCCTTAAAAGGAAAGCATTCAATCAGTGCGTGCTGCCAGTTCTTACCTATGGAGCAGAGACCTTGACACTTACGAACAAAACAGTGTACAAAATTCGCGTAGCACAAAGGGCCATGGAACGCGTCATGTTGGGTATCTCTCTCAGACAACGAATTCCAAACCAAGAAATTCGACGCCGAACAGGAGTCCTGGACGCGATAGAGAAGATAACAACCCTCAAGTGGAATTGGGCAGGACATGTCGCCAGAATGACGGACAACAGATGGACAAAACGTATATTAGAGTGGAGGCGGAGACAAGAAGCCTACCAAAACCGAGGCCGCCCACCAACAAGATGGACCAATGACCTGAAACGCTGCCACAGCTACTGGATGCAGGCAGCACAAGACCGAGATGCATGGAGAAGAATGAGGGAGACCTACGTCCAGCAGTGGACACGAGATGGTTGACTGATGATGAATAAGTAATGGTTAGTGTTTCAACATATATTTACATATAGGTATGTATGTACATATGTTTCAACATATCGAAGCAGAGGAAGACCTCCTACTAAATGGGTAGCTATAAGGAAAATAATACAGACGAACTGGATGCAAGTTACACAAAACATCAGCTTAGAGATGAGTGGCACAGAGTGCGGTAGGTCTATGTTAAGCAGTGGTCGTTACAACTACAATAAAATAAGCTGTTGATGATGATGATGATGATGATGAGTGTTAAACATCTTAGTGAATATTAGTATATCGTTATAATTACAAAAATTGATAGTTTTAAGAAAGGATAGCAAAGAATAATACAACCATTTAAAAAGACTAATAATTGTCAATGCATTTGGATCGATGGTACTGTCAAGCATTTTATTTTCGACGCGATTTTTGTAGGTACTCAATATGTACTTACGTCCGTTCGTGATTTCGGTCTGTATATGGGCGGCCTTCTCTTGTCCATTTTCGGTGTTTCAACTTTCTTGATAGTTGGCTGAAAATGAAATGAATTATAAAAGAAATATCCCTTTTGGTAGATTTATATCTAGTATTGCATTCGTTAACGAAGTCGAAAAAATAGGAATTAAAATGCGGTTTTCAGTTTTTTGGTATCTAGAGATCATACTTAATCATTTCCCAAAAGTTTATATATATATATGTATATATATATATGTATATATATATATATATGTATATATATATATATATATATATATATATATATATATATATATATCGGATATAACGAAATTTGTCGGCAGGCTACAGGTCGCATTTTTTAAAGAATCACAACGAAATTTGGTACAAAAATCAGTTGGCCAAAAATCTCGGTCAAGTTCGTTAATGGGCCAAATCGGTCTAGCGGTTTCAAAATGGCGGCTTGTTATTTTCAAAAAAAAATCAAAAAACTTTTATTTCGCGTCTGAGAGAAAAATGTTACTTAGGTTTTTTGTTGCTCTTATAGAAGCGAACCACATTTGAATAAAACATTTTTTTCGAGAAATGTACAGAAAAAAAGTTATTTAAAAAAAAATCAAAACACTTTTATTTCGCGTCTGGGAGAAAAATGTTACTTAAGTTTTTTATTTATCTTATAGAGGCGAACAACTTTTGTATAAAACACTCTTTCGAGAAACGTACAGAAAAAAAGTTATTTTTTTCAAAAATAAATAAAAATAAGAAAAACTTTTATTTCGCGTCTGAGAGAAAAATGTTACTAAGGTATTTTGTTGCTCTTATGGAGGTGAATAACTTTTGTATAAAACAATCTGTCGAGAAACGTACAGAAAAAAAGTTATTTTTTTCAAAAATAAATAAAAATAAGAAAAACTTTTATTTCGCATCTGAGAGAAAAATGTTACTAAGGTATTTTGTTGCTCTTATGGAGGTGAACAACTTTTGTATAAAACAATCTGTCGAGAAACGTACAAAAATAAAGTTATTTTTGTCAAAAAAATAAAAAAACTAAAAAAACTTTTATTTCGCGTCTGAGAGAAAAATGTTACTTAGATTTTTTGTTGCCCTTATAGAGGCGAACAACTTTTGTATAAAACATATCTTTGAGAAATGTACAGAGAAAAAGTTATTTGCAAATATTTTACAATTTTGACGTTTGTTCGTATGCATTTTTTTGGCACATCGTGTGTTATATTACTTATCTCCTACCCATAAATCTACCTTTCAGCCTGGCATGCCATGGGGTTTTTTTAAAAAGAACTTAAACGTTTTCCGATAAATTGCAATCTCATTAGTCTTTAAAATAGATTTTTATATATTGTAATACATAACGCAATGAAATTGTAGTAGTATTTCTTTGCTCAACGTGTTACCAATCTTAAACCTTAAACTTTCAACTGTTGTATTCAAATTCGTGCCCATGTTTAATGTTGGCGACAATGTGCGGTGTTGTCACATTTGCCGAATAGTTAATCTTGTTTCCATTATCTTTGTATTTTTTTCTATGTGAAAAGTAAGGTTAAGGTTATTTATATTCGATCTCATTATTATTTGAAAATTTTGAGCAACAGTGTTTGTCCTTTCATTGATGATGTGTATCAATAGTTATTTTGATCTGTCCTTATCAAATGCATTAAAGAAAATAACATGCTAGGCGTTCAAAACAAGTCAAATTTTATTGCCTACTTGTGTAAATAAAGCAGTTATAAACAAATATAGTAATTGATTGAAATTTTAGGTCATTTAGCAATTTAAATCGGTAGAACAACTATTCTTCTTTAATTTGGATCGTTTAAAATTGTTCTAACTTTGCTATCAACTTATGTTACGGCAAAATTAAGGGGTTTAGAAGAAACAAATTCAATTTTGCAAAAGCTACTTGTTGTGCTACATATTGCGCACCACGAGAACTTAATTTTTACGCAAAATCAAAGATATGTAGCTATTTTTAGTTATTAATAATTTTATTTAAACTCATTTAAGGTTAAGTGACAAATGCACCAAAGAACTTTCACCACATTTTGAATTTTTCTTAAAGCCCTACAAGATGATTATCTCAGTTTTTCTATTTTTAATTGTCAATGAACAAAAAACCCAAAATATTTTTGGATGATATCATATATGACTGGCTTCTATACTCCTGAAGTACCAAAAAAAAACAGTCTTTAATAGTCTGTTTTTTGCTTAGTTCCCTGTATTTTTTCGATCTAAAATCGATCACGATTGATGCATTCCCATGTACGCATAACTACAATAGTTAGCGTATATTAATACAAATATGATAACTTTATGATTTTTCTCAATTCTACGAATTATTGTCGAATTTTGGGGACTTCGCGCATTTGAATCTTTCCCTCCGAATCGATACAAAGTGTAAAGTTCAGTGTAAACAAGTCGTTTATTGTCTCTGTATTATTAATTATAAACTTTTTTCAAAAAGTCGTCCGTAAACAGAGGATTTCTCAGAATCGAACGCGGACTTTGATACTCGATGATAGATACGGGGAATCTCGCGGGTCACATTGATTATATCATAGTTTACGAGCTCCGGGGTATTTTGTCTGTGCGCGTATTTTTGCCTCGTTAGTAAATATTAGATTTCGAACATTTATGAGGGAGATGGCATTGAGGTGCAATTACGCGTGTCCGAATTTAATCCAAAACGATGAATTTCGGCCGAGGGGGACGTTTTGAGGCGAAATTTGATCATTTTGGTCTAAATTCCATTTTGATCAAAAAATTTTAGTTTAGACGAGTTGCTTGGAATTGCCTCAAAAGCTAAAATTCAAAGCAACAGGGACATTGAAATGACAAAGAAAGTTGAAATTTGTATATAAATTACATATTTTTAAGATTTGTAAGGAATTGAGTGTATATTATAAACCTGAAATTTAAAAAGAAACCACAAAATCCCACTTAATTTACTTAAAAACAAAAGTTTTATTTTCTTATCGACAATAAAAATGGTTCTACAATCTATACAAATATCGAACACCAAAAAAATTGAACTACGAGGGAGATAAACTTTCGTATCTGCTTATGACAGGTTTCCAATCATGGATTTTATTTATTTTGGGACTTCTGACAAAATTTTGGCTCGACCTATAGATTAATCAGGTTATTGAACTAGTTTTTTTTAGAATAGCTTACATTAATTATTACGAAATTGTTTAATTCGTAAAAAGAAGATTTTTCTCATGAGTGTTTTGTTTATATTTTTTATTAATTTAGGCAATCAGAAATGTGATACTCCACAAACACAAATATGTACAGATACGATTTAAACAGTAAAAAAAAACAATTTGATAACATTCTCTAAAATTCTGTGAAAACGCAAAAAGTGATGTGGAATGCTATTTACCAGATGGAGCGCTAAAGCACCCCCAAAGATAATTATAAAAATTAAATTTTAATAAGCAAAATTTTAATGAATATTAAATAAAACTGGGAACGGTCAAAGAAAGAACTACAATAAAAAATATTCGGAAATAAAGTAAGTTTTTATACTGTTATAAAATGGAACATAAAAAATGTGTGACCGAGTTTTTGTTAAGGAAAAAAGACAGATTTGTATTAAAGCCACCAAACTCTTTTATGTTGTCAAAATTTAAATATTGTAATGCAAATATGAAATCTATAAAAGAATCATTTCTGTACACTCAACTCTACCATATATAGGAACTTCAAGAAAATCTGTGAATATTTCATATATAAAAAAAGTCTCCGTGATACCCTAACAAACCTATTTATTACTAAAATTGATTTTAGTTTATGTGCCTGTTCTCCATAATCTTAATTTCTTTAATTCAATGTATTCAAAATTTAAATATTCTCATCAAAATATGAAATCTATAAAAGACTAATTTCTGTACACTCAACTCTGCCACGTATAGGAACTTCAAGAAAATCAGTGAATATTTCATCTGTAAAAAAAGACTTCGTGATACCCAAACAAACCTATTTATTAATAAAATTGATTTTAGTTTTTGTAGCTGTTCGCCAGAATCTCAATTTCTTTAATTCAATATTTTCAAAAATTGAAATATTCTCATCAAAATATGAAATCTATAAAAGACTAATTTCAGTATACTCAACTCTACCACAAATAGAAACTTATATAGAAATAATGTGATGGTTTTCTGTTGATGGTATATAGAAATAGATATAGAAATAACAGAATTTGAGTTAATACAGGAAGCAAAAGTAGCCAAAAACAGTAAATATTTAACACAATGTTTCACAGCTAGTAATGCAATTAAATCTATTAAACATTTTTAACTTCACTAAAATATTAGTTTCAATTATGGCCAAGGAGCCAACTGTAAAACCGTTTGTTTTTAAGCCATACCTACATTCCTGAAGGTACCAATAAAAAAATATATGTCTAGTTTATTTTAGAATTAAAGGACATTCAGGTGAAAATCATACCTAACTTATTCAAAAGACATGAAAAGAATCGTAAACATCAAATTTAATTTTTGAATATTTCTGGACGTTAGAACCAATTTATTAATTTAATTTTGTTTTTTTTACATCAACATAGACTTGATAAGCCTCCTTACATGAACTTTGATCACACTGGAGCAGTTTCATGACACATTCTCGTTCAAAGTTGCGTTATTCTAAATGCGATAAACCCTAATTATTTCTAAGAAAAAAAATTGCGAGGGAGTTAAATTACCAATTAGTCTACATACATAGTCATAATAACAACAATTATTTTTTTTTTCAAAAGACTGATTAAGGAATTAATAAATAAAAGTGCGTATATGTGTAGTCGTTCTAAATTATCTAATTTCTAAATTAATTAATTCGTTAGTGCGATAAAGTGCTGGTGTGCAATCATTTGCAATTTGTTGCATAATAAGCACGAGAAGGGTCAAAAAATTTTGATTTATCTCTTAGCGAAATTAGTTTTTAAATACCTATCACTCTTGAATAATAAACATTAAATTTAATATATATGATCGTGGGGTTACACGTACAAACCTAATGCAAAGGAAATTCTGAACGACTCATGCGCAGATATCAAAGTATCCACACTATTACGTGAAGAGTAAGGAAATTTCAATAAAAATTTAGTGCAAAATGCACAGTTCATATTTACTACAGTCGGTAGTAATGGTGTTCCGTTATATTATTTTAATTACGTTAATAATTAATATAAGAAAACTTCAACAATTCAGTTGCCTTTTCTGGTTAGTTTGGTATGTTAAACGTCAAATCAGTTGGTAAGTTTATTTCGTTAAGCAAGCTTGTGTGAAATATCACAAATTGTTTATAACGTTCGGGACTACTAAAACGTCGAATAGCCACGTTAAAATAACATTAAAACTTCTTGGATTCTTTGAAAATTGCTTTAAATTTAAAAATACACAATTCACAACTTGGCAGGTCGCAGCAGTATTAACATCTGACACTTTTTCGCTCTGTTTCGCGAGGAGGATTATAAAATCAGAAAGGAATTAATGTCACTCCCATAAGGAACTTTATTGCGAGCTTTAACTCTCGAGGTTTTTATCAACATTACATCCCGAGGAAGGGAAGTTTTGAAAACACGCGAACGTCTCCTCCTGGCACTGGCCACCCTTATTTTCCTCATTTTCGGATTAGCTTTCCAGTTTGCGGCCATTCCAAAAAAAATGTTCCAAGAATCGATACCAAAACGTTAAGTTCCTGCGAGGAACACTTGCACAGTTAAATAGTTAGCTAAAGCTGCAAACTCATTAAAATCTCAGTAGGTATCTATAATTAGATTCGATAAAATTTTATAACATTTTATTCAGTTTAGAAAGAAACCTGTACCCACAATTTCTTTCAAAATTGTGACTTTTTTAAGATTGTAAAGAATATCTCAAATAATTTATTTTTCAGCTAAGAAGAGTTAGATGATTTCGACTGAATTATGAATATCACTTATTATGAATTATTATATTTATAACTTATTATTATGAATATAAGGAAAGACATAAGGAAGTATAACAGCGAACAGATTGAAAAAACAATAAATCAAAATAAAAGCTTGAAAGTTTTAAAAAGAAAACTAACAAACGGCAGGAAAGAAATCCTAAAGCTAAAAAACAAACATGGCAGAGAAACAACTAACAGAGAAGAAATGCTCCATGTCGTGGAAGAATTTTATACTGAGTTATACAGAAACCGACATAAGCTGAAAGTGGAAGCAGAAGAAACAAGGAAAGAAACTGGAGTAATAAATCAAGGATCGGAAGAGATTCCCGAAATAACAATGGACGAAATTAAGCAATCGCTGAAAGAGATGAAAAATAATAAAGCTCCAGGCGACGATCAAATAGTTGTGGAAGCAGTAAAGTTCGGTGGAGAAACCCTACTAAAAGCAATAAAAAAGTTGTTCAATGTATGCTTGGACAATGCCTCCCTACCTGAGAACTGGAACAACATACTGATGATCTTGATCCATAAAAAAGGCGACAGAGCAGATTTAGAAAATTACAGGCCTATAAGCTTACTATCCCATCTATATAAGCTTTTCACGAAAATAATAAACAAGAGACTGGAGAAAAAACTCGACTTCTATCAAACAACAGACCAGACAGGCTTTCGTTCAGGCTATGGAACGAATGACCATCTTTACACATTAAAGATACTCATTGAGAAAATCCTAGAATACAATAGAATAGACCATTGGTGCTCGTGTTTGTCGACTTTCAAAAAGCTTTCGATACCATTGAAATGAATGCAATCCTGAAGGCGCTTAGCCAGTGTCGCATAGACTACAGATATACCCGTCTAATACACAATATTTACAGAAACTCGACCGCGAGCGTAAAAATCCATAACGCGACCAAAAAATTTCCCATACAAAGAGGAGTTAGACAAGGCGATGCACTGTCCCCAAAAATATTCAACACTGTTTTAGAATATGCTTTTAAGGCTCTGAATTGGGGAAACAAAGGTGTCAGTATAGATGGGAAGATGCTAAATAATCTACGATTTGCAGACGATATAGTGCTGATAACAGGCAACCTCAAAGAAGTCGGTTTAATGATAAACGAATTGAAGCAGGCAACTGAAAATGTTGGCCTTTACATAAACCAGCAAAAAACAAAAATCATGACAAACCTCGTACTGGGAGGGACTATATTACTAGACAGCAAAGCCATCGAGGAAGTCGACGAATACAAATACCTGGGACACCAAATTAGAATAAAGAGAGACTACCAAACAAAGGAATTACAGAGGAGGATTGGTCTTGGATGGGCAGCATATGGAAGATTGAGAAATATTTTCGATAGTGACGTTCCAATGAGCTTGAAACGGAAAAGTATACGATCAGTGCGTGCTGCCAGTAATGACTTATGGCGCCGAAACGTTTACCTTGACAAAAGGCACTGTGGAGAAATTGGAAGTGGCCCAGAGAAGGATGGAGGGAGCTATGCTGGGTATTGGGATCCAAGATCGTATCAGAAACACCGAAATTCGACGAAGGACTGGGGTACAGGACATAGTCCGGCGAATAACAGCATTAAAGTGGAAATGGGCGGGACATGTTGCGAGATTTAAGGACGACAGGTGGACCATAAGAATAACAAATTGGAGACCCAGAGAGGATAAAAGAAGCAGGGGTAGACCACCAACAAGATGGAGTGACGATATAAAGAGGATTAGAGGACACTGGATGAGAACAGCTCAAGAGAGAACCCAGTGGAGCAGTTTAATGGAGGCCTATGTCCAGCAGTGGACTCAACACCAGGCTGGATGATGATGATGAATATCACTATTGTTGCACTTAATAAATGAACAGTGCTATTAGGAAAAACGTAGCGTTAAGCAACTATGTTTTGATGCCAAGATATTTTAATCTCTATTTTAATTGCTATTAAGATATTTTAATATTGAAATATGTTGAAATCAATAAATAATTCGAGTTTTTCTTCATTTGATTTCCAATTGGCCCATTTTGAGTTTCCGGACAACTTTCTGTCTTTGCTGTTAAGAAAATTGTATTTCTAATCTTAGTATAATTTTCTAGATAGCTTTTAGATAACCGTATTCCAATAAAATATATACGCAGCATAAATCGAAGTAAGATATATTAGGGAAATACATTTTTTGACATATATGCGCTTTTTGGAAAAAAATATGCAAATTACTCTATATATCAACAAAACATGCAGAATATGCAGTTTCCATAAATGTCTTTCTATGGACATGACTAGAAATTAGAAAATAATTCTTTTAGCTACCAGTTTAAGAGTATACAGGGTGAGTCAGAAATAACCCTTATGTACATTATAATGTAAAGTTTTTCCAGCAAATTTTTACTCAAAACTGCGTACATCGAATCTAAACTTTCTGCGCGGGGCGTGCCTTTTATTGTATATAGTTTACTAAAGTGTTATTGAATGTTTAGAAGCAAATCCTGGACAAGTCGATTTTGGTTTTCAAAATTACACCTATTTTGATAAAAGAGCAACAAAATGCTTTTTTGATGCACAATAAAATGCGCATTTTATCTTTTTTTTTAAACAAATTCATATAAGATTCAACTAACGTCGATAGAAATTATTCCATATTTACCAAGTAAAGTCAATTTGATTGAAAAGTTTACTTTGTCGGTACGTCAGTATCGATCAAATGTTGATTTTTCAGGAAATAGTACACTATTTAATTTCATTGACGAGAATTAAACGTGAAAGCACACAAATAAACAATGTATGTACACCTACTTGAGCAAATATTTTATTAGTCAAAAATTCTATTGAAAAAATATAGTTAGATACCAATTTTAATTCAACAATTATAACTTCTTAGCAACAAATCGTTTTGTTGATAAAAGGATTTCTTCGAGCGTGACAGTTCGCAATGTTTATCCAATTACAGCATAATTAAAACCGAAAATACATTAGAAGACATCCCACTGACACTCCTTTGATAATTTTTTATATTGTTCTTAATCACGGCCGGACTTTGCCCGTCTGGCAACATGAAGTTACATTGTCACATGGTCTGGAAGGATTTCCAATTCCCCACAGAGTCATAATACACATAACGAGGTTAATAGAAATTATAACAACAATAATAACAGTCTGAGTAACGTAAAATTGTTTACTGCATGCAGATTTAGTGTAAATATTAAGTTTTGTTTACCTACAGGGAAGAATAATGGAAACATGTTAATCGGGGGGGGGGGGGGGGCGGGGGCTCTCCTTGGAAAAATTTTGTAATCAATATGAACATTTATTTAGGATATTTAGTGAACGTTAATTTAAATACCGAGAGTTCTTATAGATGACCACGTTAATTCGACAATATTTTAAGGAATTCAATTTCATTATTATGCCCAAAAAGATCTTTCCAATTCGATTTACTTATCTGAAGATCCTTCAATCAGGTGTCATTTACTGTTCAGGTTCGGTTCGATGTAAAATTAGCCATAAATTTAATACACAATAAATTACTGTTTTACGAAGAATTAAAATATTATACAAAATATTAGTAAGTCAACAACTGATTAAATATCCTTTAATATTTTTTTGATCTCATTGGAATTGCTACGCAGACGTTGTAACCATCACGTCCACCCGACGATAAATTATTTATTTACAAGAACTGTCTGTGTGTAATTAGGCTAATAGAGATAATTTCAATGACAAATCTCACGTGAACATATCTTGCTATTTGTTTTCGGTGAATGTGATATCTTCTTCTTCTTCTTCATATTAAGTTAACGTCTCTTTTACGCTGCCAGGGCCAATTTGGACGGGACCTACAGTTTAACGTGGGCTCCGAACCACGGTCCTCGAGCACGGTTGTACCCCCTTAAGGCTCTCACCCCAGTTGATCCACTCCGTGCTCTACCGACTCAGGGTGTGTGTATCCTAGTCCCGCCCTCCTACAGGATATCCGATCCTATCCGGCCTGGTTACCGGCGTGAATAGGAACCGGTGAATGTGATATAGAATACGTATAAGAAGAGAAAGAAATTAAGTAAAGGGGGAGAACAATTTAATGAGTTTTCAAAATATTTTGCATTTGTTTAAACGATTCGTCAGTGTTACAAAATCTTAGGCGTGGCGTGTTCAAATAGTAAAATGTGTCTCCCAAAAGTTGGCTTTGTTTGTCGGTTGCTAAGGAATAGTATGTAGCCTCAAGTGAATGTAGGGCAGTTGTGACGATCCCTTCATTCCCCATCAAACTTATATGCCATCTTTCCAAATTCGTTACAGAAACCGAATTTGTAAAATGTGTACTCAAACTGTCGACAGTTAATGATTTTCCTAACTATACAATTTTCGAAAACCATCCTTATAGACTTATAGACCCATTGGAAGGTAAATTACAGATACATACGAGACCTTCAGATGCTAAATAACCCAGTTACAAAAATCAAAAACCGAACAATCTAACCTAACTGTCGACAGTTAATTACTTTACTAACTATACAATTTTCGAAAACCATCCTAAACCATGACTTATAGACCCATTGGAAGGTAAATTACAGATACATATGAGACCTTCAGATGCTAAATAACCCAGTTACAAAAATCAAAAACGGAACAATCTAACCTAACTGTCGACAGTTAATTACTTTACTAACTATACAATTTTCGAAAACAATCCTAAACCATGACTTATAGACCCATTGGAAGGTAAATTACAGATACATATGAGACCTTCAGATGCTAAATAACCCAGTTACAAAATCAAAAACCGAACAATCTAACCTAACTGTCGACAGTTAGGTAATTACTTTACTAACTATACAATTTTCGAAAACCATCCTAAACCATGACTTATAGACCCATTGGAAGGTAAATTACAGATACATATGAGACCTTCAGATTATAGACCCATTGGAAGGTAAATTACAGATACATACGAGACCTTCAGATGCTAAATAACCCAGTTACAAAAATCAAAAACCGAACAATCTAACTTAACTATCGACAGTTAATTACTTTACTAACTATATAATTTTCGAAAACCATCCTAAACCATGACTTATAGACCCATTGGAAGGTAAATTACAGATACATATGAGACCTTCAGATGCTAAATAACCCAGTTACAAAAATCAAAAACCGAACAATCTAACCTAACTGTCGACAGGTAATTACTTTACTAACTATACAATTTTCGAAAACCATCGTAAACCATGACTTATAGACCCATTGGTAGGTAAATTACAGATACATATGAGACCTTCAGATGCTAAATAACCCAGCTACAAGAATCAAAAACCGAACAATCTAACCTAACTGTCGACAGTTAATTACTTTACTAACTATACAATTTTCGAAAACCATCCCAAACCATGACTTATAGACCCATTGGAAGATAAATTACAGATACATACGAGACCTTCAGATGCTAAATAACCCAGTTAGAAAAATCAAAAACCGAACAGTCTAACTTAACTATCGACAGTTAATTACTTTACTAACTATATAATTTTCGAAAACCATCCTAAACCATGACTTATAGACCCATTGGAAGGTAAATTACAGATACATATGAGACCTTCAGATGCTAAATAACCCAGTTACAAAAATCAAAAACCGAACAATCTAACCTAACTGTCGACAGGTAATTACTTTACTAACTATACAATTTTCGAAAACCATCCTAAACCATGACTTATAGACCCATTGGTAGGTAAATTACAGATACATACGAGACCTTCAGATGCTAAATAACCCAGTTACAAAAATCAAAAACCGAACAATCTAACCTAACTGTCGACAGTTAGGTAATTACTTTACTAACTATACAATTTTCGAAAACCATCCTAAACCATGACTTATAGACCCATTGGAAGGTAAATTACAGATACATATGAGACCTTCAGATTATAGACCCATTGGAAGGTAAATTACAGATACATACGAGACCTTCAGATGCTAAATAACCCAGTTACAAAAATCAAAAACCGAACAATCTAACTTAACTATCGACAGTTAATTACTTTACTAACTATATAATTTTCGAAAACCATCCTAAACCATGACTTATAGACCCATTGGAAGGTAAATTACAGATACATATGAGACCTTCAGATGCTAAATAACCCAGTTACAAAAATCAAAAACCGAACAATCTAACCTAACTGTCGACAGGTAATTACTTTACTAACTATACAATTTTCGAAAACCATCGTAAACCATGACTTATAGACCCATTGGTAGGTAAATTACAGATACATATGAGACCTTCAGATGCTAAATAACCCAGCTACAAGAATCAAAAACCGAACAATCTAACCTAACTGTCGACAGTTAATTACTTTACTAACTATACAATTTTCGAAAACCATCCCAAACCATGACTTATAGACCCATTGGAAGATAAATTACAGATACATACGAGACCTTCAGATGCTAAATAACCCAGTTACAAAAATCAAAAACCGAACAGTCTAACTTAACTATCGACAGTTAATTACTTTACTAACTATATAATTTTCGAAAACCATCCTAAACCATGACTTATAGACCCATTGGAAGGTAAATTACAGATACATATGAGACCTTCAGATGCTAAATAACCCAGTTACAAAAATCAAAAACCGAACAATCTAACCTAACTGTCGACAGGTAATTACTTTACTAACTATACAATTTTCGAAAACCATCCTAAACCATGACTTATAGACCCATTGGTAGGTAAATTACAGATACATACGAGACCTTCAGATGCTAAATAACCCAGTTACAAAAATCAAAAACCGAACAATCTAACCTAACTGTCGACAGGTAATTACTTTACTAACTATACAATTTTCGAAAACCATCGTAAACCATGACTTATAGACCCATTGGTAGGTAAATTACAGATACATATGAGACCTTCAGATGCTAAATAACCCAGTTACAAAAATCAAAAACGGAACAATCTAACCTAACTGTCGACAGTTAATTACTTTACTAACTACACAATTTTCGAAAACCATCCTAAACCATGACTTATACACCCATTGGAAGGAAAATTACAGATACATATGAGACCTTCGACCTTCAGATGCTAAATAACCCAGTTACAAAAATCAAAAAATCTAACCTAACTCTTAATGCCAACGGCTATCCGCGAATTCCGCAGTAAACGCCAATTATACTTAAATGTTTATTCACGGACTCGTACATGACCATCTGTTTACTTCTTATTTTCAATTCTCGTAATTGCAGGGCATGCATCGTGAACGTGAAATAAAATTTCTGTCGTATATTCCAAACGAAATCACACCAAGATACAAAGCACCAATTAAGAATTTTTATATAATCAAACAACTGATAAAGTGTATGTCATCTCTCACATCCGGCACGTTAAAGGAACGATAATTGGGGCGCTAGATGCTCGATAATCCGAATAACTAATTCTTATATTTTTAAATGACACGTAATTCATTGGTGAATTTAAATGGACGGTTCCTTGTGTCATCTTTGTGAAATTAAAGTGATAATATGTTTGTATTAATTTGTTTAATTAGAGTGTGAGTGTAAGTACATTTTTTTGGACATTGATGTAATTCAATTTTTTCTTGGGCATACAAGTGTTAGGGCCTTGTCCCACCAAAGCGGAGCAACAGCGACGCGACAGCAACACGATAGCTTGGGTGTTTGTTTGCTGTAGCGTTGGTGGGTATGCTGTGTATAGAAACTATGGTTCAACACGAAAGAAACACGGTGGCGACATCGCGTCGCTGTCGCGTCGGTGTTGCGTCGCTGTCGCGTCGCTGTTGCTCCGCTTTGGTGGGACAAGGCCCTTAGAGTTCATTACGATTCCATTATAAATACGTAACGTGAACTATTAGTATTTTATTTATCTTGATTTAGTACAATATGCATTAAAAATATGTTTTAAGAAAACTGTAAAACTTGGTCTTCAAGGAGAAAAAAAAAGAAATTTAATGGGACACCAATAGAAAACGCAAATTGTAATGGCACCTAATGAACTCAATTAAAATTGAAGTTGTTTAGATATGTTTAAATGTTAGTTAATTAATACAAACTACATGGAACAAACATTTTAAAATTGCAAATAAACGTGAGCATCAAAATCCCAAAGTTCTCTTTTAGTAAGGGCCATAGATGTAAATCTATCATATCAAAATATGTGACCTATGTAAATCTAGATAGTGAATCTACCTAAACATAAACGAACTAGTAAATCATTAAATAATTTGTTTAATTGCCTATTAGTGATGAAAAAGCGTCCCAAATAACTTGGATGATTTGAAACAAGATTAACAAATTGATCAGTGAAAAGGGGCATTTATTAAACTGCGTATTCGGCAAATTTTGCAAATTTTATGAATATTTAAAGTCAATTGTATATTTTTCCAAAAACTGCACATAATGCATAAAATACGGAAAAATGTGATTCTTTAATAACTTTGATTTATTAAGTAAATATTTTATTTGATAGTGCAGCTATCAGGACAACTAAGTAAATTACGTGGAAAACCAGAATTGGTTTGACATTTAATTCGACAAATGGCAGTTCATAACGTTTTGCAAGCTATATCAGAAATTTCAGAAAAACGATTTTCTTAACAACAGTGTTCATTGAATAATTACAACTATAGTCATAATTCAGTCAAAATCATATAAATTTTCACTTTTAGAAAGCCGAAAACTGAGACATGGATATGAATGAGCTTTGAGAAGCGCTCATGGTAAAACTGGTAGAACAAGTTTAAGAAACTTGATGTATTTTGTAGAAGAGGTTATGTAAGATATTCGTTAAAAACTTTAAAATGTAATTTTTCAGTTTATGGAAAATTTCTCAAAATCCACATTTTTTTTTCTTTGAACATGTTTTGCTAAATCCTCTCTAAACGGCGCTTTGCGTATGTTATGTACTATTTAAAATCGAAAACCTGTATGCCATTTTTGGAAAAATCTTCCCTAACGGCACTACACACGTCATTTTCAGGTTTTTGGAAATTTTCTCAAAACCCATTCCAATTTTTTTCTAAATTTTGAATGTTTATTGTACCATCGCATGTGTAAAATAAAGTTGAACTACATAAAATATATGTATCTATGTTTAGTATTTTTGTTAATGTTGACGACTGGCGGACCAATTTCACTTGAAAAGCCTTTTTATTAGGTACTGTTTTAGTATTAACAATAACCGGTTTTTTGAGTTTCACTACGTTCAATTTTATTCTTTTTTTTGAGTATTTGTTTCTATTTTACCATTCAAGTTCACCAAAATGTGCAGAGAAAAATGAAAGAGACCGACCCAGAGCTAAACTACTGTAAAATCCTTAAACTGTGCCTATAGTAAGTGCGACTAACTTAACACTTGCACGCTGAATACAAGTTTAAACGTGTAGTCCAGTTCTTGACCATTTTCCCGTATAATTTTCTGAAACTGCACTGATTTCCACAAAAAGTTGGATTTAAGTTCAACTAACCCTCAACTTCAAAGTTGACTCTGTGCCGTAGGGTGCCTTAAACCTTTAAACATTAAACCTTTTTGTAGTGCTTGAAAGAGCGTTTATTTCCGTTTTACTTTATAAAAGTCTCTAGCATCAACCCTAAGCGAGTTATGACAAAAATAAAAGATGGTCCGTATTTTTTCGGCGAGAAAAAACGTGAAAATCACCCCCTAATTAAAAATAATCGTTACCCCTTACCAATTTACTTTATTTATGTACTTGTAGTATGCTCTCGAAGTTTGGCTGGTTTAAAATGCTTAGTTTTGAAAAAATTGAACTTGAAGTGAGAGGAAGATTTTTGTTTTTTTACAAAAAGTTCCCTTTGCTTTAAAATAAATCGAAAATTGTAAGATATGGCCGATTATAGTTTGCTTATGTTAGTAAAAAGTAATTTTTTCGAACATTTCCGCTTAAACCCTTTCAAAAATAAGGGCGAAAAAAATATTGAACTAATTTGATTTTGTAGCGCTTGAAAAACCCTTCAAAATAGTTTTTTAAAAAGCTTGATAGCATAAAACCTATTTGAGTTATGGATAAAAAACCAATTACTTTTTTAAACCCGTATGTTAAAGCATAGATGTATCACATGTATTATAGCTATATTTTGTATTTATATCTAATCATACTAGTCTTAATTTATTATCTTCATACGACTAATTGATTATAAGTTGCTGAATAATATTTTTTAATAATACTTTTCGATTATTACTGTTATAGGGGGTGGTTTTTAAGGGTTGACAATTTTTAATCAATCACAATTACTTATTTAAAGAAGATTTTGACTTATTACAAGCTCGAATCTACAATTTTATAATAATTTTTGAATAGGGGTAGTTTTCATCCCTATAAAATAAAAAGCCACCCCCGGCACAGAGCTAACTTTATAGTAGAGAGTAAGGAGAACTTGAATCCAAATGTTGATGCAAATCGGAGATATTTAATCATCCCAAGTTGCTACAAATCGTTTTGAAGGTATTTTTTTGAACTATAACTATAATAGGGGGTGGCTTTTAGGGGTCGATTCTGCTTAACAATCCATGAGTTATGTCCCTTAATATCAACTGACTTTGATTCAACTTATTTGTCGATGATTTTATAATTATTTTCGAACAGTGGTAGTTTTCACCCTTAAAAAATAAAAAGCACCCTTTTGCCAAATTTTGGTGCAAATCGGTGCAGTTTCAGAAAGTTGTACAGTTACGCCGTGTTTTACCTTCAAGGAATGGACTAGTGAGGGAATGGGTCCGTTCCAGCGGAAGTACCGAACCGATCCCGACCGACCGGAAATGGGGAGGGAAATACCCTGGACGGGACCCCAACCTGGAACGAACCCCGGACTTGACGGTCTAAACGGTCGGGTGCGAATAGCACCAGGCCGATTAGAGAGGTACAGGGATTAAAACTTTTAAAGAATTAGTTTACTGTAAAAATGTACACATATTTACTTATGATTTACATGAAAATATTTTTACCCAAATCGTCGTTTTTCCCCTACATTTTGATATCAACCTCGAAGTATTTCAGCGCCTGGATTAATAAAATGAGTTGGAATATCCTCGTTGATTATAAAATTTATTGCTTTTGAAATACTTCGAGTTTGATATCAAAATGTAGGGGGAAGAAACGACGATTTGGGTAAAAATATTTTCATGTAAATCATAAGTAAATATTTGTACATCATTACAGTAAACTAATTCTTTAAAAGTTTCATACAAGCAGGTAAACCGGCCGGTCGATCCCTTCTCATCGTTTAATCCCCGTACCTCTCTAATCGGCTTGGTGCTATTCGACCACCCCCGTATACTTGACTTACCCTCGGCATGCTATCCCCGTTGCGTCCGCTACGCGGGGCTGGCTGACTGGGAAGCGGTGGTCGCGTCGGAGGAGACTCGGCCCGATAACGACGCCCGTCGTCGGCGTCGGCACGCGGCGGAATGACGAGCGGCGTCGCGACGCCCGACGGCAGGTAGACGGGCGCGCGCGAACCCGCCGGCAGGACGTGGAGCGCCGTCGTCGGGCGGTCCGCCATGACGCGCGAAACGCGAAAAACGCCCCGAACGTCGATTTGTTTCACAGCGAAAAACGGCCGAGTTTATTGGAAAAAACGCGATTCACGTATCGGTTGAAAGTTTATAGAGAATCCACTACAACATTAGTGAACTTATGTGAATAGGCTAACTAGGACACAAAATAATTTCTGAAGACTATTTTCTGAAATTAGGCATGAAAGTCACACTAGGTTGCGGGTAGATCGGGTAGATACTCATCTATGATCCTGGTAGGTGACAGATCTACAGTGGTTCATCTCCCAATACCATAGAGGGGAACCATTGTCATATCCCCAGTTCCTCAACAAAACCTATTTCTTCCCTACTGTTCCCTAAAACTGCTGCCTTGTATTTGGATGTTGGGTCATCAAAGACTAGAGGAAGAAACTACCTGGTCCTCCAAGTAAGAGGATTGGGACGTAGGGCTATATAGAAACGATTCAGCTGTGAAACACTTTAAACGCTAAATATCCTAGCAAAGAGAGATAGTCGGACGGATCTCTTGGAAAATGACATGGCCAACGAAAATGGTACATGAAAATTGGTACATGGAACGTTCAACGTTGTAGGAATAAAAAAAAAGAAGTATTTATGGAATTGCAACAAGAGAAAGTAGACATTGCAGTGCCCTCTGAAACATAAATGAAAGGCCAAGGAAGGGAAGACATCAAAGACTATATCCATATATATATATATATATATATATATATATATATATATATATAGTGGTGTAAATAAGAATTTCAAGCAAAAAGGAGAGTCTCCATCGTTCTGAAGCAAAGTTTGAAGAAAAATTAAAGGAATTGAACATTTGTGAATGAAAACATCATTACTGTAGAACTGAACGTCAAGGGAAGAGACTGGTCCATAATAGGTGTGTATGTCCACAGTGGCAGTGCTCCAGAAAAGTCGAAAACTACCATGTTTAATAACTTAACGAACATCTTAGATGGAATAGCACAAAGAAAAGACGTATTTATAATGGGGCAGTATAACTGAATGCAATTCAACCATAAAGCCACATTTCAATTAGGTATTTCTCCAGCCATCATATATACCTGTTCGACTTTAATCAATTATAGAAAGACTACAGGCCCATTGTATTGACCCCCAGTTTCAGTAAAATTTTTGAATACCTACTATCTCTTGGAAAGTTCAAAAACATTTCTAGATGAAAACAATGTATTGACCGAATTTCAGCATGGTTTCCAGTATGGTAAATCGACACAAACTGTTACAGCGGTTCTATCATTCCATGAAAAAGTGGTGACTAGCCTCAAGGATTGATTCAGTTCCGCAGAAATGACCGGCTACTATATAAATTAGATAGGTTAGAGCTACGTGGTGTTCCTAATCAATGGAACTTCAATCAAAACAGATTAATTCCACACTAGTCCCAACAAATCTAGGGGTTCCGCAAGGTTCCGTGCTAGGGCCTATTCTCTTTCTTATCTATATGATGACACATCACTAGTTTTATCAGAAAGCAATAATGCTATACTCTAAAAAGAATATAATTTGACACTGACAGAACTGAACAAGTGCTTTTGCAGCAACTCACTCTTTTTAAACATCTCAAAAACAAATTATACCAGATACCACGCTCCTCAAAACCATAAAAATTTAGAATTGAACTTAAAAATTGCCTAGAATACTACTTCCAGAGTAGACACTATTAATCAAGATGACATTTAGGGATCAAAATGGACCATAACTTAAAGTGGAATTCACACTGTAACGAATTAAAAAGTAAATTATCTTCCTTTTGCTATCTGATTAGAAATCTCAGAGAAATATTAACAACAGAACACTTACTGTCGTTCTATTATGCACAAGTACACTCCAGAGTCACATAATATGGACTAATCCTCTGGGGAATGTCAACCTACTCTCGGGAGATTTTTATCATAAAAAAGAGAATCGTTAGATCTCTAACTTTAACATTAATTTACATTTCTACACAAGAACTATACAATTACGTTTTCAGGAACAAACACAAATTTGCGAGGAATGTGGAAGTACACAATTTTGATACGAGAACAAAAAATAGATGGAGGGTGCCCAGTGCCGATTACGTCTAGCAGCAAAATCTGAAGATCTATAACAGGCTCCCTACGGCGGATGTGTAAAACAAAACCCTTCCCACCTTTAAAAAACAACTAAAACATTTTCTGATTGACAAATGTTTGTATTTATTCATGTTTCTATTACAAAAACCTATTTCTAATGATGAGAATTTTCCTCCATAATTAATACCGACAGTAAGATTCATTGCTCATGTTAAGTGTATTTCTTGTACTTCTTTTTTTGTATTTTCCTGACATCTATGGCCATATATTAACTATTGCTAATGTTAATTGATGAGAATTCTCCTCTAAATTGAAGAAAGTTGATTGATCATGTAAGTTTTTTTTGTTACTTCCTTCCAGGTATTTTATCTTACACAACATGTAAGATATAAGTTGAATCCAGTAATTTTGATTGATGGTATAAATTAACAATTTTGAAAAAGTAACTTCTAATGAGTGCTAATAAATGCTATTAGGATCGGTTAAGTTTTGGTAAGGAGAGGTTATCCAGGAAAGTTCTCCTGGGACAAATTTACTTCAGACATCAACGGGAATAACAGTAGCTGTTTCCATGTAAATTCTTGTAATATTTTTGGGGGTACAATTTTTTTCTGTTTCTTTAAGGAAGATTCAACCTATGAAAGGAAAATTGTCTATAGAACATAGGAATTGTACAGCAATGTTGCATTATAATATTTTTTCCGTGTTTCTATGTTTATGTTGTGATTTTGTTTTACTTTTGACCTTCCTTTTTTTATGTCAACTATGTTTCTATAGTTGTTAACTGTAGCGTTTGTCTGCACATTAGTAACATTTATACATTTGTTAGAATCCTATACGATATCAATAGGAATAAAAATTACTACTCCTACTAAACTTCAAAAAATAGTGGAGTGAGAGTTGTGTTAAAGGAATATTAAAAACCTTTAAATGGTGTTGAGTAGAAAATAGGCTATTATTTTACCAAGATTTTTGTTTTTAAAATAATGAACACCATGGCTCCAGAACACCTCCAACACCCCATAACATACAACAGAGATATCCATAAGCATAGTACACGTGGTATTAATAAGATTTATATTCCTGGAACTCTCTGTCGTAATGTAATATGAATTCTCTATTTTCCAACGTTTTTATCGAATTCAATGACAAAATCAAAGAGTCTGTTCAAGCTTAAAAAACTTGAAGAATTCAACAAGAGCTTCTAACAATCCATTCTATCCAAATAGAATGGATTTGTTGTTATCAAACTAAACTTAAGAATTATTAAATATGTATGTTAACCAGCGTAGAGAGTTGAAAAACTCTCCTATAAACTCTCTCCAAACTCCTATAATTTTATCCTTATTCCAAAATTAGTAAAACCCATACGAAAACAAAACAACAGATAAATTTTTATAGAACACTTTCGCCCTGGATACGTTTTATTGAACAATAAAATCTGAAAAGAACAATAACTGGAAATTTACGATTGGTTCACACACACATTTTCCGAATATCCCAAGGGAAAGCGTGATTGTCAACGATAAATCAACGTTCGTCTCTATACACTCGTATCGATCGAAGAAACTGAGCAAACGGGACCGAAAATAAAACGATTTACATATATTTGGAATCCGATACCGCCCTTGCGATCCTAATAATAACGGGTGCTTCAAATAAATGAATCAAATTATAACTGTTGGAAACATTATTCAGCTCAAAACTAGTAGCTCAAACTTCATGAGCTACTAGTACTTACTAGAGTAATCATACTAACGAAGGGTTTTTGGTAATTCAATAGGTAAGTTTGGTCAAAAAGAAATTCTCAACTTGTTCGATCCAATAGGGTTTGCACATACTCTCCATCTAAATTCAGTTTTAAGAAATCATCTTACTTTCTAAATATGAAGCGGATTGTGAAGATTTTTTATAAGTTTAGTGGCAGTAATTTGTAAATTTTTGAATAATTCTAGATCTTCTTAAGAAGTGTCAAAACTTCTCGAAAGTATAAAATTTGTAACTTTACAAGGTTTCTGAAATATTCATATGTTCCTTACCATTCTGATAAAATTGCTACATGATACCAATACTGTTCAGTAAATTTCAGGAATTTTTAGGAATTTTACATAGTTTCCAGTGAACTCTTTGAAGTTTCCAGGTAGCTTTTCAAAATATTATAGGCTCTGATTTTATTTTTAAAAACTTTTACATTGTAAATCAGTACCTATACAAGGTTTCCCGAAATATTCAGAAGTTTTCTACAACTTCCCGTGGGGATTTCAAGGAAGTTTTAGATAATGTAGCAATATTTCCAAATAACTGATAAGGTTCTGTAATCTTCAGGAGCTTTCAGGAACATTATTGCTCATGTAAATTCCATAAAGATTCATATAGCTACAGCTTCCTAGAAGTTTGACAACACTTGAATACTCTTCTGGGGAAGCACTAGAAAATACATTCATTGCAAACGCAATGCATCTAGGTCGAACTCATTCACACAATAATTTAATTACAAAGCCATCGATGAAGCCCCTTATATTATAGAAAATTTTAAGGTACAGAAAAAGGTGGGTATTTCACAACATTTCTGCCAGAAAAACATCAAAATTCAGGATTATAGATATACAGAATCCAAATATAAAAACAAACAGAATTAATGTAACCCTAAACTATCTTTAAAAAAAGTTCTTAATGTTCCAAAATTTACTGTTTACGAATTTATATCAAACTTCAAATAGCTACAGTTTCAAGATCTAGATTCAAAACAAATTTAAGGAAAATTAAAAACCTTAATAAACCTTTAAAAGCTTTTAAAAGATTTAAAAGATTTAAAAGATATAACAAAATGATCTATCTTTGGGTTAGGCAAATTTAAATGCTAAAAAAATAAAATATTTTCAAGAAACCAAATTGTAGAGAATTTATATTTAAAACACAGGACATTTAAATTTAATTTTTTTATGTAACTTTATACCTAAATGAAAAAAAAAATGATATGATAAACAGTTTGATATTGTTCCAATTCCATGCAAAGTATCAACTTTAACTTTAATTACAGTACCTGCGCTGTAAGAAATTTATTTTCAATTTTCTTTTTAACGCTCCCCACTTAATTTGAGATAAATTTAAGCGTCAAAACTTTACAAAAAGTGTAAAATTTGTAAGCAACTCTACAGGATTTCTGGAATATTCATAAATTTCGTTTTATATTTTCTGACAAAATTTTCAAGTGACTCTAATATTGTTCAGAAACTTCAGGAATTTTCAAAAATATTACAAAGTGGCCAGCAAACTTTTTTTAATTTTCAGGAAGCTTTTCAAAATATTACCGCATCAGATTTGAAAAGTTTTTAAAATGCAAGTAAGCCAAGAAGTTTCCCGGAAAATTTAGAAGTTTCTTACAAGTTTCCAGGCAATTTCCAGATTCAAATTGCTAGATAGAAAATAGATTGCAAAATAGAAACCTTAAAAAGTTACGCATAGAAGCTCTAAAAGACCTAGATGTAAATACGAACATTGAATCTCAAAGATGTAATAGAATAATCTATCTTTAGGTCTACGATTAAAAAAAAATGAAACAATTCTAAGAAACCAAATTATAGAGAATCTGTAACTTTTAACTTAATTTTTGGACGTTCGTGTATACTTAAGTGAATAAAATGATGATATCGTTAATATAATTACAGTGATACAGTTAATTCGAAATAAATATAAATGTTAAAACATGTCAAAAAGTGTAAAATTTGTAAATAATTTTACAAAATTTCTGGAATATTCATAAGTTTCTTACTGTCCTAACAAAATTTCCAAGTGAAGGTCAATTTTTGAGGCTAAGAAAGCTTTAGGAAATGTAGCAATATTTGCAAATGGCTTGAAGGTTCAGTATATTTCAGAAGTTTCAGCAACTTTACAATGTTTTCAGATAATCCTCCCGAAATTTTAGAAGTTTTACTGAAATTCTGGGATTTCAGTACTTAATCAAAATTTAAACTTTTAAATAACTTTAGAAGGTTTCTTAAAGGTTTATAGAAGTCTTAAATCTATCTTAAAAAATATCGCTTTGTTTGGTTTGAACCCTGTGAAAAAATGTTATTTTAGCTTTGTTATAATTTATAACAAAAATTGCACCAAATTTGATTTTTTTTTTTTAAATAAAAGAGTCGGATTTTAAGTATAATTTACTAGTGAAAAGTAACCTCATAGTTTGGAAATATGCTTTATAACACTTTTCAAGGCAAGTACATATTTGCTCTAAATGCGAGGCAACTTTGCCAAGCCCAAAGCATTTCAAAAAATTGTCTAACAAGTCTTAATTATCTTATTAAAAGTATATTGGAAATGGGTAATGCAGCCCAGTATTACTAAAGTAAAGTCTCTAACTTGTATTTTTTTTTAAATAACCGCAAATGCAGAACCCTACCATCATACACCCTATCTCATTAGCTTATCGAGGCCCTTCCTTTCGTATTCGTTATTCAATCATTACTCACTCCCCAAACGAATATTTAATTACCCACAGTGGCAAAAAATGAGGGGACCCGAACACGTACCTGCCAATCAAAAAGGGGTGAAAAATTTATGAGAGATATACGAAAAACATACGTATTACTTCACACTGTGTAGTAAAGACACGTCATAACGCTAAAGTATCCGAAGCAGACTGAAGTTTGTATGCACATTTGAAGGAAATTTTGAAAACACTCACACTTAGGTATCATTTATCATCAATGTGCCAATCGATGCGTTTGCAAGCGCTTTTGTAAAAATATTGATCAAGAAGAGGGACAAAGGAAGTATTGTAACAAAAGAAATCTATCAGCCAACAAATGGAGTAGATTAAGAAACAAGGGGTCATACAAAAGTTCAACCTATGTCCTATTTTTTCATAATAAAACAAGTTTACTTTACCACAGCCAATTCAGCTCGGTAAAACTGAAACAAAATTATCTTCACTGTAAACTTTTCAATAAATTTACTCACTAACGTACATAGATTGTATTTGTAAAGCAGCGTCTAAACAATATATTTTAATGCTAACTTGGTGAATACATGCAATTTTAAAACTCTTTGATTCAATTTAACTACAACGATACCAATTTGGTTTTGATTAGCTATCAGCACCTCGAGATACGTTGAACAGCCATTGACTTGATTTGATTGATTGACTGCCATTTATTTAGACTCGATGGTAGTACCCTTGTTCGGACATTTCGCGAATTAATTACTCGTTGGATCGATGAATTTGATAAGTTTTTTTTAATCAATAAGTGATTAATAACAATTTGTTACATTAACACCGTGACTTTTTTTGACAAACAAGTTCACGGCCAGTGTCGATAAGCCCCTCATTAATAAAACGTGACCATGTTGGATGATAACATGTTTTTTAAAACATATTTAAACTGATCACCTAAGAGATAAGAAATGTTTAACTGAAATTGTGAAATAACAATAATTGCACAATTTCCACACAAATTACATATTTCAGATGAAAGAAAGTTGGTTCTAAAACAAATTTAGATTGACGTATTGAATACGAATCTGAAATGAGACTGAAGCTAAAATAGAAGATCTGAGAGTTTTGAACAGGGAATCCAAAACTTTTCAGCCAGTAATATAGGTATTTAATCTGATAATAACATTGACTTTTACTCTGTAGAAACTGCACATAACATTCGATAATAGTCAATCTAAACCAGTTGATCCTAGAAGGATAAAAAATACTTGGACGCTCTTCTACGGAAGCACTAGAAAATGTGATTTCATATTGAGTGAATCTATAGATTTAGTGACGACATAGAAGAAGATCGAGAGTTCAAAGAATCTATATCTCAAGATCACTAAAAGCATCTGGAATCTAGATTTTCAACAATCAGAATGAGTTGTAATCCTGTATAAATAGTCTTAAATGTTACGAAATCGTCTTACTGATCATGTAATTTATACGAAGATTCTAATAACTAATCTAACTCTTAATCAGTTGATCCTAGAAGGTGGAAAATAGGTACTTGGACACTCTTCTAGGAAAGTTGTAAAAAATGTGATTCGAATCGCAATGCATCTAGATTTTACAGATTCACACGATAATTGAAATGTAGATTCATCTACAAAAACATTTAAATTATATGGAATTTAGGATATAAAACTAGGCCGATAGCTCAAAACTATGCTAGGTTCGCTAAAAGGGTCTATAATGTAGATCTATAAGATCAGAACAAAGCAGAATGAGACTAATCTATCCACAAGTACAGTCCTAAATGTTGCGAAATCTACTGTACATGTAAGTTATATAATGATTCAAAAAGACATAGATTCAAACAAATCTTAAACTAGTTGATCTTAGGGAGTAAAAAATACTTGCACACTATTCTAGGTAAGCACAAGAAAATGTGATTCTAAAATCAGTGAATCTAGATTCTATACATCCACACAATTAGTTAAATATAAAGCTACCGATGAAGACATGTAGATTATATAAAATGTAGGGTATAGAAGAGGTTTGACAGTTCAAAGAAGCTACTACGTCAGGATCACTAAAGGTATGAAATTTATTTCTATATGAGTCCAACATAAAAACAGGCAGAATGTGACTAAACTGAGGATCCAAACAGAAGAACAACATGTAATTTACTAAAGTTTTAAATGTCTATACATTCCAGATAATCTAATCAGTTGATCCTAGAAGGTTGACAATACGTGGATACTCTTCTAGGGAATCTCTGAAAAATGTGAAAAGGAATGAATCTAGATTTTATACATCCATACGATAACTACATATTAAGCCCTCGCTGAATACATTTAGATTATATAACATTCGAGAAGGTAGATAATGCAAAGAATTTACACCAAATTGACTAAAAGAATCCAGAATCTAGATTTATAGCATCGGAATATAAAACAGTCAGAATGAGATTTATTCCTACAGCGTTTATAAGAATAGTCTTAAGTGCTTTGAATCCAGTACTTATGAATTTATATGCAACTTTACAGCTATAAACTAAAAATTAATCCGTAGAAAATTAAAAATCTACGAATATCTATAGAAGAATCTATGCATAGAAGTTGTAGATGACCTGAAAGCGAGTATTGAATCTAAAAGATGTAATAGAATGATTCCTCTTTAGCTTAGAAATTTTTAATGACAATTCAAAGAAAATAAAATTGTAGAGAAGCTTATATTTAGAGGGTAGGAGATATAAATTTTTGATGTTTCTATACCTGAGTGGAGAAAATGATGGTATGATAAATAGTATGATACTGTTGAAATATTAAATTTAACTTTACTCACATTAGCTGCGCTGTAATAAAATCATATCCAATATCTCTTTCTAAGGTTTCCCGTTTGATTCGAGATAAATATAAAATATTTGCATCCCCCATTTGAAATGATACTGAGCTGATCCGCATCACTCTTAAACTACGTACCTACTACGTACTACGTATTACTGCTAGCTTTTCTATATCCAAGGGTACGTATTTGCGATACATTTTTGAACATGATGTTTCACATAAAAAAGAGATAAATAACACATACGAGAGGTACAAAAGGTCGCACTGATATCTGGTGCTATTCTCGTTCGACTCTTATTATGCACATTTATAAAAATGATCAGAAAATTTCGGTTAATCAGTGCATTCCGCTGATTGCACGTACTGTCTACGTTTATGGCAATTAAGACTGGCAACTTCGGACTAAGGTCACAAGTCGATAAGTCCACTTTCCGAGAGGCCCCAAAAAATTATTTCATCCCGCCAGTCCATCCAAAATTATGTGAAACCCATGGCGATATCAAAAGGCAATTTTTCCAGATATTGAACTTTTAACCAAGCAATTGATTCATAGATCTCAAATTTATATCGATTAAAGTAAAAATAAATAAAGTCAAGAAACTAATATTATAGTCAACTGAGATATAAACTAAGAGCAATCGATCCTTGACTCCGTCTTTTCTATCTTTTTCAGTAGATTTCCCAAGAGATTTTAATGAACTTTGGTCGATTAATGCAGAAAACGATTTAACTGTTAACCAAAAGTGTCGCATTTGCATGTATGTCAGTTGTATGTAGAAAATTCGGATTCCTCTTTCAAAAACTCTTATAGCTTTATCCCATTTATTATTCGTTCGGCCAATTTTCTAGAAACTCTACTTCTATCAAACAACTAAGTCATAAATAAGTGTTTTAAATCTGTTTCCGTAGATTTCACAAACAATTTAATGCGTTCTAGTTAAAATTTTGCAGAAAATAATTTAACTTTCAACCATATTGACGTTTGCACCTAATTGTGTAATTTGTAGAAAAAAAATCTGAAGTGTCAATCTTACAAAAATCGAAATAGTTTTTGTTGTATTAACTAATCTTCCAGTCAATTTTCCGGCTTTTATTCAAAAAGCTGATCAATAAATATCAAATTATAACCAATTTCAGTACTTTTAATCAATTTCCAAAAACTGAGATTTTAGATAAGCAACTTATCCATAATCTGCAGTGTTGTTAAAAATACTTTTTCCAAAATGTATTTACTTGTATTTTAAATACTTCTCTGGACAATGTATTTAAATACAAATATAACAAATATTTCGTTTTTGTATTTAAACAGTATTTAAAGTTGTAAATTATTCTTAATTGCAACAATGTTAAGCATAACCCCAGGAAGCTTAGAATTCCTATAATTTTCTTCGTTAAATTGTTGAAATTATTCAATTTTTGAAATTTCTAAATCATTTTAAGAAAATGGCATCTAATTTCTAATGGAATCTTTCTAATGAAGTTCGAAAATCTTTGTTTTATTGCCCGAAGTTGTGAAGTTTCCAATTATTTTCAAAATATCTAAGTTATTTGTATCGAAAAGCCTCAAATACATATGCTGACTTTTATACACTAAACCTAATTTTATGGTTTTAACACTTAAAACAATCTCAAAAAGTGTTGGGAATTATTTTCTTTGCTTCATGAAATCGTAAAATTTTTGCAATTTTCCGGAATTTACCAACTACTTTGTAAACAAGTGTTTAGAAATTGAAGTGATACTTCAAAACACAACAGGCTTATATAAGTTTCAAACTTCTAAAAAATAATCCCAATGCAAAGATATCGACACATTAGACACTTTACTTTTTAACTTGATCTAACGAAGTAGCTAATTAAAAAACTTCATTAGTTACTGTTCCAACTTCATATATGGCAGTTCAAGTTATTTGTGTTGCATTAGAGTTGTCATAAGTTCTTTAGAAGCTCCTTAACTTCGTTTGAAACGACAGCTTAAGTTTAAGATAACCGCGACTTCTTTAAAAATGTCGACAAGCTATTTAGTACCTTAAAAATTGTTTTAGAATGTCACAACTTTTTTTAAAATCTTTATGAATTGTACACCTTCGTTAAGATAATCGCAACTCCTTTAAAAGTGTCATAGGATCATTATAACTGTAACAATTAGCTTTAAAATAAGCATGTAAGTACATAAACCAAAATGTAAATACAAATGAACAGCCGGAAATATGCTAAAAAAATGTATAGAAATGCGCATTTGTAGTTACTGTAACAAAATAAAATAAATGTAAGAGCATTTAACGAATAATTTAGCAAATAATGGATCTTAACATTGCCCAAAAATGTATTTGAACTACTGTATTTAAAATGTCAGAAGAAATGTATTTTAAATACACAGTAAATACAAATTAAGCTTATGTATTTAAATACATACAAAGTATTTAAAATACATTTCTAAATATATGTATTTAAATACTTAACAACACGGATAATTGTCTTTTGAACCTACTTTAGCAGATTTTTTAAAAGTGTAATAAAATCCAGGGTTGCTCAGAAAATAATATAACTTTTAACTAAATATGTGACTATTGCATCTAATTTCGCAGTTTGGCTTTAACCAAGCTACTTTGACTAAAGTCAAAGCAAAACTTTGGCCAAGTTACTGGATTGAAACCAACTCCAGTATTCTAGTTAATTTCCAGAAACTGAACTAATCAACTAATTGATCAGTGATGTGTATTTTAACCAATTTCACTACTTTCCCCAAAAGTCGGATGAAACGAGGTCAATTATCCAGAAATTGTTGGTCGGTTTTTATCCAAGAAATATTATAGTCAATTTCTAGAGACTCCTGATTTTAACTAAGCAGCACTAGTTAATCATCCAGAAATCAATTCAACTTTGACAAAAAATGTGACGTATAGATCTAATTCAGTAGTTTGCAACAAGTTCTCGGGTATTCCAGTAACTCTATTTAAAATCCACATAATCCAGAATTTTCCAAAATTTGAATATCAATATTGAATCGAATATTGAGTATTGAATATCAAATATTGGTTTTCCATAAATTGCATTCTTTATAATGTAAGCATCAATTTTCATTTCTAAATGAGGGTGCAAGGGTGCAACTACCCTCATTTTCTTTTTTATACGGTGGAAATGTCAAATGACACATCGCTTCAAAGCCCTTTTCCAGAAGAATACATTTCATGTTGTATTTTATGATGGGTAGATTTCATGGGTGATAATCATTAGATTAGATATTTTATTTTGACTATCAAAGTAGTAATATTCATCGTACTGGAGCCAAGATAACCAAAAATTTTGAAATTTTATCGTGAATGCTTAATTAGAGAATCTTTAGTCGTTACGTATCCCATCACAAATTCAATAAATCTCTCAGCATCTTTTCAAAAACCTGACATGTTATTCCAAACCACAAAAATATTTGTGTAGAAAGATCTTTGAAAATTTACAAATTTAATTGTACTACATATACTCTTCTAATTTAATAAAAACTGGATTTGAACCTACTTCTTTAATACGGAGTATAATTCCCATAAAAGACTTTTGGGAAAATCGGAAAATGGAAATTCTCCCCTTAAACTCTTTCCCAATATCCAGTTAAGTTATTAAGTCTATGGGAGCCGGAAATATTGGGACACCTCGTATATCATCAGGTGAAATTATAATATATACGAGATCGGGGTAGGTTTGCACACCGGAGTAGTGGTGACTGGTACAACGGGCACCCTCCCGGAATGGGGATGAACCACATATCGAACCGAGATTTATCCTGAGATACGACAGGGTTTAATGGGGTTGTTTATATTTCTATCTCCTGCAGCGTTTTGCCTTGATTGACTTCTAATAAGAATGATAAGTAATGTCGTTTCGATTTTATGGGGACATGTGAAATGATGGATGTCCCTCGGAAAAATCGTGACGTAATTTAAGAAAAGTTCCATCGAGGGAGGTTTGAAAATACACTTTTTTTAACTATCAATTAAACATGACAGTAAATTCAAAACAATTGCTTTCCAGAAAATGCACCTGATATTAATATTTTCTAGGAATAAAGTTAATTTCCGCCCTTTCCAGAAAACAGTCTAATTCAAACCTTTCCTTTTTCATCAGAAAACAAGGTAACTTCAGCATATTCCTGAAACAAAGGTTCAACCTTTCTCAAAATACACAGAGCATCTTCCAATCTTTCCCAAGATTTTCTAGAATTCAAAATAAAATTTAAGTTTAGTAATTGTATCTCAGAAAATGTCCTGATACCTATATTTTTCAGAAATGAAGTTGATTAAAATTTTTTCCAGAAAACAAGGCAAAATCCAAACTTTTCCCCTTTTTCTCCAGAATACAAGATGAAATAGGTCTTCTCCTGAAACAAAGTTTTGCTCTTCCCAAAAAGTCAAGCTTCTTTCAATGTGTCGCAAATTTTCTAGAATTCAATACAAATTTCAATCTTTGGCACTGTTTTCCAGAAAAAGGAACCTGATTTCAGTCCATTACGGAAATAACGTTAATTCCAACGTTTTCCAGAGAACCAAGACTCATTGAAACTCCCCCTTTTTCTTCACGAAACAATAATTTCAATCTTCTTATGAAACAAAATTTAACCTCTTCCAAAAAACACAGTGTTCCATTCTGTCCTAGATTTCCTAGAGTCCAAAACAAATTTCCATTTTTGCAATTGCTTTCCAGAAAACGCACCTAATTTCGATCTTTTCCAGAAATAAAGTTCATTTCAGCCTTTTCCAGAAAACAAAGTCTAACTCAAAGTTCTTATTTCTCACCAGAAAATAAGATAACTTCAATTTTCTCAATGGAACCATTGAAACCAGAAAATGGGTCTGTATATTTTTGGGCTTTGAGTTACATTAATTAAAATACAAAATAATTAGGTTTCGAATCCAAACACTTGAAGACCGTGTTTATATAACCACTTAGACTCAATGCAATTAAAGTGCGTTTGGATTAACGAGGCTTTACTACTAATTACACCTCCGACAGAACATTCTACTTTTAATTTCTATTGTTGCAGGATTGTAATGAAATTGCATGATGTTATAACAGTCGTATAGGTTTTTTAACGAATACGTTTAATGAAACTTGATTACAAAGGCTGATGGAAAATAAATGATTCTACTAGTATGACACACTAAAGTGGTTATTTCCTAACTAATAATTAAAACTATCAATTCACCAAAATAATACAACTCCTACCTGTTTAAGTAATATCTAAACTATCTAAATGAGAAATTATTCAAAAGTGCATACGTGACTAAAAGTTGTTAATTTGAATAATTGAGAGAGTGCATTCGCGATGTAATAATTTTATGTGCATATCATACAATGTGATTCTCTACAGTTCATGACTAACACCAAACGTAGGATGTAGATATGGGAATTACTTCAAGTGATAACACTCGTCATGCCCTCCGTGTTTCAAAGCAGATCATTTGACAAATTTGGTACATACATAATACATATTGAGTGTGAGCCTCCTCAGCCTCCAATTTTAAGACCAAAGTGTTTAATTTTGATGCTTGAACTTATTCTTGCTTGACGTTTGCAATTTGTTTCCATGATACAAATGTAGGTATGTGAGAGACATAAATTATGATTTTTAAGCTACAATGTCGTCACATGTAAAGTAATACTTTACATTCAGTAATATTTGTTCCGATTGTTAGAATTACGTGTGCGTAGCACACACCCTACACGGCTTGTTGATACAATGGTTGCAATTCTAGATTTCTCGTTCTCTATATTTCTTAACAACTCCATTCTACACTACACTGCTCAAAACGACTTAACAATTTTCTGTTTCTCATTGCTGCAATCTTACCTTGTTATGGTGGCATAGTCTCAATTTTTTCTACTCGTGAAGCAAGTCGATCCTCTTGTTGCAGATTGCATTATCTCCTCCTGACCTGCGGTTCATAGATCATCCAGTTTTTTTACCGTTATCATTCTGGAAACAATAAAAATACGGGCTTTTATTTATAACTTAAATCCTCGCTTTGGTGCAAGTGTTATTCGGTGGCTTTCAATAAAACATGGAGATAGCGAGTAATCAATCATGAAATAAATTTTATATCGACAACTTTTTTTGAAAAATAATAAATAAATAAATCATATTTAGTTTTTTTTTAATCGACGATTGAATGGTTGTTCTCATTCATAAATATTGATTTACAAAAATATTATTAACATACGATGATATGACGATTCTAATTGCGCGGCACGGTTATTAAAATGTATTAATAGGCATGACATTGATTGAAAAATAGGAGAACTAAACGTTTAGTGGAGGTGGTGAAGAAAAATGGCTTTTTTCTTCTTTTATTTTTTGTAAGGAGGGGAAATCCTTTCACCAGATGAGATACAAAACATCTCAGAAACGGAATCAAGTAAATGCCTTAAGTAAACTTTGTGGGACTCCGCAAATCGCAGCGGTTACCCGAACTAAACCCACCTCCATTTATATCCATTGATCCGGGTCGGGTAAATACTTCATTACAATAAGAATATATCTTCGACATAAGATGAATTACTTACTAGTAGTATATTAGAAATTCAGATTTGAAGATAGATTTCTTGAGTCAATTCTGTCAGTCCTGAGTCAATTTATGAATTAAAATGGCATTTTTTCTAATCATAACCGTTAGATTTATAATAACGTTGGTTGCCGAAATACAATAGTTGTGTTCAAAACACTTAATTGAACATTCGGGAACGTTCTTGATATTTCTGAGTATTCATCTCAGCTCTCCGAGAACATTCTCCCATTCTTTACCTAATTGAACATTGACCCGTTAGAAATTAGGTCAGGAAATAATCCAATGTCCTGAATTGTATTATTATACCTAATGGAAATATTTGGTAGAAGTTTCTTAATAAATTATGGTTATCTGGAAATTATATTCCGTTCCTTTTGCCATGTATTAAAGTTTATTTCATAATGGCTGTGACACTAAACTACGGCCTGTGGAGTACATGGACTACGTCGACATTTTCTATTTCTGACTGTTCCACCCATTTTTCTTTTCTAGTCATCAGGAGAATATTTGTTAGTGTTTCACAATTCCGAATCCGATACTGAGGAGAAAAAGGAATCAAATATCTGACTATTTCTAGTTTCTGCTCATTGAGAATACTGTACCTTTTTTTTCTATTGTTGACATGTTTAGTTAGAATTTTAAATCCATCCCCTTATATATTGGTTCAGTACAGATATTTTTCCAATGCTTGGTCTGGTCTGGTCTTGTCTGGTCTGTTCTGGTCATGTCCAGTCTGTTCTGGTCTGCTCTGTTCGGCTCTGGTCTAGTCAGTTCTGTTCTGCTCTGGTCTAGTCTGGTCTGAACTCTTCTGCACTGTTCTGGTCTGGCCTAGTCTGGTGTGCTCTGTTCTGCTCTGGTCTGGTCTGAGTTTTTAATCTTCTTCTTCTTCTTCACAAACCGTAATTCCTCCACTGCTGGAGGTAGGTCTCTTCAAGTTTTTTCCAGATATCTCTATCCTGCGCTTTTTGTGTCCAGTTTCTTCTCGCTGTGGTATTAATATCGTCAGCCCATCTCTTCATTGGCCTACCCAATTTTCGTTTGTTTTCCCAGGGCCACCATTTCAATAATCGAGATGTCCATCTACTGCTATCCATCCTGGCCACGTATGCTGCCCACTGCCACTTCAATCTGGCTATTCTCTCGGTTATACATGTTATTCTGGTTCTTCTTCTGATCTCTTCGTTCCTTATATGATCTCTGAGTTTTTAATAGTAATTTTCAATTCTTTGGTAGTTTCTTTCCCTCTTTTGAAGAGTAATATTATCGCTTTCAGTTATTGAATTATATAAATTTATTTCAAATTTTTCAATATCCACTATAAGTGTATATTATGTTACTATAGTTATCTACCTAATAATAAAAGTAATAACGTTATAAAACATTAAATATTCACCCTGTATTACTCTCCAATCCGTTACATAATTAGACATTGAATATGTGCTTAATCTAAGGTTAAGATATGATTTCAATGGACCTTATCAGAGGTCCATTGAAGAAAAATGGCTGCAACAGTACACTTGCCCTGACATTTTGTGACGAGCTAAGAATTAGGGCACAGCTTGTTACCACAGAACTCAAAATAGCATTGGGATTTAGCATTAAACTGACATTAACATTGCTGCTTTGTAGTAATTTTGAAGTTAGAAGGAAGATAACTTTGAAGTAGTCATAACCAGGCACAACATGTTTGCTGTGAACCATAATGGAATCTTAAAGGAAACTGAAACGTTATTGTGATTCCACTTTGCTGTATACAACACCGTGTAATTTTTATTGCGACATTTGCACGAATTCTCACTGTTCCCTTTCATGGAAACGTTCAAGTTTGATTTTGCATGTACGAATATGTTTATAACGTCTTCATGAGGATACGTCGAAGCAGGCGAAGACCGCACGCTATTCACATGCCACCGTGAACGCAGATTTCTGGCACATTTACATACCAAAAATTTCCATCACGGCACATCATTATCGATCTAACAAAAAAATAAACTCTCATCGATCTTAATGAGAATTACGAGATTTTCACGTAAGGAAGCGACACGTCCAGAGAGTCGATTACCTCGAGGGATGCCGAATGAGTCTCCGGGGCACTGGCACGACAAAAAAGTATCGAATTATCAGGAGTAAAGCATTATTAGTGAAAGAAAAATCGGCATTATTTTCATCGTCACGACATCACGCGATTTTAGCGGCGACGTCTCTGCCTGTCTTCGATGAGTTATTTTCTATAAGATTTTCGGAACCGCAATACATATCGTTTGCGAGTCACGTGGTGGGAGGAAATTCGACCAATCGGTCAGTGATTCGTGTTTAAAAAAGACGGTTGAACAATATGAGTGTTCGTGAACCAAGTAGGACATGAAATAGTTTCCGTCTCTTAACGTGAGAAGGATAATAGGACAGTGAAATTAGGGAAAAATTGGAAGTAATTCGATACAGGTGATCACATGGTTCAATATGCCAGTAGGGAAAGTACCCTTGAATTTGACCCTATTGTGACGCGAAATTTAAACATCAGTGTGAAACGTGCTCTTTCTTATCTGACACAGTCGACGCATTTCGAAGGGGACCGCTTCGCTAAACGATCTTTCCGTGTAATCGGCTTATCGGAGAATTCAGTAGTGCGCGACCATAAAAACTCTCTTCTTGAAAGCGACAAGAATAATTCAGAACGTTCATATAGAGAAAGAAATAAACCACATTCCGGAAGCTTCTGGAAAAACATTATTGGGAAATATAAATTACGAGCCGATTCCGTCGCAGGCAGAGTAGACGTGAGTGAAAAAGTGCGATAAGCGACTGGCGATATTTGTACAAATAAATTAGCGCGTTAAGTGTATAACATAAATAAATAAAAATACCATTTTTACCAAATAATATTTGGTAAAAATAAATTATTAGAATAAACGTTACACTATGTTAGAAACGGAGAACATTGTTAAATCGTTTTTTGATATACAAAAGTTATGAAAAACAGTTTGTTTCTTTTTCAATTGGCTCAATAGGTATGAATAATAAAATAAGCGGTTAAATTGAGACCTTATTGATCCAAGTCGGTCAATTATATTGTAACGCGAAATGTAAACAGCACCGCGAGACGTGTTTACTCTTATCGGTCGACGGCTTTCCTCAAAGGAACGCGGCTACGCTTATTAAGCACAGCGGCGAGCAATAAAAACCGTTCCGAGCGACATCTCATTAGGGAAAAGTGATTTATGACCTTCTGGACCTTTCTACATAAAAAAAGATGGTTCGAGTAATTTCAGGAACTATCGGGAACACAATTGAAATGTATATAAGCGAGCTTGCGGTCGGAGATTATTATTAGACGTGAAGCGCGACATAGTAAACAAGCGAAAAACGGAGCAGTGAAATAAATTAACATTTAAGAGTGATATAAATTAATTAGTTAGGAAATAGTTAAGTGTGTTATATAGATTAGTTAAGTAATAGTCTAAGATCAATTAAGTAGTGTGTAGTGAGTTATTAGGATAGTGTAAATAAATTAGAAAATAAACGTTACAATATTTTTAAATAACGACGAAATAGTTTGAGAATTTTCAACACCTTAAAATATTTTTTTAAATATTGAAACTAACCAAAATGTCTCATATAACCCTAAAGTTACCATGAAAATTTCACCACAAAATATATATTGGTTAGGTCACTACTGCCATCGATTAAAATGCCTAATTTTTTTAAACAAAACTTACATTTCATGGAACCGTTGTTGGAATACCTATTTTCCTATACTACAAACCTTCAAAATGGCTTCAGAAAAAGTATCACATTTGTGGGGTAGGTGTTTTTCAAATATCTTAACAACAAATCAAAGTATCACCATAAAACTTAGCTATCTGAGTAATTGAGTAAGTGGTAATCTAACACATTTAAAAAAAATGCCCTAGCCCATTTAGAAGTCACGATATTGTTTTGTTGTTGTTAAATTCGCCAAACGTTTATTTATAAACATTAGCATTTTATCTACTTAATGCTTTAACTTCGGAGTTATAGCAACTTTAACACAAAACTGGTGAATGGTAAGCGCATGGTTTAGTAGGTAGGTATTCTAGTGAGGAACATGTACTTGAATTTGATCCCATTTTAAAAAGTGGAAACGTAAATGTACATCAATCGTGAAAACTGAGTTTTCCTTTTGAAGTACATAGTTCTAAGGTTGTTGCCGGGTTTTTATTCTGTTGTAGAGGTACTTAATAGAAAAACGGGTAATTTGCTATTTCGTTGATCGAAAGTGGTTAATTACTTGCTTAAATAACGACGAAATACTGTGGGAATTTTCAAATATATCAGTGTTTTGTATTTCATAAAAAACTCTCTTACATTCTTGTAACTTTCGAAGCGTATGTCTCAAAGTTACCATTAAAATTTAATTCCCCGTTAACGAAAAATTGTATTTGTTTATTAAAAACATCTTAGAACTTTAATGCAATTTGGCTCATCCAAGGCTCATTTTATTAGCAAAACATATTTTGTAAAATCCTTGTGGGAATATCAATATTTTTCTACTTTAGATTTCCAAATGAGGTCATAGGCATAACACTGAGATATCCGTGTAATTGAGTGAGTCGTAATTTAATACACATTTTGAAAAATTGCTCTAGCATATTTAGAAGCCAAAATATTGTTTTGTTGTTGCTATATTCGCCGAATGTTTATCTATAAATATTAAGGGTCGAAATGATATTATATCTAGTAAACAAAGTGATTGCAATAGATAAGAAACATTTAATAATCACGTCCCATATAAGAGGCTGTAATTATTTAGCATTATATAAATTATTGTATATATAATCAAATATAATGCATTAATTTGTAAACATAGCTTACGGTAATTTATTCTTATAATCACAATAAATTAATCAAACCAACCTAAATTCAATAGTTATTTATTATACAAGCGGATAAAATGGACGTTTAACGAGCGATAGGTTTAAACGCGCGCGCGGCGCAGCCACAAGCGCGTTTATGGGCGCATTCAGGGAAAAATGCTGCAAAGCGCTGAGTTAATGCGCTTTGCTGCAGCGCTTTAATGTTGGCTGAACGGCAATTAAAGGAGCTTACTTTGACACTTGTCAGATAACCTAAAAGTGCTATTTTGTGTATTACAAATTGAGATAGGATACCGAAATAAACAATGGAAAATATAATAGTTGAGGATAATGATATTGATATTCTATTGGGGATTTTATACAGGGTCTAAAAACAAGGGAAAATTGAATGAAGTAAATTATACCTGCTATAGAAATGCATTCAACATTAACCTGAATTAATGCGTACTTCTTCCTCAATAGGTAAATTGTCGAGTTCAAACACATCTTCAAATTGCAAGCGTACCATCTTGTATTTTGTAGGTTAATTCCGTTAATTTTGCAACTTTCTTGTCCGCTGTAGCAAAGCGCTTACTTGCAGCGGAAAAAAAACTACGCTTTAATAATGGCGGACTGCTGCAGCATAGCGCTGCAAAAATTGACAGTTTCAAGGGACGTTCAGCGATTTCTGGATTGAAGCGCTGCAAAGCTTTGGTTCGCTGAATGCGCCCAATGTCGCGAGTTAAACGTTCATTGTATCCGCGAGTGTATTACAACGTTTTATTCAATATTGCCATATATAAACTGACGTTTAGCGGAACAAGTCCAATTTTGAAGAGAAAATTTGACAAGATGACTTCAGTGCCGCAAACTTGACAACGACGAAAACAATTTTAAACATATAAAACGTCACTTTATACGGCAAAATTGAATAAATAACGATTAATCCGATGCCTAAATAAACAAAATAAACAAGGACTTTATAGGTTCGATTTGACGTCAATAAACGTCAGTTTATATGGCAAAATTGAATAAAGTTTATTTAAATAGAAGTTTTTTAAATTCTATAATTACCCCAATCAAATAAATCTATATAATCAAATATAATTTTTTACCATTATTTATGAAACTATTAAATTATTAAACTCTATAGGGTCTTCTCGTCTTTTAGCAAAATTTAAGCTTCTTAACTTAAAAATAATATTTTATTTTTATAAAAGAGGCAGTTATTCTGTTTCTTTAAAATTGTAAGAATTGCAGGAGTATAGCATTGTTGAGGATGCGAGTAATTAAATTTTTAACGATAATGATAGTTGTAAACAATTGTCAACAAACTTGTAAAAAACGAAAATGTCATGAAGGTAAGAAGCACCATATTGTATGCTGTCTCACCTCAATTGATATAGTAATCATTTACCATTTATTTCTTTTTAGAGCTCATTTTAGTTTTGTCAATTTTGAGATTTCTTGCACTTATTTCGAGGAATTCACAAAAAAAAAACAAGTATTAAAAAATTGTTTATAACATTTTTTGGATTATTGTAACAAAATCAATATGACATTTCACACCCTACCCCAACTTATAAAGATATTCAAGTAACTTTTTTTAATTGTATATTAATTAGCACTCATCACTTAATTACTCAGATATAAGCTTCATGCTGGTGATATCACTTGTTAAGATATTTGAAAAAAAACATATTCCAAAAACATAATACTTTACCTGATGCCATTTTGGAGATATAAGTTATAAAAAATTGTATCTCCACAACGATTTCACAAAATATAAGTTTTCAGAATTCACCTAAAAGCTGATACTTTTGCCATTATCACTTGACGAAATGTGCGGATCAAACTAGTTTTCGGATTTACCGAATAACAGTAACACAACATCCAAAACTTAGCTTATTGATTAATCCAAAAATATCAAAAAAAAAACTCTTGATAGTGACTAATGCCTTGCTAATCACCAAGTACCTAATTTAGGTCAAATGTCAATCGAGAATGTTGTTATTGTTAATTTCGACATTCACGGCCGTCTGCGTTATCTCATATTTTCGTAAGGCCCGTATCAAAGAAAATATCACATTCAGTGGTGCTAATATACCACGCGCGCGAAAAGTATATTATTCATTAAAACTTTCGAAGTGTTATATATGCCAATTTTCGAAAAAATAAATGTTTAAAAGTCGACCAAACAGTTTTCTTAAAATTTTAACAGATTCAAATTCGCACGCTTTTTAAGATAGGTCAGATTTACCGAGCAGCTGATCTAGTTTACATTAACCTTCCTCAATTTTAACTTTATAGTTTGCGTTAAATACAATCAGAAAAGCTGTTAAGTTTACCAAGTTAAGAACATATTTGTGAATCGCTAATGACCTGATTATTGAATACGTGTGCACTTATTTCCAAATGAAAAGTGAGGTTAAGGTTATTTATACTCGATCTCATTATTATTTGAAAACTTTGAGCGACAGTGTCTTGTCTCTTCATTGATGACGTCCATCAACAGTTATTTTACCTGTAGATACATACATATGTACACACAGACATTCCAATATCAAATATCAACTTTTCAAGAAAACTAGAAGCTTTAGGTATCAGGAGCTTAATACCCTCAATTCTAAATGATTACTTAACAAATAGATCGCAAATTGTCAAATAAAACCACATAACGAGTGATATAAGTCCTGTCGATATTGGTGTACCACAAGGTACCATATTGGGACCCCTTTTATTTTTAATTTATATTAATGACATATTTGATCCAAAATGACTCAAATGTCGTTTCTTATGCAGATGACACTGTTGGATTCTGCACTGACATATCATGGAATAAGGTAAAGGAGAAAATGCAAAAACTTATGTATGAATATAAAAATGTGATTTGATGAAAATATACTAAGTTTAAATGTTAAAAAAATCTTGCTTAGTAACCTTTAGAAAATATCTTGATCGTATTCCTGAAACGTTCAACGTTACTGTAAATAATGAAAACCTAGTCAGAGTGTCTAGTGTTAAATATTTTAATTATCGCCAAATAATTTAATGACAGTAATGTATGGTATTTATTAGTCTGGCAACATATGGGATAATTACATGGGGGTCTGCTAATAAAGCACACATAAATATGTTCTCTATTGTTATCTATTCATAATAAAATTATTAAAATAGTTTCAAATAACAAGACAACTAGTCTGTCACTACCAATAAGGAAACAATATATTTTAAGATCTATTATATACCACTATGAATCGCTGAAACAAAAATATGCAGGAAGATTGAAAAAACCTAAGAAATAATATTGGTTTACCTAAGAAACCTAAAGAAATTGGACCAAAATATATATATATATATATATATATATATATATATATATATATATATATATATACAGCTACGTATTATTATAATAAATTAAATAATGAGCTTAAATTAATGCAAAATAAAAAATGGAAATCTTTATTAAAAAAACTATATGTTCTTTAAGTATTTCAAAAGAATTATTTACTTGATAAATAAAACAAATAAAAATAAAACAAACACCAAAACAAAAATAAATAAATAAAGAAAATAATATGTAACAAAATAAAATAAAAGATGAAAATGATATGCGAAAAAATGATTCACGTGGAGTGTAAAAATTACACATTTTATATTTAGACTTAAGATTTAGTCTTAAGAATTTAGATATGTAAGTTAATATAACCCAGTCTGCGTACAGCTGCTTAGCAGTTCTGCAGGGGGCTAGTAGTTATTTATCTGTACAACTACAGCGTTGTATTAAAGGTACTAGAAAAGTACTGGAAATAAATTAATTTAAATATCTTGCATAGGAAAGGAAACAACTGATCTGGAATTAGAAAACAACGAAAAAATCAAAACATGGGATAGTTATATAAGTATAGTACAACGTGTTTCAAAATAGACTAGATGACAATCATTTTGAAACACATTTTATAATATCTACGATACAGTGGTTAAGTTAAAAAGTATTGTGATCTATATGGTCCTGAAATTTGGAAATGTAAGGAAGCTGACAGAAAGAGACTAAATGCAGTAGAAATGGATGCACTGCGTAGGTCTTGCAAAATATCAAGAATGGATAGAGTACCGAACGAGATCATAAGAGAAAGAATGGGAAACAGAGAAACCATAAACGAGCACATAGATAGAAAACAACTTATATGGTTCGGCCAGGGAGACCAAAGAAAAACCTATGAAAAGAGCCATGAGTGACAGAAATATACATGAAAATCTATGGCAAGAGCGACAAAAATGGAGGAAGAGTCTGGAAATCGGACAGCGTGGATAGGTGCTATAAAACAGATATATATGTGAAATTTTGTCGTGTACTGTATTTCTTTCGCGATTTATTGTCTGAATTTAAATCAAACCAACTCTAATTACGAAAAACCTTCTACATTTTTTTAAGAAAAATAATCAATATTATTCGACTTACTAGAATGCGTAATTAAAATTACTATCAGGCAAGAATTATTGTCATAACCGACTTCTTCTTGTATAGATTTGCATGGGATGTACATGAATGTATTGAATAAAACCAATAGATTGTTAATTTTCGACTTTTATTATATACAACATTTGTTCAAACATACAAAAACCTTACATATCTAAGAATGGATGGAATCTACCACTGATACAATGGCATTTTGTAAAACTTCATAACAAGGAACGCATAGATACGTCAATAGAAGTTAATATAACATACTAAAACTTGATACGCCTATGAGATTCGTATTTCTCTACAGAAAATGCGGCACCGAGGAAAAATAATAACAACCTTTAACCCAAGAGATAAGGGAAGTCGTTCTTTAGCGATTACAAATATGTACATATGTTTCACCTAACGATTTAGCTTCGTAACATCTATATTTTCCATAGGCATTTCAATTTGTACATCAAAGAGGGCCCCGTCCACACCGATTACATTCATCGGACACGCAATAAATATCACCTCAGGCTTTAATCTCTCTCCATACCAAAGTAAAACTATCAAACAAGGAAACACGGTCCATTATCGCACCGCCGTCGTCATCGGCCTCGGGAACCGCTCCTGCCTCCTCCTGAGGAAGCCGAGCACGTTCTTGAACGGCAGCTGCAGGTGGTAGTAGGCGCAATAGGGCAGCGGGTCCCAGGCTGCGAACAGCGCCTCCCTTTTGTCGAGCACGGTACCGATGAGCCTCGTCACCGACTCGACGGAGGGCCGCCTCACGGCCTCGATCACCGTGTCCGACATCTTGTACACGCCGTTCGAGTCGACGAGCGGCCCAGAATTCTGGCGCCTGAAGTGGCGGCACGGCTTCCACACGAGCCTCGGATGGACGCTCGTGTAGCATATGTAGGGCAGCGAAACGCCGACGCGCGAGCTCAGCGGCACCACGGCGTTCGTCTCCTTGCAGACGACGAACCTGAAGCTGACGTGGCCGGAGACGGGCCGCAGCAGGCTGAGCCGGGCGAAGAACTCGTTCAGCCAGGCGTTGATGTCGCGGTGCTCGACCGGCACGAGGCCGTTCGCGTTGTCGTCCATCTTGCAGGTGACGTTCGCTATTACCTGCGACTCCTTGACGGTCGTACAGGTGAGGTAGTGGTCGCCGTCGAGGTTCTGGACGATCACCCACGGCTTGTGCTCGCCGATGTCGTTGGGGATCTTCAGGTCGTTCCTCGACATCGGCAGGACCATCTTGGAGCGCTCGCGCAGCCCCCTCGGGCCCGCCGTCGACATGACGTATATGCCCCGTCTGATCGCGCCCGTGTCGTACAGCTTCAGCACGTCGTCCCGCGACGTGACGACGTAGTAGTTCGGCGTCGGCAGGTTCGTCTTCTGGCAACGCTTCAACACCTCGAGAGTGTCGTCCAGCACCCACACCTCCTTGATACCGGGACAGAAGCAGACGCAGCCGAGGAGCTCGAGGTGGGGCTTCGCGACCGCGTCGTAGTACGCCGAAGTCGAAGAGCACACCGGGATGTAGTACATCGCCTGCTCCCTGTCGACGATCTCGCAGAGCGCCCTCACGTAGTTCTGCTGCTGGTCGCTGTTCGGCCTCGGCACCGTGTAGAACTTGCTGACGGCCGTCGAGTACCTCGAGAGCGCGAAGAGCCCTTCGACCTCGCACACGACCACCCTCGCGCCGGCCGAGTAGAAATTCCGCGCGAGGTGCAGCGCCTGGATCGTGCTACCGCCGCTGATCAGGACGGTCCTCTTCTTGCTGTCCGTCGGGCCGCCCGTCGACAGCACCAGCGAGAGCGCGAACTTCACGACCGCGAGCGGCAGCTGCACGAGCTGGGCGAACGTCCAGATCCACATCGAGATCCAGAGCATCGGCAGCGCGACGATCAGCTGCCGCCACGTCTTCGGCAGCAGGGCGACGAGCACGGCCTTCGCGACCCGCACCAGGAAGCACGGGTACCAGCCGATGATCCTCGAGAGCCACGAGAGCGAGTCGTCGTCGACGTCCGAGTCGACGTCGACGCCGCCCGCCGGCGCCGGGCTCTGGCAACGCGAGTCGCGTGCCTCCGACCTGATCACGAAGGAGCCGAGGCTCGAGGCGCGACGCACCCGCCTGCGCTTTAGGGTGTTGTCGGGGGACGTGGACGGCGGAGACATGGAGCCCGGCGACGTCGGGCCGGAGCCGCTCGACGAGCTGCCCGCGTGGATGCTCTCGTCGCTCGGCCAGGTCACGCGGGACAGGCTTTCCGGTATCACGGAAGGCATCCTCTGCCTCTTGGCTCTTAACACTTTTATCGAAAAGGGGGAACAAGTCGACGTCTACTCGATCTGCTGCGCGTGAATTGAATAAACAGTCTGGCGAAGCGTCGACCGGTCTTATATCAGTTGTTGTACTCTGCCCTGGCCCCTGTTGTTAGTCGGTGCCCCTACTCTCTCGGGTCACAAATAAGAAACATGTCTTTATTGAGTTGAGGTAGTCTGCGATCAAGTGCGTACGCCTTTATCGGAGGCTGGAGATTCTCGAACGATAACGAGATAACGAGTGATCTCTTGAGTAATGTTTAATTAATTTTTTTTTTTGGAGATAGGAAAGTTGTTTTGTCACACTCGAAACACGAAAAGGTAACATTCCACATTGTACGCTATTATCGCAATCATGTTTTTTTTTTACTTAGATGCGAAAAAACCCGATTGTTTCGCTACTTTTGTACAGGGTGTCAAATTCAAAACTTTGGATTAGGTACATTTAATTATTTTTTAATTATATAAACAATTTTACTTACAACTTTCGTTGTTAAACTTCAAGTTCACTTGTTTAACTTTGAACTCGGATATTTATACATACAAAATATTATTAGGTACTGTTGCTTGCATAAAAAGGCAATACAATCAACAGTTGTAAAATGGGCAATATCGGAAGTCCTCCGTTCTTCTTCTTATATTAGCCGTTCTCTACTCTTTGGGTGTAGCCCTCTCCTAAAATTTTCCATCTATTTCTGTTTTGGGCTATCTGGTACCCAACAGTTTAGTTCGGCAGTTCTCTTTATGTCATCGCTCCATCTGTGGGCGCCCGATCGATCTTTTTTCCACCCATGGTCTTCATCTTATGAGTCTTCCACTCGAGTTTTCCATGGATGGCCACTTTAACTCTCCAATACGGCGAGAAACATCCATCACTTTGGTTCTTTTCCTAATTCATTTGTTTTCCGATCTTTCAGCGACACTCCTAATATCTTTCTCTCTATTACCTAATATGGCTCTATTCAGAGCCATAGGTAGTGACAGGTGGTATGAATTGGTTGTATAGTTTTGACTGCAACGATATAGGTATATTCAATTGAAAGACATCTTTCAATCTTGCATATGCTGCCCAAATGAGTCTGAATCTGCGGTTTACCTTGCCTTCTTGCTGTGCTTTTCCAAACTTCTTGCCCAAGATATGTATCTGTTTCTACTTGTTCTAATATTTCTTCTAGACCTACTGTTTTGTCAGTATTGTCGTTTTGGTTTGTCATGAACTTGGTTTTGCCGATATTCAGTCGAAGTCCTATTCTGGTTGAAACCGTAATCACATCTTCTGTCATGCTGGTTAGCTCATCCTTGTTATTTGCAAAAATTACTATGTCATCTGCAAATCTAAGATGGTGCGAACACTCGCCGGCAATATCAATACATCTGTTTCCCGAATCAATTTATTCGCTTAGTTAGGGTGAAAGATTATCCCCTTGTATATTTCTACCGTATTGTTGACCGTATTGAAAATTTCCCGATTTTGCTTTGGAATTATTGTTCATTAATTTCTTCCAAACGTTCATATGTTCTGACTTCTCCTCTCTTTAAAACACCAAACAACTACATAATTTCTGGTGTAATTTTATTGGTTCTGTAGCAGTTTTATAAACTTTAATCAGCATTTCAACTTCTTAACTTCAATTTTCTAATCCTAATGAGATATCAATATATTCATGAAAAATTCCTCTTAATATACCTATCAAATACCTACTTGTCGTATCGTACTCATTGTACTCATCGTACTCATTGTCCGTATTTACAGAGAAAATGAGCTGGGAAATAATAAGTAGGTACACTGCAATATATGGATCCCCTTAAATACAATTGACTAAACTACGTAGGTAGAATTGGTATGTACCCTTCCAAGTCAGTTCTGACAGTCTTCTAGAGGTGTAATAAATGAAATTTAGGATATAAACAGGAAATTTCGATCTTTTGGTGAAAGTAAACGACGCGAGCGTTTGGTGATAACTCTTGTCCTTCACCAAAAAATCGCTAATGCCAGTAGATCGTTCTATTGCTTCGTGGTTTTATTATTAATCGATAACTAAATCTTTACTCTCATAAATAAATCATTGTTATAATTAGCACAATTTACATACTAAGCCATCTACATAGCTTCAATGTACCTTCTTGTAGTTTTTTTTTAATTGTGTGCAAACTACTTAACGATGACAGCGAAACTGGTATAGGGGATGTTTTGCAACATCCTTCAAATAAATGAAATGCAACTTCGTCGCATTTATATTTAAGTACCAACAAATATACACAAAAATCCAAATTTCAATACGAAAAATGTCACTTAAAAGTATATAGGTAATGTAAATACTAATCCGATATATTAGGTGGTACCTGTGTACTTTATTCAATAACAACGAAGCCTTGATAACTCGAACTTTTTATGGCAATTCTTAGTTCGAATAATCGAAATTCGACCGCATACAAATGTAAATTCAGATATACTCTTTCCAGAGTCAATTTAAGAAGTCAAGAAATGAATTACATAAATCTTCGTAGTACACCTGTGTCAATTCTAACGGACCAAGTAATCCCACTCTCATATTATATGGTGACGAAATTGATGAACAGTGTTGCAGACAACAATATTTTGTACAGGTAATACATATTTTAGGGTGAACAACAGCTGACCGAAGTAATACTAAAATGTAGGTATTTAGGTTGAAAATACAAAAGTAATGTATTTCCAAACCATTAGACATATTTCTTATGTCTTTATCCTGAATATAAAGTCTTTATCGTATTTGTATTTAAAAATCCAATATCCTTAAAAGCTTTTAGAGCGAATATTTTAAGTTTAAGCAATGAAAGCAGTCGAACTGCTTCTGTACTGTCTTTGATTTTAGTTGTTTGTTAATAATTCACAAACTTCTTATCATTCATCAGTTTTGTTAAAAACATTTTGAAATTGAAACTACGTGTCATGTGCCAAGAACCTTTTTTTAAAAATTTTGAATTCTACAATTATTAGAATCATGAATAATATAGGACCTTCCATACAATAGTACATTGTGAGTTGCCAATGTACTACATATAATCCAATATTGTGATATTGTGATGTTCGCGACGGTAGAATAACAAATAATTTATGTATTTACTTACATTTCAAATTTCAATACAAGAGAAACTTTGGAATGTGAAACTGATTAACGCGTTACAATTAATATTAAATTAAATATACCTACTAACAACCACCTGTCAAATCAGGCCGGTGGTATAAGAAAAAGGTTATGGTTGGTTCAAGTTAAAGTGCTCCTGGGAAGTGTTTACTTGAATCCGTACAATAACAAAAGGGTAAGTAACCGTTTAACCTCATAACGTCTCAGTTATAACAAGCAAATTTTTATAAACTCACCTTCATCAAGTATTTTACTACAACACTCATCACACTTGTTTAGGATACAAACAAACCTGTCCAGGGCCGCTATTGGTCGGGTTTGACCTAAGAAGGGCGGCAAATTTCGAAAAGTATGGAGCCTGAATTCCCGAGTTTCGAGAATTTTTCGAAGCTTAAAAAGCTTTGTATGGGTTTGATACGGGATCCTAAGAACATTGATAACCTTCAAGAAGTGAGGGATGTGATTGCAGCATCACCGGACAGTTTTGTAAAGGTGGTGCAGCCCACCGTACTGGCCACCTTATACCCCATTTTGAGGGATATTTCTAAAGATAAATCATGGTAAGGAAATTCCATCGACATTAATGAGATTTACATTCTGTAAAAATGATATTAATTCTACAGTTTTGGTGACAAGGAAAAGCAACTCATCATTGAAATCCTAGGCGAATTATTCAGCAAGTCATCGATTGACAAATTAGGCCTATTTTTTAACATTTACGCTTTCCTATTACAAGAAATTCACGATCCCATGAACCATAACGGTGAGCTCATGCTATTCATCATGTTTCGAAGTTTTTTAAACCAACAATATATTTTAGTACTGCCGATAAGCGAGGAATATAAATTAAAAATATTGGACTGCAGCAGGCGCCTTGTAAAAGCAGTCTCCTCGGATTTAATTTTCGAACTGTATACTAAGGAAAATGTTCCGAAGCTTTGTCAGATGCTGTATGTCGCTATAGAAGTGGCTAAAACTGAAAAAATGAGAAACCTCAAGTAAGGCATGTACACCAGCGTTTACCATACATTAATATTTTATATTTATAGAATTTCCGCTATAAGATGCATTATGGCTGTAGCACGAGTCCTCGAAGATGACGAATTTCAAGATGTTGTAGTAAGAGCTCAAGTAGCAGATGTGTTCTTATTTTTCCTACCTGGAATCGCCAGTGGTCTCAAACAAGTAGCAATGGAGGATGAAAAAATTGGACACAAGGTCCCTGCGGTAAATTAAACATTTTACATAGATTACGTTTGTTTAGAACATCAAATTTTAAGTAGGTAACTTCTTAATATAGTAATGTTTGAAAGGTATCTCTTTTAGGAAGCTTTAAAAGCGTGGGGAAGGATTGTCGTGCTCCTAATGCAAGACTACAAACTAGAAGATAATAATCCAGACAGAATAACTTTACTACCGCACATGGTACAAGAGAACAAACCAAGTTCATCAAATAGAAAGACACCGTGGAAGAACTCCTCAGATATGAAAGAGTATATTAAAACCAATAAATTTACCCCTGAGTGGTATAAAGACACTGATACTAAACTGCAGAGGCTTGTCGCAGATTTCATAAAGTTAACGTACCATTCACATTTTAAAGTCCGTACAGAGTTAGCACAAATGTGTGAAGTAATTATTAATAATTGTTTGATGTAAGTGTTTCACTTTCGATAATTCAATGAAGGAACATAGTACAATTTACTACATTAACTTTGGTAGAGTTTCTGTTGATTAATCTGAAACATCCACCATAATGGCAAATTTTATCAGGACTAGTTTTGTGCTGCCCTCTATAACATATATGTTACACAATCATTTTTGATTCCCAGGACGATGCCAGGATCAAGTAGTTACTTAATAGATATTCTCATCATCATGACTGAAGATGAAAACAATGAAATCTCAAGCTTCTGCCAAAACGTTTTAGAGACCCTATCCGATAGATTCACCTCAGACAATCTAAAAAATCTCCTAGAGTTTCTCCAGGAAGGATTTTTCAAGAAGATCGATCAGCTACCCAGAAAATTCAATACGATAGGTATTGCAGTAAGTGTTCCGAAAATGGGGAAGTATTATTAACATACGTATACACTTTTAGATGTAAGGGAACAACTTTCTGCTTTGAATTTAATAATCGGATACTTAAGTTTATTTGGAAAGCACAAACTGAACCACGTGCTGCTCACTGGAAATCACTTGGAAAAGCTTTTGAATACACTTATTTATATGTCGGAGTTGGAAAAGAGCAGTAAGAGTGGGCTTTTTGAGGAGTACTCTAACAAAGGTAAAAGACTGGCAAATTGATGTCAAAAATATGTAAACCTAAGCAAACCAAGGTTACTCAGGATCATAAATGATTGTATGTTCATTAAATAGAAACTTCGGCTGTCTTTTACGTTTACGAATACATCTAATAATTTGTCATTGTTTGTCTGTAGATTTAGATGGAAACCTTTCAAGCGCCACTTGGAAGAACTTCAGGCATTTCAGAGATGATGCGGTTAAAACACAATTAGAAAAACTATGCAAGTTACTTGGAAACGCGGAAACGTTTCTTCTCGTTACAGATTTTTTACTAGACATATTCCTATACGAGCCGGAGCATAGGAAAGAAGCTACTTTTATCTTAAACGAAGTTGTTTCAGGTACAGTACCATATGTGGGATTTGGTACTGGTCAAAGAATAACAAATTAATTTTATAGGTTGTTCCTATTCCAAAGAAATTCACTCATTTATCGACAACATTCTGAATACTTACACGGACAGTACATATTTGCAGATACCTTTAGCAGTGGAAGTAGATGAATTCGGACGGGAACCCACTTTGGTCGAAGTAAAAGATAACGTTCTGCAAGTATGTTTACTGTTGGAAGGTATCGGGAAGATATCACTTGCGTTAGGAATCGAATTTAAGGGATATTTATTTAAAATGATGTACTTGGTGTTAGAAAAGGCAGGTAAAAGCAAGCAAAACGCTGACATAGATCGTTTCTTTATTTGATTTTCTGCATACCTACCGATAATTCTCTTTTTTAGGTTGCAATCACACTCTTGTGAGAAAAGCAGCGCTGGCAGCTTTAAAAGATGTATCAATCGCATGTGGTTATCTCAGCATTTCTGACATGCTGAATAACAATATTGATTATTTCGCATTTCACATTGAAAGAAAATTAAACCGATCCCACAATAAAGAAGGCACATTGAATGTTTTTTCAGTAATAATAAGGCACAGTAGTTTAGATATGTTGCATTACATTGCCGATATCCTAAAGGAGGTAAGAGACGGTGTTATAAATCCAAAGACAATGTAATCTGAATGAATTTTACAGGTGCTGGTGCAATCGTGTGATAGGTTCAAAGAACGCTACATCAACAATTACCTTGGAGTGTTTAAAACGTTCTTCCAGTGCCTATGGTCTTGGTTGAATATCGAGATAAAAGTGGAGCCGATAAAGTCGAAAGCGCAGAAGGCGAAGGAGATGGCAGATTTCTGTGTCACTGGGATCAAAACGGAGGAAGATAACAATTATTCTGATGACATCATGGGAAAATCCGCTGAAGAACTTTATGAGGAAGATTTAAAAAAATCTAAAGAGGAACTTAAAAAAGAAACCGAAGAACCAGAAGGTGGGTGATCAGTTTCATTTTAAAGATCTACTTCATAGCTAAAAATTTACAAAACCAAAATACATCCAATTTGCTTATTAAGCTATCACAGCTCAATTGTTCATATGCCCGATTTGCCCATAAGAATTTGGAACCAAACTGTTTTAAACCTTCATTCTTATACATCTCTGTTCAGATGAGGAGTACAAAAAGCCTGACTTGCCCATACACATCAAACTCACGGTCGGCATCCTGTCTCGCAGTTTACACTTCCTACCATCAAGAGACCGCACCAGAAAACTCCTCGTCTTGGAGGTACTCTCCTTAGGTTTGGAGGTAATCAGAGATTACGAAGATGAACTCCTACCCCTCGTCCATCAGATCTGGTCGCCGTTGACGCAGAGGTTTAGGGAATCCGATCAACCGTTGATAGTGAATTACAGCTTTAAGCTTCTGGGTACGTTGGCGAGGCTTTCGAAGGATTTTATAAGAATGAGGACCCAAAAGTAAGAGCTGTTCAATTAATGCGTGAATAATTACCGAGTTGGCTAATTTCCAGTTATTATGTGCAAGTGCAATAAGTGTTAGCATTATTAATTAATTTTATTTAATTAACATTCATATTGTTTAAATGAAGATAGTTTGTCCTACTGTGATTATTAAAAATTTCACTTTTACCGTTTTCACTAGGGAAGTTCTTCCTAGTATTCTGCATATAATGGATGCACTATCTAAGGAAAGTTATTTGAAAGACAAGGGTTCAGCTTATCGTTACTCACAGAACTATAAGTTACAAGTGGAAGTACTGGAAAATTTAGGAACTATTTTGGCATACCTCGATGTACAAGACAAGACTTTGATCGAAACTTCAGAAGTTGTGTTCAAATACTTAAGTGACAAACAGCCCATATCTTTGCAGGTAATGGTGATATAAAGCTGTTATAATCAAATATAAATGCGTTTAATTTCAGATTGGAGCATTGCAATTTTTTAAACAAATATCTTCATACGACCCAGAACTGATAAAAACAAATTTGGAAAAATGGATAAACGAACACACTCAAGAGGAATTTACTAAAAACTTAAGACAAATTCAATCATTTATGGAAAGTTGTAATTCCTAATTGGCTGAGATTAAACAATACGAACATCCCCAGATATAAATATCGTTTTATTGATTTTTTTTACAAAAAGATTTAATTGCACACTTGAATATGTAAATTCAGTTACATGTATTTACAAAATCGGAAATTCATTATACGCGCTGACAAAGGCGTACATAAAAAATAACAACTAGGAATATTTTCCCTGTTTTGTATCAAAACACTTGAGGAAAAGAAACTTAAAAACTAATAAAAGAATATAATTACAAAAAAGTCACAGTCTTCATTAAATTAATAGTACGATTGAAAAGAAAAAATTGCTGTACAATTAATTAGGAGAAAAAACAGTTTGTACAGAAAAAAATACATTTATACTAGAATAATCCTATAGAACCTAAACTAAGATTAAATTGACATACAGAGTGTTAAAAAACTAACCGATTCTTACCATAAAAAATAACAAACGTTTTCCTACACTCTGCATGATAAAAACCGATTAATAAAAATAACGCATTCCTATTAAATGAAACGTATTACATATATCCGATATACAATAAAATTTGTCTAAGAACTTCACCTCTAATAGTAATGCATAAAGAACACAGTATTATGAAAAATCCATGCCTCATAAAAGTTTAGCTTTAATACCAATTGGGAATGGAACCTTTAAAAAACGAAATTATTTAAAATACGCCACTTAATAATTAAACATACAAATGTTTAGTTCTTAAATAACCATATCAATATGGCATACACATTGTTGTTTGAAATTATTTTTGGTTCGTCTAGAATTAAAATTTTAGTATGTTATTAATTACAGTTTTATTTATGAAATTAATCAACCAAGAACAATGATTTGAAAAAAACAATATCTTAAATCAATACCGAATGTGCCACATCAGCCTGAGTAATTTATGTTTAAAAAAGTAATGCTTAGTAAGTTGGTAATGACTCACCTTTGTTCATAGAACAGTCGAGGGTTGTGGTATTGAGAAGAAAATAAATCTAGACCAAACGTTATTATATAACATCACATTACTTTTTGAACACAGGTTATTTAATTATCCAACACACACTAGAAATATTAACAATTATATATTTTTATGTGAAGTGCTTGGATTCAGTAAACTCTCTTTTGAGCCAAATAAGTCTATTCGAGGCGCTCAAAAGGATATCATAGAAACTTTAAAGCTGATTAAAATGACTCAAGAGGCTCAGAATGAAGACAATTCGAGTAATTATGAAGTCTGCAAACAAAAGGCTTTTGATTAATTTACTGATAATAGCGACAAACAAGTAATTAATAAGCGTAATTATTGTTAAACTTTTTTATAGTGTGTTATTTTTGTTTTGTTTTATTTTATATTATGGTAGTTATTTTTGAGTTATTAGACAAAACAAAACGTGTAAGTGAAATACTTTATTTCTACTAAATATAACAATTTAGTATGTATTTTAAGAATCCACGCCTAAACTTGACATGTAGACAAACTATTTATACTTAAATATTTCTAGTATGTGCCTAGCATAGGCTCCAAATCACCCAAATGATTCATAACAGTTTGTATTCATGATCTTAACATGTATGGTATTTAAAAAATGGTTCTTACAATATTCATTGTGAAAACATTTTAAAAAGCATGAATGATGAACGTGTCATATTTTAAAAATTATTTAAAGCATTAAGAAATTAAAATCAAAACAAGTCGGTATTTCGAGAGTAAAAACGGAAACAGTAATGCCAGCACAAAAGTGAATAACAAGCTAAAATAAAACTGATTTGACTCAAATTAAAATGATCTGGTTATCCTTGTACACAATTTTGTAATCTGATACCAAAATAAAATGAAAAAAAAAATCTTAAAAACATTGTAAAATAAACTTATTTTACAACCTCCTTATAGATTAGGGAAACAACACAAACGTTATTTGAAATATTTGTACTAAACATTAATTTTCTGTAGTCACAGGCTCCCTTGCATGATGGATCATTGTATGCTTATTATGATTAGATTTTGTGGTGGAGGTCTTACCGCAAATGTGACATATAAACGGCCTGACCCCGCTGTGCACCCTCATGTGGTCCTTCAAATAGTACGATCTATGGAACGACTTGCCGCATACAGTACAATTGAAAGTCTTATCGTTCTCATGTTCCTTAACGTGCCTCAAGCAATTATACTTCCTTATGAACTGAGCGCCGCAGTAGTTACACGTGTAAGGCCTCACACTCCTGTGAGAGTTCATGTGCGCTATGTAATCGGTCTCCCTTATGAAGGCGCCTTTGCATTGGTCGCATTTGAACGGCTTCGCGGTACGACTCGCGTGGGTCCACTTGTGGAGCTTCAAGTTCCATTTCGTGGTGAAGTCTTTGTTGCATATCAAGCAAGTGAAGGGTCTCTGACCGCTGTGGTTCCTGATGTGCACGTCGAGCGAGGACTTGAGGTAAGTCCCCTTGCAGATCGGGCACTCTACGTTCTCCGCCTGGCGCGTCTCTTCCGGGAGGTATTTCTGATTATGAGCCCTCCGCATGTGTCGCGTCAGGCTCGACATGTGTTGGAACTTCTCGCTGCACTGGGTGCACGCCTTCGGTTTCGGGTCGTGGATTTCCTTGTGCCATGCGAGCTTCTTCTTCGAATGGAACACTTCACCACAGTGGCACACATAGTCCCTGACCTTCCTCTTTATCTGCAAGTGATGACGGTTACGGTGCTGCACCAGATTCGAATGCCTCCTGAATTTCTCATCGCACATATTACATTTCAAGGGAGATTCCCCTGTGTGAACGTTTCTGTGTTCTTCAAGCTTCTGCCTTGTCACGAAAGACTTCTCGCAGGCGTCGCACTTATATGGCTTTAATCCTAGGTGACGCTTCATGTGCAACTGGAAATTCTGCTTCCTATAGAACAGTTTACCGCACATTCTACATTCTAGAGGATGAGTTTTTAAGTGGACTGTATACTTATATTCGTTCGGGAATGTTTCGCCACATGTTTGACATTTGTGTCGTAGCAATGACGTCTCCTTGTGCTTCTCCATCTTGTGAATTTTTAGAGCTTTAGCATTCTCAAGGATGCAATCGCAGATCGTACAAATCGTCTTCACATCCTTTATACCATCATCTAGATCGATACTTTCTTTAAAGTCGTCCGAAGGCAAGTTCTCGGGCGTTTCCAACTTTAACTGGCGACTAAATACGTTATCGAAATTATTTTCATTCTCCGTTTTGTCAGATTTCAATTTCACCACAATTTTCTTTGCTTTTCTCTTACCGATGTCTGCGCCGATCAAGTTACATTTTACTGTCTCTGGATGTTCCTTTCCCTCGTGCTCCCTCTTATCTTTAAAATTAATGAAGCATTCGTTGCAAGATGAACACTTGAAGTTGAGATTAGGTCCCGAAAACTCCACGAGATCTTCCTTCACCTTGTCATCTATTTGTTCCTCATAGAATGGAGTTAACACCGGCATTTCTTCTTTAGCAGGAGGATTTTCTACTGTATCGCTATCGGAATTCTCCCAGGAATCGTGACCGATTAAGCTATAGTTGTTCAACATCTTCGAGCTACCTTCGTAATATTGCAGACGATTCCAGGTTATGTCACTTGCCCCGTCTATGCTTTCTTGTCCTGAGAGTTCTCCCCTCGGTGGCATACGTTCGTCGGATTTTATATTAACGTGAGAGCTCGAGGTGCTCTCATCGGGGTCCCTGTGCTCGTTGAACCCCATTTTCTGAGAAATATCACCGATCGTCATCAGGACGCCAGGTCTATCGGACGATGAATTACCAAAATTTTCTACGGGAGAAACGACTTGCTCCTGATAATTGTTAATCAAAACAATATCATCCACATTAACTAGATCGAGATGATCGTTCCCGTGCAAAATATTTGCTGAGGTGTATATCGGGTCTGATTGCTCATAATTTTCGAAATTTTTAGCGAATGGATTGGAATCTTGGTAGTTGTTGGAGTTTTGTTGGAACTGTTCCGTCTCCGCACCGTTGGATATATACAAGTATTCAGGTTGATCTTCTTGGTAGTCCTCCTGAACGCCTTCTTCTTCCTCCACGTGAGATCTCGGCGAGATGTTGTTGGTCTGGGTTTGACATGCCTTGTTCAGCTCGGATTGGAATCTCCATTCCAGATTGGATTTTGGAGAGCCAATGGCATTTTCCTCGCCACTAAGTTGATCTGCAGGCTCTGCACTTTGGGAATTTGTATTAAATGCGTCATATTCGGAGGGTACTTCATCTAAGAAGGCCCTATGATTCTCGAAAACCGGCACAGTTTCTACGCCCTCTGTTAAATTGTGTTTCTTAACGTTCTCTTCTTGAACGGCCTCAGCCTCTTCCTGCTTTTGCTCCATGGAACTATCAGGAATCTCTACTATCTTTCTGTCACATTGCATGTTTGCATTGTCAGTGATGATGCAATTTTTCTCATTACCCGATTGGGATAGATCGAAAGGTAGGGCCCTCATGGGAGGTGGTAATGAGTTACTTGACATTATAACTTGTTGCTGTTGATAAACATAAGGTAGAGAATTAAAAACTGCTGGATAAACATAATGTTGAGACAGTGGATTAACATTTAAAACATTTGATTGAGGAGAAGAAGTACTCATGCTTTGTTGATAAATAAAAAAGTGATTGCCATGGATGGAGTTCATATTGCTGGGGTGAGGCAGTACCTGTGGATGATTCCATGGCTGACTGGATACTGTCGAGTTCACCTGCGGGTTGCACGGCACATTCAAGTTGGGCTGTAGGGGGATGGCCTCGATCTTTGGCTCCTCTTGGGAGGAAGATAGTTTCACCAGGGCTTCTATCACTTTTTGCTTGGGATGAGATGTCAGGTGCTGCTTCAAGGTTATACCCGGTCGCAGAAAAAGTGTGCAAACAGGGCACACCGTGCTTGCTGTGTCCATTTTGTTTAAATTTTTGAAGTTGAATGAGGGAGTTGTGTGTATCCAATGTTATTGATCTGTCAGGATAAAATCAATGATAAGAGCTCTATTTCGTGTGGAAAAAAAGAAACGTACATGCAAACAGTAATTCGCATCAACAGCATTCTCTGTGAGCGAACTAAGCATATTTTAATGCCCATTAAGATAACAGTTATTAGTGGCTAATGATGTTTTTAAATTATGGATCTATGACGAATTAATAAGGTTAAATACTGTCATAACTCACCTAAGGGGCTGGCCTGGTCACCGTTGCTACATCTTAAGACGATGTCGAACCTTTTAAATTAACGATCTGCTGATCCCAGTTTAGGTCAATGGAGAAACTCGAGGGGTCATAAAGGGGAATGGTTTCTTCTGCACCGTAACAGACACATGTTCTACCACATTTGAAATTTCTTCAGGTACGGACGAACTTTACATCGTGCGAGGGCCCGAAATAAATAATTAACAAGTATTTTACTAAAACTTGTAACAATCGTGAGCAATAAACAAAAAGCTCACCTTTGACAAACCTCTGTCAGAGGTAAAGACAGATGTCACTTACGTCAGCTCACGTACTGCCGAAAGTCTACCAACCTCGGAAATTAGTAACCATTTTGTTTTATTTCTACGTTTCTCTGTGATTTCTACTGTAATAACCCGTTTGAATCATGTCTAAACCAACGTGGAAATGAGTTCAAATAGTTTCAACAATGTGAAATCATCATGAATTAAATTGTTCACATTAAACCAACATGCTATAGAGAAATATGGGTTTTGAGGTTGGTATAGTGAATAATACTAATTTATTAATACGAATTTGTCAAAAAGTTTTTAGCACATTTTTGTAATTCCTTGTGTTCCGATAAGAGGCGTTATATTGTGAACAATGAAAAACATCCAACGTAAGCCCCTTTGCACCTAACCCCTTCATCAGCAAAGTTTCATCTAACGTTTAATTAATCATTTCCTCAGAAGCCCTGGACGCCTTGAAATCCTATAGAGACAACAACGAGAGGAAAAGTAGGGACGTAGTGAAGATCTGGGAAGAACAAGTGTCCCAAAATCTCCAAAATCTAGGAAAAGAGAGTAAAAACTAAATTGGAAAGGTCACACATAAGCTAAATGGGTTCTTTCAGGATATGTTGTACTCGAACAGATCTGCATCGCTTCACTAGACTGCTACAGGCTGAAGATTGCAGAGCAATGCATCAAGGAGTTGTATAAGGAGTTCCCAAACAGTTGTAGGGTCCGCATATTGGAGTCCATGTTCCACGAGGCTGACGAGAATTACAGCAGGGCTTTACAGATCTTGAACGATGTTGTTAAGGCAGATCCCACCAACAGTTCTGCGAAGAAAAGGAAGATAGCGATTTGTAAGGCACTCGGGAAGAATGGCGACGCTATCAAGGAGCTGACCGAATATTTAAAAGTGTGAGTGGTGTTTACCTTCTATTTCATTGTTTACGATAAATCCGACCAGTCAAAACAGTTTTAAGAATAGTGAAAATAAAAGTGAGCAATCAAATACACTGATATCTTTAACTCGAGGATTGAATGAGATTCATACTATGAATCAAAGTTGAGCTTTAAGAAATTGATACTAAAAATACAATTTATGCACTCAGTATTGATGATTCATTTCTTTTTCAGATATATGGCAGACGTGGAAGCCTGGCAGGAACTAAGTGAATTGTACATAACCGAGCACGATTACTCCAAGGCAGCCTTCTGCATTGAAGAATTGATTTTGCACAATCCACACAATCACTTATTACATCAGCGCTACGCTGACATTAAGTACACCCAGGGAGGCGTCGATAATTTGGAAACGGCAAAGACGTACTACTATCAGGCCTACAAGTTGAACCCAAAGAATATTAGGGCGTTGTATGGAATCTACTTGGTGAGAGTTAAGTGATGTTTGGGAAATTGTTGATTGATTGTATGTTTTTAAGGCTACCTCGGCTCTGGCGATCAATCCGAAGGGTTATACTGGTAAGAAAAAGGATGCCGCTTTAAAAGTGGTCGACTGGAGTCTGAATGAAATTAAAAAGAGATATTCGGAAAATGACACATCAGAGATACAAGAATTGCTCGGAGCTCTAGAGCTGTGAATTAAATTTTTGTTTTTTAGTGAAATGTTTTGGTCGGTGCATATATCGTTATAAATTAATTTATTAGATAATCGTTTTATCATATTACATTAAATCTGGTTAAAGAAGTTTGTATGCTGGAGTATTTTAATTAAAACTGGTACTACTAACAATAATATTCAATTTTTGATTAATCTCCCTGAGAGCAGTCATAATCTCTACCTGATGCTTCTCTTGCGAAGATTTAATCTCATTCAGGAGCTGAACTTTGGTTCTCTCTAGTACTAAGTTGCTCCTTTGCTGATCACTATCGGCATACTCGGACCAATCTATTTTTATGGGATTATCGATTTGCTCTGAGGACCTGGTATTCTCACATTTAATCTCTGCAGTGCAAAGTGTAACACTTTCGTCGTTGTTGAACCATTTTTGCATGTAGTCGTAGTACGGCCAGGTAATACTTTCAGTATTTTTACTTTTTGACAAGACCTTGTAGCGGTGGACTAGATTCTGCCAACATTTACTTAACTGTTCGATGGAATACTTATCCTGACACTGCAATAGTGATTGAATAGTTCTAAAATGTAAAAGAGTGTTAATTCGGGGATTTTTACTGTTGAACTACTTAGGTCACAAAAAATATAGAAGAAAAGATGATTGAGTAGAACATGAAGTCAAAAAATGACAAGAGCACTAAGTATAATAAAAATAAGAAAAAAATAATTGCCTCCACACCTAATGTTAGCAGATATTTAGGGATAAGTAATTAGTAACTACTCACAACCATCCATCTCTAGCTGTGTACCTCCTCCCAGTAAATAAATGCCGATGAGTGTAACGAAATTCGATCAGTTTTTTAATGAAAACTTGCCTTTCGTCTGGAAAAAAAGGTTAAACTCAAACAATTATCACTCTAATGAAAATTGTCGTACCATGCGTCAACGACATATCGAGCTTATTGTCCAAATTGGCTTCCGCCTCCTTTTTCACCGCTGAATCTATTTGCTCGTAATACGGCCAGGTTACCATTTCTGGATTTAGGATGTTTAATTTAATTTGCTGAAAACAGAACATGCGGTAAACGTAATGTTTGGCTAGTTATGAATTCTCTTTTTGGATAGGGTGGATGTATCAGGTTCGTATATATACTCATCACTTGTCGCTTTTGTGTGGATATCCACTACACATCCCACCAAAGGATTTAAAAGAGGTGGATGTCGTGTGTAAAGTTTTGTTGACCTAGAAAATATTGACAGGAAATAAAAAAAAATTGGGAATTCATATCTTGAATTTTAGAATGTAACACCAGCAAGATTATGTTAAATCCAACTAAATTGTTAAAACAAAATATTTCCTTTTTTGCAAATTTTTACCTGAATTTACTTCATAAATTATTTTAAATGGTGTTACGTATTATTGTTTGCTACATTTTCTAGCAATTTTGATTTCTGACTCCAATATCTTAAACTGAACAAAAACTTTAAGAATATTCCATGTTTGAACTGCTATCTTAAAGTGGCCGTTTTAGAATCTCCAAATGTAAAAAGCGAGCTTTAAATTTAAGTATAAAATGCTAACACTTCTTTAGTTACTGGAAGAAATTCTTCAATGTCCATCGCCTTCTAGATTATTAAACATATTTTATATCCTAACAAGTGATTATATTCTATTAACACAGTTGCCGTGGTTACTACAGATTCAAAAATAAAGGTCAAGACCAAAGGATATTTTCGTGAGGCAAGTGGAGACCCCCTTACCGAATTTAAGGATAATTTCCGTTTTGCTTTTCGACTTTATTAAATCTTTTTATACTTTATCGAGACTTTGGTTGCGGTAATTTATGCACTGTACACCATTATTACAAGAAATTGTATGTTTGGGACTTACCCTGTAACGTGTCATTAAATTCATCCATTTCTTTTTAATTTTGTGTATTGTAACGTAATCTGGAACTCCGGATTCTTTTAATTCTTGGAAGACAAGCCTGGAAGACATTAAAATTTTTCGCATTTAAATAAGCATGAATAGTTAGTGTTATTCTAATTAATTTAAATGGTAAACTGAAGGTGAAATGAATTCATTGATAAAGTAACTCGACACATAGACTAAGATAATATCTGTAAACGGGCGATTTAACTGTGTGAAATTGAACAGATTTTTTTTTTTTTTTTTTGATAAACCTTGTATTTATTACTATTTAGCTAATTTTAATCCCATAGTCATACTGGTCCCAGCCAAAACAGACTGTTTTGGTGATAAATTAAAGTTAACAAAAAAAGCCTGCTAAGGACGTTTTTACTTTTTACAGTTGCAGTTGGTTATTGTTATTATTGAATTCACAATGAAAGCAATTGGAAATTAACATTCCATACTTACTTCCAACCTTCAGACGCGGAATTCCTCCTCTTCGTAAAGAACTTGGCGTACTTCATTCTCAAAGTGATGAGTATCTGTACCCAAATTGGGTCCACTGTTGCAAAACATAAACTGTAATGGTCACATAGCCTGATGTCTACATTTAGTGTACTTACATTTCATGGACTTTCCAGAAGAAACGAGGTCTTCCCCTACAAGAGGGAAAGCCTCTTTCTCTTCCTTACTAACTTTCTCTTGCATAGGGATCTTAAGTTTGGAACTCTCTCGATGCCATACCCTCTCGCCTCACCTATCAACTTTTTTTAAAATAAATCTTGCTAACAAATTCATTTCATTTGTTCCCAGGACGACTATGATATTTTTTAAATATCCCGCAATACGCATGGAACCGTCTGAATCAGAAAAGGGGGAAATTCGCAATATGATTTGCTCTGAGCGAAAGTTTGTGATTAATTTATTGAAGTGTATAATACATATTTGTTTGTGAATAAAACAGGATTATTCGTATTGAATGTGTTAGTGCTTATTATTCTGTGTGAAATAATATGAAAGTAATGAGTGCTGAATTATCTTCTTTACTTAACAGCCTTGATAGTAGGCAACCAACAATTTAACATATTTACAAATTACTTTTAATTGGAGTTTAACGAAAACTGTTTAGATAGATATGTTTTTTAACGTTAAATTTTGATTAAGATGCCGATTTGAACAATAACGTAAAAATTAAAGTAAAGTTATGTTACACTTCACGCGAATGTAATTTTTCCTTATTCCGTACATGTCAAAATGGGCACGGTAGCCATGTTGCTGCATTAAATATTTAAAGATTAGTTCGATTTGAAATCATGTAGTTTAGATAGTAAACAATTAATGTTGAAGTGCGGTAAACGTCGGTAATTAACCGATTCGACTAGTGATTATATCGTTTGTGCCTACCCAATTCGAATATCGTCGAGTTTAGCGTTGAATTTTTTTGTATTTTTGTAGCTATGTAAGTTACACACACTCATTTCTTTTCACGATCTACCAAAGAAACTACCTGTTTATACTCAGCCTAAGTACGAGATTTCGGCTCTAGAATGTTTATTGTAAGGCATACCATATGAAACGTCCTCACATCCATACAAGAAAGTCCATCTCGACAGCATAATTATAAGGAAGTCAATGAACTTGTGAGTAACGCAATATATAGATTTTTAAACAAACTTCATGACATTCCTAATTTGGCGTGAAGTTCATCATAATTTATGGGTTATGAAAGTGTTAAAGAGATGGAGACTGAATCTGTAAAATCTGAAAATAGTTCTAAGTCGAGGCGTTCAAGGAGTCACAGGGACAGAAGCAACTACAGGCAGCACTCCAGTCGTAGCACCAGGTAAACCTAGTTCGAATTGGATGTGAAATTACCAACTGTTTCCCAAAATTTAAAGTAATTAACATAACATCTTTCAGAAGCAGCAAATCAAGGAAAAACGAAGACATGGCTCCGTTCCAGACTACTGTAACCCTCACCCCCGACAACAGAGAGGGTCAGGAAGTCATCGAGGTCCAGATCCTCCCGCAGGACGATAACTGGGGCGAGAACACAACTGCGATAACCGGCAACACCTCGGAACAATCCGGATCTACGGAGGACGTCAGTAACTGGCCAGGGGAACCCGACACGGGCTTCGGATTCGTCTGCCAACAATACTTCGGCACTGGCATAACTTACATCCTGTCGGTCGTGGCGTTTGTGAGTCCAGTCGCTATGGTCGTGTTACCGAAGCTGGGATTCTTTCCAGCGCTCACCTCCAGGTTGGGTTTGGTCGACGGCGCCAAGCTCCTGGCGTGCGGTGCGGAGTGTAAAGGACAGCTGGTTTCGCTGGCGTTTAAAATGGCTATCTTGGCCGTAGGAGCTTGGGCCGTCTTCCTCAGGAAACCGCAGGCGAGTTTACCGAGATTTTTCATGTTCAGGGCCGCTGTTTTGACGCTGGTTCTGGTATGTACCTTCTCCTATTGGCTATTTTATATCGTACAGGTGACGGAAGCGGCCAGAGCCGCCATTACCCCGGAAGAAACGGTGGATTATAAAGCGTTAGTGGCTTACGCCTCCAGTCTAACTGACACTTTACTCTTCATACATTACCTGGCGGTAATCTTGGTAGAAATCAGACACTTACAGCCGATGTATTACATTAAGATAGTACGAAGTCCAGATGGTGCTAGTAAAGCGTACGCGATCGGACAGCTGAGTATACAACGTGCCGCCGTTTGGGTGCTAGAGAAGTACTATACCGAGTTCCCAATCTACAATCCGTACTTAGAAAGAATTCCCATTTCGAAATCCAGGAAAACGTCAACTAGCTTTAAATTTTACGAAGTAGACGGAGTTAATAATTCTCAAATCCAGCAATCGCAGTCACGCGCGATGCTCGCAGCTCACGCCAGGAGGCGAGACTCCAGTCATAATGAAAGATTCTATGAGGAGCATGAGTACGAGAGACGCGTGAAAAAGCGAAGGGCCAGGCTAATAACCGCCGCTGAGGAGGCGTTCACACATATCAGAAGACTCCATAACGATCAGGTATCCTCGATCCCTATGGACTCGCACGAGGCCGCTCAAGCTATCTTCCCCTCGATGGCGAGAGCGTTACAGAAGTACTTAAGGGTTACGCGACAGCAGCCGAGGCACAGCGTCGACAGTATCTTGAGTCACCTCGCGAGTTGCCTCAGCAACGATCTCACTCCGAAGGCCTTCCTGGAGCCTTTTCTGGTGAGCGAGCCCGTTCTGCAGAACGAGAAAGAGAACAGGGACGTACAGACCTGGGCTTTGATCTGCGAGGAGTTACTCACTAGGCCCATCGATGATGGTATCTGTTTCCAACTTAGGCAGAACGATGTGTCTTTACTATGTAGCGTTAAGAGATTGCCACACTTTCATATCACCGAGGAGGTCGTCGATCCAAAGAGTAACAAATTTGTACTCAGATTGAATTCCGAAACGTCTGTATGACAAATGGAAAATTCGAGGTCTTTCGATAGGCTGATTTGATTTACATATCTGAATTGAATTCGTATTTCTTAAAAGTTCTGATCATTGTAGGAATGCACTTACTTTTAGATGTGTTTTTTATGTTTCTGGGGATCTTTTTCTGTCACATACACGCAAGGCTGTTGGGGAAATATAAGTGTGCCACCATGTTTTGTCTTTACCAAGTCACTTGGCTTATAAAGGATTACAGTCTCCTTCATACGCATAAGAAATAAGATTTGGACATATGTGTCCATGACTACAGTCCTAAAAAGATAAAGAGCGCAAATATGCAGCTGCACTTTCGGCCTCTTTGGCGCTTTTTGGCCGCCCCACTATGTTTTGGGAAAAGAATATCTGAATTAACATTGCATAATTTTTAAAGAACTCTGATAATTTCACAAACATTGCATTGTAATTTCTCGACATACACCAACAAAATGGCCGAAAGTCACTCCATTTTGTCAGCTGAACTTCAAAAGAGCCACTCCGAGTATCGCTTCTGAATATTCCACTTTAAATGACTATTTTTACAACTCTTAACCAGTTTTTGTAACTGAATGAAACTTGGGTGGATTACAGTATCTAAACCTGTACTTTTTGTCTCTGTAAGAAACCATATTAATAATTCAAAACTACATAGACTGATTTAAAGTTCACAATTTGTACAGCAATATAGTATTAAAGTTTAAAACTTTTCCAGTAGCTTTTAAAGGTATTGATCTCAACATATCTAACTTGACACTGAATAACTTAGATGGTGAGTTGAAAATTTTATCTATGACCAGGAGTTTTGGTCTGTCTTCATATAGACAATACTCCTAGTCGTAGTCAAATCACCTTTTTCCTGAAAAATTAGCAATTTAGTAGTCGTATTCTCTGTGCCGTTTTAACATAAATCAATTCATATAATTCAATGCCTTGAGTGGTATTTGCCATAGGAGTAGTTGTTTCCAGTTGGTATAAATTGAATCATTTAGAATTCTATATGGAAAAATTGATTTGAAGTTTATCGTATCAACTACCTATTTGCTCTCAAGTTTTGACCAGATATCCCCGGGGCCTACTGTTTGTATTTACCTTTATATTCAGTTAAACATGTTCATTGTTGTAGAAATCAACATAAACAACTAGTACAAAGGCTAATACTCCAACTAGCATTGACGAAAGTAGTTTCTTTAAAATATTTCAATTAACGGTCGCAACAAATGTATGTGAAATAAAAAATCCCTTTGGATTGAGTGTTTGTGTGTGTGTGTTTTTAAAGCATTTTCAAAGTGACCTTTTTTCTGAATATTATTTATAAACAAGTGCATTCTAAAGTGTTAAAAATTAAATTAGGTAGAATTAAGTTGCACCATGAATGCAGAAGATTTGTACAAATTCTCGTGTACTTACATTTTTAAATACTCTTTGTGATATTTGTAATTTTTTTATACCTTTTTCTACTATCTTTTTTATGTGTATGGAAACGTGCTCAATATTGTTTTTTATATATTTTTTTATACAAATATTTATTTTTCCACTGGTACTTTACAAAAGACATTATCGCACAATTTTAGGCATTAAGTTTTGTAAATTAAACTTTATACTTATAATACATATTAAGTTGGCAGATTTGAGAAAGCAATTTATAATCTAAGTAAAAGTTAAAACACTTTTAATGTTTAGAAATATTCTGAAATCCAATTTCCATTAAGATTATTGTTAAATCTTAAAAAACTCGTAAATTATTGTATTTTTTCTTTACTTTGGAATAAGTGAAACATACTTTTTATTGTGAAATAATAATAATAATAATGTATAATACAACGAATGTTTTCCTATATTTTTCATAAATTACTATTTTCATACCGAGCGAAACTAGTCTAGATTTTTCTAAATATGTGTAATGTATATATCACTTGGTACTTAAATAATTTGTGATGTGGAAAGCTGTAAAGGCTTTTAAAAGGGAAGCATTTATTCATGTGCAATTTTTTTTATACAAGAGAATGATGACAGTATTTTATAAAACATCCTTTGATTTAAAACTATCCTAAAAACGACATTAATGTAAAACGTAGCTTTTATAAATATTTGTATGTAAATCCTTATATGTGAAAGTGTATTAAATAAATGTACCAATTTTCATTTTCATTTTCATTACCATATTTTTGGTTCTTTAAGTAGTACTGTTCATTTGTTAGTTGTGATTATAAAAAGGTCAGATTTTGCCTTTTTCCCGAAATTTTCAATTAATACATTACAGTTGGAAAGTTTTGCCTGGAAAATGCAATTTCAAGAAATTTTTATAAAGTATAATGAATCCAGCCGTCCTAAATAGTTTGAAGTACTGAAATTGTTAAAATATTGGCCTACATAAAGCATTGTACTTAATACTGCGTTCTCATGTGAATTTAAAAATGTTAGTGTTTATGTTAAATGTTTTAATTGAAAAATCTTAGTTGCCAAAAGTAGAGATCAGCAGTTCCCGTTTTAAGGGAGTAGATTTCTGGAAGTAAAGCATATATACTAGGAAAAATGTTTTCCTTAAATTTGGACATAAAGACAACTAGGTAGTACTTAACCAAAATTTGAACTCTATATGTATACTTTAATTTCATACAATTAGTGTAAAGTTTCGTGCTAAAACTTTATTCTTATATTGTATTGGTTAAATATCCATTGGAAGTAGTTAAGAGTCTCATTTTAGATCCGTTGTCCGAAAGAATACCTCGTGGCCCTACATTTTCAATTGGCGGGGCACTTTAAAATGTCGGTTCACTTAAGTACTTCGAACATTACAATACAAATCTTAAGATTGAAATACTTGCAATGAATCTTTGTTAATAGTGTATTGCTGCAAGCATGGTCAACACCTTCAAATTTAAAACTCTAATGTTTCAGAAAACGATATCTTCAAAAAGGTACCTGATGAATCCACTCTTAGGAAATATTTGCAAAATTAAAAACACGATCGAAAGGGAAGCGATGGCATTACATGCTGGTCTTCTTTATACCATCAATGTGCTACTATCGCGTGATGTTGAGAGGTCTTCATTATGCTATTTTAACTGACAAAACTACAAAGTTTATTGAAGAAAACCAAGAAAAAGATGTATCACATTCCATTTGATTTATATACAAAAAGGCTGAACTTTTTGGCTTTCAAACTTCCCATCGTTGCCAAAAACTGCGTTTTAAACTTCATGTTACCCAGAAAACTAGTGATTATTGCAAATGCTTCTTTCGAAGAATACCAAATGTGCTCTACTTTTCGATAAAACTAACCAACTGTTCATTTTAAAGCTAACTCGTTATTGCTGTAAAGATATCTTCTAAACATTACTAATTATACATCTACTTTATTTCGCTGGTCGAGGCTAAACTGTAAGGAGACGCCGGTCCGACGGTTCTTCCGTTACTGAACCAAGAGGTAGGATACCTTACGAGGTAAAATATGACGCCGCATAGTATTATGATCGCCAAAGTGAGCCCGACTATTAAAATCCTGTGAGATTTTTTACCGTAAATCTCCGGATAACACTCATTCAGGTCCTTCTCGTTCAATTCGAGCACGTTCTTTCGTTTAAGCGCACGGGGAGTGTTACACCTGAAACATAACTGTGTCAGTTTGAAAGTTGCCGGGGGATTAATTTGAAAATAAATATCTAGTTCAAAATGATGGATTCGTTTAAATTAAGTAAAGAGTGATGAGACAGGGATAAGACATTTAATTTCTCTTTACTTGTTGTTTACTTAAGATAAATTTGTTATTGCAGATACCTATCGTTCAGCTCACCTTATCTCCTCTGGCTTGTATAACACGTGGTCGTAATCCCTCAACCAGAGGATGTCGCAGTCGCACTTCCAGGGGTTCCCCCTCAGATCTACGTGTTCCATGTGCCTGAAGAAGTATTTGTAACTTTCGTTCAGACTCTTAAGGCCGTTTCTGGCCAAGTTCAACTTCTTTGGATGGAGCTGTTAGAAGAAAATGTAAAAAAACCTTTCTATGTTAAAAGTTAGTGACATATTACCTTATCATTCTTCGAAGCGACGTCGAAGGCCAACTCGCTGAAGACCTCCAAGTTCGGACAGTCGGTTATACTTAACTTCTCCAAAGCGAAAAGGTTGTAGAAGGCATAATGGTGGATGTCAGTCAACGTAGGCATCCTGTTCAGCTTCAACTCCTTCAGATTAGGGTAGTTAAGGTACCTTGCGGATATCTGTGTCAAGAGGTTGCCGGACAGGTCCAACTTCTTCAGGCCGTTAGGGACCAGAGGTATGGCGTCTAGCTCGTTATCGGCTAAAGTTAATGACGTCATCTTCTGGAAATCGTCGAAATACGCGGAACTGAGCTCCGTCAGGTTCAAACCGTTCATCCTTAGGTGAGTCAGCTCGGGAGTGATCTGCAAAAGCTTGCTCAGCGCCGAACCGGACGACATCAAGAGGTCTCCGAAGTAATTGTAGCTGATGTCTAGGTACCTCAGCTGGGTCAGTGGCAGGAAAACGCCGCCCGGCAGAGACACCAAGCTGTTTGAGCTGAGGTCCAGCCGCGACAGCTTCTCCAGGTTCCTGAAGACGGTCCCGTCCTCGAAGGAGAGTATCACGTTGTTGCTGAGGTCCAACTCGACCAGCTCGGGGAGGTCCTGGAAGAAATCAGAATCGACTTTGCTGATCCCGTTCGAGCCCAAGTTCAGCACGCGCAGATTGTTGCTCTTCCACCTCTTATCCAGAATCTGGATATTGTTGCACGACAGATCGAGGATGTTGAGGTCCGCCTCTAAACTGTCGGGTAGCACCTCCATGCCCCGGAACGCGCAGTAGGCCACAGAAACGGGCAGGTGGGTGTTCACGTCGGTCACGTGCTTGCAGAAGCAAGTCTTGGTATTGTTCGTACATATCTCGCCGAAAACGTAAGAAGAACAAGCCGCGATAACCAGAAACACTTTCAAGATCCACATTTTGATTGAGTCACTGGGAAGTGATGTGTGTAATGATACTAATACGTTTTTTCTTATCATATACCTTATAGAGATAATTCAATTGCGAAATCATTAATTTTTATATATCAATTAATTTAGTTAGGATTGGTATCTCGTATATAAATATCTAGGATATATTTGTCAATAACGCGTTTATCTCTGAGTAAATAACATAAAGCTGTTGCAGTAAGGTAAGGAATTAATTAAGTAATATGTCATGCGGAAAAAATGTAGGTAGGCGATGTATTAGATTTGATTGATGCTTGAAAAAGCTTCAGATCGTTTATCTCAAAAATATGTTACATTTGTACCAGTCTGAAGCAGTCTTTTAAAAATTTCAAAACGGAGGGCAACTTTGAGAAATTTTACTACTTATTACTAATTATAATCAGAGGTCGTATCTGACGCTCACAGATGAAGTTATACAGATATATAAAGAACGAGGCTTAGATAAGACGGGACTAAAAGAAAAAACCACTCTATTCTGAAAGCTTTTAGTAGTTTTATCCATAGACTCTGGAGAACTTCAAAACTTTTTAGAATAGCCCATTAGCATTGCTCTGTAACATATCTTGTTGCCTTACCCACCCCTTCTCAGGGCTAACATAGGTTGCCTCCGCTGATTCAGGTTGTGTATACACCTTTGAAGGCAGGTATTTCGATCAAACCTGTTAAGTTAGGAAATGTATTATGAATGTTAAACTATTGTATAATCTTCAACCTCATGTTTCCCCTTTAACGCAGAGCTCTTTGAAGGTGGGCGCAATGTGACAAAAACATGACCAACACTACATGAAGGCAATTTGTGACAAATTTATTTCGTTTGAAGGGACAAGACCGTTGTAAGTTGTACCGGGATCAGCAATCCCCCACTATTACATGAAGATATTGTCGGGCAATGAAGATATTATCTTCAGAGAAAGGCTTCGTAAATTTTTATTTAGGTTCCTCCTGTTAAGAGACTGATTTTTCTCTATACGGTTTATTTTTAAGGGTTTTAAAAGAACCTCCAAATTCGTCAAAGATTTATTATTTTAACATAACCTTAATACAAAAGTTAGATAAAAAATGAAACAAGTTAAAAGTTTATACAAAGATGATCCTCGTGACTGGCAAGATCTAAAGACACGTATGTTCTTTGCGCTAAAACTTAAAGAGTAAATAAAATGTACAAGTATGAAGATTTTACCAGACACGGAGAGATTGCCATATTCATCAAACACTATGTATGTATTTGTAAAACATCAGCATTTCGAAGATGACACGTTCTAAATGCCACTTTTTACCCGAATTTCACGGTGTTTTTGTTTCCAGTAAAAAAATAACTTACACTTTGTAACACTAGTAGCGACAGTAGTGAAATAAATAATAAATAAATAAAGTCTTTGTTCCAAACAAAAGGTCATACTTACAAGTTACCTTATAACAATATACACTACTACAATCACTTTTATCCTAAACAAACTCACTACTTTATTCGTACATACAAAAGAACCTACTTAAAATACACAGTAGTAAAAAACTTTTGTAAGGTTTATATTGTAAAAGTGGAAAAATAACTGGTATATTAATTAGGTGCCAAAATAAAATTATGTACACGGTTAAGTAAAATACTATTCAGTCTTTGACTACATCAACTTAATAAAATAAAAGGATTATCTAAAAAAAAATAGATTACCTGAAGATCAAAACCTATCATACCATTAGGATAATTAAAGCATCTTTCTCTCAATTGCAAAAGGCCGCGATTGGCCCAAAATGAAATGAGTCCTAGTATTAACATTAACATTACCACTTAGTAACAATAATAAGAACGGAAAATATTCATTTCTGAGCTCAAATTTTGATCGCTAAATAAATTTGAGCTCCGCAATGCGATCTAAGCTAAATAGTAAAATCATCATAACAATTACATTATTCTCTAAATAATAATCAAGTAAAACTGTTCTAAATTTGTACTTTAAACATATTGGAATAATTGGTCATTGAATTTTGTGATAATTTTGATGCAAGCTGGCGAATAAAAAGAAACATCATTTGAGCGATTTCAACAAAGAATATGTTGCGTATGATACAAAGCAAACTAAATGCTGTTGTAGAGGATGTAACAAAAGTTGTAATAATTCGCAATAAAAAATATTTTTTTTTACTATTTTGTACAGAAAGTTTATGTTCTTGATTGGCAGTACATGTTTTATATCACAATATTTTATTTAAATCCGTAAACTTTATATTTGTCACCTTTGATTTGCTACACATTTTCATTTTGTGATTTACAATAATATAATTTTTTGATGCCACTTGTCAATTTATGTTGCTGAAAAATCTCAAACATTTGCCACATCCTTATGTATGAACAAGAATCCGCTACTAGATACAAAACCTGTGTGACGCTATTTACTCACATTTATTCCACATTTTCCATTATTAACTAGCGTTATTTGGTAGACATTGTAAGAAACAAGATTCTCTCTTAATCTCCCCATATTTACAGTAATAAATGCAATACATGAGAGCTGAAGGATATGATCCTCTACTTAAACACTTATCACTGGTTCCAAAAAATTTGAAAACTAAAAACTAAAACGTAATAACTTTAACGCGCATTTATATACCAGTTATGTGACCGAAAAGGGCACGGTCCAGAATGAGACGGTCACATTTCAAAAGGTACAGCTGCTTCAACAAATTTGGTAAAATTTTTGTATTATACGTGGAGGAATGGAATAATGGATCAACAGGCAAAGTAGAAAATAGTGTAACTAATGAAAGTGGAAATAACTGCAACAATAATGGAACTAGCAAATGGCAACTGTTTAATGGACAAAATAAAAACGCTCGATAGGATTCCACCTGATCAGTTTTTATCCAGCTGTGGACAATCCGTATTTCACAAACTGGTGTTCTAGTTGCAGTGCTGTAATTGCATACCAGAACACAGTACTGGAATGCACCAAATGGAATGAGACAAAGAAAAACGCGTCAGACATATGGAAGGCGATTGAAAAGCCATATCAGATTGTGAGATTAGAAAGAGCAGGCGACATAATTAAAGCTGGAATCGGCGAAGACCTCTTCTCCGGGAGGAGGCTGAACAGTTTAACAGGTTCAAAACTAAAGTTATATTGCTGATAACTCCTCTTAATTTTAAAACATCAATATGAGAAGCATCAAAATGTAAAGGGGCGACAGAGTATAACTAAGAAGATGCAGTGAATAGTGTAAATAGCATATCATATTGTGATTCAAGCAATATGAAACTAAAAAGAAAATAAAACAGTAGATATTTAGTAACTCCCAAAATACATTATCAGTTAACATTAGAGATTTTCGTACCTACCACAAAACTAAAAAGTCCTTACTTTTATTAATGTACAGTAATCATTATATTTGCCATGGAAAAATATTTTGTACAAAGTGGAAACAACTGACTCAAAATAAAAACTTTGGAGAAAGAAGTTACCTATTCAGTGACTTTTATGTATAATGAAACTACATTAATTTCCATTCTGAGCTATAATCGCCGCAATGAAATTTTCCATTCCTGAGACGTACTTGCACCTTTGCATTCAAGAAATAATCAATATTTTTTTCAACTTGACTCTGAGACTAATTTCTGCTCACAGAACTAAAAATAAAACAGTTTACTGACCGTGATAAACATCGAGGCGACCTTTTCATGAAAACGGCGACGCTCTCAGCCTGGACCGCACCGAAATCAACATCGCTTGTACTGACAAGGTGAATTTTACCTAAAAATTTTAAGAATGTGAATGTGGTTCGACGACCGGCAAGAGGTAGGACGACGTTTGCGTGACCATGCTGTCACCACACGATGTGTACCCGTTATGGAACATCTCCGGGATCTGGACGAGGGTCTCCGTGAGGGCGTGCTCGTCGAGGAGCGAGTCCAGCAGCTCCTGAGACTGGCTCAGCTTCTCCAACGACTTGACGTCGTTATCGACTGCTGCCAGTGCCTTTTCAAGCTCTTCGGCCTCCTCTCGAGACGGCACCTCGTACTCGCCGTTGCGATTCGCTGGAAACGATTTCAAGTTAACAAGAAGTACCAAACGAGAGCGAGAGAAAGTTTGGATCCAGAATATTGTTTGATCAAATATTTGACGGTACCTGTGAAAAAATCGCTTAGTTCGTCAACTTGTATCGTGCTGAGAACGGTACTGATGTCGGTCTCCTCCAGGAGGTGAGCCTGCGCGACGAGAGCGTGTTCCAGTCCGTTTTCGTTTAATCCCAGCACTTGATCGACCATGTGCATGTCTTCTACTTCTAAATCGGGAGATTCTGCCTCTGTGATTTCACATATTTCTTCTGAAACGTAAAAAATGAATTCATCATTGATAACAAAGACAATACTCATTTTATCAGTTGAACAACAAAGGCAGTTTACATGAATTTAATATGAAAGTCAATAAAACTTCTATTATATTATTTTCCTAGGATTTTTCCTTTCAAATTCAAAAGGGCAAAACAATACCTACACTTTCATTACATAAACAATTTTTGATTAACAGATTAACTTTTTTCCTTATCTTCTACCATAACTGTCAAAGAACATCATCATCATTACTATGTATTTACTGTTGACAACAATATTGTACATTCTACATGATTATTTAAACCCAAATGTACAAAACCAACAGTAAGTCTGTAAAAAAAAACAATATTTGAAATTGTAGGATAATTTTAATTAAAAAAAAGTTCAATTGGACCATTGTATTTAATCACTATGGGGCAGACAAAATAATATGTGATTGGACGTGTTTTGCCATAAAAAGTTTTTCTACAGACTTTCAAAAATTTGTTATCCTATCATACAGCACCAATTTGGATCAATCGTTCTGGTGTACTACAACTCAATACTAATTTACCTTTATGAGTCTAATCACACTCTGAATTGTGTATCATAAAAATCCCAAAATTATTCACCTGTAACTGGCGAGTTTCTCGTAACACTGTTCAATATTGCACAGGAGTCACTATCTTCTAATGGTTTAGTGATGATTTTTTTCCTCTTCTTGTTCCTCTTTTGAGGTCTAATCATGGCGGATGGTTTCACCTTTTTCCTAATTTTCTTTGGTTTAGCTTCTTGATACAACTTATAATTATCCTACAAAGCAAACGTCACTTATTCCATCATCATCAAGGCTCTAATCAGATAAGCAGAGTGAAACCAGCTTTTTAATTGAGATACCCCTATTGGGACCGAGAACTGATACAGATTTTGAAATATTAAAATTTTTCTACACCTCTGTAAAGCGTTAGAATTACATCAATTGATTTAGTTTCCAATCAGCAGACTTCCTTTTTTTTGAAAAAAATTTTTCGGAAGTATAAGAAAGCAGGCAGATATGACTGATAAAGGTAGTTTAAAAAATCATACTGAATAGGTATTAATTAGTGTTGAATAGGGGATGAGTGTTTAAAGCCAAACCATTCCGCATATAAAAGAGACAGAACGAGCGGTGTAGGAATTTACCAGAAACACTAACACTGTTATTAACAAAAGTAGGTTCTTGCCACCACAACAGGTAGGTAAGATAATATAAATCTCTATTCCCCTATTGAACACAAGTACTTTCTGGACAGCGTATCTCGAAAAAAGGCCATTTAACATGCTTATCTGGTTAGAGCTTGCCGACTATTCTATTACCCTCTTCCTTGCGTGCTCAGCACAGAGAGGTAACTCGTGAGAGATATCGAACACCGGCGTGCAACACTGCGTGTTGTCCGCGAACTTTGCCGTGCAGTACTCAAACAACACCTGCTCCTTGTTCATCATAATGTGGAGCGTGCAATGCTTCGTGCATGGCAACGCCGGACGCACACACTTTTCCACCTCACACAGCCTCGGTGCGACCAGCCTGTTGGCGCTACTGCTGTTGCCGTGATGTCTGCTCTTGTCGATGGGCACCGAATGTCTGACGTACTGGTCGTAGAACTCTTGGAATTTATTCGGCTGACCCACGTTGCTTTTCATCAATTGCTGGATGTGCCGCCTGAACTCGTGACGGGTGATTTCGATGCGCTCCTCGCGAGATCTGTCTTCCAGTTTGAACTTCTGGAAAGAAAAAGGGTTTCAGGATGGAAAATTGCTATCAAGAGGGTCTCATTTTGCTTCATCTCTGTTCACGGTGAGCAACTGTGGATCTGTATGTTCTTTATACCAATGTTAATAACTTCAATACTGTTGTTAGGACATAGACAAGCAAGTTACTAAGTTACCAGAATAACTTAGTACCACTAAACGAAACCACAGTACAAACAAAAATTCAATAAAAGAAAAAGAAAATTAAGACATCTTACAGCTTTAATTTCCATCTTTCAAAGCTAAATCCATCTGAGAGTTTATTCCTGCAGGAAGTGCTTAGTTGGACTCTTTCTTTTACAGGGATCTTTTACACGCTACATCTACAGTTTGATATTTGTCATGGTCTGCTATATGTTGTGATAAATTGTCAACTTGTCAACTAAGCATTGAATATGAATCTAATTATTTATTTAACTGGATATTTTTATAATAAACGCAGAATTTAGTTAACATGAGAAGTAAGAATTTGGTGTCCAATTACATCAGTGGTGTGAAAAATGAAGGAACCAGTGTCCCACGAATTATTTCCCATATAGTTCAATTCCAAAATCAGACTCTTTCTTGCTCAAATTGGCTTTAAAAGACTAAAAATTCTGAGCAAAAATGTCCCAGGTTGTTTGAGACTAGTACAACCTGAGTATTAAGACTGATTTATTTCATTGAGATTTGATTGGTTTATGGCTATTCCACATGGCCAATATTAATTGGAAATTATAAATGCACTTTCGAAGGCACTAGTTTGGTGGGTGATTATAATTTTGGAAATTGACACGTTTGGTCACTCTTATGAGCTCTAAGATCACAAATGAGGTTTTTTGGTTATTTTCTTGCACACAATTCTCTAAGAGTATTTTGCCATCCGACATGCATATATAAGAGCATGAATGCATTCAGTATCTTTCTTTAATCAAAGACGTACATACTTCATGTATTCATAAAAAAAATAACAATGCAGTTACAAAACTAGTACTAGTACTAGCTTTACAAAACTAGTATTATTATTTTTGGAAAGCATTTTAGAACTAGTTAAATTACAAATTTAGAAACAGAATATCTTTAAATCTAAAAATCTGTTTTTTATGACAACGCATTAACAATCACTACAAGTTTAAACCTTAATTAGCTAACGAGTAGTTTAATTTGGAATTAAGTAGAATTATTTCCTGCCACTGACGCACTTTAAAAAAATACCACCTATTACTATTGAAACACAAGGCCATTTTTATTACTATTAAGCTTATCTCTCTTATCCATAAAACTAATGACTTCAATATTGAATGTTACTGCTGCAAGATTAGCTTATTTCATTAGTCACCATTTTACATCATTTGTAAAAAAGATATGCGACTACCAAATATTAGTGGTATTTATGGAAACATCTGTTTCAATGATAAGAATTGCGTAAGGGATTTACATGAATGATTATGAAACCACAAAGAGTTAAATGTATAATTAAAATAGGTATTGCCAGACTTAGTCTTCATGACGAAATATAAGCATGTATAAATTCAAAATAACGTTGTGAAAATAAAATTGTAGAATGAAACGTAATAAACAATAGCCCATTCTTTTCTTACAATGTTTCATTCATTGTGAGCAAATACTAAATGTATGTTTCATGGAAATCAATATCTCGGTATAAGGAAATCAAGTAATTATACAATCCCAAAGACGTTTTAATGATCCAAGATATGGTCCAGGAAGTTTCTTTTTAAAACCTGAAAGAACCTTCAGGTTCCAAAATAGGGCTCATTCTTCTTTTTATCCAATATTTCAATATAATTTTAATTTATACCTGATGATTACATTAACAATAAGTTGAGATTAACTAAAATCACTTACTTCGAGGCTTGCACTGAACCAATGGTGCTGGTAATGATTAAAAACATCACTTGCACTGTTTATCCGTGGTCGAGCTTCGTGATGAGTGTCCTTCGCTTTTGCATTGTTCAATATCTGATTAGTACTCGTTTCGTTCTTAATATTAACATCTACATCTTGAAAAAAAAGCAACATTGAATTATAACCAGACCAGAACAACTTTAACATTGACCTTACCTATAATACTGTGAGCAGTTATTTGTCTATTGAAATCTAATTCTTCTGGTTCCAATTTTACCTTGTGGTCAAAATTGTTACTATTGTGGATAAAGGAGTTCGACAACGACATCGGGTCATAGAAGTACGTACGTTCCCTCGGCGACTCGTCATTGTAATAGTTGTCATTCGCTATTTTACTCTTACTAAGGAACAATGACTTACCACTAATGATTTGATCTGAGGAAGGTGCTTTTAAACCATTACACCTGAAATATGTTATCACATAACAAAACTTTGAAAACAAAGTATGCAATAAACAGCTAGAAGAGTGTAGAATGAGTGACATATTAGGAAACAAGCCTGGAGGTGGCTTATGTTTTTAATATACAGGTATTTAAATACACATTATCAAGTTATAAAGTCCACCTAATATCATTTAAAAGAAACACAAATGGGGAGTGATTTCGATCATACTTTAACCATTATTATTCTTTGTTTATCCTCATTTTTTGTTTTAGAATAATCTGTAACATTTAAATTAAAGATCACTCAATATTTTTAACTTGAAAACATTTGAATGTTTAAAAATGTTTTGAACTTATTTTTGTAAAGTTGGTGCAAACCTCTTAAAGAAATAAACAATTAAAATCAATCCAGCAATTTAGTTATAGCTAATTTTGTGAAAAGTGATTTACAATTTGCAATGAAATTATCTTGGGCAGGTAGCGATACTTTTCTATAAAAAAAAAGTTCAAATAGCTGTTCCCTTCACATGTAGAAGTGAATTAAAATGCTCAAATTGGAAATAACAGCCACCTAATGCGAGTGAGATCTGTCCAAGATTTTAAACAACGTTACGTCTATAATATTCAACTGAAACATGCAAAGCGACCTTCAATTCACACATAAAGAAGAAAACCATATAGCGGAATCAATAAGAAAGTTTGAATAAATATGACATTCATCTGAGGATATGATCAATACTGAAGCTAAGGTACTTTCTACTTTATTTTCAATATGAGCTATTAATAAAGTTGCATTTTACAATATATTCTGATTAATTAAATTTATAATGTATTCCTGTAGAATTTGATATGTGAAGATTCTTATAAGACCTTCTTATATTTTAATCAAACTTCTTTGTAAGTCAAGCTTTTGAAGTAAATCAAATACCAATTTAATCTGTGTTGTTACTTAGTATACAGGTGTCAAGAAACAACATTCGAATTGCTTTTGGTGCTAACGGTTTGGTGATTTATTCAAATTTTTAAATTCAAATTTCTTTGCTAACAATGAATAACTAAATCGATACTGACGAAATAACAATAATTTTAAATGTAGAATGCAAAATTTAAAGCGCTATTATAGCGTTTTTACACGAGGAAAACATGTGTTACCTACTACTGGTCTTTTATTCTAACCTAAAAATTTTCCTTGGAAATCCAAACAAACAACATTAACTTAAAGATGAATGAGACTGCTTCTAATAACCCGACAGATAACTCGGGGGTATATATCAACTAATTTGCTACCTGAATGTGCCTGCTTTAGGACAAAAGTGTTTAATAAAAGCACAACGTAACCTGATATAGCCCGGATAATTTAGAAAATCTATGAATGTAGTTTAATGGTTTAAGATTGCTTTTACCTTTGATTTGCTCTCGTTCCAGAATTAAACATGTTTTAAGCTTCCTATAAAGTAATACAGATACTCATTCTAGCCATGAATTTGGAAGGTGCAGCAAACTCAAGTGTCTCCGGTGGCGATCCCTCAATCACAAAATAAAATGATGTTGTTGCTGCAAGAACAACACAGATACAGTTTCATTATCTGGGTTTATTGTTTTTAATTAAATTTACCACTGGATAATCTTAAAAAACCATTTGACAGGGTCAAATAAGGTTATGGTATCGGGTATTTTTTAATTAGAAACAAAACCAACACGTCCACTTAACGTAACTTAACGAATGTATCACTTGATAAATGACTGTTTAAATCAAAAATTCTACACTAGAAAGGATTTGTTGAAAAAAAAACTTTTACTAATTCCGTTTGACATGATCAAACAATAACACAAATTACCAACGAACTCGTCGGATCGACGAAGTCCCTAAAAAATCACCAAAAATCACATTCCAAACATTTTCACATTCTGTCACGCACAGAACGACGAATTTATGGAACTTCGCTTTCGTTTCGATATCCGGATCACCGGATCTTCTGTTCTACGATTTCGAATCGTACTCTGCTTTTTTTTACGTAATAGGTTAGCAGTGGAATCGATCTTTACTCACGTTTAATAAAGTTTTCCGAAGTTTTTCCCAACAGCGGACCCCTCAGTGTACTTCAAAGGAGCGCCATGAGTGCCTGGAGACAAGCCGGATTAAAGTGAGACACTCGTTTCCGCTAAGTAAAGGTTTCACGAAGCTTAAAATTTCCTTTCAGCTACATCAACTATTCCAATATCGCAGCGAAATTACTGAGGCAATCTCTGAAACCTGACCTTAGAGCCGAGGCGCAGAAGAGGGCAGACACGCACCTTAAGGTTACGAAATGGGCGGACGGTAAAGCCATAAGTGAGTACTTAATGTCTTTAATGTGGGTTAGTGGGGATGTGTCGAAACGGTCTTATTTCATTCCCGTACGATGTCTTTAAAGTGGTATATGGCATTCTTCTAATGTGTAAGGAGGGTAAGGGTACAAACCTATCTAGTTTATAGAGGAGGCATGTGACCGAAAGTACTTAACTGTCAATAGGCGAACCAATGCTTTTTATTTCAATAGCCAGCATTCCCAAGGAATTCTATATAGAAATCTCCATTCAATGACAGTTTCACTTTTCTCTTTAAATAATTCATATATATGTATAGCCAGTCTATTGAGTCTATTGAGATACTATTGAAAAATAAAATCATTTTATGGTATTAGACCACTTTCAAAATCAACCTTGTCTCGAATCTTTTTTAATAATTTAAAGTGTTGGTACTGCACTGAAACACATACATCGTTCCAGATATACTTCCTGTAATATCTATTTTACAAGCTGCCTAATTTCTGATTGTTGATGAGTTGTCTGGTCATCAAAAATGTGGAATGAGTAGATTGAACTCAAAATCACAAAGTTTTTAAAGTCTAATTAGGTGTTATGTTGATTCTTGTAACATTTAAAACACTTGGTCAATGTTCATTCCAATAAACCTGAACTCGACAGTCTAATATACTTTGTAGTGTCACAGTAACTATGAATGTTCTAAAAATGCCTTTGATATTAAATAGATACTCTTGTTCAAGAACCCCCCTCAATTCTAGTCTTTTCTGAATATTTCTTGTCCTTAGTATTGCACTGGAATACTTACATAAGTTCATATATGCTTCCTTTAGCATTCCAATGACTGTATTTACTTAGAAACAAGTTAATTTTTGTTTGTTAATGTCTCAGATGTCTGGTAGTCCAAAGTGTGCAATGAACTTATTAAACGCTAAGTTACAGGAAGCTTTTAAAGTTTAGTTTCTGAAAAATTACTTCTTAGTCGTAAAATACATACCCATTACTTTTTCCTTATTTTATGAATTCTCTTTAACTTATAAGATACAGTTTGAATAATCTGCAATAAATTGTCAAATATGACATTGAAATTTTTAACCGTGATTGGAATTGAACAATAACTTATATTTCAATTTTATTACGCAATAGACAAAGATTAATTTTTTTGCCAGTAACCAGTTGTAATCACAATAAATGAAATTACCATACCTACATCGCAAATGTTTAATGATTATTTGAGAAATGACAAATAATTTATGATTACAGGTCCAAGACAATAATTTTGAGTAAGTCAAGTTTGCAGTTTTGCACTAACAGTGTGATTTTTCTGGTATTTTATAACTAAAAAATATGCATATATTTTGCTAGAGCCATTGATGAATTCAGATCAATTATGAAATATTTAATCCACATTAATTTATTTTCAGTAAACCAATCAATATTGACAATAATGAAAATCGGTTACTCAAAGAAATTCCAATGGCTCTAACAGATCTATTTGATCAATATAGGTGTAATTTGATTACTATATTTTACCAAGTTTTCACAGTTATTGGAACATTTCTTTTTTTTTTCTTTCAGAGACGTCAACCTACTAAGTTAGCATAAGTTCAAATACGTGTGGTCATAAAGTGAAAAACATGTAAATAAAGTAGTTTCTTGTCAAAATAGTTTATTTTTTAGTAGAAACATTGTTTAGGGTAACCGTCTTGATCCAATAAATGTTCCTTTTCGTTTTCTAACACTCTTGGGCCATCACCTAATTTTGTGTGAATAATGTATTTTAAACAGTCCACTTTCTGCTTTTCTAATTTCAAACCTTCCGGTAACACCTAAAACGTGAATTAACACAATATCAGAACATTTAAAACCCATCCATCTATGGCTAATAACAGACTTTTGAAAGAAAACTTGTAAATTCTCTATTTTCTAATTCATATAAATTAATTATTTAACCCATACCTCTGATTGTTCTTTTTGTGGTGTAGGAATTCCTCTAAAATATTCTGAATGTTCCAAACTTGATGGAAAAGTGTAATTTATTATAGATAGAAAAAATTCCACTTCGGATTCTAGCAGATATAAACATGCATTGGGTCCAGCATCGAAAGTATAAGCTACCTATAAAAATATTAATTGTATTACACTTTTAACCTGCAGGATAGGTAGGTGTTTATTGAAGTAACTACTTCAGCTTGATATACCTCACATAACAATTCGATTATGGGAATTTCCTATGTTCTGTCAAAAGTTCATATGTGTTTCTCCTATTAAATTTACATCAGACTAGTTTCAGCATACCTTACTTACTTTGTTCGACTGTTTGTATTCATTATAAGCGTGAACAGTATCGATTATAAGGTGTGATATATGGTTCATATAAAAACACGGCGGGAAAGTATCCAAGCAAACGGCGTGGAATTGATTGGAATCCGCCATCGTGATGCGAGCGAACTGATCGAAGTTCCTTGTTAATATGGCCTCTTTAATATCTGCTATCTTCTTTGGCACCAACACCTCAGCTCGATGTTTAAGAAAATTCGAAGTCTCGACGCTCCTCTTCATTCCTACCGTAGAGGCGACTTTTTTGCTTTCATCGTTCACCACTAGGATAAGCACCCTCATGTCCGGCCAATGTGAAGCAGGAGCGATTTGCTTTGAAACAGAGTCCTCTCCATTCGGTTTTGTACCTTGGCACCATTGTACCTAAAGAGAGTTTTAAGTTTATTAAATCAGAGTGATGAGTGAATGGACGTACCCATCCTCCATAGACGCTGCGGCAAGCACTGCCAGAACCGATTCTAGCGATGCCGGATATATCACCTGTGATGTCATAGAGAGCCGCTAATGCATATACGAGACAGGCGTAACCTGCCGCTGAAGATGCCAAACCAGCTGCTGTTGGAAAGTTATTTTCTGAGCAAATGTGAATTTTCCAATCGAAGTGAGGTTTGGTTTGATCCATTCGACGTTTCACTAAAAGGTCATATTACTTATGTTTACATTTATCACAAACTCAAATTAGCATGTTGTTTTCTTGGCTTACATTAACATTTTTATTGTTATATCCTGTCTTTTGCAATGTAAATTTGTTTCCTCACCTTCAGCTAAACAATTCTGTAACCTTTTCGACTCGAAAGTTTGCTCCTTTTTGTTCAACCAAAATCTATTATCTTTAAAAGAAGGATCTGCCATTATCGTCGTTTTCGCACACATCTGAAAGTATGATTTTTAAAATATTTAAAAACTAACGAAATGGAATACCTACAAAATCAGTACTGAGGGTGCCACTGAGTGAATCATTCAGGGGCAGTATGAGGTCTTCGTTGGACTTGCCCCCTTTAATAAAATTTCAGGAAGATTAGTATCCCAGATTTTCTTTTTAAGTTATTGAAAATATGAATATATTTCCTAATACCAAAGTTATTTTAAGTTTGGAAATGGGGTTAATAAATTTTGGTAAAAATAAAGTTTCTATTTTTGTCATGTTGTTAATAAAATAGTTTACTTTAATGACATTCAACAAACGGACATACCGGTACCGGACATACCAAATAATAGTGAAACTAACTAGCGTTATTAACTATTAGGTACTTACAATATTTTATTACAGCAATATTAACTGGTGCTATACACGTAACCACTTTCATATTGTAAAATTAAGGAGGATTAATTTTTGAAATCCTTTTATATAGAAATTTAAATGGGAAACTAAAGGCAAACTAAGAAAATTTCAACTAGAAACGATTTCCATTCAACGACACTTCGTTCACTTATATCAAACGCGTAAAATTAGGGAAATTGGAAAGTCGTAGTTTTAACAAGGGTGTACATTTCACAACGGTTGTAGAGAAAGTAGTAACACACTTCCAAGTCCTAGTTTTAAATTCTAGTGGGACAACCGCACAGAGACCACAGACATAAACATTCACACCTAACCTCAATTGTTCAATGATGAAGATGAAATTAAAGTTTGCAACCAGTTATACAAGGATAAGTTTTACGGGTAACATACTCTGGAAATCTAGAACTTTTGTAGAAAATATTCAAAACTAAAATAACAATAGATTTGGAAATTGTTCTTTATTGTAAACGAAAGTATAATAAATGTATAGGAATATCTACACATGCCAATATTGATATATCTGCAGTGAATCAGTACTTACAAAGACTTGGAGCCACGTGCTCTCAATTAGTACAGATAAAAAACTCCATATAAACTCTTTGTACCCAGAACCAGAACATAAAGGACCTTATACAAAATCTCTCAGTCGTAGTAATAGTAATGTGCATACTCAATCCTGCTTGTTTGGTATCCATTAACCTAATAAATTACCAAGTTCAAATATTGTTGAGCAAATCTTGCATTGCAGGGCATCAACAAGTCTTTTAAATATTAGTCCTCCATGATCGTTAAACAGTTTCACCAGAAAAAGGAACATTGCGAATTTATCCTAAACTGTTCTTCAACTGAACGCCCAGTTAAGATTGAATCTTTATTGAAAAGCAAACATTGTTCATCTCTGACTCATCATGTGTAGGTTTCGCCATTGAGTATAGCTTCGCTAAAACTTGCTAATCATTGTTCATTAAAATACCTTAACCGATTCATTTTTAGTTGGAAATGACAAACTTAACAACCATGTTATTGGGTCTTTCCGGTTGGTTCGTTCCTAACAAATGGTGTATAGAGTACTTATAGACAAAATTTATGTGAGGGCGATGCGTTGAATTGGTTAACTTTAACCCAATGTTTCGTTTATTGGATGAGAACGAGCCCCATAACGTCTCGTCTCCTCGCGTCCGCTTCAGACGGCGCATTTTTCCTCTTCTATTTTTGTTACTATAAAAAAATGTGGATATCCGGTGTCGCTCCCATTGTTTCTACGCCCGTTGAACATTTTCACTTTTCCGAGCGATTGAACCGGACAAGGTTCGTGACGAGAGCGGATTCGTACGCGCGCACGAACCGCTGCCCACCAATAGGATCTTGGCCCGGTTCACCTGGCTCACCTTCCTCTTTTTTCCTACCTGTTTCCTATTATTCAACGACGGCTCGTTCTGTTCTGTTACTATTTTGTTATTGTTGTGGCGCAGAAAGAGACACGCGGTTAGTAGTGTAAATCTCGCGCGGTTCGACCAGTACCTACTGGTGGTAGTGGTGGTGGTGGTGGTTCCTTAAATTTCTAGTTTAATTAAGGTAAGAACGAAATATGTGGGAAGTGTTGTAAGATCGTCGTTTTAGAAATTTAAAAATGTAAATTGATGATTCGAAAGTTGTTCTACGCCAGCAGTCTTTCACTTAGGCATAATTAGCTGTTAACAATAGAAACATTTTTAACTTCGCTACATACAGAAACTATTTTTAAAGATGTAAAGTTAGGAAACAACGATCTTACCTATTATAATGCACTCTTACAACTTTACCCGCAATATTTTGAAAATTTCTAAATTGTCTGCATCAATGTGAAACCTTATAAGCACTCTTGGAGAAATGTAATGAGTTCAAATAACTTCACGTGTGATTCGAACAATTGAACAACTCTAAGTGCTAGAAACTAAATTGTATTCAACCTATATTCAAAATACCCATCATTATTAGGATAGAGAATGACCAATACAATTTCCTTATTTGGTGTTAGTTAGGCACTTATTTGTCGCACTAGATCTTGCCTGTCCCTCGACTGAAACGCTTATATTTCAAATAATTGTACAATGAATTATAGTTATTTGGAAGACTAGATGAAAGTCGATTCAACAACGCTGCAAAACCAGAAACGTCAGTTAAAATACCTGATTCAGTTTGTATAAGTTACAAATTCTGAAGCTAATTGTGCCATTCCAAGCCCTGGAAAGTTGGTTGTATGCGTAACACTGTTTTGTAACAGATTTGCTACTGATATTTGTCCACACTTGCTGCATAACAGGTACCTACTATGTTCTCATGAAATACGTGGATGTCCAATGTACCATTCGTTTAAAATAAATAAATTCATGTAGCATTCAAAGAAAATAATGGCGAAGTGTCCAACGGACTACTTTCTCATATTTTATTATAAACATTCAATAGTTGAATAAGTACCTATTCATTATTTAAAAAAATTCTCAGTACCGATTTCAAAAAAAAATCAGTGCAAATGTCCTTCAGGGAAGATTTAGCCAAAAATGTTATTAAACTTAGTTAGACCTATTGCATAGTAATAAACTAAAATATTCTAAGTTTAAAAACAATTATTGATTTCTAGAAAATTTCGAAAAACCAAAAAGCGACAAGAGTAAAGTGTTCTTCACAGACGATTTTGCTAAAAATATTATTTAACGTTATCATACAAATTGGACAGTGAAATAAATATTTAAAGTGTAGAAAAAAATATTGGAGTGGATTTCGAGAAAATTTCGAAAAATCAAAAAACGATATAAAGAGTAAAATGTCCTTCAACCCAAAATTTATTTAGCCCAAAATGTCATTAAACTAAATACAAAGTGTAGATACAAAATTTGAATCGATTGTAGTTTTTAAAATCCGAGAAAAACGTATCAATTCAAAAACATTTTTTGGACTCGGAGCACCTTAAAACATCTAGAAATGCTAATAAAATGAAATTCTAAAAATCGACTCGATTATATTAAGTAAGCACCAATATGAGTGACTCATGTGAGAAAGTAATAAACAGAAAATAGTGTTTTTGTGACAGATTTACTGAGTTGAAACCTGTACCCATCATTTTAACAGCAACAATCGTTGCATTAATTTTCCTATTGTTGCATGTGCAACTTAATGTGTATATAGCTACTGGTATAATTGCTTCACGTTTCTCATAATTATGTAAACCGAACAAATAATTTTATTCTCCATTGTTTATATAAATTTCTTTCACTTTATATTATTTTCAATATCGATTACTTTTCTAAATCCATATGTCCAATAGGTCACCAGTTTGTGGTCGGCCTAAATAATTTTGAAGGATATTTAGAGGTTGTTACGGGATCGATAGCAAATTGTTCATTAATTACACAGCTATCAATTGAATTTCTGTTTACTCCACTTAGCAAATTATACTTTTCCATTGACTGTAGCTATAGATATATGACCTACCTACCTACTCATTTATTCCTACAGCCTACTCGGACAAAGTTTATTTCATCACTTATTGCTTTGTCAGCTTAAAACTTATGATTTTAAATAAAATCTATTCGAGCAAACACACAATATTTGTTGTTGAGTCATTCAAAATCTATAATATTCCAGTTTTATGGGATTTCCATGTTGTTTTTAACGGGAAGTTTTTTCGAGGTGATATATTACTTCGACACAGAAAATTGCTTTTGTTACTGATGTGTTCAATATTCATTTACCACAATATCGGCTCATTATTGATGATTGTACTCTCGTAACATAAAGGTCAACACGCAAACTTATAGACGAATTTAGAAAAAAAAGCGGTTAGAATAATAAAAGGTATGTCGTATGTACATAAAGGAATGTAATATTTATGCATAATTAAAAGTGATAATGGCGTTCCTATATAGCCTTTAGGTAAATTTTAATATCAACGATAATTACCTAGACGCATTGCAAAATGTCCCAACCACAAATGAAACCGGTAAAATGCCGGTTAAATCGTTTCGAATTTAAATTCTTAATATGTATGTATACATAATTTTTATGTATGAACTTTTGCGTATTTTCCAACTTTATTTTTTTGAACAGACTCATAAAATATTTACGTGTGGAAATAATAATTCAGTCCGTAGGTAATTTCAGAATCGATAAGGCGTTTATCCAAAGTTATGTGGAACACGGATTGAAAATTGATACGTAACTGATATACAGGATTGGTTAAATGTTGAGTAGAAAAGGTGTTAAAATGTTTCTTTAATGCATAATTGCTTCAATTATTTTCTCCTACCCTTCAAGACAAAATCATTCCATTACAATCTCGATAATTATAACAACAACAATCGTTCAATGTGGAGTGAGGTTAATAAAAAGCACGGCCTTGTTAATAATCGGTTTAGCGCCATATTTGGAGTACCGAAAAAAGGAAACAAAACCCATAAGGTTTTTGTACAAGGTAGTGGAAGTGCCCGAAGCGATCGACATCGAGATACACGTACGTTCGCGGGTAATTTTGAAACTTTTACGGATGCTGCACTCAAACCCAAAATAAACGGACCGTTAAACCAACAAACAAGCCGTCAGTGTCTTGCCGAATAATGTACGCAATTTACCGATTCGTTCATTTCTCTCCGACCTATTAAATCCCCATCAAACGCGATACACCGAAAATACTTTTTACTGCCTTCCCCGCTCGCCTATTTTTACCCTCTTCAGCAGTTTAAGCCGTTTACATAATTCTTCTTTCCAGCAGGATTGGGTCGTTTATGTATCATTCGAAAGAGCCGAGCACGTACCCGAAATGGAGGACGAAGACCAGCGCCGGGCCAGTTACTACGAGAACGCCGGGAGCAAGGATTGCACCTCGAGCAATAACAACGTGAATGCGAAATGCGACGTTTCCGAGAGCCCTACGCAGACGCACTTCCTGAACACGACCGTGCCCCAGAATATAGCTAGGCAGGACATTGGGGGAAAACATGCACCGACGAGGAACAGCCTCAGGCACAGCAGGATGATCGTCATGAACAAGTCTGGCCAAGGTATACCAAAGCTGCTCTCTACGAGGGTTCAAAAAGGTTCTTTGTATATACCTAGGTGTATCGATACATACCTATACCTAGTACATTTTCTCAATATTTTGATGAGCCCTCCAGCTTTATGTGTACAGGGGGACAGCTTGATGTTGGTTAGGTTCATCTGAACATGTAATACCAATTCGTCTCTATATAAAACTTTAACAACTAATTTACCTACAGGAACAACAAGTTTTTGCTTATGTAACATCATACCTACAGTGTAACACCGATTAAACCACAATACAAAGAAGCACAAGTATATATAACAACTTTTTATGGTGAAGCTGGACCTCCAACCTTCAAAAAATGGCAGGGAAGCTGTTTGTGAACAAATCTCAAAAATGTTTATCAACAATTCTTCTATATTATATAGCGAGTGTTTGCACCATTATTGCCGCTTCTCGCATCACAAATGTCATCTGGTTTTGATATTCCAATCTCCTTCCTGCAAACCTCTTCCTTTTATTTTCCTAGGTATGCTGTGTATCCATTTCCTTCGTGGTCTACCTCTTTTATGCCTTTGTGACGGGGTCCAGTTCCACACTCTTTTTTGTATCTTTCGTCATTCATTTGGCGTAACTGCCCATACCACTTTAACTGTACTCCATATATTATATCCACATTCGTAGCTGACATTCTATTCCTATAATTACTTCATTTCTCACGTGATCCTGCAACGTTAAACCACAAAACATCTCCTATATGTCATTTCTGCTGATAGTAATTTCTGATTCATATTGCTGTCTATGACCCACACCTCTGACTCATACGTCGTAACTCTTTTGGAAACAGAGAGTGTCATGAGGTAATGTAAATGATAAAGCGTTCCACTTTTGTTATCAACAATGATTTAAGAAACTATACACACATATTCACAATTTTTGTGTTATGTTATGAGCTTCGTACATTAGGTCTGTTTCTGAGTTATAGGTATAATATAGTGATCTCAATTTTACCAGGAACAGCTAGCTTGCTCAAGTTATTATGATGCTTTTTTTTTATTTATTATTTTTATTTATATATATTATTTTATATTTATTATTTATTTTATTTATTTATTATGCTTAAGTTATTATGAAGGAACCAGGACAAGATAGACCACTATAAAGAAATCAGTTTAAATTCTGCATTGGTTTAATAATACAGTAATACAATTCAGTAATACAATAAGTTGGCAAGTAATGTGTGAATCAATGTGATTCAATGTGATTTATAGGGTGAATAGGGTCTCGGTGACTTTGATTAAAAGACTTTGTCATTTTGTAGGACTCTTCGCCTTGTCCGCAATGGTTCTAAGCCTAAACCTGTTTCGCAGCAATGACTGTTATTCCCTCATAAGTGCACACTCAATACTTGATCGCTTTTGTCAGTTTTTTTTAGGGAAAGCTCTCGGGTTATCGATAATTGAAATGTTCCTTAAATAAGTCTCCATAAATAAACATTGGGAACCCATCACTGGACTTTTGGACCACATGCATCAACTATAGCTGCAGTTGTGGTTATTATAATTGCTCCAATTTCGTGTATAGCAACATTGCTAAATAATTACCAATACAGCACAGTGCAGAATATATCAAATTACATAATATACAATAATGTAATTGTAATAATTGTGATTTTAAATAAACTTTCCTTCTAGTTACCAATGATATGCCCATCTTCCTACAACGTTACAAGTTAGCGCACTCCAGTAGAATAATAGTCATTACTATTGGAGCGTCTTTGAGCGTCCTGTCCCTCTGGTTGATGCTGTGGTCACCTAATATTCGATCCAGAGACAATCCCTATTGGAATGCAGGACCAGTAAGTATCTTTAGATGTATGTAGAAATATGTGTGGGTTACTTCATTAATTTGATTAGAATTGCTTTTAATAATCGAATATTTTCAGGCCTTAATATCTGGGATCTCTGGGTTGTACTTCATTAAATCCTCCCCAAAGTTATACACCAATCGAACTGTACCATATTGGATCAAGTCTTTGAAGGTAAAAAAATGATTGTTTTTGTCCCAGGGATGTAGCATGTAAGGAATTAGTCGAAGAAGTAGAAGTAGTTGAAAGACTGGATCGATACAGCTCAAATTAACATAAGTTCTACTGCTTTGATTGTCCTGATGAGATTTATTTTAATACGGTCGTATTTTTAATCTTCGCCTGAAATGTGGTATAATGATAATTTGGATCAATTTTCTTAGCAGCTGTATATATTTAGCAATAGTTCTTTTTATACAGGTACAAAAAATAATGTTTAATTAGACAAACATAAAGCTTTGCATCAAAGCTAAAGCATCAAAATGTTTACCCATGAAGTATCACTACTACAAAACATTATAATGTTTCTCGAATATTTTACACCCATAATTGTTTGTTCAACTCAATTAAAATATTTAGTCTCTATACATCTTTTAACAGACACTCTACTTTTGGAACTCACTTTTTCACCAATGCCCACTTTGTCCTTAAATAAAATCTCCACCGTTTCAATTTCAGAGCCTCTCTTTGGCGAGCAGCGTCCTCACCTTCATCACCTCGATATCCGTCTGCATCTTGTCGGTCATCCACCTAATCTCTTTGTACCATCTGAGTTGCGCCCCTCCCGACAAACTGAACGGCACCTGCGTCTGCAGGAGTGACTCGACTGAAAAATCTCTCTTCCCTGACTACCATTACATCGACCTGAACTGCTTCGAGGTGAACAACGTCCTGAACGTATTCGCGGCCCTCACCAGCGTACTCAGCGCCCTTCTAGTCGCCATGGAATCCTTCTATTTGTACCTGCATTGGGCCGGCAGGAAAGTGCTGATGTATGCTAGGGTGCCGATGAATGGGAAAAGCGATAGGTAGCGGAAGATGGGAGCGAAGGCGGAATTGCCAAAGATTAGAAGTATTGTATTGTATATAACTTGTGTAGGTTGAACACAAAACGACATGTTCTAGGGCAAGTGTATAGAAATAGTTTCAGGGGTGAATGATGCTCACAAAACTTAGAAAAACGGGTCTAAACATTTTCAGATTTGGTTTTCTTTGTAGATATTATTATGACAGACTGATTAGTAGAGTTAACTACTTTTGACGTGGAAGTTTTTCAAGGGAGTGTATAATGATGTTATTTCTCTTAAGCAACCAGTTTAGTGGAATTACAAGCACATATACAATTCTTTAAGAGATTTAACTGTAACGACTCTAACTGAAAACGTGAGCTTTTAACGTTGTGACACTTATTTTGGCACAATTTTGAACCATAGGAATATGTATAGTGAATTTCAAAAGAACTTCTTTAAGCTGTTCTAAAATGTATTGAGACCTTGTTTTATATTTTCATCTTATAATGACCATGGAATACTGAAAGTAGATGTAGAAAGATTGTACCTGCAACAGTTTTGCAGAAAAATTCATACATTTCCCATAGTTTGAATTGAAGTATAATAGGCTCTCTGGTTTAAGAATCTCTAGATTAAAATTTAAAACATTGTATTTCTCAAAATTATTAGTGTCAAAATATTACAAATATAAATTATATTAAAACAGTTTTTTTTGTATTGTGGTGTTATAATTAGCCACCAAGTCTTGGGTGTACTTTAGAAGAAAACGAGGCAACTTTGCATACCAATTATTGAGTTGTGTTCACTTTATACTGTGTAGTTAAGCTTTATGATAAGTTAACATGAAATCGGAAGGCGAATCTTCCTCATTCATGTTCTATATAATTTCTAAACTTTTTCGGACCGGAACCTTAGAAATTTATTTGAGGTAGTAATACTTCATTTTTAACTATAATGGTTTATTTGCTAGCTTAAAAGACAATTCACTTCTTTTCCATGTTGATGGGGTCTATGACGGGATCAGCAAATTTGAAAGTGGGGAATTTGGTCATGTCGACTCCATCGCCGCCGCCGTACTGCTTCGCAACCTTCTCCAGCTCCGTCTTGAGCTCTTTCTGTAAATCCGCTGTCGGCTCTACTAGGCTCTTACCACTAAAACAACAATGATAGATTTCAGTGTTGCAAAATTGGAGAGGAGTTTGGGACCTAATATATAACAATTAACGGATTCATGAAGCCCGATTAGACTTCAGGATCACTTTCTCCCCTTAAGATAAAAAATTGTGAATCAACAATTGACTATGGGGGCACCTTTGCCTACTATGAATAGACACATTGGTAATGTCTGCACTCACTCATTGCTTTTCTGCTTGTACTCTCGAATCTTGTCGATGAACAACTGCTGTATCGGGTCGGAAGCCTTCTGCAGGCAGGGGGCGAGGACTCCGATGTTTCTGGTGGAGACGCCGTGCTTCAGGCTGCTCCTTAGGGTCTCGAAAAGTTGTGTGGTCAACATATCTGAAAGGGCGATTATGTAATCATATATAACTACTAACCTCGACTGCGAACGACTGTGGAATTTACTTGTGTAAGGGGACAAGGATGAAGTAATCAGATGTCGCTACGACTACTTGTTTTGGTTGGTCTTCGAGGAACTTTTGGCAGAAAAAGCTTCTGGAACGGCGACCCACAGCCGAAATAATGACAGGCAGATAACCTATAACCCACAGAACACTATAAACCTCTTCTTCTTCACCTATAGTTCCTCAAAGTTCTGTGTAGTCTATAGTCTATCGGGTCCATCCCCGTGAATCTGAATAGCATAGCTAGCATAGTTAGAAGAGGAAGAAGAAGAATAGAATAATTAGGTTATGTTGATCTATGACTGTTGTTCTACTTCGGCTAGTTTGCTATTAAAAATTCCATATTTTGTTCCATTCCATTTCCATTCATCCATCCATATCCAGGTGGATATTGGAAGAACGATGGCGGAAAACGTGGAACGAGCGATGGAATCCTTAACCGAGGAACTGGAAGAGATGAAAAGGACCAAATTGTTCACTGATCTTGAAGTGAGGTGTGTAACAAGAGGATTACTGTTCACTGGTCGAAATGTTCTCAGTGGCCTTTCGTTTATGACTTCTAAAGTGCCAATCTCTGATCAGTTAGTAATCGTTTGTGCTGTAAGGTTCTCAATTGCGTTCGGTTTTCAGGGAGATTGTAATGAAGATAAGGACGATGGAGTACAGAATACAGAGCTCTAAGAGCCTAGAAGATTTCCAAGACTACATCGATTTATTGAAGATTCTGCTGCGCGATATCTCTTCCAGAAGGGACAAGATGAAAGTTGCAGATAAGAAGAGCGGCCTGGAACACAAGGTCATACAGAAAGTCATGCGCCTGTATGAGACTTGCATGGAAAGGTTCTCTCAGGATTACGAAATGTCCTTGGCATATTTCAATTTTTGTGAGTGGTACAACTACTCTCACACTGCGACTATCATTATCGAGAAGATGCTATTGGTAATGGGTGTGTTAACATGTATGAACACGACTGAATGTAATTTTCTTTTAGGCTTTTTCCCATAAAGCAGATGTTTGGAAGCTAGCGACTGAGTGGTACATGAAGAGGGACCCAAACATGGCATTTAGCACGCTTCACAAGGGATTGTCAGTCCATAAGGGTAATCAGATGCTGTACACTGAGGCTATAAAGATAGCGTTGGCAGATGACACGCCTAATAAAGAGGCACTGCAAATTAAGAAAATCGAGATCTACCTCAAAGAAATTTTTGAAAATGTTAAAGACTTCCACTTCCTGATAAAAATATTATCCATCCTAAAACTGCATCAATTTACCATTAATCTTCAGGATTCGATCATCTTGTGGTTACTTCAGCATAATTCCGCTGAGGTAACTGTATGGGACATGTTGGCTCGTAGAGAGAAGGAGGGTATGACTCCATACGTCTCCTAAAAGATAAATTGCATCATTTAATTTTCTAGGGCTTCATTATGGGATTAGTAGAGATCTCGCCCTGAGCGATTACGAATTTCGGCTGCAGCGTTGTGCTGAAAAATATGAAGAAGGGTTCAAATCGGTCAGTCAAAGAGACAAACCAGCTTTATGGATTTTGTATGTTGATTGCTTGATAAATGAATGGGAAGAAAGATTTAAAAACGGTGCCAGCTATATGAAAGCAAGGGAATTAGCTTTGGAAGCTTTCCCTGAAGCTGAGAAACATTGCAGCTTGCCAGAAAAATATTATGTGGCAATGGCTAAACTATTAGGAGACAATGAAGAATCAATCGACATCATCGATAGAGGTAATTATGGTAAATCTGTAACTAATAGACTGCCAAGATTGACCTACCAATTTAAAACTAACACATTAAGTTTTAAATGGATTAGATATGTTAATTGAGACTAGTTAACCCAAGCTTACCCTAGTACAAAAGTGCTCCCTTAGGAAGTTTGCCTCAATTGAGACAAAAATAATTGCACTTTGTATATGAAATTGTACCTATTGCCATAAATAGTTCTTGTTCAACTATGATAGGGCTATTGTATATATTTTTTATTAATGCAATATAGTTTTATTCGCCCATATATTTTTTGAGGATAATGGATGAGAGATTACATGATACTAAGGCTTGGTTAAAGAACATTATGGAGGCACCAAAAGCATGTAAAATGCTGAATACATGTAGGAAGTATTACACCATTTTACTTTCCATGAAAAAAATCATTCCCCCAAAGTTTAAACCATAATTATAAATGAACAACTCATTTTAAGGGCTACAGAAGTACCCTGAATCTGTGGACTTGTGGAGGGCCCAAATAAGGTTTCCAATGAGGGACAGGGATGACGAACAGTTCAACATCGTCTTCAAGAAATCGCTCGCAGCGCTGAAAGACAATGCGGTTCCACTGTGGATGCTCGCCCTAAGATATTACACTCTGACTGGTAACGAGGGTGTTGTGAAGAAAATATTCCTGGACGGTCTGAAGCAGAGCAAGCCGGTGGCTGACGTTATGAAAGCCGAATACATTCAGTGGTTGCTGCTCGTAGAGGACGCCGCCTCGGCCAGGAAGGCATATAACCTTCTGGCGACTCAACAGCCCTACTGTGAGAAACTACACCAAGTGATGCTGAAATATGAATTGCTGAACTTGAACATCGATGGGGAAGTAGAGCATCTCCTTAACGTCTATAAGCTGTTGTGTGAGCAGTTCGGGCACACATGCTGCGATCATTACATCAACTTATTGAACTTCTATGTGCAGTTTCAAAAGGATATGATTGTCATAGATCCTAACTTCGACATAGAGAAGCAGATTGATGATATAGTCAAAGAGGCAGAAATTAAGTTCAAAGGTAACGATTTGGTGTTAGTGCAATTTAAAGAAAGAGTTGCGAGTATTAAGAACCCGATTGTACAAAACCGCCTAAGGTGTCAAAAACGCGAAATATGTGAAGTAGTGGAAATTGAAGATTAATGTTAGATTTAAGTGAGTTATTCGACATACTAAGGGAGTTTTAGTATTTGAATTAACTTGTCATCAGGTATAAGTGGGGTGGGACTTCTTTCTATTTCCTGATGTTTTAATTGTGTGTCCAGATCGCTTAGTTCACGTTTTATTATGTTTTGGTACAAAAATGTACGAACTCACGTTTAGAGTTGTATCATTTTAGATTATGGTACACGTACTTGGATTCATACCTACTAAATAATAGTGTATCCACTTTTGTTAATGTCAATGTACAACTTGTGGAATCTCCATGCTTAACTTTACTTCTATATTGTGAACTTTGAACGTTTCTGTATATTCTATTTTAATAAAAAAAAAATCATAGTTTAGAGAGGAAACGACTATAATACTGTAAATTAGATTTTTTCCCACAACTTCAACTTTCTTTTTGTTCATGTAACGCTATAAATAAGAACATTCTATAAAATGTTCCTAAATTAATGACACAGAACATTATTTATTACATAACCGAGCTCTATGGAGAGTTTTATTATATTTTCTGGTCTGCATCACGCGAAAAAAGAAATTTAGCATTGAACTATAAAAATAGAAAACCAAACTGGTGTGGAAATTTTAGAATTTCCATACGTTCCATTCGAATTTCATAAAAATTAGTTATTTAAAAAATGATTTATTAACCCATAACTATAGAAATATCAGGAACAAATATCGAAAAGTTTTTTTTGAAAAAAAAATATAATTTATTTTTTATGCATATACCTATGTACATACATATTTTAATTTAACAATCTATCCTGAATTGTTTGAAGAGGACTGGGAAGAATTACCAGAGTCATCGCTACTGCAAAAAAGCATAATAATTAGTGAGAAATGATGTAAAATTTAATTGGCAACAGAAAAAACATGATTTTATCTGTAACTTACAAAACTTCTTGATATCCACTGTATGATATTCAACCACCCATTTTCATACTTTAAAAGCATATTTTTTCTGATCTCCAATAAAAAAAATTATAACTCTTGATAACAGTACCTCTCTGGCGTGATAAAACTTAGAAAGCAGTCCCGACTGTTTTGGGTCGGGAACCGTAACTCGACAAGCTCAACACGAGCAGGGTCCCTCAGACGGATACGGAGTACCACTCGATCCTGTAGAATTTGCTCATAGGGCATTATTATGTGTTCTACAAATTGTGTTCTTCATTGGTATAAAACCATTTATGTCCGAATTCGCTAATCATATTACGGTTTTTTAATTTTGGCTTTTGGAAACTAGAAATAAAGGTAAATAATTGTATACATAAAAATACATTGTTTGGTATACCCATTGTTTTATTAGGGGGGGATTTATTCGATGTTTACATATACCACTTCTGCCACCCGGGGCACTTGGTTTATCTTGCCCTGTTCTGTTTACAACGCCTTTGCACTATCTGCTTGGTTATTTCTTGGCGAAATATATGTATATCCTTACTTATTACTACTACTACCTTCAGAGAAAAGTTGCAAAATATAGGCGAAGTGGCTTAAGTAAACATTTACCTTTAATTCATTAAAATTGCTTACCAGCTGTGGTACAAGAAACCTTGAAAAGAACGGCCTTTATCCTTTGTCCATTCTGCAACTTTTTATTTTTATTATTAAGGCAGACATTTTTTGTGGTGGCACATAAACAAACATAACACCATAAACCGATAAACCATAACACAGAACCAACCGAACTAACCACAGAAGTCACAGAACATATCGGAGTGAGTCAACTTGCGTGAATGTCATGTCTCATGTCATTTATTTAACCTAAAAGTTGGGTTAAGTTAAGTTATTATCGTTATTATAGTAATTTCGTCATTTCCATACATAATACTAATTTATTACCATACACTAGTGTGTATAAAGAATTTAAACTCCCTCTTCCACATGAAACCTTGAATTATGAAGAAGGTTCCAAGGAAACATGCCATCATCGGGGTCCTTCATAAGAGCTTCGTTTTTACCTGCATCGGGATCACACTAGTAGGTAGTTCTTACCTGTTGATGAGTGGGTACCATTATTACGCGAAAGTTAAACCCGAGTTGAAACAAAGGCAGTTGCTAGAGGCGCAGGAGTTGTTGTCGGAAGGTTCACCGGAGAAGTTGTGAAATACTTACTGAAGTTAAGGGGTGTTCTTTGTGAAATTTAGTGATGTAGTATTTTAGCGAATATATTGCTTCATTGCATAAGTAGTGTTTCTTTTTTTCTTTTGTATTTGTTTCACAAATTTATCCTGTAATTGTGAGGAGATCTGTAGCGATCGTAGTAATATCTGTAGGCCTCCTAACTTTAAATGCAATTCTGAATATTATCATAAGATATAATAAGTTACGGTTTCTCGTAACTTCCTACGATATATCCTAAACATTTACAGCATGTTCTGTGACTGTAAATATTCGAAAGAAATCAGTGGTGATGAAAAAATTGAACAATTGAACAAAACGAGATATTATAATGAAGAAAGTGTAATATAAACAAAATATGACTTATGTAGACAGTTTTTACATTATCAGACAATCGATACCTTCTCATGTTTCATAGCTGAGAAATGTTGAGTCCCTCTGAAACTCCACACTAGAACTGGAAACAAAATGATTTGGTTATATAAAAGAAAGGTAAATAATTTCATAAATGCCTCACAACCTAGCATATCTCAAAGAGGCACTATTCCATTGCATTTAAAGGTAAAAATATACAATATGCTTTTGCTGATCTTAGCTTATTATCTAACACGCCTTTAGGTTTTAGCAACATTGTATTTCGCTAGTTCAAGTTCTGTTCAAATATCAATAAATCGCGGTTGATTGAAGAATTACATGAAATAATATGAAATGTATTTAGGATTTTTTGACAACATACGAAAAGTGTACTAGTGTACAAGTGTACCTTATTAAGTTATTTATTATATAAAAAAAAGACTATTTCCACTGCACTGTTGGTTGCCATAGCAACCAGACCAAATCCAAATAAAAATTGCTAATCCTCATAATATCTACACCCACCTATTTTATTAATTATTAAGCTAATGACATAGTTTTTTTTAACTTCGTGATACATTCCATAACTGCATTTGATATCGATTCATGTCTGTCATCAGAACTTTCTGACTTTCTGTAGATAATTGTGTTCCTGTACATATGTATCTGTGTAACGTTTATATGTATTTATTACAATCATCTATTTATTCAGTGCGATATGGAGTTTGAGAACATTTTTATCAGTATAATGAGTAATAGTCCAAATAATCACTACCGCAAATCGCGAATACCTAACCAAAGTGAACCCAGTGGACCTAACCTGTAAATCCATATCGGTCCGGTCATTGTTTTCTCGAAATAGGACAGTTGTATGCATGAATACGTAAATGGGAGTTTCTGCCGTTTCAATAAGCTTATAAAGTGAAATTCAGAACGTGGACCGGAGCGCTCTGAAGTGTAATTTAAGGAGGAATTCGTCGATTTCGGTTCGTCGTATCGAGTCGGCCTTGTATATATGTATTCAAAATGGCGTACGTGAGAAAGTCCCTTCCCTAGGATATCCGAGATTCTTCCGTGGACGTTTCCCCAGGTCGGCGTCGGAAGATGAGCTCTCGCAGGTGAGGCACCGGGCGCGCCCCCGTGCGCCCCGTCAGAGGCGGCGGGCGCATGGGAGGGGTCGCGTCCCTCGAGGACCGCAAGGTGGGAACATCACTGACTGACATGTCTCTCGCAGGTGGTTCTGGCCGACCATCAGCGGAATCCAGGCGGAGAAGCTGCTGATGGAGAAGGGGGTCGACTGCAGTTTCTTGGCGAGGCCGAGCTCCACCAAACCGGGGGACTTCACCCTGTCCGTAAGGTACTGACCTGTACCTATTCTAACAATATGATCTAAGGTTGTCCATAGTTTAAAGCAGTCAGAGTTTGATGGCAGGCTTAGAACTCTCACAGATTCTGTAAGGTTACCTTTGTTTTGTGACCGATCCACTGTTTGTCACATTAAGACTGACTGACACCTGGACCTTTCCATGAGGTTCATATCGATATGACCGAAATTACAAATTTTAATAGCGAGAGAGTAAACACCCCCATCCAGTCAAAAAAAAATATTTAGAAACTTCTTTTGATTTTGCTTTAACGTGACTCGATTTCTCAATCCTGTTTTATTTCAAGGAGGAATGGGGAGGTCACGCACATCAAGATCCAGAACTCCGGCGACTTCTACGACTTGTACGGCGGCGAGAAGTTCGCGACCCTCTCGGAGCTCGTCCAGTATTATATGGAGAAGCAGGGGCAGCTCAAGGAGAAGAACGGCGAGATCATCGAGCTGAAGTATCCGCTGAACTGCGCCGATCCGACCACCGAAAGGTAAGAAGGAAGTTTATATGTGTTAGAAAAGTGGGGTGATTTATTGACTAAAATGGGCTAAACCACTGAAATGTAACCATGAGGAACTACAATTTAAGTATATATCATTAGTAAGCAAGTGCATTTAAAAAAAAACCAACAATCATGTACGTAGATTAAAACATAATGTAATGAACAGTTTAATCACCAAATCAATAACCGGCCATATATGACTGAAAAATATTATGTACTAACTAATAGCACAGTGTAATATAAAAAAATATGCTTGCCGAATTCAGTTAAGAAGTATCCAGGCCTGAATTTGAATAGTTTCCATCAAATGTTACTTTGAATTGTAAACATTAGACATCATTTCAAAAAGTTATAAGTAGTCACTTCACTCTTAATCACAATATTTAAATATTTCTTTTTGAGTGGCTGTTGTGCAGATAAATTTTGACAGACAGTGAATTTTCATAGATTGTGAAAATTAACGTTAAAGAAATAAGAAATGAAAGAAAACCTAAGGTAAATGTGAAATGGAATGGCCTTTTTTCACTTGTTTTTCCTTCAGATAAAATACTTCTAAATCCAAAACAAAGAATTGCTCAGCTCATTCATTTGTAATTTAAGTGGTGACTGTCTTAATTTACAGAATGGCATAATGATTAATTAAAACATTGTTCTGAAGCGTTTAAGTTTTAAGATGGGGATTTAGAAATTAGATGGTTATCATAAACAATGTGATGATGGTAATATATTTTACAAAAACTTACTACGTTTTCCATTATTGATATTCGTATTATTATATTTTGCAAGATTTATGCAGAAGGATCCATTATTGCTGTTAATGTTTATTATAGCGTTCTTAAAAAAGTGTCTCTCAAAATTCACTGCTTTTGAAGCCGTCAGGAGCCAAAATTTTAAGAAACTATTCACAATTTTTTCGAAGTTACAGATGTATGACATAATTTTGCCATGTAATTTTGGGTTCAAAGACCGGAGCATGGACTATGGGATTGCTTTATAGGCTCTACGTGCCTTAGACATGGGCCATCTTTTAGGCATTCGAACATAAATATTATTTCGATGTTTATGGGTTTATCCAAGGTTTAGAAAATTTGTTACTTATGGCGGCCAACCACAAATGTAATCGCCATAAATTAGAAATTAGAGGCTTTAAGTACATGCGCATTGTACAAATAATTGTAATAATGAAGAATCCTTTGAGAAATGATGTCGTATACCCTGTGGTTCAGTGTAAAGTGTCCAATTCAAATAATACCGTTAATATTTATTTTTAGATACAAATAATGAATTTTTCTCAGTAATTTATAACCACTTACCTACTACACCAACTTTATAATTTATATATCATTGATATAATCTCCCGTGATGTTTTATAACTATTCCATTCAGACGCTTCTCATTAAAAATGTTAAAGAAACGTGCTTCCGTGAAAATACGGCGTATTAAAAATAAATTGATTTTAAAAAATATTACAAGTTTTAAGTAATAACAACTGCCTGTTAAGTATTTGATTACTTTAGTTTTACCCAATAGGTGATTAGGTATGATGTAATTTCGAATCATAGCGTCAGTCCAAATGAGTATCTACACTTAAGATTGGATATTCTCTAATTTGGTTTGACTAAGAAATTTTCACAATAGAAGTTATTTTCGCGATAAATTTCCAGAATTACTCGGAATCTTTCACCTACTTCAGTTCCGATTCGTAGCGTCTTTCTGCCATTAAAATGGTGTCTTTTTCTCATTGTAAACAGTCATTGAACATACCGTGCGCACTCGCGGAATACTAATCACCCTACTTTCGATTCGATGTACGCCCGTAGACACGTTCGCGTTCGCCTTATTTAGAAAAACATCATCATATCCTGTTTTTTTCTTTTTCGTTCTTTAATCAGAAATCACCTCTTCATACAATGAACACGTTCCATTAAAAAAAGGATCTGATGAGTCATCGGAGCAGACAGGATGACAGAGACGGAGACTTTTTAATTGTCTGCGAGGAATTTGCAGGAAGAACATCAAGTAAATCATTTATTAAGAAAAACATAACTTTGCTTCAATTCTGACTTGATTCTGGAAGTAATAGAGTAGATAGTGATTGTTGCAAAGTGATCCATATTACGGATATCCCAATTTTGTATATAGTGAAGTGAAGAATTTACAACGTTTGTTCCTAAATCTGCAGCCTGCAAAGATTTAACTGCAGCGAGCTACTTCACTCAACGAAATGTAATTCAGTTGAATTTGGCATCTTGTGTTACAATAAATCACTGTTTTTTTCCTTCATTTACAGATGCATTGCGTATAGTGCAAAGTCCTATGTTCCTGTTTTTGGGATTTGAATCACAGGAAAAACCTATATTCCCGTAGCATTCAAATCTACTTTCAATTGATCTTCAGATTCGTTGAAGATTCATAGCGCGGCCTTATAGATTGTGATCATCTGTGGTTCAGTTGAATTTTACATCTTGTTATGTAATGAAGAACCATGATTCATTATTTTGTTCTTGAATGTGTAAGAATTGTGTAAGTTGAATGTATGCATTGTAATGCAAAAATTCGATGTTTTGATCTGGAACTTGAATACTTTCTAAAAAATATCTATTAAGTCAGGTCATCCACTTTATAAGTCAGTTTAAGTCTATTAAGTCTAAGTTTAAGTAATAAGTAATAAGTAACAAACCACGATTTTATTGCTCCATCCCATAGCGAGAAAAAGGGGATAATTTGACATAAGACTTAAGCTTGAAGATTATCCCCTTTTTCTCGCTATAGGGTGGAGCAATAAAATCGTCGTTTGCGTAATAAATTACCAATAATTTATATCAATAAAATTTGAGCCTATAGTAAATGCTGACTTATGAAGTGGATGACATGGCTTAATAGACATTACTAAAAAAATATTAAATGACAATTTGAAACGTTCTTAATTTTATTTCAAAGACTTTTAGGAACTTCAGTGAACATTTTCAAAAATAAGGGTAAAAAAGAAATAAAATTAAAAAGCACCCTTAAGGATAGTATTTACTATTACTGATTACGCTAGTAGAGAATTGTCACTAAAGAAATGATAGTCCTTAAACTGCAGATTACTATCAATTTTTATTTCAAAATTTTATGACTTAAACCTAGAGACAATTTTTCAAACCTGCAGATGGTTTTGAAGGAGTTAATACAATTTTTATGATTCCTTTACAATTTGTAACTTAATGCCAAAATCTTTGACGCTCAAAAATCCGAAAAGAGTTGTGCGTTATATTTTTGACAGCAATAAAGTATATGGAAACTTCTACTACTAGTCCTTAGTCTTCAAATAACTTCGAATTTGTGTCTCAAAACTTTTTAATTTTTACGATTGAGGCAATTTTTAAAAGCTGCAGAAGTTTTTTAAAGAATACAATCTCGAAGAATCCTTAACGATGTTCTGTAACTTCACGAGAAAAATTTTGTCTAACAAAAGCACTTTGGCATTATGTTGTTGACAGAAACAAGTAGGAAGTGTTATTTTTTATTGCTTAAGAAATGGTAAGTCTTCGGATAAATCCAAATAGAGTTGAGCGTTATATTTTTGACAGCAATAAAGTAAATGGCATCTTCTACTACTTAAAGATCAGTTCTTAGTCTCCAGACGACTCTGAATTTTTGTCTCAAAACTTTGTAAGTTTTTAACCTTGTAATAATTTTTAAAAGCCGCAGAAGTGTTCGGAGAATACAATTTCGAAGTTCTATACCTTCATTTCGTTTAGCCGAACCGAAGTAGCTCAGGAAAATAAAAATATAACTGGACTGCGAAATAGCTGAAATATTAACAAATTGTTAAGTGCAAAAAATTCAAATTTTTTCTATTACTACCTGTCATTGCAAAAGTTTATATCCAATAAAAAGTTCCAAGTAATGATCATTTGAAACATGTAACAAGCTTTAAAATGGCGTTTTATAAATGTTGATCAGAGCTTAGAATTTAGCAAAAAAATGAATTACAAATCTTTAAAAATCACTTACAACTATGTTAAATACGCGAAAATGCGAGTCTTGTGGTACTACATGAATACTTCAAAGTTTCTATTTGTTTATCTCAGAGAACATTTTTTTGCGATGACGTAAGTCAGAAAATAACAAAGATAAAGCAGTTGTACAGATACCATAAGAAAGAAGAAGAGCTCAACTATCAATATGAATAAAAAAAGTGTTTTTTCTATTGCAAAATCATTGTACAAAAATATTAACATTTTTAATTATGAACATTTAAGAATAACTTTTTCCTCATTGTTCGAAAATTAAATATTTTTTATATTCGGCAAGCTGGTATTTTTACACGAATTAAAAAAACTTGGATTGTATTGTTAAAATTTATGTTCATAATGTACAGAAGAAAATTATGGGAATTGGGATGTGGAGCAATGGTGATGCAAACTTCAGCAATCATATATGATAATAGCGGAAATTTGGATTTTTTGCACTTAATTGTTAATAAATAAAAAATATGACCAAATCTCACGCAGGGAAGTGGTAGAATATTTTCCTACTAGGTCAATATTATACCTAAAACGCTTCTCAGATAGGTACCTGAATATTCCACAGTCCTAAACAGGGTCTTTTTTTTATTATTTCGCTGGTCTAAAAGTCCAAAAGTATTTAGACATTAGTTGTCGACAGAAAAAAGCAAATGTAAATTTTTGTTACCTCATTTTTGGAGTTCATATCGCTTAATTTTCTGATTAGTTTATGTAGTTTTAACGTTCTTATGACTCAATTTGATCGTCATATAACGTTTATTACGCCGTTTAATACGTTTTTAAAATCGTCTAATACAGTGTGTCTTAACCTGTGATACGCGGACCCCTGGGGGTCCACTGTCTTATCTATGGGCATCTAAATTGATAAACTAAAGAAAATATGCGATTCGGCCTTAAAACGTAATTTCAAAGAATCTTCCTTATCAGTTTTTGGGTGAATTTAAAAAAAAAAGTTTATAAAAAATACCAGAAGCACTGAAACATTTGCTGTTTTTTCTCATCCACATAGGTACCTCTGTAAAAAGGCATTCTCTGCTCATATCAGAAACAAGTACAGAAACACATTACAATTGGAATCCGATTTGAGATTACAAGTAATAACATCAACCCAAATATTACTAATTTAGTTAGTTGCAAAAGAGCAGCACCAACCTTTAAATTAATACAGTATCTTTAATTTTTGTGAAAAAGTTATTTTTTTGCAGTAGGTAGGTACTAAATTAAATTGTTCGAAATTTATTGTTTTTTTTTTATTAAGGGGGTCATTGTTTTTGTAGGGGTCCGTGGACTGAAAAAGGTTAAAAACGCTGGTCTAATACACCATAAAAGACTATATACCTACAAATCATAATGCATCATGCATAATTCTTAATCGACAGTTACCTTGTCGTTATTATTATTTAATTTCAAGACGTTTAAATCGTTTTCGGTGCGTTATGGTTACGTATATAACAATTTTTATGTTCTTTTCGATAATCCTGTTCCCCAAGGTCGGATCCGGCGTGTCGTCTAATTGCATTAACATAATTGCGATTGCGGGTATTGTCTTTAATGTTCGATCATAAATTTTTTCTGCGGGTATTTCACGCGTAGCGAATTTTTCGATTCGATCCCGTACGATCGCGTCCGGTTAAAGGAAGTTTGCACGTATGATCCGCCACAATTTAACGAATCGACCTTAATTATCAAGGCGAAGACGACAAAATACGTGCGGAGGAAAAATGCGATGGACATACGAACGAACGAGCCGTCAGGGGATGTGCTCCGCACACGCAAATTTACGGTCGTTGGATGGAGCAGTTAGTTGCTCGAGTTAGGTGGTAGTTGTGAAGAAAATGAATACTTCCAGTTGAAATTGTTTTTAAAATTTTGCTGACTGTCGATTACCGAGATAAATCGAATGGTATTTCGTTTATTTTTTTCGTATGAATAAATTTAAAATCGAATAGTGGTGGACACGAGACGAGACGAGACGAGAAACGACATGGTCTCGTCTCGAAAAATTCCCAAAAATTATGTCTCGTCTCGTCTCGTCTCGATCTGGTACAGATCTCGTCCCGTCTCTCGTGTCTCGAAAAGTCTCGAAATGAATAGACGTATATAGATGGTACTTTTATAAATGTATACTTTTTTGATAACATTCACTGATTTTCTTGAACTATCTATACAGGTGTGGTAAAGTTGAATGTACAATAGTATTTTATTGACGTTATGTTTTGGTAAAGAATATTTCATTTTTAGAAAATATTGAATTAAAGAAATTAGATTATAGAGAACAGGTACAAAATCGAAAATAAATATCATTAATAAATAGACTTGTTAGGATACGAACTATAAAACAAAGTTATTAAATAAACTTATAAAATAAACTATATATCTGTATAAGGACAAATAAGAAATTAATATCATCTGTATATTATATATTATATGTGAAATTATTTGATAGAATTATCCAATTTTAAAAGTAAAATTACCTACCATAATTTTAGAAAAATGTGCTAGAAATGGTATACCTACCTTTTCACCTAATATTATCGCTCTCAGAAAAGAAAAGATATTGTGTATAATCAAAACATACGTTTTCGACATAAAATTAGAGGGCACTAATTATGTTTAGAACTATTTGGGACGGTAATAGTCAGATCAGCTATAGTTTTATTTTATTCAATCCGGGATATGTCACAACAATACCTACAACATCGCACTGGAAACTTGTAAACTGGAAATTTCATTTATGCCTACCAATATGTTCATCTATCAGAAAAGTTGTTAAATTTGGGAAACTAGGCTACTAATGAATGAATGAATGAATGAACATTACTGTTAAATATGTCCATTACCTCAGATAAACGTTTCACACCACTGTCCGTCTGTGTGTTGTATAATAAACCATTCCAAAATTCTAAGAAAGCGACGGGCTAATTATAAATTTTACTCCCTTACTGGACAATGGCACGGTTTAATCCTGACCCCTTTAGGTATCCTTTTACCTGCGCTTTCGTCCTCATTGCTTTGGAGTTTGGTGGCTTTTCATTTTACAAACGAAAGAAAATTCTTAAATTGCAATTTCTTAAAAAAATTCGAGACTTCGAGACTTTTCGAGACGAGACGAAATTACTTCTCGTCTCGTCTCGTCTCGTGTCCACCACTAAAATCGAATGGGAACGTTTATATGTCTTAAATCCATTCGTCGAGCCCTTTTATTTAACCATTCTATTATAAATTATTGAGCATATGGTGAATGGCCAGGTTTAATAAACATTAATGGCTAAAATAACGTTGGTTAACCATGGTTAACTCACACATAATATGAAGGTGGGCAACTAATATGTATTTCGACCCATCATTTTACAAAATTTGAACGTTCTTTTTTCACTTTTAAGATCCAAATGTCATTTCAATTGTCATCCATTTTCTTTCATTTTTTGTTAAAAAAATGAAATAAATAGGCAAATTTCAATGAAATTATTTTTATTGTTACAACCTTCGTTTATTCACTTTCATAACTACCGTTAATAGATTATCTCTTTTGGTATCTAATTTTTTAATCGGTTCACTGCGAGAGTACAAGGATCCTTTTTAATCCAATTTCCTATCCAATTCGTCGAATTGATATTATGATCTACTGACAATTATCCTGATATCTCTTGAGTCCAGGTTTTTCTCTCTTAGCACTTCTACTAGTTGGTTATGTCTCATTTTATCATACGCCTTGTTATAGTCTATGAAGCAGACGTACACTTCTTGATTGACATCCAGGCAGCGCTGCATGCGGATATTGTATACATACAGCAGCGCGTCTCGCGTTAGGTACCTACTGTATCCGTTTCTAATACCAAACTGAGTATATCTGAAATATTTTCTAGATTCTGAAATAGGTACTCTGCGGTGTATAACTTTCAAGAATACTTTCAATGTGTGACTCATCAAGCTGACCGTGCGGTATTCATCACGGTTCTTGGCATTTGGCTTTTTGTGAATTGTTACAAAAATGTGGATTCCAGCCATTCCGTTGGTATGATGTTAAATTGGGCTATTATATAGTCCAAGTGTTATTCTTCAATCAGCTTGAGTACTTCCAGTGGTATTTCGTCCGGACCCGGAGCTTTTCCGCTTTTTGTTGTTACTATTGCTCGCTTTACCTCTTCCCTCAGAATCATTGGTCCCGTTTCCTCTTCATTGATAGTGTCTGTCTCTTCTCTCTGATCTTCGAATAGGACTGTTCTTCTACATGTGTTGTAATGCTTCCGTCATTGTCTATGAGGATGTACGATTTTTGTTTTCTGCCAGTGCCCATGAACTCTTATTTTTTTTGTGGAGATTCTGTAGATCCTGTCGTTGTTGTAACTTGTAACTCCTTAATTTCCCTGCATTTACCTTGCAGCCATGTTTCCTTGGCTGGTCGAGAATCGTACCTTATTCTATTCCTCAGCTCGCGGTACTTATTTTAGTCTGGCTTTGGCTATTCTCCTTTGATAAATCATCAAAACTGTTCAAATCGCCCATTATGGAGATATAAACTGGCGCACATTCACCAAAATCGAACGTCACCGACTCGCCCGCCTTAAATTTCGATCGTGCGATTTACATAAATTCCGAGATGTTTTCGCCTCCACCTTTTTATAAAGCTATTTCGTTGTTGTCGTTCTCATTGTTATTATTTCCCTCTTTAATCCCGTTTATTAATTAATTTGCGTCAAAAAGTGACCTCGCGTAAAGTCATCGCCTTGTAAAGTGTGACATTGTAAAATACGCGACCAGAATTAACAGCAAAAAAGCATCTTCGAAATATTAAACAGTTGTTTACCGGCAGAAAGGTTAGATTGTGTAATTAACCGGAAAAGTGGCAGGGAAACTCGTGAGGCCGAAACGTGGAAATGCCAACGGTGACTCATCAGCCGAAGGAAAATTTCAAAAGTTTTCCAAGCTTCACAAATATTAGTTGTATTTTATGATTATATTCGTTTTGTTAGTGTGCAATATTTCCTTGAAGTTTATTGAAACTGATTTTATTACAATTTTACCTTGTATTTCTGTAAGGGAAGTGTTACTGGATAACTCATTTCAAACTGTTTTATTTAACCAAGGCCAAAAATTAATAACTAAGTACATTTGACTATCTAGTAACAAAATTCATTTACTATCCATAAGTTATAAAAATGTTGTAAGAAATTCTTAGTTTCGCATCATGATCCATTGAAATTTTCTAAATAATTTCTAAATTTGCGGCTTTTCTCAAGTGAGTTTGCGACATGTCGTCGTTATTATCTTACAACCTTTCAAACTTGGAAATTTCAAAAAACCTAATTTTGTTTGTTTTTTAATAGTAATGGAACTTTTGAGTTAAGCGATTTTTTTAAAAGAAAACTTCATAATTTTTCCAGTTTGTATTTTTGCAGTTGAAATTATTTTCAAAAATGTTTAAAGGCCTCGAAAGAAAACGGACGTTGTTATTTTATAACTAAGCGAAATTTACGAAAATTGATAATCACAATTTTTCTGGACTATTTGTTTTTTGATTTAGCAGTGAAGAAGAGTTTAAGCTTTCTACGTGTACTTATTGCGAAGCATACATTTCTAGATAAAAACTTTATCTCTTATCCCTCTATATTTCTTCATATTTCTAGAGCCCTCTATCTGTATCCCTCGGTATATCTCTCTAAGACAGATTTAATGTCCTTCAAAAGTCTTCAGAAGTTGTTTTTAATTAACTGGATTCTATTTCATGGGAAGGATTCCTCCCGTCTTTTGAAGTGTCCGTTTACACTTGTGGAATTTTAAAATCTCTCTCTCTCTCTCTCTAGTGATACTTAGATGACGAAACGAGATATCTAACAGATTTAAGCAACAAAAAATCAGACACTATTATTTAATTGAAATTACTGTTTTAAACTAAGTGTAAAAACCTGTCTTACGTAAAACCAGTCTACTTACATTTTCCGCAAAATGTGTTAACGAATAACAGTTATTAAAAAGACTGTGGTAAACTGGAAAATTCTCTGATAATTTCCCCATAGGGAAAATCATCCTCACTCAAGTACACTTTATGTAATTCGGACTAAAAAAAAACGCTCATTAGTGAGAAAATTACCGGTTATATTTTTTCCAACGTTGTACGCAGTTATGGAATAACGAGCGATGGATTAGTAAGTTAGTTAATTAGAACGAGTGTATGTGTTGAGTACTGTGGTGTTTGTTGTTTATTAGCGTAAATATTTTGTGTGTATAAGTGTGAAAATGTATTATTCATACATGTTGTTGTCCAGGAGATATGTGTTGGATTTTCATAAGTGAGTAGTTAATATATACATATTCATACGTAAACTCCTCAAGTAGGAAATGTGGCTATATCTTAGTTTAACTGATTTGTTATCCTTATGCCGATTTTTGACTAACAATGTCAATGTTTCCAGTTTTCCACCCAACTGTAAACTCCTGTAAATTTTTCTACTCAAAATTTAACTGGTTTTGAACATTCCTTATCCTAATATATTTCCTTTTGTAAATTATTTAAAAGGGTTTACGAGAAGTAATAATTAATATGCGTAGTATCCATTTACCGGAACGACTTGTCAACAAAAAATATGTAAATAACGAAAATGAATATGTGCACTACCTTGATTTATATAAAAACAAGCAAATTGATAGGTATCATTTTCTTAAAAAAAGTGAGCCGTCGCGGGAAGCCTGGTAGATGTGAAAGCATTTCAAGTATATTTGATTGAAAGTCTATACGTAGAAATATAATCAGTACAACTGATTTGACACCTTATGATTCCAGACTTCCTAATCACGTCGTTTGCTTTATGTATAGATTATAGATTGATCAACATTCTGTATGGTAGATACAATTCCTGGTGTATGGAAGGTTGTAATAATCGCGAAGTGGCGTAAAATACCGGCGAAACTTAGAGAAATTATTAATTACATATAACAAGTTTTGTTCTTATACATACGTACTGTCATTTTATTGTAATTCGTTGTACATAAATACTTGTCAGTAGGAGTGCAAAGCCGGTTCTGGACCAATTTTTGAACATAACCTCAAAATGCAAACGTACGTACCATGCCAGAACCGGCTTTGCACTCCTACTCTCATCTGTGATAAGTATACCGTTGTACGTAATACATACGTCATATATTATTAGATTAAGCGTCAAAACCGTTTTATGGATAATCAGAAAAAAATTTAGGTGAAAAAGTCACGTTAAAATTTGTTGTTGGTCCGATTCCCCGCGTCTACACTTATCGTCTAAGAAAACGAGCATTTTCTTAGACGATTTTCAGTTTCTGTGAATTTTCTGAATCGATTCAACTCATTTAAGAAATCAATTCGCGGCCGTACTGCCGCGTCTTATGTAATATCTAATAATTAATCGATTAGCGAGTTTCATAGTTATCCGACATGACTTTAAATGATTTTTTAAGTTTGAGGCACTGCTCGAATATCATTAGTCCTCTATCTGAGCGATTAGATTTGCATTTAAAATGGCGCGCACACGCATAAAATCGGACGTATATCATTTATTGCGACATATAATAAATTAATCGATTTTAGCGATGCGATGATTTCACCTGCGACTTCTTCTTCCACTTCTACCATAATGAAACGTGTGTTGGGTTACAGTGGCGGCACGCGAGATCGACGTAAATCAGTGATATTTATCGCAGTAGGACTTAAAAGGATTTTTGAAAAAAGTTGTTCGTAGCGTAACGATCCGAGGGGGCGGGGACAAAATTGGTTTGTAGAGAAACTGTTATGAATGTGCTTTATCTTGGAAACGCAGATGACGAGAACGCTTAGTCGTATTGATTTAAATCTTTGTTCGGTTTGTGTGGTAATTAAGTATTCTCCTCATTTGATCACTTCCTTTTTCGAAATGTGTCAAAAAGCTAGTTGAACTACATCACTCGGAGTCTCTCGCATTCTACTTTCCAGGTACGTCTGTCTCTCAAATCATCATCATCCAATCCTCGTTTGTTCATTGCATCCTATACTCCTTCTCTTCATGGTAGTCGAAGCCGCCTTCTTCTCCTTCTTGCCACTGGCTGCCTATTCCAAATTCTTTGTGGCCATCTCTCTTCTGGCATACGCATCATTTAGCCGTACCATTTTAGTCGTTTAGCCTCTATTGTTTCTATATTAGTGTCAATTTTTGCCTTGTTTCGTATTTCCACATTTCTTATTTTATCCATTAGTTAGTCTGCAACTTCCTCGTCAGTAGTCCATCTCCATCGCTGTTAATTTCTTCATATTTCTTTCAGATATTTCCCATACTCAAAATGCTACCAATACGACAAAAAATGGTAATAACATCAAAAAATAGCCAAAATGGCACTTATGGCAAAAAATGGCAATTGCCATAAAATCCGGGCTCTGCTTATGAGGAGTTTCCCCATTCTTCCAGATCAGGGTTCCTAAATATATGTGTTTTGTACAATGTGTTACTAATGATCCATCCTCCATTATAAGGTCTTCAGATTCGCCTCCGACAGTCATGTATTCGGTTTAATTGAAATTTATGTCCAATTCCCACTTAGAATATTCTTCAAGCAGTTTTCGGACCAGGCGCCTTCTCTGTCTTCAGCAAAGATATTTTCAGGGTGCCCATACAGTTGGGATATCAGGGAAAAGTCGGGAAATTCTAAATTTAGTCAGAGAAATCGGGAAAAGTCAGGGATTATGGAAAAAAATTGGGTAATTTTAGGGATTATGGGGAAAAAGTGCGAGATCTTAACTCACACGTAAGACTTTAAAAAAAAGACTGAACCTCAAAAATGAAAAGAAACCAAACCAAATCAGACCTGATAAGCTATGGTAGTTTAATTGAGAAATTCACAAGTCATAATGACTGTGGCATAATACAGTAAGAATAATCTAAATATTTTGTACTTCGACGTAACGTTGATAATTTGAAATGTTATTTATGAATCACAATAAATATTTAGAAACTTTAGTTCTCCCGTTTTCACAAGTTTTCAATAATATTTTTCATATGATCCTTCCATTACTTTTCCAAGAAAAGACTTCCTGGAAGCAGGCGTGAAAGACCGCTGATTACAAAAATAAGGTCGGGAAAATTTTCAAATTTGGCGGGAAAAGTCAGGGAATTTCGAAAGGAAAATTTTGTGGACACCCTGTATTTTCCTACTTTTGCTTGACCTGTGTTATTGCTACTGAGTGATCAAGAATTACTGTTTAAGTTGGCAATCCTACCTGGGGGATTTTAAGGGTTTGCAACGCTACACCGGAAATCTCTGCACTCTGCATGACAGCGACAGCTAAATAAACTCAAATATTTCAGGTTATGTGAATTTATTTACGATTAAAAGACCACACCAGTTAAAACTTCAATATGTAAAGGTACTGCTCGAATTGAGCACCATTATGTTCTAAGCATAAATTCACTCTCCGTTTTAGGCTCTCGAAGAAATTAATTAACATCCGAGGAGGTATATTTGCAACTTCCTCGATAATGGCAGCTTCCAGTTCTTCACGTGTATGTAAAACATTACTGAACATCTTGTTTTTAAGGTGCCCAAAGAAACAAAAGTCTAGAGGTGTCAGGTCTGGTGGCCTACTTGGCCAGATTCCCGTACTTATGACTCGATGGTCAAAAACTTCCCGCAAATATTGCATTGTGGCACGAGCCGTATGTGCTCGTGCCGAATATTGTTGAAAGTAGCCATTTTCGCGCTCCTCTACGGTTAATTGGGCAACGAATGGCTGGAGAATGTGCTGAATGTATCGTTCAGGATTAACTGTGAAGTTAAAAACACAGGACCAATTTTATTACTCTCTGCCGCGATACAGCCAGCCAAACACCAACTTTAGTAGGATGTAAAGTTGTTGTTCTAACAGCATGTGGATTTTCACCAGACCAAATTCTGTAATTTTGAGAATTAACATAGCCATTGAGATGGAACCAGGCTTCATCGGAAAAAAAAGGTTTTATCCAGGATGTCATCATTGTTCATTTCCTGATTGAACCAGTTACAGAACAGGACGCGTTGTGAACGGTCAGGAGGATTTAGGGATTGGACCATCGAAAATTTGTACGGGTGGTATTTCAATTTGCTCTTCAACGCAGTGGAACAACTTCCATATGATAAACCTGTAAAGTCACGAAACGGAAAACGGGAAATTAGGAATAAGTGGAAATTGGTGAACTTTTGGTAAGGATCAAACCTGTTTGGAGGGAAAGCTTCCTAACCGATTCGCGAGGACTTGGTTGCAGTCGGACCCTGACGTCTTGCACCACATTTTCAGTGAGTACGGAGGGTCTACCAGGTGGCTTTCCTTTCTTCACATTGCCTGTATTCAAATATCGTCGAACTATGCGCATGCAGTGTTGTTTAAAAACGTCGATAGTGAACACAACTTCAGAAAACATTTCTTCAAATTGGTGCAAAGAGGATTCCAAGGAGTATCGCCATCCAGAAATGGGGTCATGAACTGCACTCCGAAAATAAGCCATGCCAATAAAAATATCCTGTTCTAATAAAAATAGTACCATTTTTATAATACAAATTTGAATCGCCGCTCAAGTGCCAATGCGGTCACTGTTAAACGTCGAAGTAGCTGTCAAGCAACCGGAAGTGGTTCCAGTTCCACCATTTTAAAGTAAAATTTAGGACTGCTAACTTAAACAGTAATTCTTGATCACGTTGTATATAGGTTTTTGACAGCATTAATAGGGTATGGTGTTACACCTTGCTTTTCCATAGCTATCCAGAGTTTAGATATTGGTATGCTATCATACGCCTTGCGCAGGTCTATAAATACGAGCTGAGTTTCCATATTGATTGAAAGCTAGTTGTCTGTTAGTTGTATGATGCTGAAAATATTGATACATGAGTGATCTGCCCTAAAACCACTTTGCTCTTCGATGGCTACAATGTCCTTCTCAAAGCGGAATGTCTAAAAAAAGTATCCAGTGAATATTAACATATGACAGTAATGGCAATGAATTGTCGAGTCTAGCGTGCGTGCCGAGTTACACATACTTTCATGCCTAATGAGTCGTCGCTAAATAATTATTGCTCGCGACCAATCGTTATTCCATTCATTCTACGGCTCGGGAACATCGCGCCGTTTCCATTTTCCGTCTGTGCTTCCCCGCCGCTGCGACTTTTCCCCACTTTGATATAATCCCATCAAAACCGAATCCGCGCTCGTCCTTCGGCTCAGTTTCTCCTCCAGACGTGCCCGAGCGAAGTCGTCTTATCCCGGTCTGCCGCTTTAATTTCTACTATTTTTTCTTATCGCTTCGCGTACTTTCATCCCTCGGGATAGTAGTAGTAGTAGTAGTAAGGAGTGGATCGGTGGATAAGCGTGAGAGGCGCGCGCACTTGTGAACCGCCGCGAGTTTCGGACGGTCTGAGGGTGACGATGACGAAACCGGTGAGGCAGAGGGGTAGCTCGTCTTTCCTGGCCGTGCCGACGGCGTCGATCATCATATCGACGGCTATCGATGAGTTCAGGAAGGCGTTCCTGTACTTTAGTTATAAGTGAGTGGAAAGTAATTTTGGTTCCGTTTAGGATCGAGCGTTAAGTTGGGAGTTTGAGCGATGATTGGTTATCGGGAAGTTGCAATGAGCGGAGTGGAAATCTGCCCCGGTATAGAAAGAGTGGGCAAAGGAGGGAATCGTAACCAATTAATTGTGCTTTAATTAAGGTACTAGTACCGGAAAAAGTAGCTAAAATCGACACATATTTCAATATTCTTTTTTCGCTTACTTTAGTACAAAACTTTACAAAAACTTTTGCACATATTAACACACTTCAGGAGTAGAAAGATACTTTATTTTAATTTATTTTTATTGAGATCATTTTATAGGGGGCGCTAATGTTGCTTCTTCCAAAATTACGTTGACCCATGGCACAGAGTTAATCTTGAAAATGGCCCCTCTGTAACAAAAAAATGAAAAGAGCGTGTTAAAAAGGAAGGTCGATTACATCGTAATTCACCACGTTTTCATAAAAAATCTATACAAAAAGAAAATGACGGCTATACAAAAAAAAAAACGTTTTTTGACTATTCCTTAGCCATATTTTTTTATTGTAATTTTCTTCAATTTTCTTCGTCTAGTGGTTGCGGAGAAAAAGTCTGTGCCGATTGGAGAAATGCAATTTCGAAAAACACGCGTTTAAATTTTTTTAATGATTTTAATATAAAATATTTTTTAATAAATCAAGTTTTAATACCTACTTACAATTGGTTAATTAGCCATCCATGGTCCATAGATGGTATTTAGAGAGTGGGTAGCAACTGCCTCCACAAAACCAATACCGAATAGTCTACTCACTTACCACACGTCGAAATGAGTGAAACTACCCCTATTCCAAAATTACATTAATGAATTGAAATGAACGACTTGCAAATCGAGTGCCCGGATGATATTCTCAGGGTAGATAGAAATTGCCTCCACAAAACTACTACCGCATACCCTGCCCACCTACCCCACGTCGAAGTGGGTGAAATTACCCCTATTCCAAAATCGCATTAATAAATCTAATCGAACGACTTACGTGCTTGCGCTCAAGTGTTACAACTTTTTTTTTTTTTCGAAGTTCGTTATAAAATTTTAGGGTGTGATTGCTGAGGGTATAAAAGGCATCGAAATATTTAAAAAACGAAATAATGATTTAAAAAAAAAAATTCCAGTACCTACTAGTTCCTCAAACAAAAAATTAGTTCTGGATTTGTAAAAGGTTGTCATATCTCTCAAAGTTGGCTATTTCTCTTCAGTTTTATAAACAATTCATTTATTGTGTACCTATTTGAACTGCCATCTTTCTTACGCTGATAGAAGGATTGTCGTCTAGAATATGTTCATTCCAATTCAAAAAATTGTACTCTTTTTGAGGCCCAACACTATCACGATCCTGTAAAATACTTCCTAAAATGGGTTTATAAAGACTGATATTTGCTCCTTTGCTTTAATTTATTTTTTACGAGTCTTATAAGCTGCGATGAACTCTTCCATTTTCGATTAAAAATTCTCTCCATAAATTCTTGTTTTCAGAGAATGACATTGCCCTTGTCCATAAATTAAATTAAAGTCATCATATTGTGCATTATATTAAGACTGTATTACTTAATTATAATTATTAGAGAGCATTTGGAAATGACATTTTCTGTCATAAGTTTGACATTTGCATTTCCCATTTTTAACTTGTGCTGCGCTGAGAAATGGCGAAGGCGCTTACTGGCGAGAGCAGGGTCAGAAATTCAAATTGTCCTTGGAACCGCCAATTCTATCGAATTCGGTGAACAGAACCGTTTAGTTAGTAAATTGTTGTCACTTGCGTACTATAATTGTCAGTATTGTTGAAATTTCGAATGTTAACAGTCGAGCTCGTACTTGGTTCCAAAAAATGAAGATACCAAATATCATTACCATCAAATGTGCAGTTTACAGATTTTAAAATGTCAACTGTGAAGGGTTACAAGTCAACATTTAAGGACACTAATAAACAAATTTATATGAATACTAGGGTTAACTTGAGTCCTCTATATTCTGCCAAAATTGGTTGTATACACACTGAACACCCTGTAGAAGATTCATTCACACTTAAAATCACGAGACAAAAGTGAGAAGCAAACAAATCATGAACAGAATATGCAAGAGTCCTTTCCCTTTTCCAATCTCTGCCTTTAAACCTGTTGACCAACCTTCCATAAAGGCGTGACGTGCACTTTCGATGTTATTGTCCCGCCACGTCTTCGATGGTGCATCAAGCGTTTCATCTAAAAAGTAAAATGTTTTATCATCTTACCGGTTTTTCGTTATTGTCCGTAGATTCCTACAATAAACAATTTCATCCTTGTCAATTAAAGTTGATTTTGATCTGGAGTTTAGGGACAATTGGATTCCCTTCAAAATTGTCACTTTGTGTGGAAATTTGAAGAAAATCTGGACCTTCCATGGTTTCTTTTGCAACCTTATCTAGCTTTGGAATTTCCATCTGAAATGCTTTTTTGAGATTTAAGCGAATTGTGGAACCTTGTTGACATGAGAGTCGTATCATATGAGTATTATATGCCGTTTAAGGATTTTCTTCACGAAAACTCCTCTTTGGGCATATGTTTCAGTTGAAGTACTATATACCGTGGTTAAAGCCGTCTTCAGATTCTTTCTGAGATATACTTGTACACCAGTTATTCTAATACTAAAAGTAATCAGTCAGGAAGTATCTGATGTCCAGATAAACTCGACAGATCGATTTTCACTTTTGCTCATTTTACGGGTTCAGTGTGTCTACCAATCATGGAAATCATGAAAATCATGGATTCTGTTTTTTTAATAATGGAATTTTATAAAAAATTCTATTTTTGAAATATATTTTTAGTAGCTGCAATGGATGGTCCGTTACATGAATTTGTAGTTGATAAGCAGATGATAAGATGCGTACGTATGTTACAAAGTTTATTTAAATAATTAGCTAAAGAAAAAGAAAAAGATGGTCAACAAAATAGCTACTGAACTAACAGAGTTACAAAATTAAAAACGAAAATTTTTAGAAATTGCTGAAAACAAGCTGCTAAAATCGAGGAAGAAATTTGTGTTCTAGAAAAAAGTTAAATTCAATATTTTTGCAAAAAAAAAGATTTTAAAATGCCAGAAATGAATTTCTAACGTCTATACTTCTTTCAAACATTTTTCATACTGACATTAATGTTCAAGCAACTCCACCGTTCGCTCCAAAAAATTCATATTCGGGCACACTTTCAGATGTCACCTACTTTTTTTTCCACTATTATAGAACATCATTAATCGTCGCATTAGTCAACACCTGAGGAATAATCTCCTTACTAAGAACCGCCGACGCACTCCCCAGGTATATTCTAAATTTAAACGCACGTGTGATTCACGTTTCAATAACAAGTGCCATTCTTTTATTGCCGAACGTCGCTTTGGATTCGTTGTTACGTCTCCGCATACGTTAATTGCACCTTCAAACAACCTGGGGAATGTTTCGAGAGGTGTTAATTGGCGGTCGCGAGAAAAAATGTACTCGCGAAAATATTACGTTCAGTTATCGATAAGTGATGGGAACCTTAAGGAAGTAAGTAAGGCGATACGAGATTAAAATCAGTACTAATCGGAGTCAGTTAGGGGCAATTAAGGTTAATATCAAACAGCATTGATTTAAATAGATGCTGTGGCCTTTGGTCGACGTCGTTTGCATGATCAATCCGACAATGGAATTTTAATATATGTATTAACATTTGATATGTGTGTAAAAAATTGTCTCTAATTGACTATTTTTACTAACAATTATTTATTGGCGCTAGCAGTAACGAGGTAATTAAAAATAGGGCGTTTTTTAATGTTGAGCTGTCAAAATAGTCATGGGTTCCCCACCTATACAGTCACGTGATGTTCATTCTTTTTAACGTTTTAATTATCTATAACATTTTGGGGAAATTTTAGGGGAAAAGTGACTCTTTCTGACTCCCAAAATCGTTATGTTTGTGATAAATGTATTTATTTCATTTTGCTAATGTTAAAAAATTCAGAAAAATATTTTAATACCGACCATGCAATACGTTCATTACCTCATCCGTCCTTCCAATTACATAGGATACTGATAATGTGAAAATTCCTCGAAATATATCCAGTTAGATCTATTAAATTATGAATCTATATCGAATAATACAAAAATAAATGACATGAAATTTCCACTCTTTCGACGTAGGTACCTCACATCTATCGATTATCACTAATTAACACATTCAGTTTGTGTATTGCAGTGAATACTTAAAAAAAGGCGTTTATGCAAAATATATTCGGCGTATTTTGTGAATGTTGAAGTTCATTTGCATATTTTTTCAAAATATTGCGTATAATACAGAAAAGTGTACTTCTTCAAGAACTGACTTCGATATATCAAGTGCATATTTAATTTGATCAAGAGGCTATCCGGGCTACTAAGTAAATTACCTTGAAAATAGCAGTTGGTTTTGACGTTTCATTCTATAGATGACAGTTTTGCAAGCTAAGAAAATACTGGACAAAGTGTTCTTAATCGCATTGTTGATTTATTAATAGTAATTATAGAATTATTTTTGTTGAAGTCAGAATCATCTAACAATTTCATAAAGCATAAAAGTAAGAAATGCATGTGGATCAGCTTTTAAAATTGCTGAATATAAAACCGAGGGGGGAAAGTTTTAAAAGATATTCTTTAGGTACGTTAAAAATGGCTTAGACAGAAATATCGGATGTGGCTTTTTGTTCAAAGTAAATGTGATGAAAATGAAGAGTTTAATTAGAAATTTTACCTAAAAAAGAAATAGACACTGAAATTTTGAGCAGTTTATGCTTTTATTGCTTTTGTTTCAGTAAAATTTTTAAATTACGCGAATAATTTGAAATAGCAGTTGATTTCTATTTTGTAATTAATTTTAATATAATAATACACATTCACTTCAATTTCCACTAAACATGTTTTTTAAAATACCTTGAAAACAGCAATTGCGGTTTTGACGTTTGATTCTAATGATGACAGTTTTGAATGATATATACAGTGTGTCCCGGAATAGTAGCATCAATGGGTACTACAAATCTTACTTTTCTTCTTGTTCTGGGTTTCAATCGGACTGATAAAAATGTAATTTCTGTGCCAATTTTAGATTCGAAAAAACAAGGGCCATTTAAAATACTATGTTTATGAATTGCTCCCTGTATAAAATTTGCTTTGAAAGAGAATTTAGCAGGATTTCAGAACGATAAAGCCATGATTAAACTCTCCTGCAAACAATAGATCCATAGTTGTTATAAATGTTTGGTCAAAGGGGGTGGGAGTTTTGAGCACTTTCTGTAAATAATAATTTAAAGAATTTTTTTTATACCTAGAATGTATGTTGACTTTATTCCATGTATGTAATACATTTAAAAATGTATTGTCGCTTCAATTGCTGATTTTAATTGATTTCAGTTTTTATTTAATTTAGCGGCATAATCGTACATGACAAATAATTAAGTAATAATGTTAGAAATACATTTCAGATACTTTATCAAAATGAAATAAATGCAAGGTGGGGAAGTTGCAAATTTTATTTTTTGATTGGCTGGGACACCTTGTACACAATCGTTGGACAATTAGTGTAGCCCCATTAAATAGTTGTGTGCAATCTTCGTAATTTTTCTAATAAAAAGTTTTATTACATAAATTGCAGACTAGTACTGCGGTAAAAGTAAGTTTTATATATATTTATACGTCGACAGTCGGGAAAAGAAATATTTGTACACGTTCGGGTACCGGTACCGGTTAAACTAACTACGCAAAACCTCCCATAAACAATCGTTTATTAATAATTCAGTAATGCATAAGCAGCCAGCACACGATCGGACGGACCTTGCCGCGCATTCCATAGTTTTCGCATTGATCTATAAAATAAAAAAGTAAATTTGTTTTTTTAATTTTATTTATTATAAGGTTCGTATAATCGTGGGTGTCCGTAATTGTCGATTAAAATTTTCATTGTCGTCGCCGCCGTCTCGAGCCAAGGTTAGGTGTTTTGTTATGGGGGAAACATTGGATACGTATTGTTTTCGTGTTTCAGATGGTTCCACGGGCACTTGTCGGGGAAGGACGCGGAGAAGCTGATCCTGGACAGGGGGAAGAACGGTAGTTTCCTGGTGAGGGAGAGCCAGACGAGCCCGGGGGACTTTGTCCTCTCCGTCAGGACAGACGACAAGGTGACGCACGTGATGATCAGGTGTACCGCCGTAAGTACCGACGCATTTCTTACCAATTTTCGAAAATTGGGCTGCATCAAAGTCACCCTTAACTTCGTTCGAAGGGGTAGTTCCATTTTCGCTTGCATATACAGGGTGTGCACTTTCGTAGGGGATCAATATTACGATCTACCTTTTGTAGGATTGCTGCTCTGTTTTTATCCACTTCTGCAGCTAGAGTTTACGCGCCTTAAACGGCACCTAGCAGATAAAAAAAAAACACTTTTTGCAATACGTGTATCAAATTAGCGATGTTGTAACGTAGCAAATGTTGCATAGTAGGTAGTTGTAATTTTGACATTTAGACCTTTGGTTGACAAAGTAGAAGATAGCAATCAATACCTTCAAATCTTATAGGATTGTGTCTTTATGGTAAGACCTTATTATAATTAAGTTAGTTGTGTTTGTTTTTCTATTTAATAATTCACATATCACGTCTAAATCTTCATGACGTGAAGAAACTTCAAGCAACTGCTGCTATTTTGAGGAGTCGACAGGTACCTAGTCAGTATATTTTTAGTTATTTTTCATAATAGTATTCACATTGCTAGATAAATGTAATAAAATGACTTGAAATGTGCTGGGAAATTGCATGAGATCTTATGCAGAGGATTACACATTCACTCTAAAGAATGAACTGATTGTGCAAAATATTCCCCAATGAGCTCAAGAGAATCTTACAATATGCTTACAAACAAGAACGCAGTTTCCTCAGAAAATTTAATTTGAACCAGGATTTTTAACTATAGGTATAGGTCTATTTGAAACTAATGATAACTTAAATTAGAAAACTATGTTTAGATTTTACCTGCCTTTGATGAAACGGCAAGAGATCTTAGGAGGTCTCGTGAATAATAGTGTTTTTATGATATTTTGTTCTCACTTAGTTGTGTTAGGGAGAGTAAAAATCCAATAAAAATGAATGCACATTTGTATAATTTTTGGTGAGACTCCTAGGAAACGTTTATTTTTGCTGGACAGTAATGACTAGACAAACTACACAATTTTTTTTTCTTTGAATAAATTACGCCCATTTTCTATAGGTCTTTTCAAAAATACACTAAACTAATCTTAGTCGGTGCTAACTTAAACAGTCGGTAAGCAAAACTTCTCATCCAGAATCACATCTGAATCATATTGTCCCAATTTGTGTGCAATTTTAGTTGCATTTTGGTGTCATTAATAGATAGAAATGTTGAAAAGAAATACCAAAACGTTTACGAAACCCACCCTGTAATTGTAGACCAGCTCCAACTGCAGTTATAAACCAATGTTGAATCAGTTATGTTTGATGGAACTCATCCAATTAGAAATTTAACTCATTTAAAAGTAGAAGTAGAAATGTTGCGTTAGTTGGATAAATAATCCCTTAAAATGAAAATGCAGTTCCTACGTTAAGACCAGGACATACAAAATTTTGAATACTAATTTTATTCATGTCTTGTCCTATCCTGATCTTGTATTGCATAACATTCTTGTTTTGAATTTGTGTTGTTGACTTATCAAACACAATTTTGTGATCTGGAGGGGTCAAAATTGTATTCTATTCCGTTGTGACAGTAACAACTTTGATACCCTCAAATCCCATTTTAAAATTTAAATTTGGTTGCTTCAACTCACGCACGTTTCTCTATAGGACAACAGGTACGACGTCGGCGGTGGCGAACAGTTCAACAGCCTCGCCGAACTGATAGAGCACTACAAGAAGAACCCCATGGTGGAGACTTCTGGTACCGTCGTACACCTCAAGCAACCTTTCAACGCCACCAGGATCAACGCCTCAGGCATACACTCCAGGGTTAAACAACTACAGGTTAGAGTGGACGTTAATCATGGTGGTTTAAGAGCTAAAATATGGTTAAAACTTGTTTTATCATCTGTACTATTAATTTCTTGGTACTACTCGTAAATTATCAGTGGGTAATCTCACTATAAATCGAGGGATTTATCATTTCTTAATCATAACTTAATAGTGTTATAAATTATCTTTATTGTTTTTAATTTTTTTTTTAAGTTTTTCCACATTATGTACGCTTTTGGTATTGATAACTAAAAGTTTTGGTAGAGCTGGTTATCAGTGTTTCTATTCGTTTTAGAGTGAAAATGGGCCGAACGGCCTAGGAAAAGCCGGGTTCTGGGAGGAATTTGAATCCTTGCAACAACAGGAATTCAAACACCTGTATCAAAGGAAGGAGGGAATAAAGCCTGAGAATAGAAATAAGAACAGATACAAGAATATTTTGCCATGTAAGTTGAAGTGTATCTAGGTGCTGTACTGTCAGTTTAGGCATTTTGAATTTGAGATTCGTTATTATCATATTATAACAGTGTTTTGTTATTTTCTTATGACGGTTTTCAGTCGACGATACCAGAGTGAAATTGAAAGATATTGACCCAAAAGTGCCGGGGGCGGATTACATAAATGCAAATTACATCCGATGGAAATCGGACGATTGCAATGTGGGTTCCGAACTGGGTTCAGACCCCAGCGGGAAGACTTACATCGCAACCCAGGGATGTCTCCCATCTACAATAGGTATTTATATCTGTTTGTCATATCTATCTTGTCACATCCGTTGTTATAAAACTGTGCATGCGTATTGATTGTTTAAATAAATTCATATTTAAAAAGAGTAATAGTGTGATTGCATCGCAGACAGTCGCTTTGAAGTCTCCAATAACCCACTTGTATTATATTTATTGACTTAGTAAGCATTAACAGTGATCCAATTATTTTTTCTAGGCGATTTCTGGCAAATGGTGTGGCAAGAAAACTGCCGGGTAATCGTGATGACCACAAAAGAGATAGAACGAGGGAAAAATAAATGTGCCAGGTACTGGCCGGACATGGGAGCCACTAAGGAATATGGCAAAGTGAAGGTGAAGAACGTGACCGAGTCTTCTACGCAACATTATACTCTTAGGGAGTTTTTGGTGTCGAACGAGGGTCTGACCTGTCCAGAGAGAAAGGTTTATCACTATCACTTTCAGGTGAGAGAGACAGTAGATTAATTACAGTGGAAATGATTATAGTGGTAGGTTTGAAGCAATGCTTGTAAAACGCGAAGCTTTTTGTTTTTGTGTAACTTCAGTCATGTTTTTGAAAAAGAGTTGACTTAGGTTAAGAGTTCACTCAGCTCTTTTAAAATGCTTGCACAAAAACATTAAGTACACTGAACTCCTTTTTGCATTAAATCCATTATTATCCATAGGCTTGGCCTGATCATGGCGTCCCAGGTGATCCGGGGTGTGTCCTGAATTTCCTGCACGAAGTGAACAAGAGACAGGAATCTCTTCAGTTGGAGACGCCACATCAGCCGCCTGGGGCGATCCTCGTTCATTGTTCAGCGGGGATTGGCAGGACGGGAACGTTCATCGTCATAGATATGATCTTGGATCAACTGAAGAAGAATGGTAAGGGAGATCTTTATGTTTTCTAGAATTTCGTTAAATAAATTACTGTGATTAGCCCAATCAAGGCGATTGCTTAGGGGTACACCTTTTGCGATAATTATATTTTTCATGTTTGTTTCAGGCATGGAGTGTGAAATCGACATACAACGTACGATCCAAATGGTAAGATCTCAACGTTCCGGTATGGTACAGACTGAAGCGCAGTATAAATTCGTCTATTTAGCCGTGCAGCACCATATTGAAACAATCGAGGAGAGAAAAAAGGCAGAACAGGTAAAGTTTATCAACAAACAAATAAACTTTGGCAATTCGTAGAGATATGCTAAAGGAAGTTTGTCTGCTTCTACACGCTACGTCATGATCTAGATAACAAAATAGAATGTTTTTAGAAATCTATGCAGACTGGAAGGGAATACACGAACATCCGTTACAGCAGTGACATTGGTAACAGTTGTTTGTCCCCGACGGCGACGAATTCGTTCTCGAATAATTCGTCGTCGACAGTATTGTTGAGACCGAACAGCAGCAGTCTCATTTACTCCTCCTGTTCGTCGGCCGTTCCAAACAGTGGGGTCGTGCTCAGGCCGGAGATTAAGAAGCCGCCGAGGGCGATATCCGACATCTCACTACCAAGGTAAGTCTTTTTTGGAAGACATACAAAGGTGGATATAAGCCATTTTTCTGGAATACTTCCGCAGTTGTATATGTTGTTGAACAGATTCATTAGTGCCTCTATTCCCTCAGTTTCTTACATCTTAACCAATTTGACAGGAATGTCATGTGGCCCAGAGGCTTTACCATGTTTAGAAAGATTTATGGCATATTGTACTTCTGTATATGTAATCTCTGGTCAACTTAACGAAATCATCACATTACAGAGGTGGGCAACGTATGGCGAAAAAATTACGCGAATAAATGTATTTTGCTAGCTCCTTTAGAAAGCGGTCAAATTGGAAATTTGTCAATTTCACTGTATTTTTGGTTTTATAGGCCTCCGGACGATCTGATAAAGCCGACCCTCTATGAGAACATTCCAGGGAACGCCGCCTCGATTCAGACTGTGGCGCCGCCGCCTCCGCCTCGGAAACCGTCGTGACACAAGAGGAGGGCCGTGTCGCAGTCGTCGCACAAGGCGTTCCTGCTGGGCACGATCATCTGAGAGAGAGACTCTTCCACGACCCCCCCTCCCCTCCAAAGTCGCAAGGTGTACAATATTAGGTGCTATTCGTTCACTCACTAAAAGGTTTGACAAGAAATGTGTATGAATATTGATTTACGTTGAATGTATATGTGTACGGAGCGTGAGAAGCGTATTGTGTCATCGGTCATTCGTTAGAAGAAATTTAGCAAATATGTGCATTACTGGATAAAGCGAGACACACACCTTTTCTTGCATCAATACGGGGTATATATTTGTTCTAAACTCAATTTAAGATATACAAAAAATAGTTGAGCATCTTATTTTGCGCGATGTTGATGTCACTACCTATCTCTACACAGTTATTCAATTTAGTCATTCGTGATGAGAAATTACTCCCCTTATTACATGAAAGTGGATTGACATAAACGTTTTTAAATGGAGAGTTCATCTCCTTTCATACATATAAATAAACATAGTTTACCCTCCATTTTATTCAGTCAGATGAAGTAATGCATCACTTACGCTTTATAGATATGAGAGGTTTGGTGAAAGACTTATCATTTGTGACAAAATCAATTTTGTGGTTTTGAATTCCCGAGAAAGTCGCTAGTCGGTGACTGTACTGTAAGAAATTTGAAAAGTGACAATCGAAGCTTCAATAATGGGAAAATTTAGTAATTCAAATCCTATTTTTGTTATAAACTCATTAAGATATTAATGAGAATAAAGCATATATTGATAAATTTCCTGCTCTAACATTTATCAATAAATCACCTACAAATATGTTCTGTCCCAAAAGATACGTGTGTACGATGTGAGGGAGGGACTGAAAATAAATCGGTGATCCTTGTCGCTTGCGATGATAAATAATAAATTTGTTGAGATATTTATGTGTGGCACAAAGTGTATTTGTTTTTATTATTGTTTTACTGGTTCCAAATGGTTGTCATGTATTGCACAAAACTTAAGAGATAAGAAGTATTTCAGGAATCTCATTTTATGAGTCAGAGGGATCTTTAATAGCAATCTTTAAGGAAGATTGCTATATTCCGCTTTCATAGTCGAGTCAAATGGTGTGTTATTTGTTGAACACATAGAAATCTATTTTGAGTTCATATCTTGTGACATTGGGAATATTAAAAACTGAAGGTACAATTATATTTATGAGAACAATATTACACACTAGTAGTTCTGTATATAATGTCCTTATCATTCAGCTGTGTCAGGTGATATTAGCAGAATTCTATATATTTATTCTAAAATTCAGAGAAAATGATTTATAGTTATAAATTTCTGTAGTCATAGAATCATTTTTATAAATTTTAAACAGCATTAGAGTATGATTTTTAACGATCCCTCTACTCTCTATGTTTTACGTATTCATATATTTTTGAAAAGAGAATTATAGACTAAAGCACACCCGACGAGACAAAACGCCCACTCTTGTGGCATTCCGTCGCTTTCCAAAAGAAAAGAAGTTTGATCGATCCCAGTTTGCATATTCCTCAAATTTGTGATGTAAAATTCGTGATTATTATTAATTGCTATGTACATTTTCTTTTTAGTATTCTATTTTTATATTTTTGCTAAATTATTAATTTATATGAGTCACTTTTTTAATATGAACTAATCGAGGTGTACATTCTTATGTATTTTATTGTTTTTCTCCTTTCTGCCGTTTGCGTTTAGAAATACGTTACAAATTTCCTGAGACGCCGTAACGTCTTTATTATAGTGGTGCTAATTTGTAAGCTTGTCAGCATTGTTTATATCCAAGTTGCATTTTAAGAGATGTAAAAATTGTCAATTTATCTGTTAAAAATAATATATGAATTTTATCTGAGAAGTTTTCTATTTTCTTTCATACAAATTTTTGTGAAAGTATTTAACATCCTATCCTTTAGAATTAACATAGGACATGCAGTCCTCTATTGAATGCTTACCTATCATAAAATAGAGGTATAGAAATAAATAAAAATGTAGTAGAATGTTTACTGTTCAATATATAGGAACACATCTACTCGCCATATATACAAGTATATGAATTGCTTAAAAAGTTAATTACTCACGTGTATAAAAAAGAAACCGAGAGAACACATGGTCCATTTATATTTTACACTTAAAACACTGTTTTTGCAAAATACTGTTTCAGTTGCTAGAAAAATGGTCCTGGTTAATGTATGTACTTTCCTTATTTAAATTAACAACATTGAATTCACTTAAATTCATTCGAACTTAATGGAGTTGACTGAAGTATCGATGAAGCCCCCCCGGTACGAGCCTCTCTTTTTCTTCGTCTTCTCGCTTCTGAAGGATTTCCCTCTAACGTGTTTCAGGTCCTGGTTAGCTCTTTCGCCCCAGGAACCACGGGCATTAAACTAAATAAAGAAATATGTAATTAAAATTTATTTCTACATCATCGAGCATCGAGAAGTGTAAAAGTGTATATCAATGATGGTGTTCCATCTTACTTTGAATGTCTAGAACTCCTATTCTGACCTAAATTGTATAATTATAGTTTTAATACATGTTCCCAAAAAAATTAAAAGTGAATATTTTAGTTTCACATTCACAATAAAAACTAAGTCTTAACCTGACATCTTGAACCTGTAGAATTTATAAACTAGAACCCCTTATTTTAAAAAATTACGGAAATGAACTGAAAAATCAGCAAGAGAATCGTACTTCTTTACCATCATTATCAATTCAATTAATTGTGTGACTTCTGTGTTAATTTTACTGAAAATGAGGCGAAAAAATGTATATGTAATCCAGACTTTTATAGTTCCACAATGTTGAAGTGATGCATACAAGTGCAAGTAAATGTACTATGCCTACATATTGTATAGTTTACGACAACAGTACTTACAACTAAACACAAACATCCGAAGTCATAACAAATACAAAATATATAGCGCCTAATCTTCAAACACAATTTTCTTATTCTCGGTTGGCTTGGATCCGAAACTGTTTCTCTGAGCATCACCCCCACCGCCGAAACCTCCTCTATTACCACCCCTACCGCGGAACCCTCCCCTATCTTCGCCCCGTCCTCTAAATCCTCCCCTGTCTCCGCCTCGTCCTCTAAATCCTCCCCTGTCTCCGCCCCGTCCTCTAAATCCTCCCCTGTTACCGCCGTCCCTTCTGTCGAATCCACCTCTATAACCACCTTCTCCGCCCCCCCTCTCTCTGTCGCTGCCACCGAATGAGTTCCTGTTGTTGTCGTCTCTGTCGAAGCTCCTGCCCCCGTAAGAATGCCTTTCGCCCCTATTGAAGTTACCCCTGCCGCCGCCCCTATCCCCTCTACCCCCACGGAAACCACCGCGACCACCTCTACCTCCCCTGAAGTCGTTCTTTGTATTTTCGATACAAGAGAGAGACAATAAACGATTCCGTAACGGGAACGAATATGGAACAAGAAAGAAAACAAATGTAAGTACAACAGAATATGCGAACTTTCTGCGAGTATATGAAAATTGATTAAAAAACGGGGGCAACGTGCAAAACTTTCGTTTCTAACAAGTCGGGTCTTTCTTGTGCTTGTGAAGTTCGCATGAACTGTTGCACCCTTCAAAGGTTTGCACGTTACCTTCGCCTCGAACGAGTTGTCTGTCAAGCGGGGATCGATCTCAACCTGGTCGTCCCGCACTCGTCTGAATGGAGTCTATAAATGAATTATTCAAAAAAAAAATCATTCGAGACACTCTGTGCATTGTTAAATGCTGTGCTTAAGGCTTTCCATTTTATATTAATAATGACAGGTTCATTCATTTTCGCTTACCTTTTGCTCATTGTAACTATTATTATGTCCTCCTTTAACGAAATTGTCATAACTGGGTTTCTTGACTTTAATTTCTTGTTGCTGTGACCCATTTTCTGCTTTTCTCTTCTTCTGAGGTTTCTCATCGTCTGAAGAGTCTTCTGATGACGAGTCCTTCTGAAAATTTAAAGTTAACATAGTCAACTTGTTAAATAATGAGGCACACATTGTTTGGCTATCAGTTCATAACATGACACTACATTTTAACAAAATACCATTTTTAAACACTTCATCGGGGTTAATTACTGAATCTTATTATCCACACTCGAGACAGAAGTAATTCATTGGTACCTCTAATCATTCTTAAAAACAGATACTGTAATTTTTTGTGAAGAAACTTTGCCCATGAATGTAATACAATTTACATTGTTAGTTACCTTTTTGGATGCCGGTGTTGAGGCCACAGGTTTTTTCTTGGTCGTCTCTTCCTCTTCGCTACTGTCATCATCCGAGCTCTCCTCTTTCTTTCTGTTAACGACTGGTACCTTTGGGGTCGACACCGTGGCATCTTCATCGCTCGAATCCTCAGAACTGCTTTCCTCAGTTTTCTTCTGTGCGATAACAGGCGCTTTTTTTACTGGAGTTTTCTTCTCCTCCTCCTCTTCACTGGAATCCTCTGATGAACTCTCAGCTTTTTTGATGGCCAGGGCGGGTTTCTTGGGTGCGGGTTTCTCGTCTTCCGATGAATCAGAACTCTTAGCTTTCCTCTTTGCCGCCGGCATCGGCTTCGGTGTCGTCTTCACAGGAGCAGTTTTTTTGGGCTCTTCATCCGAGGAATCCTCTTCACTGCTGCTGTCTTTCTTTGCGACGGAAACGGCGGCGGGTTTAGCAGGTGTTGTTTTGCTTTTGGGTTCTTCGTCCGAGGAGTCCTCCTCACTGTCGCTGCTGTCCTGCTTTTTGGCAGGTGCGGGCTTGGTGGGAGTGTTCTGTGGTGTCTTGGGGACTGATTTCACGGCAGGTTTCTCATCCTCTGAGGACTCCTCGCTGTCGCTGCTTTCTTGTTTCTTAGGGGCGACTTTGGCTGGCGAAGGTTTGCCCAACTGTTGTTTCTGGGGAGCTTTCACTGGCGCCTCTTCCTCAGATGATGAATCCTACAGTAGGAAGGGTAAGAATCAAATTTTTTTATTAAGCTGATTAACAACTTGGTAATGATCTTAAACTAAATGATTTAACACTTTACCTCTGAACTTGAATCCTGCTTCTTCTGCACTGGCGTTGTGGGTTTTTTCACAGCAACTGCTGGCTTTTTCGGGGGCTCTTCTTCATCTGATGAATCCTCTGAGCTGCTATCCTTAGGTTTAGCTTTGATTATTGGGGTTTTCGGTTGCTGCTGTGGTTTCTTAGGTTCTTCTTCTGATGACGAATCATCTGAGCTCTCAGGTTTCTTTACAGGTACCTTAGATACTGGTTTCCCGTTAACAGCTGGAATCGGTTGCTTCTGAGGTAGCTTTTTCACCGTACTCTCGTCCTCTGAGGATGACTCTTCCGAACTGCTTTTTTGTTTTTTCTGGGGTGGTTTAGCTGGTTTCTGTGCAGGCGCCTTTTTCGCCGGCTCTTCCTCCTCTTCGGAGGAGCTATCATCACTGCTTGGTGCTTTTCCTGCGAGATCCTGTTTGAGGACGTCCTTCATTTTCAGCAGTTTTCCGTTCGGGCCATGCTTGAGGTAGTATTCTACTACCTCTTTTAAAGTGGGGGCGCCTTTCTCGAGTTCGCTCTAGGGGACGGAAATATTACACGTGGTGGTGAACGAGTTAAAGACAAAAAACGAAGTTTTGTTGAGAGAATGTAATGTGGCTTACCCAGTTGAACTTCGCCTGTAAGGTCCTACCCAGCTCCTCGTTAAATTTTTTAAAATAATCTAAAAGTAGCCCGGAGGTGATCCAACGCACGTTGTTCGCCATCTTTGCTAACCTAGCGAAAAGGAAGCGGTCTTTCGTATTTCAGCCCACGTTGAAAGCACGGAACACGGTCAACACGGACCGTCAAGTTTTATTGAAGAGGTTAGTTTGAGGTTTGAGGATAGGATCGGATATCCTCTAGGAGGGCGGAAATAGAATAGTTTGAATATTTAATCCACGAGAATAATTTCAGGAATATAAAGGAAATAAATACTTAAACTTTGGAAATTTAAAAAGGGTAGCTCTCATTGGGAGCTATCGACTCTGGGTATCGACCTACTTTGTGTAAATCCACAATGGTTGAAGAAGAAGAAGAAGAAGAAGAGGTTAGTTTGACACTTTGACAGTGCCTTAATTTGACGTCCACTCCTTTACCAAAACCAAAATGTTGCAGTTGTTATAACAACAGAAATATATAAATTATTCAGTCATTTTAGTTTAGTAATACGACTACTGCTTAAATAAAACATTCACATGACAAATGTTGAGTTTTAGGCAACATACAATACGGGTAGCGAAAGGTATATATTTTCCCGCCAATTTTGATGTCAGTTGTGTCAAACTCCAGGTTTTTATTTTAATCCTGGGTTGTTATCGCAACATGCCTGCGTTAGTTTTTGTTTGAAAAGTATGCTTTAAAATGAGTTTAAAAAACACTGGAAGGTATATACCGGAGAAGAGCAACAATCAGAATAAATTCAACAATGAGACAGGAACTAAGTAAGTTTCCCATCGAAATTAAGTGTCTCACTTAATTGCCGAACTTTTCCAGGGAAGAGTCCTCAGAGTTTCGTCTTAAACAGATACTTGAAAATGACACTATCGACGCTAAATACGGATTTGAACGTCTTAAGGACTACAAGGAGCGAACTGGTTTCCTTCTCAACATGCATGCGGTAAGTGTGATAGGATGCTGGTACAAGTGTGAAAGACTCATACTTTAATTATAAAGTAACTAGTTGGATACTTGATAACATCAAAATGAGGTGATTGTTATGACATTATTAATGGTTAAATAAAAAAGAGAAAATAGTTCAGAATGCATGTCGATTCTGTGCAGTAAATTCAGTCCAGTAAAAGCATTTTTTGACAGGTGCCTTTATTGAAACATTGCAATGCATTTGCTGAATTAAAGGCAACAATTTAATGTCATTATGCAGACTACTTGAAGAGTGTGTTCTTTTTGTGCCCAGATATTTTCCACTGCCATGATTTTCCAGAGGTCTATTATGTTTCCATTTGCCTGCATAAGTTGTGATGTATAACCTGTTGGCTCATATGATGTGTGGGAGATGTGAGAATTTTCTCTTCTCGACTATTTTGATGAATTCTTATTTTAAACCATACTTAGAAATATTTTGTCTCATTTGTCATGTGTTATGTTCATGACATTTATTGTAGATAGTGCCACATTTCAAACACTTATAGTCCTTTACAAGAAGCACGAGCTCAATGAAGCAGGCAAAGACTAAGTTTATATTTTACTTTTGAATTATAACGTTCAAGCTAAATAGTGCTTTTCAACTACAGCTAAAACCAAATCGTGTTTCGCTCATATTTTGTTCCAGCTTTGGATGTAATCTTCCATGCAGGTCACCTTTAGAGACCCTTTTAATTTGTGGTTCATTAAGCCTATCATTCTCAAATATAAAAACATTCGGCCATGTGAATTATACTTTGTAACTTGGTTCACACATCTTCTTCTTAGGGTACCTATCCGTTTCGGATGTTGGCAATCATATTGGCAATTATAACTTTGTTTGTACACGCTCGAAACAGTTCTGCTGAGGTTTTCCCAAACCAAGTCCGTAAATTCCTCAACCATGAGATTCTTCTTCTTCCGGGTCCTCTCCTACCCAGTATCTTTCCCTGTATTATGGTTTGCAGTAGGGAGTATCGATCCTTATTCCTCATAACATGCCCTAGGTATTCTAGTTTTCTTTTTTTAATTATGTACATGATTTCTAGATCTTTTTTCATTCTCTTTAACACTTCTATATTTGTAACGTGAGCTGTCCATGGTATTCGGAGAATTCTCCTATACAGCCACATCTCAAATGCTTCCACTTTTTTAGTGGTGGCTTCTGTGAGTGTCCAGGATTCTACTCCATACAATAAAACAGAAAAAACATAGCATCTTAAGTGCCTTATTTTCGTTTCTAGGGATATGTTGTGACTTTTGAAGATGGCACTCATTTTGTTAAAAACTGTCCTAGCCTTTCCTATACGACATTTTACCTCTTGTGCACTGTCCCATTGTTCGTTTATGATGGTTCCAAGGTAGCAATTTTGTTGAACACGTTCAATTCGAGTTCCGTTGATATATAGGTGAGCTCCATTTATATCTCTTTTGCTGATGATCATTTGTTTTGTTTTTTTTACGTTGCTATTAAGACCATATTGTTGACTATACTGCGTGATATGGTTCATTAATCTTTGCAATGCTTCCAAGCTATCTGCTATCACCATGGTATCGTCGGCGTACGGAATATTATTCAATCTGACTCCGTGTAGAAGGATACCCTCTTCTACGCCGTTAAGTGCTTCGTTGAAAATTCTTTCGGAATACAAATTGAATAATAGCGGCGAAAGGACACATCCCTGTCTGACCCCCGTAGTATTTTCACCTGGTCTGTTCGATCTCCATCAAGTCTGACGCATGCTGTCTGATTCCAATAGAGATTTGAAATTATTCGGATATCTTTATCGTCTAGGCCAGTCTCTTCCAGGATATTGATCATTTTATGATGTTGAACGCGATCAAATGCCTTTTCATAGTCGATAAGACATGCGTATACGTCGCAGTTGACGTCTCTGCATCTCTGGATTAGGACTTGAACTCCAAAGAGTGCCTCTCCTGGTTCCGACGCCATTGATAAAATCAAATTGATTTTGGGATATGTGTTCTTCGCATTTGTTGTAAATTCTTTTGTGAATGATCTTAACACATAACATGTATATATTTGTTCAGTTCAACATTATAGTTTAGCTTATTGTGAAAATTATTTAGGAACTGTATAATTGTTGTTACTATATAATAACGAGAATCATACATTATCATACAAATAAATCTGTATTGTTGTTTTCCAGTCTGAGGTAGTAGATGAAGACAAACGATTATGCGCCTCTGTAGATTTTTACTTTATGGAAGAGGATGGTAGTCGTTTCAAGGTGTCATACCCATTTAAGCCTTATTTCTATGTTCTCACGAAGAGGGAGCTCTTACAAGAACTGTCCGGATTTCTTTCTAAAAAGTTCTCGGGAAAAATAGCGAAGTTGGAAGTTGTTACTAAGGAAGATCTTGATCTGGTAAATATGTAATACATAATTCTATCTTAATGTTTACCCCTAATATGGTTATGTTGTGCTATAAATTCTCAAAATATTAAGCATGTTCGTTATTTGAAATCCCTTCACAATTATTCTTTTTATTATGTAGGTGCATACTTATTGATTTCATTTCATTTTTCTAGTCAAACCACTTGGTCGGATTGAAACAGAAATACATCAAATTGTACTTCTTTAATCAGAATGATCTGGTTAAAGTGAGGAAAGAAATATTAAAGAGCGTTAGGCGGAATAAAGCTAAGGTTGATCAGAATGCATTCTACATTGAGATGCTAACGGAAAGTTTGGTTAATAACCCTGAGATGAATTCAAAGGGTTACAAAGGACACAATACTGATCATATGGAAAACATCTTAGATATAAGGTATGTAGGAAAAATAGCGAATGGAGTGAAAAATTAGAACTCCCAAGGAAAAAAACTTAACCAATAATCCTTGTTATTTTTCCAAGGGAATATGACGTTCCTTATAACGTGAGAGTCTCGATAGACTTAAAGATATTCTGCGGATCTTGGTACGATATCAAAACGACGGGGCCCCATCAACCTCCGAAGATAACCCCCAGGACCGATCTTATAGAGCGTCCAGAGCCTATTGTGTTAGCTTTTGATATTGAGACTACCAAATTACCTTTAAAATTTCCTGATTCTGCTACTGATCAGATTATGATGATATCTTACATGATTGATGGTCAAGGTAAATTTTTATAACCATAATACAAATTGAAATAACAGCAATGTCCATAAATTTAATTATTCCTAAACGTTACTTAAAGCCACTTGGGAAGTAGCTGAAATTGTTCTATTTTCATGATAATTTCCAGGTTACTTGATAACAAACAGGGATATCCTTTCCGCCGATATAGAAGATTTCGAATACACCCCCAAACCGGAATTCGAAGGAAAATTCACGATATTCAATGAACCGAACGAAGTCTCCCTGATACAACGATTCTTCGATCACATCTTGGAGGTTCGCCCCCACGTCTTCGTCACCTATAACGGGGACTTTTTTGATTGGCCCTTCGTGGAAGCCAGAGCAGCTGTGTACGATCTTAATATGAGACAAGAGATAGGTTTCCATAAGAACAAAGACGATGTGTACTGGTGTAGGCCTGCGATGCACATGGATTGCCTCTGCTGGGTCAAAAGGGACTCTTACCTACCCGTTGGGGCGCAGAATTTGAAAGCTGTGGCTAAGGCTAAGTTGAGGTATTGATTTGGAGGATAAAGGAGTCATATTGAGATTCTTTATCGTTATGTAATTGCACCATGCTGTTTCTGTTTTAGGTACGATCCTGTGGAATTGGACCCAGAAGAGATGTGCCCCTTGGCGTCCTCTCATCCACAAGTCTTATCGAACTACTCAGTATCAGACGCTGTAGCAACATATTATCTATATATGCAGTACATCCATCCCTTTATTTTCGCTCTTTGTACCATTATTCCTTGTGAACCTGACGATGTGCTCCGGAAAGGATCAGGTAACTTATACTGTAGATTATATTATATAAAGTAAAACCACCTGTGCATTTATTTATATGTGAATAGCGCAATAAATCCGTATTTAAATTTTAATTGAAAGGACAAGGCTGGAGAAAGATAAGGTATTTAAGTTTTATAATTCCATATATTACTCACCTCTAAGTGTGCGAAATCTGTAGGTTTTTTTTGATTGATTATTGGACAACATACCTGCCTAAGAAGTCTTGTGACATTGGTTCACATTCACATTTTTCCCATTTTCATCTTCCAGGTACTCTTTGTGAAGCCCTCCTTATGGTCGAGGCATTCCATGCGAACATAATATTCCCAAACAAATCTGAAAACGAGTTCAACAAGCTCACTCATGACGGTCACGTTCTGGTACAAGAAACCTATGTCGGGGGCCATGTAGAAGCTCTGGAGTCTGGCGTGTTCCGTGCAGATATACCATGTAGGTTCAGGATAGTTCCCGAGATGATCGATACGTTGCTGGAGACGCTTCCAAAGACTTTGAAGCACACTATAGTAGTTGAAGAGGGGGTGCCGATGGAGAGCATTACTAATTTGGGGGAGGTGGAGGAGGAGATAAGGGCTGCCTTGATTTCACTGAGGGTAAAATTATGATTTTATTTGTGATAGACATTTGATATGTATTTCTTTATTTGTTGTTTCAGGAACAGCCAATGAGACTCGAGCGACCTTTGATCTACCATCTGGACGTCGGTGCAATGTACCCAAATATTATATTAACTAATAGGTTACAACCTTGCGCCATGGTTAACGAAGCAATATGTGCAACCTGTGACTTTAACGTACCCGGGGCTATGTGCCAGAGGAATATGACGTGGATGATGCGAGAGGAATATAGTACGAGTTTTGATTTATACAATGTAGGAAAATTAGCACATTTGTAATTGGGTATTGACTGAGATTTTCTTCTGAAGTCTCAAAACATTTCTGGAATCAGATTTATTCTACTGTTCTTCCAAAATTAGAACAACTGTTTTACAAAATAACCAAATGGAAACTTAATGCAAACTGCAAATAATTAAACCTAACAGAAACAACACATGACAGAATTTAACAAAAGTATGTTTTTTATATTCGAGACATTATACCCAAATCCACTTGTGAGCCTTTGGATTAACGACCATCTTTCAGAACGCGAATTCTGCCATACATTATTCTCATTTTAACTTTCGGTGAACCAATGATGGTAAAAAACATGTATGCCGGGATTCGCCATATATGAGTAGCCTTGTTATATCCTACCCATCATTGGATTCCTTCTTCCCCTTGACACCTCAAACGTCAACAATCTCACGTTGCGGCGTGATGTTAGTCTCACGAGAAGTGGGTTTTGGGTTTAGAGAACTTAATTCGAGAAACTGAATTGTTTGTTTGAATTACTTTTTCTAAAATAACTTTCCTTTAGTGCCCGCCAGTCGGAACGAGTACCAGCGCATCCAGCAGCAGCTGGAGACAGAGAAATTCCCCCCACAGTTTCCAGGAGGGCCCCCTAGGGCTTTTCATCAACTCTCCAGGCAGGAACAAGCGGATTTGGAGAATAAAAGGCTGAAAGTGTACTGCAGTAAAGTCTACAAGAAGCTGAAAGTGATTAGGGTGGAAGAGAAAGAAACAACAGTCTGTCAAAGAGAGAACTCTTTTTATGTGGATACGGTCAGGGCATTCAGAGATAGAAGGTAAAGATACATTATCTCAGTGGTAAATAATATTTTCTTTGAATTTGGTTGAGTGATCCAATAATTATGATTTGGTTAATTTTTTTCTTTGTTGTGTTCTAGATATGAGTATAAAGGGTTGTCGAAAAGAGCAAAACAGGCAGTCGTGGAGGCACTCAAGGCTGGAGATGCTTCTGATATAAAATCAGCAAAGAACAGGGAGGTCCTGTATGATTCGTTGCAATTGGCCCACAAGTGTATCTTGAATTCTTTTTATGGTTATGTCATGAGAAGAGGGTAAATATTAAATAATTATTTTTTTCTTCTAAAAATTTTTTTAATTCCTTTTGTACTTGTAGAAACTGTAGAATTTAGATTTAATCACTGAAACATAATCCATATGTGTACCACAAAGGTAGTGTTAAAATTTTTTAGGGCGAGGTGGCACAGCATGGAGATGGCTGGCATCGTATGCTACACTGGCGCGAACATAATCACCAAAGCCCGCGAGATAATCGAAAAGCTGGGCAGGCCACTCGAGCTCGACACTGATGGCATCTGGTGCATCTTACCGGCCTCGTTCCCCGAGAACTTCACCTTTCACACGACCTACGAAAAGAAGAAGAAATTCAATGTGTCCTATCCGAACGCCGTACTAAACGCCATGGTGAAGGAGTATTTTACTAACGATCAGTACCACGAGTTGGTTGATCAAGAGAAGTTGGAGTATGAGGTTAAGAGTGAGAACTCGATCTTTTTCGAAGTCGATGGCCCGTACAGGGCGATGGTGTTGCCTGCTAGTAAAGAAGAAGGGAAGAAGCTGAAAAAGAGATATGCTGTATTTAATTTCAATGGGTCTTTAGCTGAGCTCAAAGGGTAAGAGCATAATGAGAGTGTCTTAGATTACAAAAAAAAAATAATATAAATGTTTCATTATACCCTGAGATGTACCAGTTTTTATATTCCATTGTTCTAACAGAAGTGTTAGTAACAGTTATGTTAGTAAGTAGAATTTACGTGGACAAATTTGGAAGTAGATAAAATAAATTGAAAATGAATTCTGCTGATTTCTTGAAAGCTACCTACCTATAAATATAAAGGGTCTTAAAACTAATTCTCTTTTTCTAGTTTTGAAGTGAAACGACGCGGCGAACTCCAACTAATAAAAAACTTCCAATCCTCCGTCTTTGAAGCTTTCCTCAAAGGGGACACTCTAGAAACCTGTTACGCAGCTGTTGCCCAGGTGGCAGATTACTGGCTCGATGTGCTCTTCTCCCATGGCAAAAATATGCCTGACTCTGAGCTGTTCGATCTGATCTCTGAGAACAGATCGATGTCCAAAAAACTGGAGGAGTACGGAGCGCAGAAAAGCACGTCGATAAGTACAGCGAAGCGCCTTGCTGAGTTTCTTGGAGATCAGATGGTCAAGGACGCTGGACTGGCCTGTAAATATGTTATATCGAAGAAGCCAGAAGGTGCCCCAGTTACAGAAAGGTATGTGGAGTTTAAGTTGTATTATCTGTTCAATCAATAGAAAATTGAGCTGGGTTAAAACTATAATTGCTATAAATTTTATAGTTATTAGCATTATAAGCTCCTATTTTAGCTTTTTTCTGTTTTAGGGCGATTCCTTTGGCGATTTTCCAATCAGAAGAGACTATTCAGAGACATTACTTGCGGAAATGGCTAAAAGACAATTCCCTTACTACGATCGATATACGAAATATTCTAGACTGGAATTATTACATCGAGCGTCTAGGAGGAGCAATACAAAAGATTATTACTATACCTGCAGCTATGCAAGGTGTAAGTAAACTAGTATACAAAAATACCTTGCGTTTTCAAATAGAATTCATCACAAATGGAGTGTAAATTAGTTCAAAACAAATATTGATTCACTAACCAATGCTTATATTACACTTTACGAGTGTATTAATTCATTGGATATTCCTTTTAAAAAAATACCTACAGCTGTCTGGTGCTTACATACAAATTTTTTCAGGTCCCTAATCCTGTCTCGAGAGTGAAACATCCAGATTGGTTACACAAGAAAATCTTGGAGAAAACCGATAATTTCAAGCAAAGAAAAATAACGGACATGTTCTCCAACCGTCCAGATAAACAACCGGAATCTCAGAACGCTATCAGGGATATTGAGGAAACCTGCAACAATAAATCTCCGACTTTCAAACCTCCACTGGTTTCAAAACGCAAACGTGACAGACAGAAAGAGGAATTCTCCGAGGAAGACCTCACAAAGAGTTGGAGGGAGGTCCTTGGGAATCCTCCTGTTCTTAAGGAAGACGTAAGGATTCACGATGTTATAAAATTTCACAGTTTAAAATTAATTCGTAGGAAGACCTTCGACCTTGGATCCTATTCCACAAGAAGAAGTGGCGGTTCCAGGCTGCACAGAAGAACGTAGGGGCTCAGAATAAGAAGAAGAGGCCTTCGCATAATCTGGTCATGCGTTCTACTGCCTCAAAAACATTGGCCGGGTACATACAGAACACGCAAAGGACTTTGATAATGACTCCATGGCAGATCTTGCAGATCGTACCTACTGCTACACCTGGGGAGTTCAAGTTATGGATTCTGGTAAGATTTATCAAAGAAGCAACTTTTTGTTAAACGACTATTACTAACTACTTCAATATTATTTGTTGAAATTAAGTTTTTGCTCGTAATATCACAATATTGGAAAATGGTACAAGAAACATTTCGCTAGGTAAGTAGTTTGGATTTAGACATATACGAAAAATTCATTAATTTTTAGGTACAAACTGAGCTGTATCAGATCAAACTAACAGTGCCACGGGTATATTACGCTAATCTACGTAAACCAAAAGTTGTTGATGAAGGTGCCTTATTCAAGAAATGTAATAGGACTTTACCGCGCTCTAAACCGGTCTACAACTTGTATCAGTACTCGGTACCAGAGGAGCTGTTCCAGGAATACGGCCGGTAAATACTATACTTGTGTGAGACTTTTTTTTGTGATTCCGTTGTTTGTTTAGAGAACCCAACTAAAAATTATTTCTATTTCTCAGGACAATGTTTCTAGACCAAAGGCTCGATCCAGACGTCGAGGGCGTCTACGAGACGGAAGTGACGCCACTGTTTCGGGTTCTACTGAAGATCGGCTGCACGTGTAAGGTGTCGAAGGGGGTGCGGAACCCAGAGACGGTCTCCCTGGATGACCTCGATATGGTCGGCGCCGCAAGGCAATCTTACCTGCCAAAGGAGAGTGTTAGATATTTGTATTTCTATCACCATAGGCATCCTACTAAGGCGCAGCACATGTTTGCCCTGTTCATCACTCCCTCGAAGAGAGCAGTGGTGGTCGTCGTCGACACGGTCAGGACGAATCTGATGCCGAACATGTCGAACTTGTATCAGGCTGAGAGGGAGCGCAAGTAAGTGACAAAATATGTATGTGAACGTGTATTAATCAGGCTCTGGCTACATGCAATTAATACTGCATGAAATGCAGTTATATTCACTTATATGCACTTATACTCGCAACAGTACATTTGGTTCATGTTTATATGTGAAGTGTACATAAGGATTGGGCAATGTTCATGATAAATAACGTCACTTTTCATTGGAATCGCCACAATGTAGAAGATTGTAGTTTATTTGTTAAAATACGTTTAAAAATTAAAAGTAGCACCTTGCTGCTTCTATGCTTAGAGAACTTACAGGAGCATACTTAAAATTTCTCATTATAAGTGATTTTAAACCAATAATATATTCTATTATTGCTACCTTACAACGTTGCTTACAAGTATTAAAATGGTTTTGATCATTGAACCGTTACGATGATCAATCTTTGAACTATTTTCAAAGATATATGTCATTTCACCTGGTACACTAATTATTTGGAAATAATTTTCGAGCAGCTCCATTAGTTATGACCAAAAATTAACCATTAAACAAGTTGTTAGGTACTGTATTCTAGAAAATTTCAACAGTCAATTTTAAACAGAAAGTGATCTGACGACTTCTATACATAAGATCTTTTCAAAACAGTTCAGACCATGTTAATATACCGATAGGGTGTTTTACGAAATATGCAGTTAGCATGAAATCCGAGCCTCATTACCAGTTAACTAGGATTTATTAGATAATTGCTTGAATAAAATTTCATTCTGTGTTATTTTAGAGTTGAAAAGAACGAAGACGAGCAACAATTACCCCCTGAAAAAATCACTTTCGAAATCCGTGTCGAGACCAACATGACTCTAGCATATAAAATTTTCCAAAAAGCTCTACAAGGTTACAAAGATGAAAAGAAAGGTCCGACCCTAGTTGCGATTCAATCTACTATGGATGTACAAGAATTACAACATGGCATTCCAGTATTGAATGATTTTCCTCAAGTTGAAGTACATGTCAGGGTAAGGAAATGTTTAAATTTTGCTTTCTAAGTTTTGTTCAGTGTATAAGCGTACTTGTTTCCTTCATGAATTTTATCATTTGTGTTGTGATTATGTTGTTTTAGTAGTAGTACTGATCCTGGCAAAGCTGTGGTGCTTTACCATTCTTTAGCTAACTTATTTCTTCTGTTGTGTTACCTACTTCATTTTCTCTGTTAATTTCTGTTTTTCAGCTTATATTTAAAGTGCGTCCCCTAATTCATCCCAAAATTAAATTTTTGACTCCAATACTATTTATTTACTTGTATTGTTATTTATATGTTTCAGTTTTGCTGAGTTTTGTTTTCTAAATATTATCGCTACTTATTTTTGACTTTCTTTTTTTTATTCTTTTCATCCACTAGGCTGTTTAGACGCAGTTTTTCATTAAAAAAGTAAAATCACTATAGGCTGAGTTAACTTTGCTAAATAAATTAAACTAATACACCATAGTGTATAATCTACAGTTAGATTTCAAGAACTATGCTGCTTTCAGGACATCGATGAGCTGTACAATGTCATCGAATGGCAGAAAGTAGGAGCGAAAGCCGTAATTAGACACTATTTAAACAGTGAAAAAATTTTAGAAGTAATGGCGGAACAGTGCAGGTATTTCCGTGTACCTCTGGGTAATATCTCGGCCGATCCTGCCATTTTTGGTGCAGACCTCTTCTATGCACGCCATTTGATTAAGCACAATCACATCTTATGGTGTTCGCAGACTGACAAGCCCGATCTGGGAGGGAGCCAAGAGAACAATGCGAGGTGACCAAAAACTTACTTATCACAATGGAAGGTGTCATATCGTGTTTTCACAACTGGAAAACTCTTCAAAATTCGAAATTGCATTTGATATTAGTTTGGTGTCTTTCAAGTCGAAGCAACTTTAGTAACGTTTGTATCTGAATTTGTTTAAAACAACTAAAAATAGTGTGAATAAATTGTTTTTCTTCACTAAATGCAGACAAAAGCAATTTTAGACATGACATTCCATTTAATACTTGCAATTAATACATTTTCTTGGCAATCGGTAATGAAAATTCTTGTTCATGTAGCGGTCAATTAAAAGCAACTTAAAGCTCTCTTTATTTCAGGTTGTTGGCGGAGAACCAAGAAGGCTCGTCCGAGGTGTGCAACCTGCCGGGTTGGTACAGTTCGGTGTGTGTCGAGCTCGACATCGACAGCCTCGCCATAAACACCTTACTACAGTCGCACCATGTTACGGACGTAGAGAAGACGAGTTCCGCGACGGCTTTTGGGACCGCGTCGACGATGTCTCTCGACGATATAATCTCTGGAAATCCAAACAGTGTGTACGACGAAAGCAACAGGTGCACTGAGGCGTTCAAGATACTCAGGACGATGGCGACAGCCTGGATGAGGGACATCTCTATTCACAGGAATATCTTCGCGGATTTTCAGGTCATACATTTTTATAGGTGAGTGAAGAAATTAGTATTAAATATGGTTTATTATGTTAAAAGTGTTTACAGTCAGCTTTGTCTAGAAATATGCAATTAACTTAGTCAAATGAATGGGAAACAAAAAACGGAACAGAATCAAACTCCGCATACAATCGAAGTGACTGGTTTTAAACATTTTTGGGAATCTTTTTAAACCTCCGGAATGTTTTAAATTATTTTTCCATCTAGGTACAATTTTGCATATTCATATTAACAATATACAATTTATGAAGTGGTTTCGTAACTATTGACTAGCAGATTTGAACCCTTATTCTTATAATAACACTGGATCTGACATTAGATAATGAAATAATTAAATTAAAAAAAAAATGGCTACAAAAAACCATAGCTGTGAATGCAGATGGTGTAACATTCAAGTTCATTGTAATTTATTCAGAAAATTTCATTTGTTTGCTAATACTCAAATAGGCTTGCCCATACCAGATCTTATAATATTAAGAGACACCACCGAGTCCTTTGACTTTTAACTATAAACTTTATTTTCATAAATGTAACAAATTTAACATAAACATTGCATTACAAAGTTAATCTATATCTATCTCAGTCTTAATAGCTTCTAAAATGTAGGAAGAAGGGCTTTCGCTGCGTTGAGGAGATGGAATAGGAGCGGGTGCAAGTTGTTGTACACAATTACGCCTGTGACGTTGAGTCCCTTGCGGAGTATTACACGAGCAATGGGAAGTGGTTGACGTACAGTACTGTGATTGAGCAGCATCTACGTCCGATCTTACATTGAACGCTTGGAACGTTTCCATGATCTTATAACGTACTGATATAATTTCACTTTTCTTCATAGTGTTCATGAGCGGCAGTAGTGACATTAAGAAAGCTTTGTTTCCCATTGGGTCCATTTGGAAATGATCTGCACTGTCCTGCACACTTTCAACCATGTCAGTCAATTCTGGTAACTGAAGTGCCGGTAACTTTCTTTTACGAGATTTTGTTTGAGATTCATTTTTAATATCATCTGTGACATTTCCGTTTTGTCCGTTCTTTGTGATTTTTTCGTTTTGGATTGTTTGTTCTGCTTCATTGTCCATTTCTGTTTTTATGTCGGATGGCTCGTCAGTGTTAGGAGATGTGCCGTTCGTTAGGTACATCTTCAGGAAGCAAAGTTGGTCGTAGTAGATGTACTTCTTTTTCACTTTGCCGTTACCTACTTTGGCCTTCTGTTCTAATGCTATTTCCTTTTTGAAGTGATCTCGAATGGATTTCCACTTCATGTGAAGATCTTTCCCTGAAACATTTGAGCTTATTAAGGATACACGAAAAATGCAGAGTGCTTTAAGTTTGCATTAAAAAAATTCATCAAAGCTACGGTATTTGTAGTGATTAAGATTTTCAAAATTGGAGGATTAATGAGTGGATAATTAATGTTTGACTAATATATCCGTCAGTTAAACGTTAACTGGCGTTTTCATTAAAGAAGAAATTAAGTAATAAAAGAACCATCTTTACTTAATTTCGATCGCCTTATATATGGCGACTTTTTTCCAACGTTAGTAGTTGCTATAAATGAGTTGATAAAAACTCTTTTTCCTTTAGATGCAACCATATCGAATTAATAATTATTAGCCATTTGAATAAAGATTTTTCAGTATTTATAGTGATTTCAGTGATCAGGTTAAAAATATAAGTTTTGTAGATTCTTTACTTTTTCACCATAGCTGAACTTTCACGATGTAAAACTATAGAATATAGACCAAGAGCTGGGCACGAGATTTCAACATCATCAGTAATATGGAATTCGTAAACAGGAATAAATTCTATTACCATCAGTTATTAAAGTTCCGAGCAGGCGGACAGCTTACTGGTTGCGAAGGGTAGTTATAAGGGGTGAAAGTGATTAATTTTTAGGGGAAGTTTCGGCATCGATAATAAGCTTAAAAATCTATGTAATGATAGTTCTTACCATACCTAAACTAAATTCCAAGCGGCGGACACATAAGTAGGTGCAAAGGGGGTGGCGGACAATAGTAAGGGGGTGAAAACGCGAAGAGCTAGAGCCGAAATTTCAACGTCATCGTCATCAATAATATGGAATTCGTACACAGGAATAAACTCTATTACCATCAGTTATTAAAGTTCCGAGCAGGCGGACAGCTTACTTGTTGCGGAGGGTAGTTATAAGGGGTGAAAGTGATTAATTTGTAGGGGAAATTTTGGCATCGATAATAAGCTTAAAAATGTATGAAATGATAGGTCTTACCATACCTAAACGAAATTCCAAGCGGCGGACACGTAAGTAGGTGGGAAGGGGGTGGCGGACAAGGGCAAAGGGGTGAAAACGCGGAGAGCTAGAGCCGAAATTTCAACGTCATCGTCATCAGTAATATGGAATTCGTAAACAGTAATAAACTCTATTACCATCAGTTATTAAAGTTCCGAGCAGGCGGACAGATTACTTGTGGCGGAGGGTAGTTATAAGGGGTGAAAGTGGTTAATTTTTCGGAAAAATTTCGGCATCGATAATACGCTTGAAAATGTATCTAATGATAGGTCGTACCATAACTTAACGAAATTCTGAGCGGCGGACACGTGAGTGTGTGCAAAGAGGGCGGCGGACAAGGGTGAAGGGGGTGAAAAGGCGGAGAGGTAGGCACGAAATTTCAACGTCATCAGTAATGTAGAATTCGTAAACAGGAATAAACTCTATTACCATCAGTTATTAAAGTTCCGAGCAGGCGGACTGATTACTTGGGGCGGTGGGTGGTTATAAAGTGTGAAAATGGTTAGTTGGTCGGGGAAATTTCGGCATCTATAATACGCTTGATAATGTAGGTAATGATAGATCGTACCATAAAAAAACGAAATTCCGAGCCTTTTCACCCCCGTCACCCATGTCCGCCACCCCCTTTGCACCCGCTCATGTGTCCGCCGCACAGATTTCCGTTTAGTTATGGTAAAACCTACTATTACAAAAATTTCAAGCGTATTATCAATGCAGAAATTTTCCAGAAAAATTATCAAATTTCACCCCTTATACCTACCCTTAGCCCCAAATAATCTGTCCGCCTGCTCGGAACTTCAATAACTGATGGTAATAGAGTTTATTCCTGTTTACGAATTCCATATTACTGATGACGATGACGTTGAAATTTCGACTCTAGCTCTCCGCTTTTTCACCCCCTTTACCCATCTCCGCCGCCCCCTTTGCACCTACTCATATGTGCGCCGCTTGGAATTCCGTTTAGGTATGGTAGGACCTATCATTACATACATTTTTAAGCTTATTGTCGATGCCGAAATTTCCCCGAAAAATTAACTACTTTCACCCCTTATAACTACCCTCCGCAACAAGTAAGCTGTCCGCCTGCTCGGAACTTTAATAACTGATGGTAATAGAGTTTATTCCTGTGTACGAATTCCATATTATTGATTACGATGACGTTGAAATTTCGGCTCTAGCTCTTCGCGTTTTCACCCCCTTACTATTGTCCGCCACCCCCTTTGCACCTACTTATGTGTCCGCCGCTTGGAATTTAGTTTAGGTATGGTAAGAACTATCATTACATAGATTTTTAAGCTTATTATCTATGCCGAAACTTCCCCTAAAAATTAATCACTTTCACCCCTTATAACTACCCTTCGCAACCAGTAAGCTGTCCGCCTGCTCGGAACTTTAATAACTGATGGTAATAGAATTTATTCCTGTTTACGAATTCCATCTTACTGATGATGTTGAAATCTCGTGCCCAGCTCTTGGTCTAATAGGGGCAAAACGCTAGGTTGAAGGGCTACTATTCTGTGAGGAATTGGAAGAAACAGTGTTGATAAGAAAGTGAAAAATAAGACTGAAGACCACCCTCTAAAGAGCTTCCAATGCAACATTTTTTGTTTTTTTTTTTATTTTTTCAATACAAAGATTTAACCACTGAATGAATAGGTTAAAATAATGGATACAAGAAAAATAATGTCACTACTTACATCTTTGTCTTATTAAAGTTTGCTATTTCTGAATCTGGTAACTCTGGAGCCTGAGTTTTGAGTGCTATTTCTCAGACATGTAACGTTGTATCTTACGATATTCATAGATTTGTTCAACATATTTATTCTTGTTACTTAGCTGAGAGGATAGTTCATTCTTGAGTACCGTTAGTTAATTCTAAAACTGAAAAACGTCTTGAGCGCTATCTCTGAGGTAATGATATAACAGAGGCAAAATATTTTGGATAGTTTAAGACAATAATAGATTAATGCGGGATCCTTAATTAAGAAGATAATTCACTCCTGAGTACTGTTGTTCCTGTGACTGGCAACTTTAATTCTGGTTAATTATTTTAAATAATTACTGAAGGAACGAGTAAATATTACTGTCAAAATATGGAATACTTGTCTGTTACTGCGTCAACCAAGCATTTTATTATTATATTCTAAAGGTACATACTTAACAACCTAATATTATACAGTGCTAATGAAATTAGTTTTGAACGAGAAGTTAGAAAAAGAAATCATGATTTGATATACTTTCTGCTTAAAAGAGAAACATGAGGAACATGACACCTATGACAAAAGCCCCTTTTATACAATTTAATTGGTACGAGAATCCAAATAGCTTTTGTTCTTTAAGTAATTTTTCTGGGTTTAATATATGGAGGTGGGAGAAAATTTAATTTCATCTTTGATTATTGTTACGTTTGGCAACACCAAAACTGTTTTGAAATAGTGTTAGTGTTTAGAAAACGGGAACTGTTTGGCGTTTTAAACGTTTTTGTATCTCGTGCAGTTTCAGAGCATTTTCATAGGTCCTGAACATCGAAAACAACTCACCCTGAATAATACTTTTGAACTGTTTCGATAGGTTCGAATTGAGTAACGTTTCTCATACTCTCACCTAATTTGGTTCGCGCGTTGATTCCCAAACTATCCCAGTTTTCGTACATCGCCCTGCCGACGTCGTGCCATAATTTCCATAATTTGTTTCTTTGGCCGTTACCGGAGTATTCCCTCAGGTTTCGGTTGTAAAGCGAGGGCCTCTTTTCTATCTCGGCGATGAATTTCTTCGTGTTGAACATTCTGGATGCGGAGAGGGGTACCGTGCCTGTTGGGCAGAGTAATGGCGGACGGCACGACACGCTCTCGCACGGCCGCGACGCCGAAAACGTTCAAACTTCGAAACGAAAACGACGTATGTAGCGTAGCAGAGTGCAGACGCGATGGGTCGTTCGCCCGTCGCGTTTAGGGCGGGGCCCCACGGAAAGCGTTTCGAGCGTTCTAAGCGTGTTGAGCGGTTTTTTTAAACGTTACCGGCCGGGCACGTGTTTGCGTTGTTTGCGTAAAATAATTTGGTCGTGGGTCGTCCGCGGGACAATAATTAATTGCATTAATGGCAGCGCCTTTTAATCTGGAGGACCAATTGCGAAATTACGGGAAATTAGGTTTAATTGTTTGGGGAAGTTCATAGAAAATATGTTTTACCATTGTTGATTCTCAGTAGTATATTAAAGTAGAGAATAAAATTCTTATTGGCTCTTATTTTCTCTTCTATGTATAGCGATGAGATAACCTCTGCCGTATAAAGTACATTAATTATTCTGGTTCTTCATCCATCGGTCTGTTTAGTATAGTCAATGAAAGTAGCACTTTTAACTATCTATAGTACTTTTACTTTGGAGGCAGTGCCTGTGCCATCGTTGCGCCTTAGCATTGTGGCACTTCTTGGACTGAATCACTTTTTGTGCCTCCCCACTTCCTTATACAGACCTATTCTACAGAGTCGCAGTATGGTATAAACATAAGAGCGAAAGAAAGGCCATATATTTCTCGTTGGCTAAACAGAGAAAGAACTTTTGCGACGTTGCTACCTCGCGAAACATCACTGTCATCCGCTCCGCACACTCGACCGGCCGGCAATTATGATATGAGAGTTAATAAAATCCGAGACAACCTGAGACCGAAAGCGTAAAGCGATACGCGTTAGATGCTTGGACTTGGGCTGCGGCCGGCGACGTTGCAAAACTTCCTTCTCCGTGATACTAATACGAACTACTATTAGTTTCTCTTTTGTTCTTGTTGATTTCGGGACAGGCGATTCAATAGAAAAGCTCCGTAGAACCTCCTTGTATTACCTTTCTGAAAGTCATCCAGTAAGTTACGTACTTTTTCATTTCACAACCTCTCGCCTTCCTAAAAGCCGATAACTTCACGCTTCAGATGGCTGCGTTCCCCGAAGTCCCTCCTCTACGATTCCGCCCTGCTGCGCACCCTACAGAACCTGATGAGGAAGCTCTTCCTGCAGCTGATCGCGGAGTTCCGCAGGCTCGGCTCGACCGTCATCTACGCGAACTTCGACAAGATCGTCCTGTACTCGAGGCGCAGGAACGTCGCCGACGCGCTCGCCAACGTCGAGTTCGTCGTGCAGTCGATAAGGAACAAGGAGCTCTTCCACTCGCTCGAGATCACCTACAGGCAGTGCTGGGAGTTCCTCGTCTGGATGGACCCGGCGAACTTCGCCGGCGTCAAGGGCAGGTTGCCCGAGGGGACGCAGGAGAGGACCGAGCAGGAAGAGGAGGAGGAGGAGGATGAAGAAGATGGAGGGGTGAGTGGTTTGTGTCGTTACTTGTGGTATTATTGAATTGTAGACGCCTCGGTGTGCTCTGGCGGGAAAGAGGAAATGATATTTGGCCATCTACTTTTTACTTTTGAACAAATTTTGATATATCAACTTTTTAAATGACCAATCAGAATGCAACGAGCTAATTTGATGCTTTTGTCACTACTAATGGTGTTAATTGTGGTGTAATAACACTCTCTTCCAACCTATGGGCCTTTCCAACTCCTCGGTACCCCATTTATGAAGTAAAAATATGTTTTGATGGCTTTCTAGGTTTTTGTGTTGTTTTATACTCTGTCCCTTAACTATACCTTCACCTACAGCTACATCGGTATGTACTGCTTGATTGGTTAAATACAATAAGTTATTACATACTAATATCTTTGGATAGTGGCTATGTTAGATTTTCTCGCGTATTTCCTGTGCTTCGCCCCAGTTTAATCATTGTGGTTGATAATGATTGATATACATTAGATAGAGGCGAAGTTATTGTATTTACACACAATCTATTGTTAGATCATTTTTCAAAAACTCTAATTATGATATTCGCTCATGCGTATCCCAACGTGATGAGAAATCAGGATATTTACACTACTTTACATTGACAACGAGGAATCTGAAACTGAAGCAATTCAAATAACATCCAACGTATTTCGATTAAATGTAACAATATGAATAAAAATTGATAGTAGGTAGTACTATCAATTAAGTACAGTAGTACTAAATAGTAATACAGTAGTACAGTAAGTAGTACAGTAGTACAGAGTTCTAAAGTACTCTGTTGTCTGTATTACCATTAATACTTCAAGAACGAATACACTACCTTAGATATGTACTAGTTTCACTGTTTTCACAGTAAAATAATTACAACATATTATTATCAACTACTAATGTTACATTTCAGCCCACCATTGTTATGAACTGGAATATATCGGAGCTTCTGCCGGAGGCCTCTAGAAAAAACTTCGACGCTGTACTGGCCGGCTATATAAGCGCCCTTTACACTCATTTGAAGCGTTCAGAGGACAGCAGTCTGGTCGTAGCCCAGTTGAGCCAGCCCCACTTCGGCCTAGTTCAGGAAAAGGACGTCGAGTACGCGAAGGAGTTGCTGTCCGGCGAGATAAGCCAGGCTCTATTCCAGTAGGTCATTAATCGGACATGCTGGATTTACAATAGCGATGATTTTTATGACGCAAACTAAAATTAGTCCCTTGATGACATTTTTAATTTAAAGAATGTGATAATAATGTTTGTATTTTATTCTCCCATTAACGTTCTTTCGCAATCGGGTTCAAATTACAGTCATATTAACACATACACATTTTGCTTAATGTTGTTTACTGAATTTCTTAGTTAAACTTGTAATCAAAGGGCCAAAATTTAGTTTTCGAGTTTCCAAGAAAATCTCTTTTTTACGTTTTGTTTCAGGATGACTGAAAAATTGAATTGCCGTCTTAAACCGCTAGCGGATGGAACAAGCGGAGCTCTAATCTTTATCAAGGCGATATGTCATGTCTTAAGTTTAGATCCAGCAGTAGTTGATGCAGTTGATGCGTTAAAATCAAATCTTCTGCGATTAATAGGTGTGTCAACATTAGTTTTATTAATTTGTAATGTCCTCCTCATTTATAAAGCTCATATTTTTCATGTTTCAGTCATAATTTAATTAGAGGGTTGTCATTTGTTGACTTAACACGAGTTGATTAAAATATGGTTAACCTTCGTGAAAATATGAGATTTTTATATCTCTTCCCTCTGCTCTGCTATTACTGCTTTGTGACTGTACTCCGCTTTTATTATGGAACTTGTGGTTTTAACCAGTTATTGTTTTAGGGATAGGGGAATTCTCAGAGAAGGCCGTCTGGAGTGATCCAACGGTTTCATATATAATCCCTCAGATAATATGTAAAGCATGCAACCATTGCAGAGACGTAGACCTTGGTAGGGATCAACATAGATCGGAGGCAGGTCTCATGTGTCCTTTGTGTGATACTCCTTACGATAACCAGGAAATAGAAGCATTTTTATTGGATACTATCAGCAAGAAGTTACTAGCTTACAATTTGCAGGATTTGGAGTGTAAAAAATGTTCACAGGTAAGGATATCGCATCTAAACCAGTAAATACCTGTAGATTTTTTTTATTGACAAAAACTGTTCAATATTCCAATGGCAAATTCTGTCTTTTTAATTGTTATTTAATACCTACTACATTAGACGAGTAATTTAAAAAGTTGTCTGCACAGTTAAAAAGAATTGTTTATACTAGAATCTGTTGGTTTTTTAAAAGATTTTTAACTATCTAAACTTTTAAGTAATATATTAGTTGCTAAGAACGCGTTGTTTCCAGATTAAACTGGAAAACATCAGGAAGAACTGCCACTGCTCCTCCGAATACACGTGTTTAATTTCCAAGTCGAACCTAGTAAGGTTACTGGAAAAATTCTCAACATTGGCAGCGAAATTGGATATGAAAGCCCTTGACGACACAGTGAAACAGATTTTAACTTTAGTGTAAGTTGAAAAAATACGCAATTACTTTTAATAAAGACAAATTTAGTAAACTTTCGGCCTCCTTTCGCTCTTTATCAACGTGTTCATAGCAAAATGGTGATCTGTTGACATGACCTCTTTTCCTTAATTAGTGATTGTATCAAATAATAGTGATAAGCGATTAGTCATTTAAATAATCTACCAGCGAGGATTGACATGGCGATAAAACGAGCTTATTCTCGTTTTCTCTTTCCGTGGTCAAATGTGCTGTGGTGCTGTGTGCTGCTGAGATTGTGCTCTGTGGTTGATGTCGCCTGATAACTTCTACTTCTAAAATGTCAGAAAAGAGAGTTTTATGCTGCATAACCTTATTTTATTTTGCGGATCTCATTTCACCCAAAACACCACCAAGTGTGATACTCGAATTTAAAAAAAAAATGCGTTGCAGTTCTCACTGCGATCGTCTGGCGTAGGCAGTGCTCAGTTTTAGCCAAAAAATGATGAGCGAAATGGTAGCATCATCTTGCAATTGGTGCTTAAAAGAGACTCAAGTTAAAAAACTCCAACAGGACTTACTTAACTTCTGGCAGACTATTAGTAGTACTGAAGTAAGTAGCTTTCTTCTTGTTCGTTTAATTTAAGAGGCAGGGGAAAAATAGTGACAGTAAAAGGTAGTAAATAGAATGGAATAGAAATAGACAGTAAAATAAAAAAACTTGCCTCTCCCAAACCCAAATTATGTTTTGCATGCTATCACCACTATTATCATATTTACTCCTCGTCAGTCTTATTGATTCGTAGTTACATACATTCAAAATAATCGCTGTTTAAGGTTACAAATTAAATTTGAATAGTTTAAATAATACTACTCTATCACTTCATTATTGTCTACAGCATGATAGATATTACACTCTATAGCTTCTTTATTCAAAGATAATTGTAAAGATTTATCAAAATCTGCATGACTGACTGAAGTAGTAATGAATGCATGAAAATAATTAACTCTTTATATTTTATTCTTAATACTTTAAAACATATGTTTGTTTTTAGGATCCAAATATTGAATTTCGAAACATGATTTGTGACGTCTGTAAATCACGCATCGAGGAGTTTTTCATAATTATCCAGAAATGTAAGAAGAACGAATTGCTGGTTGAGAAATTATACTCATCAAGAGAAGTTAAAATGCCTTGCTTTGAATCTGTATATATTAAAGAAGAAATTTTAGGAGAAGACCGAGATACCTCCTATCATACAGTATCAGATGTCAAATTCCAGGATTCTAAATTTGCAAACAAACAGAAAGTATCGATTTATCAAACATGGATTGTAAATTCCCACAAAAGTTTCCCTCTTAGAAGTCCTTTCACTTGTTCAGTATGTCATAAATCATTTTCTTCACTTTCTAATTTGAAAAGTCACTTACATCTCCATACGGGCCTAAGACCATTTAATTGTTCATATTGCGACAAAACTTTTTCTCGTTGTGATCATCTAAAAACTCACGAACGCATCCATACAGGTGAAAATCCATTTAAGTGCTCACATTGTGATAAATCGTTCTCTCGCGCTTCTGGTTTAAAAGTTCACCTGCGTCTTCATACAGGTGAAAAACCATATAAATGTTCTCACTGTGAGAAAACTTTTCCTTCACTTTCTAACCTTAGAAGTCACTTAATCCTTCATACTGGTGAGAAGCGGTTTAAATGTTCCTACTGCGATAAAAGTTTTTCGTGGCCTTCTAATTTAAAAAACCACTTGAACCTCCACACAGGTGAAAAGCCGTTTAAATGTTTATATTGCGACAAAACTTTTTCTCAGCCTGCACATGTGAAAAGTCACTTGTACCTCCACACAGGCGAAAAACCATTTAAATGCTCATGTTGTGATAAACGTTTTTCTCGATCTTCTGACTTGAAAAAACATTTGCGCACTCACACAGGCGAAAAGCCGTACAAGTGCTCACGTTGCGATAAAAGTTTTTCCCAGCCTTGTGATTTGAAAAGTCACTTTCACATTCATACAGGCGAAAAGCCTTTTAAATGTACATATTGCGATAGTAGTTTCGCTAGGTCTTCATCTTTAAATAAGCACATGAACAACATTAAGTGCCATACTGTTCCTGTCAAAAGTTAGCTATTATTTTTCAACTGTGTAATTTGTATTTGATATTCGTCGATTTTTGTATTCCAAATAAAGAAGTATAGAGCTTTTCAGTTTATTTTATTTCACATATCTCGATTAAATAAGTGGTCACGTCATGTATAGTTTTGATGAAATATGCTAAAACTTGCGTCAGAAATTGAAACAATTTTTATCCCATCTTTAGAACAGTGGTTACCAATTACTCTTGTAATAATACTTTAAGAATATTAGTAGTAATATAGTATAGTCATTGGTATAAAGGATCAGTAGTTATAGTTATCTCGACATAAGGTAAAACAATCGTGCTGCAGTTGTAGTTTATCTTTATTGTGTATATCGTCTTCTGTGTTACTGATAAAATATTCCCATGATTCTTTGTATATATTTCTGGTCATATTTCTTGCTTTGTTTCTTTTTTCTTTATATATATCTATAAATTTTATTTATATTATATTATATATAAATATCTGTTATTTTTTTATTCTATATTTTTAGACTTCTTTTATTTACTCTCTTTTTCCCTAGTACTATCGAGTATCTGCTACCTTTAATACCAACGTCTTTATTCTGAGCCATTCAGTTTCTATGTTCTCTGTTGTTATCTATGTTTTCTCTATGTTCATTTTCGTTAATAGAATGTGTCCTTGGTATTATCTCATTTTGTGTTTCAAGTAAGAAAGTGTAGAATAGTTTTTTTTTACCCTTAGAACACTATACATAAGTAATTGTGGTTTAGTCATATGGGTTTAGTGATATTTTTAATTATTGCAGAAAGTGTGAACATTTAATTGCAAAACACTATCTAAAACTAGTACATATACTGATCCAAATACAGATGAGGCCTCCTCTGGCAAAGTTCAGCCTACCCGAGCTCGATTTCTTCTCCGTACTCCGCATTCGTTGAGAAATGTTCGGATATATTCTCGGTTTCGATATGATGCAATGGTCGTTGCTACTGCACCTCCCCACTTGCCCAAACAACAAGCAATACTCTCCGGACTTGCCTTCCTTAAAGAACAAGCAATCGTCTCGAACGCACAGTTTATTAGATCGCACCGGTTTGGAGTTAAACTGGTGGGATTCACGCTGCCTCTCTATGAGTTCCGTCAGTAACGTCTTACGTTCCTCCACGAGGAGCTTCGTTATTTCGTAGGAAGACGAGCACCGTTTCCTAAAGCGGCAGCACGTCCTACAACCGGTGGGACACTCGCACTCCTTCAGGTTCAGCCTGGTGCACTCGACGCTGTGACAGTCGTCCTTGACGCACTCGCCGCCGACACCGCACGTGCAGGCCTTCGCCTCGTCGCCGCACGGGCAGGAGTCCAGGAACTTGCGGCACTCCTACTGGAGGAATTCGTGTCAGTGGCAAGCGAGCCGTCTGAACCACGCCTAGTTTACCAGACCGTAGCGAGAGAGGTCGCTGTAGGTGCAGTAGTCCGTGCAGCAGAGGCTCTGAGAAGGGTGGCAGTCGTACCCTTCGTTCTTGTTCACTCTGCAGGAATCGGAGCGCCCCCTTGGTACGCAGCAAGTGTCGAAAGCTAGGCAGTCCCTTTCGGTACCGCAGTCGCAAGACTCACCCTCCTCCACCCTACCTGGAAATGAAAGAAGGGTTAAGTATCTCGAGTGAGAATTCAAGCGGCTGCGGAAAATCTACAAGGTTGTAGTGCTACGGAGTAATAGGTATATCTCACCGTTTCCACAGTAAGCTTTGTCGTAATCTTCCAAGCAGTAGCCTTTAGCTAAGATCGCCCTGGCGATATTCCTCCTGCTGCATGGTGAGAAGTGGTAGTTTCTCACGTTAAGCTTCTTAGGTGCTTGGGAGGACATGAGGTACCCGGAGCACTCCGGGGTGCTGTCGTGATCGCCCCCGAAGCTGTGTCCCATCTCGTGAGCCAAGCTCAGTTCCATTATAGGCTGCGGTATTTTATCACCTGAAAGCATTAATTTCAAGTAACAAGTCCATCTGAGAAGGTTTAAACTTATACATTAGTTAGGTAGGTACCTATTTAATTATGTAGGTACGGAAAATTTGATTACGTAGTTGCAGTTGAATTGGTCTAGCTTGAGGTCCATTACCATGCTCTAAATGTGTATTCTCAAAAAATAGAGACAAAGTTGTGAAGTGAGATATTTCTATATAAAGGCAGCTACTGCTCTATATACGAAGCCATGTTTACTCAATGAAACGAATTTCAAAACAAGATAATTGTGCCTTTTAAGATGACTAATTTGTCTTCAACGGTTCAATTACGCTCGATCTAATTATACTTTTCAAACAATTTGCAATTCTAGTCACTACCGCATTTTCTGCTCCTCCATGTTTATTATTCATATTATCAAATGGGTGACTATAGAAACAACATATTTTGTATTTGATACAATAAACCTAACAGTTCATAATGCTTTAGCGGATTAAAACCATTTCCCAGTGCCTTATAGTTTCTAACCAAACAAATATTTTGATCGTTAGTTACCATTTCCCTGCCTGGAACTGACTACTAGGGTGTTCAGACTTATCTGGGTATCCCTGAGGATGGTCCTGTCGCATATCCCACCGATGCTGAGCTTGAACGTAGACGCGTCGTTAATTTCGGCGGTGAAGCTCAAGCCGATCACGCTCCCTTTGAAGATCTGAGCAGTGAAAGCTACCCCCAGGCACACCTCGTTCAGGACGGGGTACTTCGATAGACGCTGTAAGTACAGAACACCTGGGGGATGATAGGAATGTTTTAAATGAAGAATTGGAAAGGTTGAAACTATTGGGAGAAGAGTTGAAGCTTGAAGTTAAATATTGCTGAATTATTAAGGAATGAAGTTGTGAGTGGATCTGAGGGAAGAGCGCTGATCTTACTAAAGTGAAACAATTCAAGGCGTTCTTTGAAGTCAGTAAAGTTTTAACTAGAAGGTGAATCTTTAAAGACTCTTATTTTATCTCATATAATAGTGCCAGTCAGAACTGAAGAAATCCGACGAAGAAATGAAGTAGATATAATGGAACGTACTGCAGAGCTCATAATGGCAATGGGGGGGACATGTGGCTAGGCAACACCAAAATCGATGGCCACAGAGATGGCTCAATGATATAAGCAGGAAGGAGATGGTTCCAGTTGGTGCAAGACAGAGATACATGACAGAAGCCTACGTCCAGCAGTGGACAACATATGGCTGAGAAAGAGTGAGAGATAATGAATGGTGCTGGTCTATACTTCAACTCAAATATTTTGCAGATTCATCTAGATCGATTAGATCTGGTGGAAACGCTTAATGCCTTAGGGAACCCTATCTTGAACTTAATTTTTTGAACTCATCTGTTTGACTTAACTCTCTACAGGTTCGGACGAGTACGGCAACAACATGTTCATGGGGCTGCTCTCCGATTCTATGATCGCCATGTGTCTGATCTCGAAGCCTATGTTGTCGACTTCGCCGTCGCCATCGAAGTCAGTGGACCTGAAGAGGGCGTCGGTGGCGTCGATGGTCATCGTCGCCTGGGCTATGGCGGAATTGATGTCGTTGCCATGGGCTATCCTCAGGAAGGAGTTGTCTATCAGGACGAACAGGGAACACGTTTTGCTGCAAGTGAATATGGTACAGGCCCTCAAGGTAAAAATAGGCTATTGCCTCAAAATTCTTTGAACCTCCATCGATTTTCATTAAAATTTGGGATCAATCTTTGGTTGATACCATTTTAACCAATTGGAAATTTAGTGAAACTTAAATAGGTATTTATTGATAACGAAATGTATATTGAACGCATATTTACGTATCTTACAAATATGTGCAACTTAGCTACACTTTAAATTTTTTTTGAATATTACATCTCGTTTTATTTATAATCTGTTTTCAACTAAACTTCTTCCTTTTGCGGCGGTGAGGTGACCCTTTTGTAACTTACTTTACCCAAAGAAAAAGGTGATTTAATTGTTCTTCAAAAATTGCACAGTTTTACATTGCATTTCGCTTTCCAAGTGTAACATGTCTGTCTACAAATTATACCCATAAAAAGAGCACTTGTTAGATTTACCTTTCTTATCTCAGACAGGTGTAATAAGTTGAAGCATTGTTTTACAAAAATGCCATTTTTAGACTAAAAAATTCTACATATTAACAACAATTTTGGTTTAATAGAAACTTTAAGTAGTAAAAGATCAATAAAACTTTTTGAGACGAAAAATTTACCTCATCACAATGTCAGTTTAATAGACGAGTTATAAAAATCTAGGTTTGCCAGAATTTGCCCAAATTTGATTAACCATAGAAAAATGAAGACTAAAAACAAATTTATTCAGTAAATAGCTCTACGTGTGGAATTACAATTAAATCTGAATAAATCTATTAGCAGTAATTATAGGTGTCGCTTTATGCGGGTAAAATTTTGATATGGTTGATTGTAAACGACACTTACAATTAGTTGCGTTGAGGTTTTTTTTTGCTAAATACACATAATGCTGAATTTTCCTTATTGTTTAACTATAAACTTTATTTATGTAGGCAATTTTCAGATTTAACATTAATATTTTGTTCGAAAAATGCCTTGTATGATATTAAACAAACGCATATTGTCCGCATATTTTAATACTTTTTTATTGAAAAGTTACCGAATCCCATTAATCATTTTCTGATTAGAATTTACGATCGATATCATCCCGATCATTACATATTTAGAGAGAGTAAACCGAAGTTAATATTTCTCCCATTATTTTTCTGCAGTTTCAACGCCAAATGTTCCACGCTGTGTATAATCTAACACTTTAACTTACCCATTGCCTATAAACGACCTGTATCTATCCAAAACACTCCTCCTGGAGGTTTTTTCCTTCTCCTCCTTTCCATCCCCATTCAATAATACTACAGCGTTGTGACCTCTGTCTTTGTACGCATTATGAATCTTCGGATAGTTATTCAGGCTCTCTAAGCGAAACTCTGTATCTAAAATCGTTACAACTCCATAAAAGTACCCTCCATTAATTTGTCCGACCACTCTGCTGGAGTTGGGGTAAGAATCGACGAACCCTTCTACGAAATTCACATTCGTGAAGTTCCATTTCACGTTCTCGTCTCGTTTGTATACCAACAATTCTGCAATCGAAGGTACGATAGGGATGCTTTTAGAGTTTAGTATGATGTCGTAGGTTCTGTTCAACGTCAGTTTGAGCCTGAATCTCAAAGGGACTATGGGTTTGGAGACGTTAACGCTATCTGATATTTTCGTGCTTGTCAGGAAGTACTCGGAATTTATCTCGAAGTGATCGTTCAAGATGAAGCTCGCTTGGATATGATGGAAAATTAAACACCACCAAACGATTTGAGAAGTCATGTCACTGTCAGAATTTGTAGTATTTGCTGTGATTACCATATGAGTTTTACGTTCTATGAAAAATTTTAATGTTCAAATGAGTAAAAACTTATTTCTGGTGGTTAACAAGCTCGCTGGCTAATGTTGGATAGCATAATTGTTAAAATTGCAAGTGGTTATCTAATGGGTATTCTTTTAGTGAATATGGTGATTAAATGAGATTTTCTATTCACAATAGGAGTCTTAAATAACAAGACTGTTACGAAATGAGTGGGTATCTAGAGAATGTTTTGAAGCAATTTACTGACAAGATGCCACTAATCATACTGTGCATGCGGAATGGCGCTCCTGCTCATTATATTCATCATGTGAAAGAGTGGCTAATGGCCCGCGAAATCTCCTGATCTGAATCCTTTGGATTTCATTGTATATTTCATCTAAGAAAAAGTGTATGTAACGCCTCTACTGAATTCTGATATGATTGGAGCTAGAAGTGAGGAAGCGGTTACTGAAATTACCCCAGAAATGTTAAACCAAATGATACCAAAAAGGCTGAGACTATGTTTATAGTCTGACTGCTTTCAGTTTGAGCAGTTATTGTAATTTTTCCGATTTGTTATGGAAAATAAGGTACCAAAAATTTAATACCAACTTTCATTATATTTGTACCCATTACTGCCGCAATAAAATATCTTATCTACTCTTAATTAACACGGTTTTACGTGACTTACTTTAATTGTTTAATATGTTATTACCATTCCGTTAATGCGTCAGTATTGAAAACACAACCTTCAGGGATATCTTAAATATTGTTCCCATTAGCATTAGGAATTTTGATGCCGCTCATGCTCAAAGTATTTGTTGAGTATAGTTACGCTCATCGTATCTGCCTAAAGAGATTATAGTTGGCACTCTAAAAATATGAACTTGAATATGAAAACAAGTACAATAAAGTTTAAACTACTCCATGAATCGCTCTGAAGTTTTTATGGTTTATTAAGTACCACAAGACCTAACTTGTCACCCAATAACAAAGTTGTGAGTTCATTTTTACAATACTTTTTTTATATTAACAGTTTTCAAATGAACAAATAACTTTATGAAGTTTTGAAAACGTCATATTAAAACTTTTTTGATGTTTTAAAATATGTTATTATGAAGTTTTCATCAAATACTTTATTGTTTAATGGTAATATAGTTTAAATACATTCACATCTGTCAGGTGCCCCTCGAGCATGATTATTACTAGGCCCACCTTGAAAAAATATTTCAAAATTTACGGTTGGGAAATATACACGCTGATCGTTTGCTGATAATGTTATATGAATATTCTCCCAAAATTGATTATAGATTAGTTGCTTTTAAGCGAATATAGTTCTTAGGTACCCCAATTATCTTAAACTTTTTTGATCATAGAAGACGTTACATAGAAGGAAACTGACGGATATATATGTTTTAATTCTAGATGTTGTAGTTCTAGATTGAGAAATGTAGAATGTTGGAAAGTCTCAAAATTTCTGTATCTTCATCATTGCTACTCCTTTCAAACTGAGCAAGTGCCTTAAAAGTTGCCTATTGTTGTATAAGTTATAAAATCGACTTTTCTGTCCTAAAAGTGTAATAGTGGCTTTACTTAAAAATATGCTCCAAACTGATTATATTATGACACTTCATTTTATTTATTTTGCAACAAAAATACTTTCTTAGGGGTCATTCTAGCCAATTGTTCAACCTTCACATACGAGTATTTCTAGTTTGCAAAAGGTGTATGCCGTATATGTAGATACATTGAAAATGTGGAGAACAATTATTTTCAATGTAATAAATGAGTATAAATAAATACTGGCGAATGTACAATTATGGAAGATGCATTATATACGTTTGTTAACAGTCCTTGTTAACTAATGAAATATATTAAACTCAAGTTTGTACTACTTCGAGTAAATTGTAATTATCGAAGGTTACCGATTAATAACTCGACTCGTTTCGTTCCCTCTCCAAAGCATCGCAAAACAGTGTGGAATTATCAAATCAAACATTTGCCCATTAAACGCCGGCGAAACAAAACATATACGTCGAAATGAGTCGTTGGTTTGGAAAAATCGCGGTAGTTACTGGAGCCAGTTCGGGAATAGGAGCCGCCGTAGCAGAAAAATTGGTGGAAAATGGTTTGAAAGTAAGTGAAATTGCTTGTTAGTATATTTAATCTCTGTAATCTACACGTAGAATGTATTTTCCCAAATAAGTATTTTTGTACCAACGATAATAATTCTTGGAAGTATAAGCATTACATGAATAGATGTTCAGCCCATTTTTCACTTTCTCACATGAGGTACTCATATGAGTGTTACAATTGGGTCGAATTTTATCATTTGAGTTATTGCAATTTCTAGACGTTTTAAGATCTCCTGAATCCAAAACATATAAGTCTTTGAAAAAATGTCAATGTGCACGTCTGTATTAATATGTTTTTTTCTTCAATATTTTTTCTAAACCTTCAATATTTATTCTACTATCCAATATATCTATCTATATCCAATATCTTTTATATTTTATAATATATTTTCTCGAAATCCGTCTCAAGAATCCAGAAACAGTTTTGGCAAAGTATTCTCTGAAGGGCACTCTACACACACCTATCCCTTATAACTTATAACGTTTCGCACTTCGCACAATCCATCGACGCTGATAAAATTTTCTGGTACCACTAAACAACTTCGTATTGCCTATCTATATCATGAAATAAAATTATTTTAGGTGGTAGGTATAGCGAGAAGGCAGGATCGCCTGGAAGAATTATCGACCAGATTGGAAAATAATGGGAAAGCTGGAAAATTGCACGCCGTCAAAGCGGATCTGACGAAGGACGCAGAAATCTTTGCGGCTTTTTCTTGGATTAAAGACAATTTGGGGCCGGTCAGTATCCTGGTTAATAATGCAGGATTAGGCAAAAAATCTTCACTAATTGATGGTAAGAATATAATGTAGTTAAGTAAATACATTTGTTAAATTAATTATTTTAAGGCATATAGGAATGATCTCACTCAATACATTGTGAGCAAATATAAGTACGAAATAACGCAAATACTTTTAAGAGAAAATCACGCACCAGTAATAAAAGCACAATATGGCATAATAAAAATTAAATTGAAATATCTAAAATGTGGATCTGCTCATATTGAATATAATTTACTGCAGCATTATTTATTGTTTGTGAAAAAAATCGCTCCACTAGGCCAATTTTAGTTCTTAAAACTACATATTTTCTTCCAAAGAGGCAATCAGTGACATATTACCTTGGAGGAATGACGCCATAGCATGTTTTTGAATGGAATAACTGATTGGTATTATCGCCAGTGCTACAGAACTTTGCGAAAAATCTGGAAAAGAAGTTTTTCCAGATGCTTTTTGTACTTTCTCGTTTTGGCATGTAAACAAACAAATGTCTTGAATTCATGCAACAATGTAAAAAGTGGTAACTATTGTGAAGATAGGGCACGTACTCTCCTCTTACTCCTCTCTCCGCAGTACTATACGTAACCTAACCTAGCACATTTCGGTGATGTTCAACCAGCTCCTCTTATCTACAGGTAACTTGGCCGATTGGCGACTGGTGATGGAAACGAACTTATGGGCAACTGCCGTTTGTTCGAGGGAAGCCCTCAAGAGCATGATGGAGAATGGGATAGACGGTCACGTAGTAAACATGAACAGTATGACTGGACACAAGGTTCCCCCCATACCGAATTTAAGCTTTTATCCGGCTACGAAATTTGCGCTTACAGCGTTATCAGAGACACTGAGGCGTGACTTGCTTGAAAAGGGCAGTAAGATCAAAGTTTCGGTAAGAAAAATTAAAATTGTTTCGGAGTTGGCGGCGAATTGCTTGCCATCTTCGAGTTAATGCATTGAAAGTTGTGAGTACATGATATACCCCTTATTTTAAATATTTTTGACGTTCTATTTAAGAGTGTGAGCCCAGGCGTGGTAGCTACTGAAATCTGGACACATTCTAACATTGTAAAGCCTGAAGAAGCTAAGGAATTCCTTACTACGGTCCCTAATATCAAATCAGAAGATGTTGCAGATGCTGTTTGTTATATTTTGGAAACTCCTCCACATGTACAGGTAAGAACTTTTAATTTGATCACCTATATACACACCAACTTATATTATATTTCTATTTTTACAGATAACAGAACTTTTGATTACACCCGTTGGAGCAACGATATTTAGTTAATTAGAGATACACACGCACGACTTATTATGCGCCCGAAGTTAACCACAAATTTATTGCAATTTATATTGCCAATACCAACTACTAATACCAACTTGTAGCACAGAAATTGTTTGCTGTGCGCTCGGAGTTAACCACAAATTTATGTGTATTATTATTTATGTATTTTTAAGAACATTTTAATGCAACCAAACATTTGCTAAAATGGTTGTTTTGCACGCAATTAAAACCTTCTTCCTTACGCATAACATGGTAATGAGTTAACTTGGTGACTTGAAAAGGAAACAAATAAATGAACAATGGATGTATTTGGAAAACCACAACCTTATGATCATTCACCGATCATTTTATTCGCCATTACCGATAAAGTGTTCAGCATCTTTAGGATTTCTATGGATTTGTTAAATTGTGGTGCTTCAGTATAAAATCTGCACGAATACCTTCCTTTGTTCACCAAAAAGGTTCCCTGCTGTCAACAAATGCCGAGCGGACTACATATTTACTTTGATCTGAGATAACAACCTTCGAGTAAATGTACGACGACACAGTTAAAAAGATAACACATACATTAAAAAAAATTCCGTATATGAATTTTTAATCTTATTATTGATAATTTTATCAAGAATATGGTGTGCTTAGATGATATGCAGTTGTTTAAAGCGTGAGTTAGCGAGCGGAACGTCACGCTTACAACCTGACAAGTCTAACATAACTAACTGCCAGCTTTTCCTTTTACGATTTTAACTAACGACTTGTTGGAAATCGTCTAGACAGATAAATGAAATTAGCTCGTCAACATGAGTCGTTGGTTTGGGAAAATCGCAGTCGTTACTGGCGCCAGCTCTGGCATAGGAGCTAGTGTTGCAGAAAAATTGGTGGGAAATGGGTTGGAAGTAAGTAAAATCAGATTATCGTTGTGATGATTGCGAATTGTATTACTTTATTGTAATACCAACTGCTATAAAATAATACTCATTCGTGGATGTGGTAAATCATGTAAGAGAAGCGATATACGTAGATATATCATCCATTACAAATTACAATCAGTCTGAATTGTTCACACTTTGTAATATTTTGATAATGTCGTTAATTTAAGGACGAAGCGTCGACAGAGTTTCATTGGGAAAACTTCACTTTTCCAGAAAATATTTTTGGATGATGAGTATAAGAGTTAACTACAGAACTTTCTGTTTGATTTATTGGTAAATTTTACAAACACAACTTAAGCTGTAATAATATGCAAGTGCATTTATTACTAGCCTAACGACGCCTACACTAAACACTAAAACTAACTTATATAACGAGATAAAAATAGTATTAAATAGTTAAAATAGTGTAAAAATAGTTTACACAAAATTGCAAACCTAATTTTGGAAAACCCCTTTTTTAATAACCTTGTCAGTACATTTGTATAATTTTCCTAACTAATTCTATACTAAATATGTGTTGGTTTTCTAATAGGCTTAATACACTTTATTGGAAATGCTCGTTTAATATATTTAAATAGTTTATCATAAAATTTTACCCAAACATACATATTTTAAAAAAGAAACATAGGTACCATAAAACTAATAACTCTTCTGGTGAAGCAGTACTTATCACTAACCAAATAGCGACTACGTGTAGATATTAAATATAGTATCAAAAATTCAGAATCAAAAAAGTTAACAAACACACCACTTACCTTTTCAATATAATTTTTACATCCTCAAATTCCCCAGGTAGTCGGTATAGCAAGAAGGAAAGACCGCCTGGAGGAATTATCGAGCAGATTTGAAAAAGAGGGAAAATCTGGAAAACTATATGTTTATAAGGCTGACGTGGCGAAAGACGAAGACATCTTCGCAGCCTTTTCTTGGATTAAAGACAACGTCGGTCCGATCAGCATATTGGTGAATAACGCTGGATTATCCAGGAAGACAACCGTAGTTGATGGTGAGAAAATATAGCTTTAACATAAAACTTGTACTCCTGTGCTATCTCGATAAGAGTAGAAGTTTTCTAGGATATTAGGGTAAACAATGTTAATGCTTTATCAAAAAAATTTTAGTCTCAAAAACGCAAAATGTCCTTTATCCATTTGCGGATACAGATTCAATAAGATTTTTCTGCTTACTTCGGACCATACCATACATATTTTTCTGGAAAACTGCTGCTCTTATCGAAATGCCACAGAAGTGCAAGTTTTATGTTTAATACCTTTATTTAATTAAAATTCTTAGTCAAAATGTCTAAAGACTTATGTACAAAAAAGTGGAAAAGGTACTTTTCAGTCCCAACAACCCCCAAAAATCACTATTATTTTACAACAGATTCATTTTTAATGCCATAATTGTAATCAACGAACAAAAGTTGGTAATTGATCTAAATTTAGCTTTTCATTTGAAATTAGTTATGAAGGTATTTGATAAAAAATTGATTCTTTTAGGTTTTATTATTTACTGATTATTTTTGAAAATAAAAAAAATCATTAAGCGTTTTCAGGCAGATGTTCATTAAGAGGTTTCTGTATGTTTTCGGTCATACTATCCTCCCCCCCTGTATAACATATTTACATAACATCATTACAAAGAATACAATTAGTCAATGAATTCCAAAAATAGGTTCACAAAATCAACCACATCAAAATCTACAAAATGCATTTTGATGGGGCAACTTTGTAAACCCTTTTTAATTATTCCAACAACATTAGGTATTATTATTTATTGCAGTTATATGGATAGCTAAGGGTAAGTGCTACTTTAGATGCACACTGATTGAAGTGTTATAATCAGTTGCTACCCTAGATACATGTATATACCATGTATATACATACGACCGTTTCTACAGAGTCGCAGGATGCTATAAACATAAGAGCGAAAGAAAGGCCATATATTTCTTGTCGGCTAAACAGAGAACGAACTTTTGCGATGTTGCTAGCTGGCGAAACATCACAGTCATCCGCTCCGCACACTGTAGCGCACACATCCGAAAGTGTAAAACGATACGCGACCGCGATACGAGTCGACTTGGACTGCCTGCTCGGCCGGCAACGTTGCAAAACATCCTTCTCTATCATACTAACGAACTACTATAAGTTTCTCTTTTGCTCTTGTTGATTTCGGGACAGGCGTTTCAATAGAAAAGCTCCGTATACATAAATACATGTATATGTAGATGTATACCTATATATATAGGTATACTCATTTTACATATTTTAAAAGCTAATCGTTTCTTCCCGGAAAACTCTAAGTTCCGGGAGTTCGTCAACCTACTTTGAAATTATTATTTTTTAGGTAATTTAGAAGATTGGAGACAGATAATCGAGACGAATTTTTGGGCCACGGCCGTCTGTTCCAGGCAAGCTTTAGCTAGTATGATGGAAAATAACATAGACGGTCACATAGTAAACGTAAACAGCATAGCGGGGCATAAGGTACCACCCTCGCCAAGATTAAATGTGTACCCCGCCTCGAAACATGCTGTTACCGCTTTTACAGATACATTGAGACAGGAATTGGTCAGGATGGGTAGTAAAATAAAAGTTACGGTAAATGAAGTTGGTATTATTCAGGATTTAAATGGTTTATGATGCGAAATCGATGAAAGTGTCAATAGTTATTTGTGTGCTAAAGTAGGTAAGTGGCCTTGTGTTCATTATAGGACAAGCAACACAATATACACAGATATTGCTCACTAACGAGCTATCTCATTACCGACTTTGAGAAAAAAATAGTTTAAATGAATTTTAGCATTGTGGTATTGAACATTATTATTAATACTTTTGAAAATATCGTTAGGTTGCAATTTGTTTCAATAGAATAGAGAGTGATTTGAATCTTTTCACATTTGAAGGGTAGATAAAGTTTTGAAAAATATCTGAATGCTTCTAATTTTCTTAGTTTAAATAGCAGTTTTGGCTAGCCTCTGATTATGAAGAGCACATGTGCAGATACCTAAACTCGTCGGCTTGTTCAGTTGCCATGGTTACTACAAAAGTTTGTTTTAAGCAGTGGTGTGGATCTTGGGGGCCTACCAGGCAATACTACTTAAGTTTCGCGCTTGGCAGTTTCAATATAATAATATTCTTTATTATTTTACATGCGATTTACATTACGTGAACAACTTCGTTTAATTCATTTTTATGTTTGTAGAGTGTCAGTCCTGGGTTTGTTGCCACGGAATTATTCACTGCCAATAAAATAATAAAGCCCGAGGTCGAGGACGAATTCCTGAAAAAAATTCCCACCCTGCAATCTGAAAATGTGGCTGACGCGATTTTGTCTGTTTTGGAAACTCCGCCACATGTGCAGGTAAATATTGGGCTGTTTTAGTAATTTTTTAACATGAAATTTGGTTTGACGGAACGAAAAGTCATGAAAAACCGGTAACTTTACCGTTTAGACGTCATATCTTCTACGTTAATTATCTAATGTGTACGGGTGTTACATTACATGGTTCAAAAGGGCGCGAAAACGTACAATTTAACTAAAACAAACATGTACGAAACAACTTGCCGCTCCTAAAATTTAAATAAGCGATTAATCAAAGAATTCGTCAAACCATTTCATCAAACAATCATTTACCTTCTTTCAAGTATGTTATCTGATCATTTTTGCAGATAACTGAACTTACTATCAAACCAGTTGGAGAAGTACATTAAGGCGAATCAAGTGATATCTACGTTGGTGTATGTACCTATAATAGGTACATGTGTTTATACAATGTTGTGAAAATAAACAGTATTGTTTGGAATCACAGAATTTTGTTATTTACACCGATAATTAATTTCATGTTTATACTGTACTTATAGGAAAAGTAAAATGTCTTTTGATACATCAGGTGACGTCATTTATATACACACTGTAGCGGAGTTTAGGTATACAACTGTTATATAAAGGTTGAAATTAGCGCGCATATTCCACGTTGGCAGCGACGAGCAATGTTGACTTGACGGTCCTATAATCGGTTACAGTCGATCATATTCACAGTATCGTTGCTTGATTTGAACTCTACCGTTTGCATTAAATACAATTGGAAAACCTGATAAATTTACCAACTGCTTTTTCAAGAACACATTGCCTGCGAATAATTATACTGATTACATCTGAGAAGTAAGATTAAGGTTATTTGTATTCCATCTCATTATTATATGAAAACTTTGGGCAACAGTGCCAGTCTCTTCATTTATGACATGCATCGAAGGTTATTTTACTTGACGTGTATCTATTGTAACGCGAAATGTAAACAGCAGCGCGCAACGTGTTTACTCTTATCGGACCTCGGCGATCACTTCAAAGCGCTTCGTTAATTGGGCCGTAAAGGAAGAATGATTTATTACCTTCTGGGCGTTTCTAGATAAACATTATTAGGGAAAAGAAGGATCGAGTTCTTTCAAGAAAGGTCTCGAGACATAATGGAGGACTATATAATGACGGGCTTGCGGTCGGAGAGAGGAGATTAGACGTGAAGCCGCTAGTGAATAAACACAGTGCGAAAAACGGAAAAGCAATTTTTGGAGTGTACATGCTTAGGCAATTACATCCAATAAGTACTTACTTTTTATTAATTTGGTTCTTAGCCGTTTACTATATAGCGAAAACGGAACGGGTAAACGTGTGCTATTTTTCCACTTATCGAAATTTGCGTTGTTCCTTACGTGAATTTCTAGAGTTTTCCTGATAAAGATGCGCTGACGATTATGATGATATGATAATAACGATATTACTTGAGTGTCCGATCAGTAATCATCCTATTACACAATTTAACTAGGAAATGTATGTTTTTAAGTAATAATAATCTTCACATTCCTCTTAAAATTTATTCTGGCTATATTGAATAATTTAATGTGGTTAGAGCGTTCTCGAATGATTTACTGTTTAAATATTGAACGACAAAGTAATGCAAACAACTTGTTAAAAATAAAACCAAACTATACGCCTTTATTAAAAAAAGGTACTTTGATTTAAAGTGGTTATAAGAAATGCTTTTAATAGCAATTCGTATAAAAAAAATCATAATTTATAGGATTGGTTCGCCTCTTACAAATAAAATGTAAACCATGTTTCATGCTTTAAACATAAATAAGTTTGTTTCAATAGAGGAAGTGTTTACATTATGTCTGATGAGTAATATTAATCGTAGTCAAGCTAAAGAAGGGAGAATTTTATCAATTTCCCACTAAGAAAGTTTCTTCAAATAACCTCTTACAAATAAAATGTAAACCATGTTTCATGCTTTAAACATAAATAAGTTTGTTTCAATAGAGGAAGTGTTTACATTATGTCTGATGAGTAATATTAATCGTAGTCAAGCTAAAGAAGGGAGAATTTTATCAATTTCCCACTAAGAAAGTTTCTTCAAATCAAAATTGAATTTTCCCACCAAAGACATTAATTTTCTAAATCTTCCACGATACTCGAAAAACTTGATGTGATCATCATTTTGTTTATTCCCGATGATCTCATATTATCTTTGAAATCGAAGAGTAATTGGTAAATTTTTGTTTTGTCGCGATGACTGACGTTGATCGATGGGCGATTCAAAGTTCGTTATGCGAAAAATAAATGAGAATTTAATCTTACCCTTTAACATTTGTTAAGTTACTCATCCATATCGATTATAAACATTCTTATCATCGCACATTTACACAGGGCTAGGCTATATGCTTCTATGAATTTCTAGATGTATTTTTCTGTAGATTAGATTGGAGGTGTTGATTCCAAACATGTTTGTATACTGTTATCAATTAATATCCAATAAGGCCTAATAAAGGCGTCAAAAAATTCTACTTCGCTCGAATTAGGTACTTACAAGTAATAATCATGTTCTATAACTAATTTCCATTATAATAAGTAACTGCTAAGTTGGGGTAAATTTAGGTTTTGATTGCGCCCAAAAAGGACGTGTCATTACACCATAATTCTGTCTTCTACAACAGAGGTCCAAATTTAATAATCCAAATTTTTTGGTCGATTACAATTTAGTAATTGTAAATTATTCCAATCTAAGAGAATCGAAGACATCGCTGTAAAACTAAGGGGTCATATTGTAATAATTTTCTGACGATTATAATTACTGAGTGATTATAAATTATCCAAACCTGAGAGAATTTGAGTCCAGGCTGCAAATCTATTATTGGTATGGAACATATACCTTATCGTATATTTAGAGAAAATTTAGAAACTATTGTTAATATCACTGTTTTCCCTATATTCCCCAAACATCTTAAAGAGATATTAATTACATCTAAAATATAGATAAATGAATATATGTAGGGTGATGGTTAAAATGATTTTTAAACCACTGAAGGCAGATTCGAACAAATTCGATTTTTTTGTCCTCGAAAATCAAACGATATTTTTAACTGTTTTGAAATTACAGTAATTTTTTGAAAATTTATTTTCCCTTTCGACACCCTGTAATAATTCACCAGGGTAAATGTGGCCCATATATAAGACGTCATAAAAGTGGTGTAGTTATTATGAAATTCACCAAATTTTGAGAATTCTTACACGCACTATTCCTTTGGAATTTCCCATCGAAGTTATTGCGTCATCAATTTTATTTTTCAATGGAAACCATCATTTTCTTAAAAGAAATTTGAAAGTATTGGTAATAATCATTATTGTCATTGGTAATTTATGTAATTGATTTTTCCTTATGTAAATGTGTAATACGTTTCCATACAACGCGAATTTAGATAATTATGCAATATAAGTACCTTCCTCCTCCATACTTTCCCGAACGTCTTGGAATTTACGCTAGTTACGATTTTATCTACACCACTTGGAGATAATTGTGATAAAGGATTATAAAATCGAAAGTCGATTTGGATGGATCTGGAGTTGAAGTACGGAAATCTTGTAGTGTGGTTTTAAAAATGAAATTGGCGGTTCTCCTAGCTCTAGCTGCAGTAGCAGTTTTTGTTCCCTTGGTGGGCGGTAAGTACATTTTGGTAATCATAAGTTATGAGTAGTAATTTTATGAAACACAGTTGTTATTATTTGCAATTAAAACTGCAGTCTATTTCTGCAGATATTTTCATGATTACTTAATGATTCCTCTTCACTTTCCAGGGAAAAATATCGTGTGTTATTTCGCGAGTTGGACCGTATACAGACCCAATAATGGAAAATTCGACATATCCAACATAGACCCCACTCTTTGTACCCACATTTACTTCGCTTTCATTGGGATCAACCCAGACGCAACCATCAGAATAGTCGATCCTTGGGAATCTGATGACGATGGACTCGGTAAGGGACGCAACAATTACCTATTGTACCTGTAGTTATGACGATGTTAATGCAATTATGAAAAATGAAAATGAGGAATAAACTTCAACTCAAACTCACGCTTAATGTGATTTTCAGTATCCATCGTTGTTTTAGAAAATTGCATTTTTCTGGATTTCATTTTGACACACTTCTACCAGTTGTAATATTAAAATGTCTTTTAAACCAAAATAGGCTGCCATTTTCCAATATTTCATTTTCAGGCGGTTTCCACAAGCTCGTACAGCTGAAAGAGAAGAACCCGAAACTGAAAGTCCTGATCAGCATGGGGGGATGGAACGAGGGCGCCGGGAATTTCTCCATCGTAGCGAAGGACGCTACCCTTAGGAAGAAGTTGACGAGCGAGGTACTCGCCTTCATCCAGGAATACGGTTTCGACGGATTCGACATAGATTGGGAGTATCCAGCGAAGAGGGATTCCGTGTATCCAGATCTGGATCAGGTGAGAGTTCCAAGGGGATGAAGGGTACTTATCAAAACAATTTGAATGGCATTGCAATAAGTTTCAAGCTATTGTGTCATTTAGTTTTATCATCCCTCACTGTTTGTTATTACTACCATTACCACCTCCTTATTCTTTGGTATTACCACTATTACCTGTTACTACTGCAACTCATTATCAATTTAACCTATTTTACTATGTAGTAGTACTAGCCATTCTTAGGCTGAGCACTTCGAGTTCTCCATTCTTATTCTATTTTAAGAGTATTCTGTTGTCTTTAATTACCTTCATTATTCACTTCCTTGAAGTAGTTGTTTATGACCCCAACACCACTTTTTATAAGTTATACCATGTGATTAAATCTTTTTTTTTTTCTTTTGTAGGCGGACTTCATTGCTCTACTACAAGAACTTAAAAGTTCCTTATCAGTCTACGGTTATCTTCTGACAGCCGCTGTATCAGGAGCCATTTACACAGCAGACGTCTCCTACGATGTCAGCAAGTTAAACGAGTAAGGATATTACCTACTTAGAAACCAATGATATGATTGCACAAGTCATGTTTTGAATATTTTAAACTATACTAGAAATAAGTTCTTAATGATTTAATGATTAATGATTTCCTTGATTTCAAGTTTACTGGATTTAATCAACGTCATGGTGTACGATTTCCACGGTCATTTTGAGCCTTACGTTGGACATCTGTCACCTTTATACAGATCTTCTTTGGACGTTGACGACGAGAATAGAACTCTCAACGTGGTAAGTGCATACATTATTTTCAGTAAGTAACGGATTTGTGTGGAAGATTAAAATTTATTCAGATCTTGTGACTAACTTAAAGTTATTTGAACAATCAGTGAACCCTAATAAGTATTTTAAATTAGACCTGATATTCTAAATAGGAAATCTTAGCTCCGTATACAAAAAAGACAATAAAAAGCTATGCTCTAACTATATAGGCATAACCTTAACCAGCTCTATAAGAAGACTGTATGGTCGAATCCAGAAAACAAGAGTAGAGCACGATTTTGAAGAAATTGAAGAGCAATGCGGTTTTAGGGCGGGTAGATTATGCCTATGCAATATCAGCACTCTACAATAATTAAGAGAGAAAAGGTCGGAAAGGGATTTGAACACACATCAAATATTTATTCAATACAAAAGGGTTTTTGTATTTTTCTGAGACAGTAATGGCTAAAATTCGCTTCAGTTCTGATATACTACCACATTTACTATTTGATACTTGTCAAATTCGATCAAGAATTTCTGCTCAATACACAGTTTGTTCCTTTTTTCAGGCTGCCGGCATCGAATATTGGTTGGCACAAGGCGCCGATCCCAGCAAGCTTCAACTAGGTATAGCAACCTACGGTAGAAGCTTCACGTTAGCTAATGCCAGCAACACCGCCCTTTACGCGCCGACCATAGGGGGCGGCATAGCCGGTCCTTATACCCGCCAAGAGGGCTTCTTGGGATACAATGAGGTGGGAATTTTAGAAGATAATCTCTTAAAAATTTCGTTTTTGAAATAATTATTGTTGCCTTAACGAAAACTTCGATATCTCCTCTTCATTTTAGATTTGCGAACTCCACAGCGATTGGGCTTACTATTGGGACAACGAGCAGAAGGTACCCCACAGGGTATCCGGGACCCAGTGGGTCGGTTACGAGGACACCGTCTCTGTCACGTATAAGGCGCTTTACGCGAAGTCCAAGGGATTAGGGGGGATGATGTTGTGGGCCTTCGACACGGACGATTTCAGGGGAATCTGCGGGGACCCATACCCGTTACTGTCGACGATTAACAAAGTATTGTTAAATTAGAGTTAGTTAGCAGCAGTGTCAGCAGATAAATTTGTATTTGTTGTACGATGTGTACTTGACTGGAATAGAACTTCAGAAATTACAAATAATTCAAATTTCTGAGATTGTATATTTGTAATAAATTTTATTAAAAAATATGTCAAATACTTTACAGATATTTTTTTGATATAACCACACTGCTTTTACTATGACATCACTGGGTTTTTACCGGAACATAAAATTTTTGAATCCAATACAACATAATGTAATCACATGGTTGGTGTTCTGGTCTCATGAGCAACTGATGTTGCTCACATCATAGCTAAAATAAACCAAGAGATATGCCCTTTCAATCCATAAAGATTGAATTGTTTACCAAACTTCAGAAGAACACGAATTAGAACATCTTTATTTGCAACAAGACTCATTCAAATTTAATTAATTGCTCTCATTTGATTCCGCCCGAATCAAAATGATGCCTTAGTATATTGATTGCCACGTTAATTTCAGTTCAGGAGGGCAGATAATTAGGTTAATATTACAAGTATCCTAGTGCAAACAACGGCTCTCGACAAGACGATCTTCAAGGAGCAATATATAATTTATAAAAAATATGCACAGAGTACAAAGTAGAAATATGCACAGAGAAAACTAAAGTAGTGGCTTTTCAAGGAAAAGATCCAGTTAGAGTAAAAATACTCGTTTACGGAAAGACAATGGAACCAATATCTCACTTTATTTCCCTAGGAACAGCATTCTCATATGACAGAGACAATGATATTCAGAAAACCTAGGAAAATTTCAACATATCTGTGTCACGTCACCATAGATAGAACACTTAAAAACAAAGCCACCAAAGAATAGTATATTATTATACTAGTTTAATAAGACGGAGTATTGTCACACAAGAGATTTAAAGCACGGCGAGCGAACCGAGAAATGCTTTACTAGAACGAGCGTGACAATACGTCTTATTAAACGAGTGTAATATACTATTTTATCTACTTTGCTTTATGAATTCATTAAATTTTGGCTTTTCAAGTTTTCGTATTACACTAGGGAATTTTGCGTGGGTTGGTTACACTGACGTCGACGTCACTGACATTGACGTTTCGTATTTAAATTTCAAAATCTAGTAACCCTAGGACAAATTCAACAACTATACTATGTTCAAAACAAATCCCGATGTACGTCATTTTGATGACGTCACCAAACATCCAATACTACCAACATAATACAGTCCCAGGACTTCGCAATTTATGTGTTCCGCGTATATTTTAGGTTGAGAATTCACATAACCATATATATTGTCAACCTAAAATATACACGGAACACATAAATTGCGATGTCCTGTGACTATATTAAGTTGGTAGTATTGGAAGATTCTGACGTCATCAAAATGACGTGCATAGGGATTTGTTTTGAACAGAGTATACTTACTTACGTGCGCAAAATGGAAGACAAAAATGTAGAATTGACCTGTACACCCCCAGAAATACGCAAAGCTGCTCAAGAAATTTATTGAAATACTAATAATTTAACCTTGACGTCTACTCACGTCTACGTGACAGGCAGATGTACCAATTTAACAAAACTAAAAGTTACCAAAAGTAATGTAATAATATGAATATTATTACACTGCTTTTGATGTAATAATGAGATCATTAGTAACTCAAAGTAGATAAACGAAATTAAAGTTCTATAAAGTAATGGCCACACCAATACTAACTTATAGAAGCGAGACGTGGACAGTAATACCAAAAGATATGACTAAGGGCGAGTTTACACACTGCGCGTTGCTGGGCTAGCCAGAGCCAGTAGACAGTAGCTGTACTTTGCGAGTGGGGGACGAAATAGGCAAGCTGCTCACCTGTTTACACGAAGTAAGTAGCTCTACTGTGTTTCTGGGCAGTGAGCTTGCAGGTCTTGAAAGAGAGTGCAATATGTCGAAAGTACGAAAAATTGCGATCCGCAAGGGAATACAATCTTTTTCCATAACTTTGTGCGAAGAGTTGGTTAAAGAAATTGAAAATGATCTGACAAGAAAAAGAAACTGACACATTTATGCGTGAAGCTATCCCAGCTAGAATAAAACTAGAAGAAACTTTGACTTTTCTGACCTCTGGAATGACGTTCAGGATACTGTCCTTATTATATAGGGTCGCGTTGCTTCAACTATCTACTGTCTAGCCAGATACTATGCGTTCAAATTAGGCAAATAGGATGCGAACTACTGACTTCAGTCTCGTGGGGGAAGGCAAGTGGCCAGTAAAATAAAAAAATATTGAAGTAACTCGCATTCAGTAGGTGCCCATCTTTGCAGAGGCAGTAACTCGGCGGATCTGTTTTAATAATAACAGTAGCTGGCATACAGTTACTGGCCTTCTCAACTGACCCACTAGCTCGCACCGTCTAAACTCACCTTAACATAAAAGCTAGTCAAACGAAATTCCGTAGGTGGGTCAAAGGATGTACAAGCATGAGTAATAGGTCTTTGAACAGATGAACATATACAAGCTGTTTGGTGAAGAAAAAAAACGGAAATTAGGAATATCGAGTGTACATATCACATAGATTATATCCCATACTGCATTCTCTTGCATAAAAATAGATCATATTTTAAATTATACGTTATAAATTAGTTTGTATTAAAAAACTCCTTTAGTTGCGACAGCGAAACGTCACTTATTGATCATATCCTATGTACAAGCTACTTTTTGAGTATCCTGTAGATGGTTCATCAAATTTGAGGTTATTGAGCAGATCGTCCCTTAAATATATTCGCAACATCCTGTACACAAGAGTATTTAGTGTTAATTAAATATTTACCCTTCATTGCAAATTGACATCAATTAATATCATTATTCTTGAAATGAATAAATGCTTTAAATTTCACCTACTATTCCAACGAAATTATTGCTGTTTTCTCGCTACCGTTTCGCTCTTATCAGTGATGAGTAATCACCGGTCACCACTTTTTGTTCCCTATTTGCTTCGCTCGAGCTGCTTAGAAATTTTTTACGATACATCGACTGGTGAACACTTTACCATCCGAATATTTTCTGTGTTAATTCGGTAAGAGTTTTCGTCGGGAACGGGTGTTTTAAATTCCGCTGTGGTTTTTAATGGAAATTTCTTTCTGAATTTTCCAATTTTTCTCGTCGGAAGTAGTTTTCTTTAGTGACTTCGTCGTCTCGTTGAAAATTTAACAGATTTGTTTGATCGCTGTGTTCGTTACAGTTATTCGGTGAATTTATTATCGAGTTAAATTGATTGGCAAATGTGATGTAATTGTTTAACTGAATTAATATTGTTATAATTATCCAGTGATTTTCTTGAGTTAAATTTTGTTACGGTGTGTTGGTGGTTTGAGACTTTGTAGTGATTTTAAGTGAAAATGGCTCATTGGCGGAGATCCTGGCAGAGGTGATGAAATACCTGTCATCTCAAGGTTAGGTTTTCCAGATAAATTTCTTTCTTGTACATATTAGGCATTCATATATGAGAAGTGTTCGATTTTTCGAATATCAGTTAGTAGAATTTCTAGATGTTTTGAGGTACTCAAAGAGTCCAAAAAACACATTTTTCAAAAAATGTATCTAACACGTACCACAGACAAGTTTGTAGTAGGTACGTTTCCTCTGAAAGTAACAAGAGCAATCAATTCTATCTTTGGATTTAGACTTTATGCTACGACAGGACCTCCCAATAATCGTCTGGGATGAAAGGGTAGTTTACTCTTGCCGTTTTTCGGTTTTGGAAATTCTCTGAAAATCTATTCTAATATTTCCTTCTAAGCTTTGACCATTCTATTATAAACTATGTATAACAAAGTTTAATGACATTTTTGTCTAAATCGTCTTTGAAGTACACTTTACTCATTTGTCGGTTTTTTGAAATTTTCTCGAAATCAACCTGAAGAATTATTTTTAAAGTTGGCCATTGATTCTACTCTCGCTCTATAATACAGTTTAATAACACTTTTTGTTAAATCTTCCATGAAGGACATTTTTTTAAATATTCCCTAAATTTAATGCAATTATTTTTTAAACATTGAGTATTTTTTCTACTACGGAACGTTTATAATACAATATGAGAAAGTGGTCCAATACACACATCGCCATTTTTCTTTTTCATTTTACTATGGTACAGGGTTGATCATATTTTCATTTCGATTAATATTTATGCGAGTTTAATGAAGGTTTTTAATAATGCTATATTTTTTTTAGGTAAGTGAAATTAGCGGCGATGACAGGGATCTGCATATAAGGGCAGAAAGGCAGATGTAGCAGTTTACAAGGTTAGTATTTTAAGATTAATTTTTGATAGACTTGTTACTTATTCTCCTTCTAAAATATTTCGGTATTTAATAATTTCTTTATTATTTTTTTCAGGTAAGTCTCTGTAGGGGCAATGGCGGATATTTTCTTACAACTGCAGAAAGACAGAGGGAGCCGTCGTCTAAATGGTTAGTGTCTTAAAAATTATTTTGAAAGTATATTCCTTTTAGTTCAATAGTATTCAACGTTATTAACATATGTTAATTAAATTCTTATATAAATTTAAGCGAATTTTCTACGTCTCCTGACAAAAACATCAAGACAGAAGTAACAAAAACATGATATTTATTTTTAAAAACGTACATCAGAACCAATCAAAGCCATTCAAAGTTTATGTTAAAAAAATACATTCATAAACGACTGCTGAGTTATAAAAATGATAAAAGTATTAAGTAATAATAAGTAAATAAAATTAAAACTAATAATGCTTATTGGCAATTAATTTTTATAAAGTTATGTCATTGTAGGCTGAATTCATCATATTTACATACTTACATCTCATATGTGTGTCTATGTATTTAAAATTGCCTTTAAATCAGATATGCTATTAATTTCATCATAAATCTCAATAATAAGGCACCAAAAGCGGAAAACCTCGCCTCCTGTCCTAATTTTATAGCAGAAAATGTAAAACCAAAGAGATGTAGAATTCTACTGAAATAAAAATGAAATAGTTTTTATAGGGAAATTTTTTAGAAAATTGTGCTTTTTTGAATATTATTTTCTGAGATATGGTTCCTCATCATCCATAACAGAACACGCCGTATATTTAATCATTGATCAAAATTCGAAAAGAAATACTCATCGATTTTTAATTTTTATGACAGTAATATGAATGTTTGATAATAAAATTAATTCAGAAGAAACGTTGATCGTTTTAAAAAAATCAGTAGCGTAGCATATTTCAAAAAATATTACATTTCCCCATATCTCCGCCATTGCCGTAGTAATTTATTTATATCAGATGATATAAAGTATTGTTGTACCTTGCAGGTGTGATAAATATTTTTCCTACAACACCCTGTAGTTGTAACAATACTTAATATCAACACACTAGTAGTAAGGAATTGTCTCGTGACAACACTCTGTATATTTTGGTTTCTGTCTTTGAAGTTATTTCTTTCTGATTGGGATAAACGATTAATTTAAAAAGATCGGTAACGGGATTAGACCTTACACTTAGGTCTTACACAGATCTATTAAAGGTGATTAATTAAGATTATATCCCAAACTTTGAGTATTTTCAAAAGGCCGCTATTTAAGTGTCTTAAATATATTTTTTGACATCTCTTGCCTCTAAAACAGTGTGTTGTATCTACTACTTAAGGTTACTATGATTTTAGGACCTAAAATAATCTGAAGAATCCCACTTTGACGATTGTCGCTGGGATTCTTTTTTACTGTTATCTATGTCTTCAGTTCCGAAAAATTCCAAGATTCAACGAACTAATTAGTAATTAACGACTTAATTACACTGAACAGCCAATTTTAGCATAGGCGTACATTACGTTATATCCCGCGTTTCTTTATTTATTTTTCTATTATACCGGTACTGACTTACCATTTTACCTACGCCACAGAATTGACTCGCTTACCTGCACACAGATAAGCCTCAGATTCCGTACTACCTGTCAGTGATTGTCAGTGTCTCCGAGGCCGCCCAAGTGCACGTGCGTTGTGTTAATTCCTTGTGAAATTTGTTGTTACAGTTAAAATGTACATTTTAGTGCCAGTTTTGGTACTAACTAGTTTTGTGTTGTACTCTCTGGGATATTCCTACGACATGAGGCACATCTTGTGCCCGGAGTGCAACAGAAGCAAGGTAAGTTTCTGTAAGGGATGATAATCCTATTGCTCGATTGACTTTAGGACGTTAAAGGGTGATAATCGCTCGGTTTATTCCCCGTAACGGGACGATCTAGGTAGGGACGGTAAATTAGTTGGGGTAAGGTTAAGAAGTCGTAAGATTTTAAAGATTAAGGAATGTGTCAAAATATCTCTAGTCAGGTTAAGATTGCACCTCCATCATTCAGTGGAATTTCTTGTTATTTCAAAATTGGTTTGTACAATCCGTTGTATTATTTGTTTGTTATTTGTATTTATTATAAATTTCATCGAAAGTCCAAATAATCGTATTAAATTCACAATAATGCAGTTATACGTAAATACGTTATGTAGAGTTGGAGCTAATTTTTATTTTTCGAGTGGTCTAGAAACTGGTATGCTGTATGTTTTTGAAAATTTAGAGCAATCATGTAATATACTAAAATTGCAATCGATTTTTTTAAATCCCCTGTATATTTCATATTTAAATGTTTATTAACTTATGTTTTCTCATAATGAGTTTCTTATTTATGGAATATACAACTAATAATATTTTGTTTGGAACGTTATATGGTTACATACATAATAAACCATAAAGTGTAGTGCTTCACATACTGGAATTTTCTTTCCACATAAGTGAAACCTCTATATAGCGGACAGTCACGGGAACCACAATTTTGTCCGTTATAAGGAGTTATTCGCTATTGGGAGGAAAGGATTAAATAAAAAAAATATTGATATGTGCATAAATGTAATTCAAAATACTACATTTTCAAATTGCAATATATTTCTTATGGAAAAATTTCTCATTAGTAGTTTGTCGACCAGAAACCACGGAATCAACATAAGACTACCTCTTTATTCTGAAATATATCTGGAATTCCTGAAGAGGATGATTGCAAATTTAAACACCTATTTACGAGTTCTAAGGGATTTATGGATGCAATTATGAAAGGTGTCCGTTATTTAAACTGCTTGGTAAAACGGGTTCCAGGAGATGATGATTAAAATTTGAATTCCTATTTAAGAGGTATATTTCTTACACATCTGATTTCAAAAGTTATTGTCCGTTGTTAAGAGGTAATTTTATTAACAATTATATAGGGAATGGTAGTTTTTAACTGTCCGCGTCCGATATTTGGAGGGTCCGCTATTGGGAGGTGCTAATATCTATAAATCCCTATTAAGAAATTCTGGAAATATAAAACTGTCCGTTATGTAGAGGAGTCCGCTATTGAGAGGTATCTGTTATTAGAGGTTTCACTGTATAATACAAATTGTAATATATTTCATATAATATTTTTTTATAAAAACGAAGAATTGTAATTTCATATTATATTCAGGAATTTTCCCTTTTTTCAAATTTTTGATTGAAGTCCGTAGCTTATTGCCAACTAATCCTAATGAGGTTTATTTCAAATTTCATTTCGAAGTAGTTATGCACCTTCGATTTTGTATATATGTATTTGGAATTTTTATAAGTTATTTTACATAAGTTAAAGTAATAGCTATTATTAACTTAACGTCAAGCAAAAATCTGAACTATCAGTAATTTATTAGCCAACTTTGGAGACAGATTTCAAAAACGATTCCTTACAGATGGCATGTTCAAAGTACTAGGTTCATTTTGAGGCTAACTAATTTCATAACTTTTTAAATTGGTCTCTTATTTCATCAAACTTGTAACTAATTTTGGTATGAATATAACTAAGACAAATGTTTGTGTTTAATAAGTGTGTTTAATAATAAATTTTAATAAGAGAATTTTTTGAAAATTGTCTATAAAATCAGAGAAAATAAGTACACACCATGTTTCGGATAAAGGGATTTTAACAGATTCAATGGCATTTATAAAATATTTATATTTATCGGCGTTGTGCTAGGACGTATTTTTTTTTAAATAGTATGGAATATATTTTAATTTCAGAAAAATAATAAAAAACCGTAAAAAGTTAACATAGTTAGTAACTTAAAAACCACACACATATTTACGAAAACTAAAGTAGTGTTAGTAGTGAACCGAATTCCTTTTTGCTTTCTCTTACGAGACATTCATATATGAAGAGTACCGTAATCGGGTCGGTTTTCCAAATTTACGTTATTGTTGTAGCTATTTAAGTTAATAAGTTCTAGACGTTTTAAAGTCCCTTGAGTTGAAAACGTGAAAAATTGTCTGTAAGTATGTATGTGTCTGTGGTAGGTTTTTCCGAAAAATTAAAAGTAGCACACAGGTCCAACTTTAGACTTTGTGTGCCACAACAGGCACACAAACTCTTACTCTTACTCTTCTCATATTTCGGTTTTTGGAAATTTTCTCAAAATTCACTACAATGTTTTTTTTTCTAAATTTGAGTATTTATTCTACTATCGAATATGTATAATAAAGTTTAATAACGTTTTTGGATACATCGTTCCTGAAAAGCTAGTCTTTTTTCAGCTTTTCGAAATTTTCTCGAAATCCACTTGAAAAATTGTTAAATATTTATTCTGCTGTCGAATAAAATATGAGAATATTTTCACTTTTTACCATTTTTTATACATATTCAATGATAACGTAAGAATCAAAAATTCTTTCAAATTTCGTTATTTAGTGAAAATGTCAAATTACGCTATCTATTACAAATTAAATTTTGTAAATTCACTTAATGGTTTTAAACTAGTTTATTCGATTTGTTACTAATAACACGTTAATTAGGTGATTTTTACGATTATTTGGAAAGTGTAAATATTTTCCACAAACCTGTTACAACTGATAGTACCGACCACTTGTGACATTTAATCGAACCTACATTTTTACATTACACCTACATTACAATGCGAGCTCAATCAATACTTACATTAATTATAAATAAGTAGTATTATTTAGAACCAATTAATGAAAGGGCAAACACCCAAAAATTCTTGTTTCAACGCTGAAAACCCTCCTATATCTGTTGCAGACAAGATGCAAAGGGGTTGCGGATAAAGATCTCGAGGAGATCCTAGGACCAGCCTTTAATGCCAGATACATGAGCATATCGGAACCTTCCGATAATCCCGAACCGAAAACCAATAATAAAAGGAACCCGTCAGAAGGTTTAGACTTTTATGTGGATAGCGAGTTCAGTGAAGTTCTCGACGATGAACCGGCCTGGATTACGAAGAACCACGTCGAAGTCCAGATGAGGGAGGGAGGAAGTAACAGGTAAGGGGATTTTTGAAGTTAATTTGAGGAGTTTTTGAGAAGTAGGCACTGAAACAACTGCACGGGGACGGAAGTAGTTGCACTTGTGGTATAGCTGTAATCTGCTAACTAGGTACATCTGGTTTGGTTAGGCTTAATCTCATACAGCTATCACTGTTTTAGGACTTTGGGTGCTCTTTCGTGCAGGTTTTGTTAGGACTAGATGAATTTAAAACTTATGTTAGAGCTAAATCTGGTTAATTAGTCTGATCAGGGGTACCTAACCAAATCTTATTCAATACAATTTTAACTTATGTTACAGTTTTTGGAAGAGAACAAGTTCTGGTTTAGCTCATGTTACAGCTTGAACATAGGTTAGGTAACTTGACCTGGTCTGCTCATAATCGCTCCTCTAAACTCATATGTAATCTACACTAATGTCTATTTTTATACAGATTTTGAATGGGGGCATATCTAGTTTAGCACATAATACAACTTGATCTAAGTTGGTTGGGTTCAATCATATCTACATATCTGATATGGGTGTGACTTCGTTCATACATCTAGCTACTTGCAGGTCATACTATAGCTCAAAGCTTGAATATGACAGTTGCTGTATATGTTAAAGCTTTAGTTCGATGAGTTGGTTTTATTTTATTAAGCTATCATTGTTTTTAATGAATAGTTGGATCTTTTAAAGTGGTTTCACAATAATACTACATTTGGATCTTTTTTAATATGACAGTTACAACTTATGTGACAGCTTTAGTTGGATTAATGGCTTTGATTTAGCCTAGTTATAACTGTTTCTACTGAATAGCTAGCTTTCCATACAGATTCTACTTAGAAACAGTTGTATTTGTTGGATCAAACTGGACGTGGGAAAGATAACTCTTTAAAGTGCTTTCATAACTATATTATAGCTCGATGTGTAGATATAACAACAGGCTCATGGAAAAATTGGACTTTTAAAGTGTTTTCACAATAATACTACAGCTCGATCTCTTTGAATATGACAGTTAGGTACAGTCTTAGTTGGATGGATTGCTTTGATTTCGGTCTAGTTATAACTGTTTGTACCGAATAATTAGCTTTCTATACATATTCTACTTAAAAATAGATGCATTTGTTGGATCACATTGGACATGGGAAAGCTGAATCTTTAAAGTGCTTTCATAACTATACTACAGCTTGATGTTTTTGGACGTAACCATTGCAGGTTATGTTACAGCTTTAGTTAGATGGGTTGCTTTGATTTAGTTCAACTAACATTGTTTTTACTGAATTGTCAGTTTCGCTAACATACCTACTCATAATTATTCCAATACTTACCCACCTCTTCATTTTTCTCTTTTGTAACCACAACCAAAATCAATTTTTATGACAACCTATCTGCCAATTTTCACCCCATTATTACTTTGTCCCCTACTTTTCAAGGTTCAAACGAGGATCCAACTACAAGCAGGAATGGAAGTGCTCTTCAAAGATCACCTGGACAGACTTGGGTCCAGATTACTTCCCGAGGTACCTCCGCTCAGTGGAGTGCCTATCCGACTCCTGTTGGTTTAACGTCTACAAATGCAAACCTAGATCGTTCACAGTGAAAGTGCTGAGGAGGAAACCGGACAGGTGCGCCGTGGCGGCGGTCGGGAACCGGGTGGGAAGTTCGGGACTCCCGAAGGAGTTGCGGGAGTTGTGGGTGTGGGAGGAGAGAGCCGTGAGTTTCTGTTGCGATTGCAGTTTCGCGTAGAACGAGGAGGTCCAGAGGGTTTCGATGAGAACTTAGTGATATCGGTAGGGGGGAGAGTGTGAAGGTATAAATGGAGCAGGTGAGGATATTTTTGGTATAATTTAATATGGATATTTTAATGTTCATTAAGGTGGCGGGGTCGGTATGTAAAATATGCCCCATATGCCAAGTATCATCAAACAAAAAGAATCCTTAAGTCGAAAATTTAGACACCTACGTCTTAAATAACCAGAAAGACGGGTTGCCAGGTTCAATAACCAATATAACGAATGTGGCAATATAAAATATAACAAAACAGAATATTTTTTGGAATTTTTAATCATTTTAGATATGTCTGATATTTTTGTACGCCACTTTTCCAATACTTGCTTATGTACACTTTTTTCATCCTTCTCTATAATTACTAAAATCCATTAAATTGCCTCAAACGTCATTAATAGTAAATATTTCCTGTATTAATATTGTATCTCTTTGTGTTTTGTTTCAGGCTTCGTCAAAAACGTGGAATTGTACATATTTTTACTATTTTGATGGATGGTGACAATATTGCCTATTCGAGATGTCAATTTTGTATATATAATGGACTATAAATACTATAAATCGACTAGCTTTAAAAGTATGTATCAATTTATTATTAAAAATACGTGTCTGTAAGTAGATGATGTTACCTACCTAAATAATTGTTTAAAAAATACAGAATAGCTTTAACGCAATTGTAATAAATTATTTTTAGGTTAGATTTTTAAATTGTGTACAATAAAAGGTTTATAACTTTTGGTAATTTTACATGGATTTATTGTTGTAGGTCTCTTGATCTGCCAGTCCAATATTAGTTAATGTGTAAATAGAGCTGTTTCGACTAAAACTTAAAATATATCAAACAGAGCTTTTCCTTATACCACCTCTTTCAGTCACAGAAAAATCAAAACTGTTTTAAACATTTTTAATATGTCAGATTACCTTATTAAGGACACTCACTATCAATCGTCTATATGTGTCATATGCTGATAATAACTGATCAATAACTTCATTGAGATAGAGCTACAACCTTCAGTTAAGGACACTGGGAGTTTTAACTTCTTCGATATGTGTTGCACAAGTAACATTTATTAATTTTGTAATTCGTTCAAACTCTGATATGCATGCACCACTTTAGGTATGTGTTAATGGTGTTACATTATGGCTGATTGAATTAATTTTGCTGCATGCAACACGCATTTGAAATTAGTCCAGCCCATGGATCCAAGTCAATTTGAACATCAAAATCAATTGTTACGTTACATGTTTGCTTTAACTCTTGTTACATTTACTATTCTAATCGGATAATTTGAAACATATCGAATAATGTAGGGTAAGAATAATGATCGTAACTGACTTTTTATACTATATTACCTTTTTTGATAATAAAAATATGTTCAGGAAGCCAAGGAAATGTAATTAATAATGTTAATAACAATAAGAAAAACTCTCTGTCTGTCTCTTGTTTTGAACAAAGGGTAGTTGCGGAATCTATGGACTCTAAAACGAATAACTGTAGTGAAAACTTTTCAAAATAGTGCGACTGATCGTAATGGCTATTAGATATATCTACCTAATATTTGTAGATACTTGTGTATTCTAATCTGATGTTTCCAATCTAATTTATCACTTTTCCGAGTTCCCATTTGTAAATACCCATTAGGTGATCGAAAAAGTGTATCCACTTCAAATCGGTATCCAGATAAGACAAAATATTAATAAAATCTATTACCAAACTAAGTTCAGTGCTTTAAAGAATGTTCCAGCAATGCAATATGTTGCTTATAACAGGTATTAATTGAAATATTATATTTTCTTGTTGTTGATTTTAATTGCTTTTAGCGTGCGTACTAACGTTTTTGACGTTATCCTCAAGTACAAGTTTAAAACTTTCTGCTGTTGGTGATGATGATGATGATGTTAATATATCTCTAAACCCTGAAGAGGATGGAATCAGCTTATCGATTGCACAAGGTATGTCTAGTTTTAATTTAAGAAATGGTTTTAAGTTTATTATGCGTATCTTTAATAGACGTGTCTCATAACACCTAGCTGCGCGCGCCTCTAGTGGTGTATCGATGTTGCCAGATTCACACATTATTGTACACTTTGACTACTCGTGAAAATTGATGGAAATCTAACTTATATCTGGGCATGTGTTGTATATGTTTCATAGGTTTTCGCATATAGTGTTATGGGACTAGAAGTGTTTTCTCGTAAATTCTTGCTAATGTTTTGATTTCAGACTTGTTCATAGTTTATTCATTGATAAGGCATATTTTAGTACTGCTATGTTGTGTTCTGTAATAGAATTTCATTCCTTTCATTTCCAAAATGTGAGAAAATGAGAATAATGCGGTTACAAGCCTTCAGAACGCTGAATCGTCGGCAGACCGAGAAAAATATGGTGAAGCTGGAACAGGCAATTTGCCTAATCCTCTAAGGATAGAAGAACAAAATGCACCTCAAAGGGAGTACCTACTGAAATAGTTACACAACGCAGCTTTGGATATAACAATCATTGTAGGAATTATATACCTGCATCAATCAATATAACAATCCATCACAAGCCTAGCAATTTGCTACCATTGAGATGGATTTGGAAGTACCTACCGACAGGTCAACGTTCTCGTTTCGGTTTCGTCAGATGAAACAACGGAAATAACTGATTCCGTTTCCGTAGGTAGAACAGTGAAGCTGCAAGGCACCATCGGCAAGGGTTACAACTTCAACGATACCGACTGCATCGGTAGCTCGATGCCTTGCAAGCTAGGCGACATCTCGCTTACCGTCCAACTGAAGCCCGAGGGTTTCATGGTGACATGGACCTCCAACAACATGGAGACGACCTTCCGTGACTGTTTCGACCTCGGCGACATGAACTGGTACGGAGGCCCGGAGAGGTACTCGCAGGTCTGGCCGCTGGAGAAGATGGACATCGACGAGAACTCCCCCTACGTCATAAAGAAGAGCGATAACTTCGCCGTCGCCGAGAGGTACTGGCTGAACTCCAAGGGGGTTTACGTCTTCGTCGGCGATAAGGTGCCGTTGTTCGTTGGGCAGAGCTCCGAGGAGAAGACCGTCTGTTTCATCGCCAAGGCTGAAAATCCTTATGTGAACAGGGAAAGGGTAAAGTCTCATCCCAGAACCGCTAGGTTTTGGTTGAAGTTTCCAAAATCTTTCAGTTGAAAATATCATATTGAGGCTTATACTTGTCAGAGCAACTTGGCAATATTAATAAGATCGTCTCTCTATAGTTTGGGAAATAACTAAAAGTTCATAGAATTTTTATTGTCCCACAAATAGCAAAAGGCTACATTAGTTCAGTTATCCAATTTTTCAAAAAAATTAAATATAACAAAATTTAGATGTACCTATTTCAATTTCTTATATAAAATCCAAGATACCATTAATTTGTTTTTAAAGCAGGATTCACAATCAAAATGGAAGAAGTAAAGAGATTTTTCAGGTTGTTATAGAAAATCAAGGGCTTTTAGGAGTTTAATCTTTCAAATTTTCAGGAAATATAATCAAAACAATAAAAGTTTAATATATTTCAGTGCCATCTTGGACTTTAAAGGCACTACGACTTTCTTCACAAACCCAGGAAACACAATCAACGAAAATTATAGAGTATTTAGTGTGTTATAAAAAGTGAAATGTTCCACTAATTTTTTTTCAAGTTTATAGTACTAATATTCAGAATATCAAAATTTGGAATTATTTAAGTTTCTTCTAGAAATTTCAAAGTACAATAAGTTTGCTTTTATATCCGGGAATACAGTCGCAATAATAGAAGTTATAGATTTTTCAGGCTACTGTAGAGAATCAAAGGCTATTATCAGTTTAATCTTTCAAATTTTCATAAAGAAAAACAATGAAAACCACAAAATATGGATATTTTCCAGTTTCTTCTTGAGAGCTAAAGGCACTACGACTTCTCTCACAATCCCAGGAGATATCAGCAACGAAAATTATAAAGTATTTAGTGTGTTATAAAAGGAAAAAAGTTCCACTAGTTCCATTTTTCAATAAATATTTAAGTTTCTTCTAGACTCCAAAGTACTTAAGTTTGTTATTACATCCAGAAAATACAGTCGCAATAATAGAGATCATAGATTTTTCAGGCTGTTATAGAAAATCAAAGGCTGTTATCAGTTTAATCTTTAAAATTTTCAGAAAAACACAATCAAAACCACAAAACAAGAATTTTTTCAACTTTTTTTCAGTTTTTTCTTGATAGATCAAGGCACTACGGTTTCCCTTAAGTTCCCAGGAAACACAATTAACTAACAAAAATTATAGAATTTTCAAAAGTTTAATTTTTCAGAAAATTATTCAGAATAACAAAATGGATACACATTTCAGTTTTTCCTAAGGACGCCATGATGCCATAAGTATGCTTTGACAACCAATAACCACAATCACAATAAGAGAAGTTATATAGACTTGTCAGACTGTTGTAGATAAATCAGTCATTTATTAGTTAGATCTTTAAATAACAGAAATTGGACATTTTTCAGTTTCTTTTGAAAAATTGAAGTTATTACGAGTTCCCAGGAAACAAGATCAACTAAATTAACAAATATTATAAAATTTTGTAAAAAACGTTTAAAAGAGAGTTCATTATTAATTTTTTTTTTTTTTTAGGTTATATTACAGTACGATATCGTTATCAAGGATAACCCAAAAGAAGCTCACATCAATGCAGTTAATACCTTTCTAGGGAAACCGACAGGTACGTAGTCAAATATGTATTGATTGGTTTCCGATTGTAAACAACTTTCGTTGAAAATTTCAATGAATTGCAAGATTCCAGAATATATTAGTCATTTGTATACCTACTCTGTTTTAATACTCTTATTTTATTTCCTTGAAAGATAATAGGATCTCAAAAATGTTGCTCATAATTTTGTTACTTTAGTAATGCGAATGAATAATTATTACCTATATATTCAATTTTCTTCTTTCGGTAATTAGTCTGAAGTTATTATTTTGGTTGATTGGTTGGAAATTGCTTTTCAGGTCATCCCAGAGAAGAGATGATCAAAGAGCCAATCTGGACGACATGGCCGAAGTATAAGAAATATATCAATGAATCCGTTGTGAGAGATTTTGCCACTGCTATAAGAACTAGAGGATACGGTGGTCAAATAGAAATTGACGAAGATTGGGAGGTAATGAAGGAATTAATTCAATGGAAATGTTAATGTTTTAATTGGATTTGAAATGATAAAATTAGACACCTCTAGAAATGATAGGTAATTTGGGGTAAAAATGGCTGTAAAATGGACCAAAGAAGAAATATACCTAATGAATTGTAGGGTTAGATTCAGGATATTCAGATAATTTATTTCACCACTATAGCCATACTACTAAATACCATCTTCTTAAATAAAATGGCCAGTACTAATAACGTGTCAGCCATCCCTCTCTAATAAGTGACCATAAAAACTTTGAAAATGAAACTGCTGTTGATTTTTACATAAAAAAAGTTCAATTAACTCAACTTACTTATATACATCTATACTAAATTGTTATGTAGTAGTTGTTCACTCCAATGGTTTATCTCAACAATCTTACTTCATATATCTATCACATAGAAGACACCATTAGGATGGCTTTCAGATTTACACAAATTGGGTCTAAATTGAAGTCTAAAGACTAAATTCTTAAGAAATCCCATTCGCGGTAAATATCATAGAACCCTGTAGGTACACCTACAAAATGGTTACGATTATTTTGTACTTTTCCAGGTCTGTTTTGGCTCTCACGTGTTCAATCCGGATTCATTTGCGAACATCACAGGCCTCCTACATGATATCAAAGAGGCGGGATTCCGTGTAACCTTATGGATCAATCCCTTCGTCAATAACGATTGCGAAGATTATTCTTCCGAGGGTTCAGAAAAAGGTTAAAGACCGATCATGTTTCATGCGAGATCGTTGCATTTCAATAACGATTTTACTCCTTAAATTGCCATGTTTAACGACCACATTTTTGATTTAGGATATTTTGTGGAAAACGTCAACGGCAACACGACGGCCATCTGGTGGGAGAGTACGGACGCCCATCAGATAGATTTCACCAACGAGGAAGCGGCGAAATGGTTTTCTGATAAAATCAAAGCATTACAAACCGATCCAGGTCTGGACGGGTTTAAATTCGACGCAGGAGAGACTGACTATGCCATTCCGGTAATTACAATTTCGAGATGTTTTGTTATTAAATATTTAAATATGTCTCTTTCTGAAATAGGTGTTTTTACAGTATTTATTAATAAACAATACAGTGCGCACAATGATCGCAATGCCTCAGCTTACACTTAATTGGCATTGGCACCAATACATCTACTCCTTCAATTGATTTCTACTTATAACATTTTTCTATTTCCCCTCTAGATTTCTTCATTTAAGGTATTGGCAGTATATTCTTTCTGATCCATACAGAAGAATTTTTGGCCACTAACACTTTTACCTTCAAATGCGTCCATTGATATTTCAACGTTTTCCTTTAACGTCAAAATGACTTTTTACAGGAAACCTTACCTTCACAGTTTCTAACTCAGCCTTTCAGTTATTATGGATAGCTCCAATTATGGAACTCAAAATTATTAATTAGGTATATTTTTAGCCCTCTCAATACGACAACGTCGATCAGGAAGAGGTCCCAAACATTTTAACGAAAAAGTACATAGATACATGTAGCCAATTCGGGGATTTAATAGAAGTACGATCAGCCTGGAGGTATTGTTTTGGGGTTGTTGTAAACATGGACGTTACGTTAAGGAAATTACACTTTCAGGACACAAAATTACCCATTTTTCGTTCGAATGATCGACAAGGATTCAGTTTGGGGCGTCGACGACGGCTTATATTCGTTAGTTACGACGCTTCTACAGATGAACATGAACGGTTACGGAATGTATGTACAACGCTTGCATTTATGGGTTACTTATTTTCCAAAAGTAAAACATTGCGCATTCAAACAAGACTTTAAGTAACTAAAACGACCAATGACGAACAAGAGACTGGTTATATGTTTAGCAAGAGATATAGCTTGTTAGCAAACTATTAAGCTAATTTTATCAACATAATTCATTGTCTCCCTGTATGTATTTTGTTTAAACGTGGTACCGTTTAAAATCCTGACTCTAGTTTCAAAATCAATAGATCTGACTGTATGTGATTCCTTCTGCGTTTGATTTGATTTTGCTGGCTTAGAATTTTGCAGGTTAGATTTCAAGAGAGTGACACTTTCTCCCTATGTGATTTGGTGTTAACGATAAGCACTTTAATCATTTGCAGTAACTGATGACCCAATTTTAATTTATAAGGTTTCAAATCAGAACCTTTTGATGTGTACAAATCAGTTAAAAGAATTATCACCACTAGTCATTGTTTCATAATTTTCCCTTTTTATTTGGGAGTAACTATTTTTCTACAGGGTCCTCCCCGATATGATTGGAGGTAATGCATACAGGGCACAGCCAACATCTGAACTGATTGCGAGATGGATCCAAGCAACTGCATTGATGCCGGCTATGCAATTCGGATTTTTACCCTGGGATTATCCCAGCGATCAGGTAAGAAATCCCAAAATGTGAACATCTTCTATGTAAATTGTTTAACCCTCATGCATTTTCTCATGCAATGAATTAAGCTTTAGATGCCTACCAAAATGGTGATACCTATTTTCTTAAAAGCGAATTAAGTCGTCTGATATGAAATTGATCTGGAAATAACTGAATTTCGTCACATGATACACTTTTTCAGTTCAATATCGAAGCGATTACGAATAAATTCGTACAGGTTCACAAAGATGTATACGGTGATATTATACGAGCGATGCAGGCAAGTATCGACACAGGTGCACCAGTTAACCCTCCCGTTTGGTGGATAGATCCTACAGATGAGACAGCCTTAGCAATTGATGACGGTAAGATAAGTGTACTAATTTAATAACGACTTTAGGACCTCTGGAATATTTTATATACATTGGAACAGTCACATGTGAATATATTTCGTAATGATGTTAATCGTTCCTTCTTTTGCAGAATTCTTACTCGGAGAGTCGTTTTTGATAGCCCCCATTTTGGAAGAAGGCTCAGTTATGAGAGATGTTTATCTACCGTCTGGTAAATGGATCGATAAGAATACACAGAAAAGTTATGTGGGTCCAATCACCCTTGTCAATTATTCCGCTCCTATCGATGTTTTACCATACTTTTGGAAGGCATATTAACGATGTGTACATGTGAATGAATAAAATAAATTAAAAGTAATCTGGTTGAATTACTTTTAGTTGAAATTAGTGTGAATTCATTTAATTGGCGATTTATACCTTTATTACATGGTATTGACGTTTTTTATACAGAGTGCTTAGCAGAAAAACTATGACATCATCGATTTTGTTGTTAAATGACAATCTTTAATTTTTCAGTCGTATTTTGAAAGCCGTTTTACAATTAAACAGTGCTTTTAAATTTAACGCATTTTGCACAATTACTCTTGATATTTCAAATAAAAACTAAAAACTACAGAATTAGTACTGCCACTGTTACAAATATAAATTATATCCTTTTAATGAATCTATAATACATATTATACAATGTGTTCCAAAATGAATTTCATCTAGTTGGCGTTGGAATTTCTGTGCATGTAATTTTTGATGTGCCGCGCTCTATTAATTTGAACCTATAGCTAATTCTGACGACAAGTGTCACTTATCACACATTGTCAAACTGTCAATCAGTACTGCTGGTAATTAACGGCCCTTTTCAGGGCCAAAACAAATACTACAAATAGACAAATACTCAGAATTCGTTTTCTTTTGACAGAGAAAAACCAGAAGTCGAAAGAGGTTAAGTAGGTTATTTTGAGGTTATGTATAGCTAGTAGAAACTCCTATTTTCGCAAGGCGGCTTTTTTATTTTACATGGGAATTCCACAGCCTGCTAGATGACAATCATTTTGAAACACATTGTATATCACATTAATACATTAGAAATTATGCTATTGAAGTGAGCAATCCAGCTAGTCGTTGTGCATTAAAATCGGCAAAGTCGTCCGAAATGCATATTTACTTCGGTTTAAAATTGGAGATGAAGTTCTGAAATTATTTAACCTACAACTCCGGTGAAGTATATATGATTGTTAAATGTGATGTAGGACCATTTACATCAAAATCGGTAAAGATATTAGGAAGTTATGGCGAAAGAAGCATAGGTATCCATTACTGATGAAACTACATTCACTTCCTCTTCAGTAGTCACGTAAAAATAAATAAATTTATACATTTGTTTCGTTAGTTGGGTTTAAAACATTCAAAACGTTGTAAGTTGTCCTAAAATCGAGATTAATTAATTTCTGTTTGAAGTTCACTCTGACTCAAACTTCATGAGTTATTTAACTGAAACCAATCGAATTGGAATCCTAATGACAATTAGTTACCAGAACGCGAAATGAAATTGTTCTATTATTCAGAGACGTCTAAACCATCAATCGATCTAATAAAGTACGGTAAATAAAATGGATAAGATGCGTATGGAAAAAAGATACAAGAGGCTAGAATACTGGAAAACATCTATTGGTATCAAACAGCAATAATGAAAGTTAATAGCGATATATAAACAAGCACTGATATTCAGAAAGGTGTAAAACAGGGCTGTGTGTTGTCACAATATACACTCAGAAATATTACTTGTGAACGCATTAACCCGCTCCTCAGAAGGTATTAAGATAAATTATCAAAGAATAAATAATATTCATTACGCAGGTGATACATTTTATTGGCCGATCCGGACTGTAGCCTTCAAACACCGTTGAATAAGGTCAATACGAGTAGTGAAACTTTTGGGAAGAAAATTAATGCATTAAACACTTCTTTTTCTTCGACTGCCTATCCACTATTGTTGGATGTTGGCGACCGTTTTTCCATATATTTCTCTGTCGGTTGTTGTGTGGACCAACATGACATTTGCTTTCTGCCCATCCCTCGCTTCCCCTCTATTTTTCCTTGGACAATAAGTTGCAGCAGTTGATATTTTGAGTTTCGCATTATATGTCCAAAATACGATGTTTTCTTCTTTTTGACATTAAGCATTAACTCACGGTCTCTGCCGATTCTTCTTAGAATCTCATCGTTGATTAGTTACTCTGTCTGTCCATGACACCCTTAGCATTCTACGATACATCCACATTTCAAACGCTTCTATTTTGTTGACGGAAGATGACTTGAGTGTCTCTGCACCGTATAGCAACACCGACCATACATAACATTTTTCATAACGTAATCTTAACTTTAATTTAATGTCACGACTAGTTAGCACTCTTCTAAATTTAAAAAAGTTACTTCGAGCTGCTTCAATTCTGCATTTAATCTCTTTGTCATTATCCCAATCTTCATGCAACCAGCTTCCTAGATATTTATATTGTGCTACACGTTCTAAAGTTTGGCCGGCTGCTATTAATCTTGCATTGTTGTATGGGAGTTTTCGTCTGCTTACTATCATGAATTTTGTTTTATTGCTATTTATTTTAAGACCATAATTTGTACCAATACGGTTCAGCTTATCGATCATTTGTTGCAGATCTTCAATACTACCTGCAATTAAGATAGAGTCATCGGCATATCTAATGTTGTTTATATATACCCAATTTACCTTAATTCGATCATTTCTATCTTCCATGATTTCCTTAAAGATGGTTTACGAATAAAGATTAAATAGTAGAGGTGACAATGTGCAATCTTGTCTTACGCCTCTACATATGACAATGTCTTCAGTTGTAAAGTCATTTGTTTTCATATGAGCCGATTGATGCCAGTACAAATTCTGTATACAACGGATGTCTTTGTCGTCTAAATCTGCTTTTTTTAATATATCCATTAGTTTATCATGCCTTACTTTGTCAAAGGCCTTTTCAAAGTCCACAAAACATATGAAGGCATCTTTCTGAACGTCTCTGCAGTTTGCACACTGAAAAGTGCTTCCCTGGTTCCCATCCCACTTCTAAATCAAAATTGAGTATTTTCAATATCGGCCTCAAATTTGCGGTGAATTCGGTTGTGTAGGACCCTAAGGAATATTTTAAGGGCATGACTCATTGGACTAATTAAACGGTGATCTCCGCATTTCTTTGCTTTGTTTTTCTTTGGAAGTGGAATAAACGTAGACCTAAGCCAGTCTGCCGGATAACGACCCTAATTATAAATTTTGTTAAACAAAATGGTGTTGTTATGTCTTAGTATTTCTATCTGTATAGTTACTTTGTCATGGAGATCCCTATACCTTGTGTCAATTCTTGCATTATTCATTTACAGGAAGAGTGCCCAAAGTTGGAGTCGAACGCCTTTGTGGTCCACGAAGGCCAGATTATATTCGATACTTTTTTTCTATTAGTATACGTGAATGTCTTAATGCAAGTAAGCAAAATCGTTGAAAAAATATGATTCGAAAAATACATTCATTTCGTCTTCAACGGCTGCGCCCCCTTTCCGCGTCATTTAAATTAACTCCTCATTACGATTCCGCGTCGGGAACAGCCTACTACGTTCAATAAATCGAAAAGACATACCTTACCTCCGATACAACGAGACCATAAATCCGGAACGGTGGATTAGTATGCCGAGTGCGGAGCCGCCCCCTCTCTCGCGCCACCCCACGAGAAAAAATATATCGATAAGCTTAACCTCTTCGCTAAAATTTGCATCCATCCCTCTCTTGATTCATACACGAGATAAGACTTTGGCACGTCGAAATTTCTCACGGAACGCAGAGTGATTTCTCTTGCACCTGACTTATAAATGTGCCCATCGGGGGCTGTCAGACCGCCGAAAGGTTCTTCATTATGGGGTCGAAAGGGCCCCTCCTGAAACGTGACCGGATTCGGCGAGGGTTCCGCGGATTTATGGCGAATTTTTTCCAGTTTTATCCTACGCCTAAATTCGATCTAATCGATATCTTTTAGAATTAAATTTCGGCCTGGAAGTTCCTTCATCGTGCGCCCCACGAAGACGTGACGCCTTAAAAATCTCTACGAGCTGATCGACCATCCCTTCTTTATTTAAAGTGGGACGTACGTTTAACGTTGTAAAATGTTTTATGAAGGAGTTTAAACCGGGAATAAACGATGTGCGACGCCGAATGAACACATATTTTATAAAATCCTAAGAAACGCATCTTGAACGCGATTAGCTTCCTCTTCTTCTGGTGTTGTGTCCTTCTATAGAGGTTAGCGATTATGCTGGCAAATCTATTTCTGTCTATTGCACATCTGAACAAGGATGTTGAATGAAGGCCGGTCCAATTCCTAAAGTTTTGCAGCCATGATATCTGACCACGTTTTCCTGACCGTTAATTTTGCCCTGTATAATTAACTACGCTAGTGGTACTTTTCGCTCCACATTATGTGCCACAGGTAGCTGACGTTTCTAACCCTATGTTATTAACAATTCTCTGTCTGTACCTTTTCTTCTGAGAATATTTACGTTGCTGGTGTGAGCTGTCCAGGGTATCTTTAGGATTCTTCGATAGAGCCAGAGTTCGAAGGCTTCAATTTTATTTATAAACTTTATTTATAAAATTTATAAAGGTCGTATTAGGAGTCCACATTTTGAAATCGAAAAGCAATAATGACCATACCTAGCAACGTAGTAGGCGACATCTAAGTTCTACGTCAATGCTATTATTACGGAACAAGTGTTTCATTTTTATGACACCTTGAAAGGCTACTTCTATTCTTGTCTGTAATAAAGTTGGTTGTGGATCTAAAATCCAAGGTATTTGTATTGTTGTACCGGTTGTACGTATTCCAACTGTTGTTGATCTACGCATTGGAAGGGTTACATTTTTGCTCTTCGGGGTTTTCATTGCCGTAGTGTTTAATGTTTGTAATGTTGTGTAATGTTTGTCTTCATATGTTTTGTGGACTTTGAAAAGGCCTTTGACAAAGTAAGGCATGATAAACTAATTGATATATTAAAAAAAAACAGACTTAGAGACTTAGAGACTTAGAGACTTAGACTGTAGACAGAGTATACAGAACCTGTACTGGCATCAATCGGCTCATATAAAACCAAATGACTTTAAAACTGAAGATATTGTCATATGTAGAGGCGTAAGACAAGGTTGCATATTATCACCTCTACTATTTAATCTTTATTGGGAAACCATCTTTAAGGAAATCATGGAAGATAGAAATGTTGGAATTAAGGTAAATGGGGTATATATAAACAACATTAGATATGCAGATGACTCTATCTTAATTGCAGATAGTATTGAAGATCTGCAACAAATGATCGATGAGCTGAACCGTATTGGTACAAATTATGGTCTTAAAATAAATAGCAATAAAACAAAATTCATGATAGTAAGCAGACGTAAACTCCCATACAACATGCAAGATTAATAGCAGACGGCCAAACTTTAGAACGTGTAGCACAATATAAATATCTAGGAAGCTGGTTGCATGAAGATTGGGATAATGACAAAGAGATTAAATGCAGAATTGAAGCAGCTCGAAGTAACTTTTTTAAATTTAGAAGAGTGCTAACTAGTCGTGACATTAAATTAAAGTTAAGATTACGTTATGAAAAATGTTATGTATGGTCGGTGTTGCTATACGGTGCAGAGACACTCAAGTCATCTTCCGTCAACAAAATAGAAGCGTTTGAAATGTGGATGTATCGTAGAATGCTAAGGGTGCCATGGACAGACAGAGTAACCAACGATGAAATTCTAAGAAGAATCGGCAGAGACCGTGAGTTAATGCTTTATGTCACAAAGAAGAAAACATCGTATTTTGGACATATAATGAGAAACTCAAAATATCAACTGCTGCAACTTATTGTGGAAGGAAAAATAGAGGGGAAGCGAGGGATGGGCAGAAAGCAAATGTCATGGTTAAGAAATATAAGAGATTGGACGGGGTTAAGAACGATAGGAGAGTTGGTCCACACAGCAACCGACAGAGAAATATATGGAAATATGGTCGCCAACATCCAAAAATAGTGGATAGCCAGTCGAAGAAGAAGAATAACACCATAAACATAAAACAAGTAGTCAGACAGGGAGATACCTTCTCCCCAAAATGGTTTACCCTTGAATTAGATACCTGAGTCATGTCACCGAGTCACCTGACCTGACCTGACCTGACCTGAGTCACCGACGACATTGTGATTACAGGCATAGATGTACTGGAAGCAATGCTAAATGAATGAAATGCGAATCAGAGAAGATATGTTTGAGGATGAACGTCGAAAAATCTAATATATTCTGATGGAACAGTGTAGATTAGTGGCTACGAAGTTGGAAAAGTTCACGAAAACACATATCTAGGACACATTATCGCATTGGGAAAGCAGAACCAGACATCGAAAATAACCAGTAGAGTGTGCATGACCTGGGCAGCTTTCGGAAAACTAAAAGAAGCTCAAAAAACCCACAATTCCGATAAACCTCAAAAGTAAAAATAAAAGTATAGTGACATTAGTCACTAGTTCAAAAATGCAATGTTACATTTAATGTTAATGAAATAGTTGTAGGTTATGACAGGAAAATACATAAGCCAATTCTTGAAACCATGAACTCAAGCGACACTAATTGGACGAACGTTTTACTTGTATCAAGCTTGGTATTAAACTACTAAACAATAACGATGAATTTAATCCGGGCTAACAATTGCTTGTAATAGGTATTTACAATAAAAGTCTGAAAAATCTCACATTACTGAAGAGGATCTGAATTGAAATACGAAGCACTTTATGCAGAGTATGTTAAAGCTCCGAGTCAAGTATGATATTTTACTGACGTGTTTTGTCTTAAATTTTTCCGGAAATCACAAAAAAGAGGAAATTTACAAATTTTACATTTTTTTACAAATTCCACAAAAATGAAATTTGTCAATTTTGTTGACGACTATATTTACAAAGTAAACAACATCGAAATAATGTCATTTTGGATCTTGTAAAGTCTTTACAGGACTAGTCCGGAAAATATAATTTTCCTGCGAGTAAATAAGCAGGAAAATGTTTCCAAGACGATTTACAGAAATATTTATTTACATAAAAGTCAGGAAAATCTCACACCACTGAAGAGGAGCTAAATTGAAATACGAGGCACATTGTACCGACCATTTTAAAGCTACGAGTCAAGTATGAGATTTTACTGACGTATTTTGTATTAAGTTTTTCCGGAAATCATAAAAAGACGAAGTTTACAGATTTTAGAATTTTTTTTAACAAATCTCACAAAAATCTAGTTTATCAATTTTGTTGGCAACTATATTTACAAAGTAAACAACATCGGAAAAATGTCTTTTTGAGTCTTGTAAAGTCTTTACGGTACTAGCCTGGAAAATTCAATTCTCCTGCGCTTAAATAAGTAGGAAAATGTTGTTATTTCCATTTGACACTCAAACCTGAACGTTCAAATTGTAGAATAAAGTTTGATACTAATGAAATAGTTGTATTTAAATTGCAGTGTTATGTTTAATACTAATGAAATTGTCGTAGGTTTCAAAATGGCGATTCATATAGTCATAAACCTTGGCTTCAATGAATTGAACTGACAATATTAGAACTATATATTAATCTATCTCATGTAAAATGTTGACGACAAAATTAGGTTATGTTCATGAATCTAAAACTGTTTGACACTGTGTGACCTGTGTGAATTTTGAACTTTCAATGTATTATATTCTCTTTCCACTATCGACTCTCACTAGTGTCTAATAAGAAGCTTCATATTTTGTTTATAAAATTTATCGTTCAAAGCCACGATTACCCTTGTCTCCCCCACTACATGTGTATTACAACTGTTTGTAATTCTTAAGGTTTTCTTAGGTAGAATACAAAATAATTCTATCACATCCTGGTTCATAAAATCATATGCAATTAATTTATGAATTAACGGCCTGCGAAAGGAAAACTTTTTCATATTTTTCTGGCAACACCAATAATACCAAATTTCCAAATCCATGGCAAAACTTCCATCCTTTCTTTAATTGCCTCCCTTCGTACTCCCCAAGTTTTAGTTTTCTGGCAAGGGAGAAATGCCTCCATTCAAATCTAAAGATACTCCTGAAATTATAAAACCATATCTCTTATTGTCCTGGCACCGTCTTTGGTTCCGTGGTTTTCTTGCTTGTCATTCTAGGCATCTATCAGGTTTTAATTTTCTGGCAAAGGGACAATAACTGCATTCAAATCGAGAGATGCTTCTTACACTGTGGAATCTTATTTCATATCGTCCTGGCAGAACTTTATTCTTAACATTCCTATGGTTCCATGCTTTTCTCTGCAATTTTTCTAAGCAGGATTCAATTTTCTGGTAAGGGGAAAACAACTCCACTCAAATCGAAAGATAACTCCTGACTTTATGTAAACTCTTATCGTCCTGGAACGACTCTTATCTTTAACATTTTGTGGTTCCCCATTTTCCTTGGCTATCTTCGTAAGCAACTGGCAGGTTTCAAGTTTTTGACACGAAAATAATACCTCCTTGCAAATCCAAAGATAATTATGACATTATAAAAACGTATTTCTTGTCGTCGTGGTAGAATCCTTATTCTTAACATTTTAATGGTTCCATGCATTCCTTGGTTGTCTTTTTACATACCTGTCAGGTATGGCAAGGAATTAGGAAGAGGAAAATACTCCTTCAAATCGAAAGATACTCCTAACGTTACAAGAATTTATCTCTTATAGTCCTGGCAGAATCCTTATTCTAATATTTCATCCGTTCCAAGCTTTCGTTGGTTGCTTTTCTATACGCTTCCTAGGCTTAAATTTTCTGGCAAGGGGAAAATATCTTCATTCAAATTAAAAGATACTTCTGACATTATAGAAGCCTATCCGTTATCGTCCTGGAAGACCCTTATTCTTAACATTTCTCTGATTGGGACTGTAGTCCTTGATTTAGTTGTCCCTTTTAATGTTGGGTCGACCTTTATATCTATGGAAGGTAGAAATGCATATGGAATATACTTTCCAGTTGTTTATTTTATCTCGTGCTTCCACTTACCTAATATAAATTTAGCAGGAACGGTTTTTGCTTGAATCAAGGCATATTTGGCTGATATTGAGACTTAATAAGTATATATAAATTATCCCAAATTAAGATTCGTTAAATAACTTGTAGTGTTTTAAGAATTCCCTAAATTTCGGAAAGTCGATCATATCGATAAATAATTCTAACCTACCACAATTTCCCTTTTTTTTTTTGGAGTCTTGATCGTTCCCATGGGCGTATTTTATAGTTTTGATTGTGGGTACTTTCATGATATTTCCACGAAGGAGACGTCACTGTTTCGCTACCCATACAGATATTAAAACGGAATTCCGACCGCGGAAGAGAAAACAGAACACTCCTCTCATTGAATACTTCATTTCCTATGAATAGAAAAGCGGGAGAAAAGTTTTCCGTCGAGGATTTTCCGAAGTTTCCTCGCGCCTCGCACTCGCCCAAGGTCTCTTCCTTCCGGGCCAAAGGCGATGAATTATTCACTTCATTAGTTTTCCGCTTCTATTGTGATGTAAGAATCCGTTTAAATTTTTCATGAGGTATTTATAGAAGAAAAAATGGAAGGGAAGAAGACACAAGAACAACCGACGATGATAATAATAATAATAATCATATCCTGGATACTTCTGAGGTCTCCGTTTCGTTCCTTATTTCGGGGGTTTACGGCGACTACTTCAATCATTTTTATGGACATCTTTCCAACAGAATGGACGATAAATTCGCATTTGCGACCAATCCGGATCGTTCGTTCCATGCGAGCCGGATTTAATGTCGGCCGGCTCGAAATGGGGCGAATAACAATTTTTAATATGACCCGGTGCTCGTGAATTTATTTGTTTTTCATAAGGTCCTTCGATGTATGATTCAATTTGTCGACGTAGAGGCAGCACAGCGTAGGTGGTCTCTATACGTCTCTCCCTCTCCGAGCTCGGGGAAATTTACGGAATCGATCGATGGAGAATTTCGGAAATTTATGAAAACAGTTTACATACACAACAATGGGAGTTTCCGTGGCGGGAACGTTTTATTTTGTGGCTATTTCTGATTATCAGTTCCAGGCCAGACTTCAGATCAAGTTGTAAATCTGTTTTGGGTGGGTCTAATACAATTATGGTACTTTTCTGAAGGAGTTCATGAATGTAAATTTAATATTTTATAAATCAAATTTAAATTTATATAAATCTGTGTGTTAATTATCATCATTACTAATGCTTTGATATATAAGGAATTTCGATGCAGCTAACTCCCTATTCCTTCTCTCCATTAAAATCGACGCTTATCTTTATCATTTCAGTCTTTAATTTCCTATTAACTTCAAACTCTCAAGGACTCCTTAGTCTCCCTTTGACCCTATGATCCATCGAACTCTAACCAACAGGTTATTTTCCTTGTCCCCCAATTTTCGATTTTCCCTTTACTTTCACTTCAATATCTCAATTACATTTCTATTATTTGTCTTCTGATAGTTAGCAGAATCTTGTCCCGTATTTTATTTCGAAGGCAATAAGTTTTGCTATGGTTTACTGCTTCAGTAGCCACGTTTCTGTTCCAAATGTTGTAATACTGTTCATTATTAATAATAAATAGTAATAATAAGAATAGAAATAATTACTATAATAATAATAATACGTATACTTTTTTCGAAACAAATCCCGACGCACGTCATTGTTATTACGTTGAGCGAAATGAATCCATCGTTGCCAGTTTTCCAAAATCCTTGGTTGTGAAGAAATTATGATTTTAATCATGCAACAGTATTAAATTTTAAAAGCTTTTTTATCTTGTCATTCATGTATATGGTGATAACAATTTTGTTTCTATAAAGGAGAATGAAGAAGTTAATTCATTAATTACTTAATTAATAGAAGTGCAGATGCGAAAAACACCTCAACACACACTTTACATTAACAACTGGCACCTAGGTAACATAACCATATATATTGGCAACCTAAAATATACACGGAACACATAAATTGCGATGTGCTGGGACTATATTAAGTTGGTAGTATTGAATGATTCTGACGTCATAAAATGACGTGCATCGGGATTTGTTTTGAATAAAGTATTAAATCTATCTAAGCAGTGACACTTCTCCTTCTTCTGTTGTTGGGTATTCTGTTTCTGTCGAAATACCTGAATATGTTATTAATTGATTCTCGTTTAGTCTGTTGACCATTTAGCTCAGCTCATCTTCAACACCTATTGATTTATCGTTTTCTCTATTATAATATAAAAGTCCAGTATTTAGTGTTGTATCAAGTTTCCTCACATAGCTAATTCATATTGTATCCAATTTTAACCTTGCCTCCTGTCCATTGCATTCTGCCAACGAGTTTTTAGGTGTTGTGATTTACTACATTAAGTTTTAATGTCGTTCTGCAAATTTTTACAAGACTTTGCCTATATTTACGTATTCACCATTTTATATAAAATAGGAATTCGCCATAATATCACATGTTAACCCCTGTGGAGGTAAATTTGGGAAATAATTTCTTCCTTTGAGCGACACTAACGCCAATCTGTTCTGAATAATTTCACACCCCATAGGACAAATTACTTCTGAGTCTGCGCAATAAAGAGTGTATTAAGTGGGATATTTCCCCGTGTCATCAGAGCAGGGCTAAGGGTTTTTGACTTCTCATTCGTGAATCTGATATGAATAAGTTGACGATGTGTACATTTGCTCGAGCCGACATCTTGGAAATGGAAATGTTGAGCTCATAAACATTGGAGGAAATAGTTTCCTCAAATTCAAAGATTGAATAGCATCGAATCTCAGTTTGAGTTTAATGTTAACCACAATCTTATCTTCCAAAATGAAGTACACATCACAAGAACCATTTTCGTCACTCAAATGTTGTTTTATAGGATCTCTCCCTAGAGCTCTCATCCAAGAGTCATGTGTCTCGAAGTGAGCCTGAAGGATATATCACTTTTACTGTCTCAGACTTTATCAATTTTTCATACATAATTGATTACAACTCGTGTTTTAGTTAGGGGTGTTATCGCCTTGGTAATTGAAGGTATTTTTCTTCATAAGAAATAATTTTGAATAACTAAAATGTGTATTCAATTCAGCTCTAGAGTTTTACTTAAACTACAAATATAATAGGTCACCCTTAAAATTTTTCTTTCATTTTCCCAAAAAGAAGCCATGCACCTCATTTTCTCTATATCTAAGTATGAAACTAAACTCACAATAATGCCCTATTTAAGGCAGTGTTAGAGATACATATTGTTCATGAAAACAAAGAGTAATCACGAAAAACAGAGCATAAATGGCCAGCTATTTGTTGTAATGAATAAAAAAAACATGAAAGCAAGCAGTAATCAACAACTTCTAATAGCGGACTGAGCTGACTCTGTTCTTTTAATAACGTGTAGTATGCTTGTTATTGCCACGTGCGCTTCTGAGGCGGTGTTGCGAAATTTACTGGATTTTCTCCAATTACCTGCCCTAGTCGTATATGATCTATTCCGAACTTCATTTGAAAAATACTAAGATAAGAAACCTTGCAACAGTGTGGCAATAATAGACGTTCTGCGCATGTACAAGTAGTAGGTGTTAATTCGCAATGTGGGGTTATTTAACTGTTGGGACGTAAGTATCAGCGTTCTAGAGTTTATTATATTTCTATGGTTCTGCCTCACTTTTTAAACATAACCTCAAAACTCAAATGTACGCATCAACATGTAAGGGGTGGCCACCCACTAGAGGGCGAGGAAAGTTGGCGTTTTTAGGTTATGTTTAAAAAGTGAGGCAGACCAGGTTTCGTACCCCTTCTACATTATCTTTCAAAATTCTGAGTCTGGAATGCTCTCTAACGCAATTTTTAAAAAGAATGTGTGTAAGCACCGCGCGTCGATATCTTTTTCGAAGCCTATTTTGTTTGCACAGATGATACTTATTAACCCATCTAAACCGGATAAAAATAAGTTTTTAGAAAATTTTGAGTAAGTTTTATCTATGGTGGCTGATAAAATTTACGATATTTGCCACTCCTCAGATACTTCTGCTCCATGTAAACATCATTAGAATTTGATTAATACTTGATTTATTCTCCGGAATTAGAATACCCGTAATATTCTATTTGCAGATTTCATGGCTTTTATTGCAAATTCAGTTTTCACCATTTCCAGTTACCGTTAATTAATTTCTTTAGGATGTAGTGCTCGTTTTTGACTTTTCTTTCTATTCCGGTAGCTTTCCTAACGCATTCCATTATTTCTCCTCATTCTTGTGTAGTATATACTTACGAAGGGGCGTTTATTGTTATCCAGAATCCCTAATAAAACGATAACCCCGGGAAAATTCCCCGAATTCACATGTCACCACCACATTTTCCCGCTTTCCCGTAACGAAAAAAAAATCTTTATTTTTTAATTTCCTCTCACGACTACCCCATCCCCGACACGACCGCACTTGTTTACCTTCCTCTTGACGCCTCTTTCACCGTGCTCGAATAAAAATTCCACGGCTAACAATACCATTAGCACTCATCCCCCACTCTCGCTCTGCAATGGTGGGGAGTTTCACCCCTGACCCGACGGTCGTGAACGTCTCCTTTTTCAATAATAATTCCGAGTTTTCCTATTGGGTTTCATTACGTTATACGAGACTGCTCCTCACTTATTTCGCTGCCTCCGACCCCGAGAGGATGGAACCGCTTCATTTCGAGAATTAGTGGAATTAGTTTTTAATCTTTGCGGGTTCATTAACGAATTACTCTGGGTTTTTGTATGTTATAATTGGATTCTTTGTTGATCGCAAGGAACTATAGCGAAGTAATGGACAATTCCAGCAACAATTCTCAAAAGGGAGGAAATAATGTTGTGCCTAAATTCGGACATATAGTCCAAATGGATATCCTAAAAACTTAAACAGCTTTTATATGGCGCCACATTTAAAAGCATAGTTGTTGTGATGATGACCTTGCAATTTACATAAGACCGCCCTTTGCTGATACCTTTCAAGATGAACCTTCAGGAAAGGGCTGCTGAAAAGTCCAGATCTCAAAGAAATCCCCTAATTTAGCACAATTGTAATTTCTCTTCGTGAAGGCTTTAGAAATGGAATAAACGAAAGGCACCACCTGGAAGCGTTGCAACCCGCTCCATTTGTTACGAGTTAGTGCATGCACCTTAATCACTGGAAAGTAATTGGTCAAAAATATTTTTGGTTTGGATGTAGTAAGCCATATACACCCACCTTGGAAAGATACAATTATTCAAAGTGGCCTTTACAAAAGTTTGGGATAAATTTTTTGTAAGTCTAATAAATTTTGTTTTAAAAACGTTTCGTTTAACAAAGCAACAACAAAAATGTAAACATCAGAGTGCGTGAATTTAATACAAAAAGTGTAATTAATTTTATGCGAGGTACAGACGCAATATATATCTTATTTTGTATTTTCAGAAGTTGATGTTTTCACATGATTTTTAATGGTAAGTTATTAGGTACAGAACGCCTTTTAAATTAAATTGCGACCAACAATATAAACCTATATAATAATATAAAAATCATATATAATATTACTTATATTCCTTTAGTTTGCGCGATTTGAATGGGTTACTAATAAATGGCTCCGAAAGATTTTAAAACAAAAATTCTTAGTACTAAATCATGAATATTTACTTAAGTGTGTAAATATTTTGAAATGTATTTCTATTATTTTAACAATAAAGTATCTAATTTTATTTTAAACTATTTGCAGATAAATTCGTTAGGAACTATTGCAGTCAGTTACGTTAATCCTGTTGAATAATTGTACGAATTTAGATTTATATTTTATTTATAATTTTGTGCGAATCCTTATAAGGTGTGGTTTAATTTTTAATTAAAAAAAAACTGTGTGGTATTAAATTACGAAATGACGACAAAGCGCACGTAGCGTAAAATTGGAACATTTATAGGTCGAAAAGTTAGTCAAATTTAATAAGTTCGATTAAATCCAAAACGTGATGCTATAACCAAAAATGTACATTACCTCCCCAAAAAATTTAAATTATGTATACGTGGTAACCAATTAGATAAATAACAATTAATTCAGTTACCTACGTGAAAATAAATTTTCGATTATAAAATTCTTTCAGGGTAATCTCTTTTCCGCCCCTTGTCAATTCCCGACGTTCTTTGATCTCATCAAGTAGTGGATTTTAGGTATTGCCCATTGACTAAAAAATATTGTAAGTAGGGCGTGAATTAAGAATAGATACTAATTTTACTCAAATGACTAAAGCGAAGTTAATATATTATCAAGGACAACAGGGGAAGTTTCACTTGTGTTGTATAATATCCACATTTCCCTAAGAGCATGAAATTGGTTAAAACTCTTAAAAATCTCAATAATTTATATGCCGCAAATATGCTATTTATTTCAGGAGGTTTGAATTACAATTTGTACGTTCCTAATATTCCATATTCCACTCGGAGTTAATTATACAATTTTGCTCCAAAATATCGCAGGAAGAAAAATATTAATCAATGTTGATGGATCATGAAACAAATTTAGTTACCAGATTTTAGTATGTTGGAACAGAAAGTCAAAAATATTGTGATCAGGCATTTTTGTAGATTAACAGATTGTGACAACTTGAACATTTAAAACTTAATGCTTGTTCTTTCTTCTGCAGCAAGTAGTGGATTTTATGTACTACTCATTGACTCAGAAATATTGTAACTAAGGCCCGGATTTGGAATAAGATTGAAAACAAACTTCAAACATATTAGATCAGATTTTTGTGAGGATAAAGAAAATACGGGACGTTTAACTTGTTATAATACTCACATCTTCATAAGGGTCTGAGTTTTGTTGAAATTTAAAAAACAATCGATAAACCACGGTAATAAATGTTGTAATTATGTTGATTGCATCAGGAGGATTGAACGTTTAATTATGAATGTTTATAGCAGTCCACATTCCACTTTGAGTCAATTATTGAATTTTAAATCGTGATCATCTTTTTGTCATAAAGATCACAGCTCAAACGAATGATGGGAAATATTGATCAATGCTGGGGATCATGAATCAGATTTACTCAAATTCACTCAAATTTACTCAAATATTTTGCGATCAGGTCTATCGTGTAGATTAAAAGAATATGAAACCTACGCCATTTAAAAATTAATGTTGGTACTTACTTCTCCTGCAAGTAATGATTTTGATGTATTGGCCATCGTTCAAGTTCAAAACAAATTATATCAGATTTATTGTAACGATAAAGAGAATAGGGTACGATTCACTTATGTTGCTCAATACTCACATTTCCCTATGAGCCTGAAATTAGTTGAAATTCTTAAAAATCTCAATAACTTGGACTAAAAACTACTCTAATTATATGAATTGTGTCAGGGGGATTAAACCTTTAATTATGAATATTCATAATAGTCCACATTCCACTCTGAGTGAATTATAGAATTTTTAATTGTGATCAACTTTTGCTCAGAAAGATCACAACTCGAACGAACCAGGAGAAATATTGATCAATTTTGGGGGATCATGAAACAAATTTAGTCACTCAATTTCGTACATTGGAAATAAAATGAAAATATATTGTTGTCAAGTCAATTGTGTAGATTAAGAGAGTATAAAAACTTTAACCACTTAATACTTAATGTTGGTACTTTCTTCTGCAGCAAGTAGTGGATTTTTGGTTTAGCCCATCAATTCAAATATATTGGTATTAAGGTGCGGATTAAGAATAGGTATTACGTAAATTTGCTCAAATGTTTAATACAAAGTTTGAATATATTAAAACAGGTTTCTTATAAGAATAAAGACCACGACTAACTTATAACAGACTTGTCACTTGTGTTGTTCAATGCTCAGATTTCCTTGAGAGCCTGAAATTGGTTGAGATTCTCAAAATCTCAATAAATTGGACTAAAAACTACTCTAATTATATGAATTGTGTCAGGGGGATTAAACATTTAATTATGAATATTCATAATAGTCCACATTCCACTCGAAGTCAATTATACAATTTCTAATCCTGATAAACTTTTGCTCAAAAAGATCACAACTCTAACGAACGAATAGAAATATTGATCAATTTTGGGGAATCATGAAACAAATTTACTCACCCAATTTGGTACAGTAGAACTAACATTAAAATATACTGTCATCAAGTCAAGGATACAGAGAATAGGGGACGTTTAACTTATGTTGCTCAATACCCACATTTCCCTATGAGCCTGAAATTATTTGAAATTCTCAAAAATCTAAATAAACTGGACTAGAAAATACTCTAATTATGTGAATTGTGTCAGGAGGATTAAACATTTAATTATGAATTTTCATAATAGTCCACATTCTACTTGGAGTCAATCATAGAATTTTTAAATCCTGATCAACTTTTGCTCAAAATGATCATAACTCGAACGAACGAGGAGAAATATTGATCAATTTTGGGGGATCATGAAACAAATTGACTCATTCAATTTGGTACAGTAGAACTAAAATTAAAATATATTGTCGAGTCAATTGTGTAGTTTAAGAGAAACTTGAAACTTTAACCGCTTAATACTTAATGTTGGTACTTTCTTCTGCACCAAGTAGTGGACTTGTGGTTTGGCCCATCGGTTCAAAAATATTGGTATTAAAGTGTGGATTAAGAATATATATTAATTTTGCTCAAAAGTTTAAAACATAGTTTAGATATATTAAAGCAGGTTTCTTATAAGGACAAAGACGACGTCTAACTTATAATAGACTTGTCACTTATGTTGTTCAATGCTCAGATTTCCCTAATAGCCTGAAATTAACTGAAATTCACAAAAATCTCAATAAATTGAATTAAGAAATACTCTAATTATGTGAATTGTGTCAGGAGGATTAAACATCTAATTTTGAATATTCATTATAGTCCACATTCCACTCGGAGGCAATTATAGAATTTTTAAACCTGATCAACTTTTGCTCAAAATGATCATAACTTGAACGAACGAAGAGAAATATTGACCAATTTTGGAGGATCATAAGACAAATTTACTCGCTCAATTTGGTACATTGGAACTAAAATTAAAATATACTGTTGTCCAGTCAATTGTATAGTTTAAGAGAATATTGAAACTTTAACCACTTACCAATACTTAATGTTGATACTTTCTTCCGCAGCAAGTGGTGGATTTTTGATTTTGCCCACCGGTGTAAAAATATTGGTATTAAGGTTGCGTACTAAAAATATATATTAATTTTGCTCAAAAGATTAAAACAGAGTTTAGATAATATATTAAATCAGGTTTCTTATAACAACAAAGACGACGTCTAACTTATAATAGACTTGTCACTTATGTTGTTCAATGCTCAGATTTCTCTAGGAGCCTGCAATTAGTTGAAATTCTCAAAAATCTCAATAAACCGGACTACAGAATACTCTAATTATTATGTGAGTTGTGTCAGGAGGATTAAACATTTAATTGTAAATGTTCATAATAGTACATACCACTCGGAGTCAATTATACAATTTTTAATCCTGATCAACTTTTGCTCAAAAAGATCACAACTCGAACGAACGAGGAGAAATATTGATCAATTTTGGAGGATCATGAGACAAATTTACTCAGCCAATTTGGTACATTGGAACTAAAATTAAAATATATTGTTGTCCAGTCAATTGTGTAGATGAAGATAATATTAAAATTTTAAGCACTTAATACTTAATGTTGGTACTTTCTTCTACAGCAAGTATTGGATTTGTGGTTTTGCCCATCGGTTCATAAATATTAGTATTATGGTGCGGATTAATGACAGATATTAATTTTGCTCGAATGTTTAAAACAGAGATTAAATATATTAAATCTGGTTTCTTATAAAGATAAAGACCACGTGTAACTTATAATGGACTTTTCACTTGTGTTGTTTAATGCTCAGATTTCCGTAAGAGCCTGAAATTAGTTGAAATTCTCGAAAATCTCAATAAATTGTACTAAAAAATGCTCCAATTATGTGAATTGTGCCAGGACGATTAAACATTTAATTATGAACATTTATAATAGTCCACATTCCACTCAATTATTAGATCAGGTTTATTGTAAGGATAAAGAGAATAGGGAACGATTTACTTATGTTGCTCAATACCCACATTTCCCTATGAGCCTGAAATTAGTTGAAATTCTTAAAAATCTCAATGACTTGGACTAAAAAAATACTCTAATTATATGAATTGTGTCAGGAGGATTAAACGTCTAATTATGAATGTTCATAGTAGTCCACATTCCACTTTGAGTCGATTATAGAATTTTGAATCCTGATCAACTTTTGCTCAAAAAGATCACAACTCGAACGAACCAGGAGAAATATTGATCAATTTTGAGGGATCATGAAACAAATTTACCCATCCAATTTAGTACATTGGAACTACAATTAAAATATATTGTTTTCAAGTCATTTGTGTAGATTAAGAGAATATAAAAACTTTAACCACCTAATACTTAATGTTCTTAATGTTCTTAATGTTGGTACTTCCTTCTGCAGCAAGTAGAGGATTTTTGGTTTTGCCTATCGGTTCAAAAATATTAGTATTTAGGTACGGATTAGGAATATATATTAATTTTGCTACAATTTTTAAAACAAAGTTTAAACACATTAAATCAGGTTTCTTATAAGGTAAAGACGACATTTAACTTATAAGGGAAATTCGCTTAAAAAGAAAACCCCAATGAACTAAACTAGCAAACACAGTAATGATATCAATTGTGCCAGGAGGCTTCAACGTTCAATTCTGAATGTTTGTAGTCCATATTCTCCTCCAAGTAAATTATAGAATGTTTTTTTTTGGTCATTTTTGCTCGTCCCCTAAATGCGACCGCGACATGTCCACGGTCCCCTTCCTCCCCCGCCGACCCCCCGTCGACCGCTCGTTGACCGTGAGCAACAGGTCTGGCAACGCCGCCCACGGACGGAGATTTTCCTCGGACGCGAGGCTTTCCTTCGAGCTTTTCCCTCCAGTTTCCGCGACGACATCCCCCCCGCAAGACGCGTCGCCGTCCCGACGCTCGCATCCCGCCACCGAGAAAACACTCGACACGAGATGCGTCCCCGAGCGATTGAATTAGATGGGGATTTGCGATGATTCACGCAAGAATAACAACAGCCGCACATCGGGGATGGTCCTCGTCGTCTCGCTGTGAGAAGTTGTCGGAGTTGCCGGGAGTTCGCTCGTAAAACTTTCCCGGTCCTGTGGATTTTCCTTTTTCGTCCGGGAGACGATGAACAGGATGGTGATCGAGTCGGGTGTCACGAGGATTTACGCTTTCCTGGCGACGCTTGTCATAGGTTAGCCATAACAATTTCGTATGTTTGTTTCTAAAAGTACGACTTCAACTCAAAGACAAAGGTCAATCTTAAAGTCACTTTAGAGTAGTGGTGGACACGAGACGAGACATAATTTCGTCTCGTCTCGAAAAGTCTCGAAGCCTCGAATTTTTTTTAAGAAATTGCAATTTAAGAATTTTGTTTCGTTTGTAAATTGAAAAGTACGTATACCATTACCAGCAAATTTTTCTAAAATTATGGTAGGTAATTTTACTTTTAAAATTTGCTAATTCTATCAAATAATACCAATTTCACATATAATATATAATATACAGGTGATATTAATTTCTTATTTGTCCTAATAGAGATATACAGTTTATTTTATAAGTTTATTTAGTAACTTTGTTTAATAGTTCGTATCCTAAGAAATCTATTTATTAATAGTATTTATTTTCTATTTTGTATCTGTTCTCTATAATCTAAATTCTTTGATGCAATATTTTCTAATAATGAAATATTCTTTATCAAAACATAACATCAATAAAATACTGTGGTACATTTAACTTTACCACACCTGTATAGGTACTTCAAGAAAATCAGTAAATGTTATCAAAAAAAGTATACATTCATGAAAGTACCATCTATATACGTCTATTTATTTCGAGACTTTTCGAGACACGAGACGAGACGAGACGAGATCTGTAGCAGATCTAGACGAGACGAGACATAATTTTTGTGAATTTTTCGAGACGAGACCATGTCGTTTCTCGTCTCGTCTCGTCTCGTGTCCACCACTACTTTAAGAGTCCTAATGAAGCAAATTGTTTAAATAATATGTTATTCAGTCAACAGACATAGACCTATTTCGAGTAACTCGTACTCACCATCAGCATAACATTTTGTGGGAAACCGACAATTAGTTAAGTGGGAGAATTGATTAAAGCATATTCTTACTATATTTTTCTGCTTAATTATCTCCTGAAGTTGAGTACAAGAATAGACATGTTGCAAGTAACACGTACTCATCACTGGCATAACAATCTGTGGAAAAGTAACAATTAGTTAAGTAAAAGAATTTATGAAAGCGCATTCTACTATATTTTTCTGCTCAATTATCTCCTTCTCACATCGTGTTATGCTGAAGATGAGTACGACAACAGACATGGTCATGTTTCGAGTAACTTGTACTCATCATCAGCACAACAATCTGTGGGAAAGTAACAATTAGTTAAGTGAATGAATCGATAAAAGCGCATTCTATCTTCTTACATCGTGTTATGCTGAAGATAAGTACAGGTTTCTCGAAACATTCCGATGTGCATTGGCTGAGAGTAGAATTGTTAGACCATCTGTTTTGTTTTTTGGGTAAAATTAACTTAGATTAATGTACATAACGAACGCTAAGATTGCAATAACTCTATTCAGTGTTGACCGAGTCCCGTGGTTTCTACAATACTCAATCAAACTGATATGCTATAACTGGACGTTCAACAGCTTTACATGGGCTCTGCATTAATTACAGATTGTCAATAATAATTAATTGATTCACAATACGAAGAAGAAAGCAATATTTTGTTTAATAATTACAACAAAACAGTTTAATTAACGTAATAGATGAATCGAAGTGTGACCTACGTGAAATTGTGTAATTTATTAGAGTTGCATGATTGGGCTGCCTGTCAGCTCCACCACGAAATAGAAACCCAGGTAAAAATTGAAATTTTAGGGATTAAGAACACCGGTCATCTCCACCACGACCACCACTTTACTTATCCCTTTTATTAGTCGTTAGTAAGTAATTTGTATTGTGCCTGAGTAAACCGATTACCAGTAAATGCAGAGAGATTTTAATTTTAAAAAATGTGGCTTGTACGGGAAGATAAATTTCGTCATATTTGTGAACTTTTGTTGGAGGTGTTCGTGTCACCTCTGCAATTTGTTTTTTGCATTTTACATATCATAGATAGTTAAAAATTAAGACAGAAACGTAATGGCCAGTTCAAAATCAATGCATAGCCAAAAGGGTAAAAAACTAATATTGGTGGCTAACTTTGGTGGTATTTTCAGGATTTTTCCCCATAAATATGTGGTGCAGTCAAGAAAATATTTTATACAGGACTACGAATTCGTGTCCTGTACCGTGTTGAATTACGAAATAGAAATATATGCAAAGATTAAAAGTTGCAACAAAACTTTAGAAAAAAAAACCAAGCAAAAAAAACTAAAGAAAAAACCGAATTTTTTAATAAACAAATCAGAGATCTACAATCAAATATCAGAAAACCCGGTTTTCTTTTGTTAAGGCGGTATCATTTAAATATATGCCAAAAATTTAATTTTACGAATAAGTACATAAATATAAATTAATAGATATCGAATAGGTAAGTATTATGTCCTTGAGATCTGTATTTTTATTTTCTATTAAATTAATTGCTTGATTATAATTGTAAGTAGGCACATATTTTCGAATACTTACATTTAATATTAATTGTAATAGTTATGTAAAGTATCATTATATTTTTGTTAAATGACATAAATTTTAAACTTATGAAATATATATTTTTTTTTTATAAAAATGAAAAATTGAATTTTGTTCAGGTTAAGAATAATTCGTTTTTATGGCCTACGCCGTAGGTTGCCCATAATCTGTATAATCCCTTCTGTTAAAATCCGTGGTGGAGATGACCTACCCGATTTTACGTACCTGAACGCGGTGGTGGAGTTGACACGTTCCCCATGATTGTGCTTAAGATACATAGCAGGACTTTAGTTGCTCAATCGGACATTTACTTCAATAAAAATCGGGAGAACTTTCTTCTGTGGCTCATAAACAAAAAATAAAATTAATTTCTCTGTATGATTCCTTTATTAAATGTTTTCGGTACTTTTTATAAAGACACAAATTTCAATTGGTATTGAGGAAAGTTTCAATGGTTTGAAAAATGCAAAGGAAAGGCTATTGAAATCTACATACTTCTTACAAATTTCTTACATATAAGAAAGTTAATTAAACAAAAATCAAGAAAACTTTTTTCTGTGCCTCCAATTCCTTTAGTAAATGTTTTTGGTACTTTTTGTAATGACGAAAATTGGAAAGAAACGAATATTGATATTTCCATACTTTTTATATATTTCTTACATATATCAAAAAGTCAATTTAAAAAAATTCAGGAAAACTTTTTTTCCATGGCTCCGATTCCTTTATTAAATGTTTTTGGTACTTTTTGTCATGAAGAAAATACAAAGGAGAAAATATTGAAATTTTCATATTTCTTACATATTTATTAGTACATATCAGAAAGATAGTTTAAAAAAAGTTTTTTTTTATATATTTATTAATATTTATTAAAGATTTTATTATATTTTATCATGACATAAATTTCAATTGGTATTGTGGAATGGTTTGAAAAATGTGAAGGACAAAATATTGAAATTTTCATACTTCGTACATATTTCTCCAATATTTTATGCAAATTATACAAAGTGATTTTAGTAGCTTTTTCTAAAACTGGAATCATATACGTCATTATATACCAGCGTCAAACTACGTAGATTTTGTGTTTTGTTTACCCATATTTCATACTTAGAATAGCGGCGCTACATGTGTTGTAATTTCAATTCCTATCAGTAAATTTCTGTAATTGTTGATAATATGGCAAAGTATACTTACACTTGCCAAATTGCAGCGTGACCGAAGAAGGCATCAAATATCATCAAAGGCTACCCAAGTAAAAAGAGTTTTGTATTTCCCAATCCCACAAATTAAATGTAAAACAGTTAATTTTAGTAACTTTACATACCTTCATAGTAAATTCAGTTTTGTCCTCCACTCTTTTGTTTATTATGTCGTCTTCCAATCTCCAATTGATTAATTTTCCACATAGTAATTTAACACAAGCAACTCACCATAATTTGTTGCCTATTAATGATCGTTAAAGCGATTCTGATTCTATTGTTATTCACGCTGTTCCTTCATTACTCTTTTTAAAAATTGATATTGTGTATTCCTCCATCAATTCCACAACTGAAAATTGTTATTTGAAATATACTGTGTATATTTAATCGTACACTTCAGATTTGTGTTTATTTTTTGAATTTTGGTTTTAGTTTGTATTTATATAAACACACAACTTCTTCTGCAATTAAAATTCAAATATATACTGTAAAACCCATTCAGTAGAATAGTCCATTTTCGTTTTTATTGATTGGAAAAAGAAACAATTGCAGTTATTTATTTTTATCGTTGCAGCCACCTGTTTATATTTTCAACTAATCTGATATTTTCGGCGCTCAAACCCAATTGTTGTTGCAATTCCTGAGTAATGACTGATAGAGTAACTTCATGCCAAATTATGCAAAATAATCCAAAACGCTTTACCGAATCTATGCAGCGCCAGACTAAACTAATATGCTCAAAAATTATTTTGCTAACACATTTCATGGAAATATTGTGTATTAGCTTAGTGAAGCGTGTGTGATCAAACGCTTTGGCATTAGTTAAAACTTACAAGTATACATTTTAATAATGTTAAATGGACAGAAATTTTTTAAATTACTAGTAAATGCAAGAAATATTCTTAGCTCAGACGGAGACGCTCTAAGTATTTTATTTTCCCTCTAAAACATACCTTCCAATAACAGAATAAGTTCTCTAAAATAAGTTTACTAATTTAAGTTGGTAATTAGACCGAGTCAAAACCACCATTCCACCGAATAAATCTAATCCAATCCTAGACGAACCTCTAGTTTTCCTCGCACAAAATTCAATTATTCAGATCAAACGAATCCAATTTGCGCCTTTCAAAACTTAAACTCTATTCCTCACGTTGAATTTATTAATAAGATTTTACGGATTGATTTGCATGATTGAAGTATGACGCGCCCATTTCTTTATCGAGGTAAATTTGGACACATATCAGAACGGCGAAATTACAGAACTTCAACGCGAAGTTCTCCACATCTCCGGACTAATTAATTGAAGTTCGGGCGGTTCATTCCTTATTCCAGCTGTTATACCTCTTCACAACGTCAGATCGATTTGCGGTTTCGACGCTTTAATATTCTATTGTCGATAAATTGAGAAATTAAATATTAATTGAAGGAAGGTGTACGGTCTACATTTAACAAGTATTTATAAATAGAACCTTTTAGACTTCAATTTCTGATACGAAATGTCAAGCATAATTTTTGTTGAGTTTATATTTCACGTCAATTTTGGATATTTTTGTATGGAATTTATTAAATATTCCGTCCCCTCTAGAGGGAAGGCTTTAAATTTTTTAGGAAACCTTTTTTCGTTTTTAGATTTAAAATTGAACCATTTTCATTATTAATGATAGTGCCCTATGATTATTTTATGTTCAATTACATACTTTGTATTCTTGTCGTCATATGGTTTTTCAAAGTTCTCCACAATGGATCACTATTTGTAATTTTATTAGGTTAATTATGTGTTTAATACGATTCCATCAATTTTATCATTATTTTTCGTTTAGGTGTACAAAATCTATGGAGATGACTTTATTTTAAATTTATTTATTATGACTTTATTACAAATTCCCAAGGCGCCCCAGGCACTATATATGCACCTTTTTCTAGAGCCCGGTTAGTATAACTCGAATTAATTACTACAATTAACCTTCCAAATATTAATAAACAACTCCCTCTTCTTCTCCCACGGAAACTCCTTAAACAAATGTTTATATCACATCCGACTTTTGTTTGTGTTGTCGATCCAATTCCGGAAGAAGTTATTAACGTTGACACGCCGTTGTTGATGTTGATTAAAATTGCGAGCTGTTTGTCCCGTGCCTCCGGCCGTTATAACGTCATATACGGAAAAGATATATCATTTGTTGTTGTATATGAATTGGCTCCCGTTTCGATACATACAGTCTGGATTCGTATCCAATTTGCTAAAATATCTTTGACAAGGCGAATAATTTATTCGCTAAATGACAATTTCGAAATATTCTGAGAAGATTCAAAAAGAGTATTTTTGATGGAACAAGTTATTACAATCACACCGTTAATAAAAGGTGGAATAGTTTTTTTCGAAAAAGTATTTTTAATTTTATCATTATTGCTGGAAAAAACTAACTACAACAATTTTGTACATATTACACACGTTTTACTTTATAACATGTCATATAAGTGTTCATTATATATTTGTGAAACAATTTTTCACATTGAAATTTGTAATGTAAAATTGTAATGAGGACCTTATGTGTCAGGTTAATAAACAAATAATTTGTAAACCATAATTTCCATGTTCCCCATTTAAGTAGTGTTTTCACACTAACAATTTCCAGTTTACTCGACTTTCCGCTTGTAGGCAATTGAATTACAATAAATGAATTACAATAAAGCAGTAACAGGAGGTTCGTTTTATGTTATAAATTTAGTTTTTTAATTCGAATTACTAATTAAAAAAAATTATAATTCTAATGAAGAAAATATTTTTCAAAGATTTATCGTTTTCTAATAGTTTTGAAATCCTACTTAGCTACTGTTCCACGAAAGAAATGCAAATTCTAGCTGACATACTAAGAATTTGTTACGTACAAGGTAGATTTTCAATAAAGACTAGGAAAATATCAGCGAATTCGCCATTTCCACACGTCATTTAAAGTAGGCCTTCCTTAAATTTCCACATTTTCAAAAACTTTTTGAATATTTTAGTCCTAACAACGCAATTTGGTACCTACAAAGCAGTGTTTATTACTAATATTTGCTTAAATAAAATAGACTGACTAAAATTTACTAAACATTATTTCACAAAAATAAATCATAAATGCACCAATAAAACATAATCAAAAGAGTCACCTGAGCCCTATTCGTTATGTTATTTTAAGATAATCGAAATTTGTAATTACTTTATTTCATTTATTAACGGTGAATACCTTTTTACGAGAAAGGAACACCAATTAAAGTATGTTAGGAACAAAATGAAATAACAAATTTATACACGACCATCTCACATTTATTATATATGTGTTACTTATTCGTTATAAAAATTACATATTCTCTTAGTAAATTCAAGCTTGTTATGATAGATACGTAGCAATGTTAACAATCGGTTATCTGTCACATGTGTCTCGTGTAAAGGTAACATCCAGAAATGTTATTCGTTATGTTTATCAAAGTCGTTGTGTTTGTACACGGTTCATATGTTAAATAGTACTGAGAGATTTTTTTTATCAATTATTAGGCAGAGTTATATTTGAAATTAATGTCCTGTTATTAAGTTATTATTAAATATATTATGAAAGTTATTATTTGTTACTGTATAATTAATATTACACATATATGTATAATTATGTGTACACATATACGCATGTGTAATTATACACATATATGTGTATAATGTACTACTTATAACTACGCCTACCTAACGCATCTACAGCATACATGCAATGCCTCTTCAAGTGATACTTATGTAATGATACGGTTATTAACTGAATTGCTAGATTACTACAATTTAATCGATATGAATGTAGTTTCAATACAATTTTGGATATTAATTGTTGTTATGGTCAATAACAATTACTGCACGAAATATTATTGCCTATAACGATGCAATTACCTTTAACTAATTTAATTGATGTGAAAGTAATTACATGATACAGTTTAAGAAATTGTTGTATATCAATCATAACAATTTGTTTGAATGTTATGAGGGAATTAAACAGAAAGTTAGCATAATGCATATGCTAATTTTCTCGCCACCTTCGTCTTTTTCTACTAAACAATATTATACTCTTCAACAATTATTGTTATAAAGGTGGTTTACGAAATATTCCCTATCCCATGAAGGATTATAAGGTCTTAAGGTTATAAAAGTACTTGCTACTTAGGGAGGTTTAATTCGAACTATTGTAGTGGTACTACAAAAGTTCACATATGGTGGAGGCGCCTTATTTTTATATAAAGGTCATTCAAACGTGAAGTGTGTATCATATTTAGAAATGATGTAGAAGGTGCTGGAAATTAGGGTGATGGATAATTAGGTACTTATTATCCCATTTTCTCATTACACATATCTAATTATTGCCAGTTGGTATGTGAAGAAATCACGATTACGACATTTGCTAATCATTTTTAAAACGAAAAAGAAAAGTCTCTCCAAGTTTTCTATTGCACATCCGTATTTGACGCGAACGACACGATAGAAAAATAAAGGAAAACTTCCTACGTTATGAAAACTTCATCTGTCTGCCTCCCGTGATCGGAAATCGGAACGTAATAAATTCCCCTTGTTTGGACCCGTTCAAAACCAGAGCTCCTTTTCGAAATAAAACATCGCCAGAAAAACGAGGGGGAACTTGTGCGTCAGATACACTGCAATTTTTTTTCCATTTTCGGGAATCGGCATTTCCCTACGACGGCAATGTTTTTCTGTTGTCTTGTTTACCGAGAGGGGTTCGAGAAGGAGAGAGGGACAGAGAGAGGGAGAGTGGACGTTTGGAAAAAATATCGCTTCCTGGAAGGCAAATGAAATAAGCCTTCAGTCAGTTTAGAACTTCAGGATAGTAAATTACACATGTGACAAGTTATAACGTTCTTTTTATAAAACTCAGTTGTTTCTGTTGTTCGCATATTCATTCCCTGTTTATCGCATTTTCCTTCAGTACATTAACTAATATGTTGGAAAGGAAAATCACTCGTAGAGGAACCCCATTAATAATGTTTATAACCGGAAAATGGTTCAAAGTCGCTACACTAAAACACAACAAGATATCTTCAGTCACATTTTATTTTTGTTAACTAGGGCATGTTTCGAGAATTAGTGTAACCATCATCAGTTGAATAAATTCAATTTCTTGCAAATTAAATGTAAAAATTGCTTGAGCAATCACTGTGGTAAACAGAGTTTCATTACTTGTTTTGAATCGTCTGGTAAATTAAATTGATAAAGCATCACTGAGAAGGGGCGTACTTAGATTTTATAGTATTACGGTAATTGCGAAATAATGCTTGTAAAAAGTAAGTTAGAAAATGTATTCTAAATTTTATCCATCGTCATTCATGTCAATGTCATTCATTAACTGTTTAAAAAATTCAGATAACCACTTAACAGTTGCTTTTGTTAATAGGAAGAAGGGTATATGCATATATGTATCACATAAACATTCAAATTCTAGTAAACATGTTGGTATTGGTAACATTGGTAAAATGATAAAGAAAACTTTTTAAAACAAAAATAATTCCCAGCGGTCCTAAATAAGTTCCCAATTTCACAATTTAAGTGACATTCAATATAATGTATTGATTGTAACATTTAACAATTTCTGAAGCATTCACCTTAATGCTCTTTCACCAATACTATGCCTACCCGGATTCACGAACAGATGGAATAGGAAAATGGCGCATATACAGACCGTTTCTACATAGTCGCAGTATGGTATAAATATAAGAGCGAAAGAAAGGCCATATATTTTTCGTTGGCTAAATAGAGAAAGAACTTTTGCGACGTTGCTAGCTCGCGAAACATCACAGTACTCGCCACACTCTACCGGATCATTCGCTGTATAGCCTCCGACGGGAATATTTGGAATGGGTGACGACCCTCCGGCCGGCAACGTTGCCAAACTTCCTCCTCTGTCATACTAAGGAACTACTATTAGTTTCTCTTCCGTTCTTGTTAATTTAGGACCCTGCATTTTAATAGAATATGTCCGTATACGACATATAGAAAAGATTTAGATATAGCTAAAGTTTGTACGTATGTGTTATATAATAGTAATTTATGCATAACGGATTCAAGTATGAGAAATGAAAGACACTTACTACTTCGATTTTTAGAAAGTTATATTAGTGAGTTATTGAGTTAATCATCGGGACTCATCATCATCATGAAGGTTTTGAACATTTGGCGGCACCGAATTGTGTTAGTAGTACTACGCCATTTTTTACTCCATCTATTCTTGAATTGAAGTATAGTTAATATTGACGGATTAGAGTTAAGGTAGTGGCATTACGAATTATACGATTTCATCTTTTACATTGTATGCAACCTTGCCTAATTAATTGAACCAAAAAAGGTGAATTTTGCGGGAAACCGTAATTGATTCACGGGTATACGTCAGTGACAGTAGGAGGTTGTTTTATCCCATTTCTCTCTGTTTTTCTCTCTCCTCCTTTTCGCTTTGACAAGTTTAATTTTCAGCATCGCCTTCAAAGCCAGCTGCCTCGTTTTTGGGACCAAATGGAGTCCTGATAGACACTCACACACACATACGTAGAGTGTTGATTTAGGAGAAAACTTTTCCATGAGACCTTTTGTCGGAAAACACACACACACACACACACACACACACACACACACACACACACACACACACACCACATGTACACACATCCTCAGCTGTGTAAGCCGAAATGTAATTTATGTTTTGCATCCGGACAAAGTGAAGGTTATAACGGCGTTTTCTCCATTTAACTTTTCTACAGTCCGTCAAATTTATAATTGGTTTAAATCAAAACGAGGACATACATGGATACATGTGCCTGTGCCTTGGGGGGATGAAATCTGATAATTTCGACGGGAAAAGTGTACGAGGAAAATTGGAAGGATAGATGGAATTTCTCGTGTTTTTCAAATTTGTTTAACATAAACTGTAATTACAGGACCAATGTAAACAGTTAAGTTTCCGCAATTTTACCTGCTGTGATGAAGCTGGAGGTAGAATAGCAGTTTCCTTCTAATTTACAATTTCTAAATTGAGATAAGCGTGGTAATGTTACCGATGTAACTGTGAGTGTCATCTAGTGCAGCACATTTGAGTTGTTATGAACACAATTTCGGTTTATGTTTGATAAAATGCAATTGAAGGAACAACTTACTTCAATTTTGAAGTAAATTTTATGGTGTCACTTACTGTTTTGCATTTTATTATTATTTTAACTTGTCACTTACCATTGCTGTGGTAACTTTTGTTTGAAATAAGCTAATGTACTAACACTTTTCTATCTTACGTAGATCGAAAGTTTTAGGTGGCAATGTCAAATTTAATTGATTAGCTGCACCTGACAACAATATTCCAACACCTAATAATTCACTTATTTAATAAACCCCAGTAATTCTAAATATTACCCCATTTCGTCACCTCATCGGACCGAATTGAAATTATCAAAAACTAATACCGATTACGGAGAGAACAAAAAAAAAGTGAAATTCCACGGGACGAGAATCACCGGCACTTTCCTCCCTTTACGACGACTTAATCGTCCGTGTAATCCCCGTCCTCTTCATCCTCCTGCTCCTCTTTTTCTTCTCTCAATTACTACCAGATGTTGGAATTTCTGCGATGACGATTTAACCCAGGTCAGGTTTCTATAATTGAGGGTGGAACAAGGGGAGAGTGGCTCCCTCCCTATCATCTTGACACGGGGGGGGGGGATAATTAGAGATAGTTTCGACGGAAGATGGGGAAAGAGTGGAGGGAAAAAGTGGCGTAATGGCGCTTCTGTTGAGAGTGTCTTTGGGAATTAGGACGATCTATTCAATACGTATTATTTCCTTCATTTTACGTTGGTGGTATTTGAGAGTAGTTTTATTTAACACGATAGTACAACACAGTTTCTCTTTTTATTTACCTGGTTTTAAATCTAAAAGGAGCCACTACTAGTATACTGGTATGTCAAAATGGAAAATGTCACTAATGCAATCCTTACTTGGGAAACTCTAGAAATTTGATCGATCACCTGATGTGGTTCTTATTGAATCTGGTTGAAAACACTTGATTTGCCTACACAAGATACAGTTTCTCCTAAAGTGCACTTAGTAATTGGAAGGATGAGTAAACCCCTGATATTTTTATAAAAGTCCTGAAAATGCCTCAGGTTCAGATCAAAACTTCGACTCTTTAATGATTAAAACTTTTAAGTCGAGGGTATATGGTGGGATTTCAGTGTTGTTTAAAGTCTCTTTCAGCCCCGGGAACTTAAGGAACTTAAAGTAATTTATGTATAGAACTCATACAAAGTATATCATTAGGTGTTTCAATATAATCATAATTTCTTTTTTTCATTTCTTGTGGCTTAGCTGTGAGTAATTTAATTCCTCCTTTCATAACCTCCAAAGTGGACGTTCTATTTTGAAACTCTTTGAGTTTTATCAGTTTCACAGAAGAACACGCTTCTTAGTTCTGTAACTAAGTTTCAAATCATCGTCGTCAAAAATTGTGAAACTACCACGATCTTTTAAAAGCCTGGTAACAAACTTCATATCTCCATTGTTTAAATATTAGCTAAAATGTGAAAATTTCAAAAACACAGTGTTTGAACTCCATTAAAATACACGTCCCCACAGAAGTTTGTTTTTAGGTTTTCGAAAAAGGTTTCATTTTAGACCTTCTAAATAAAAATTTATTTAAATAATTGCAAAAAACCGTTGAAATTTGAATTTGCAATAAGTTGAAGAGAAAAGCACAAATAATCTCGAAACTTGGATGAATAGTGAACATTTTTCTCATTAAATTTTTTCTCTGCTCGAACAAGCTGTCACTTCTATCTCCTTTTATTTGTCATCAAAATTTTAAAAATCCAATATTGATCAGTTCTTAAAAAAATACTTTATTTCATGTCATCATTTATCATGATGATTATAGAATTTCTCTCATAAGGGAAGAAAAAAATTAAAAAAAGGTAAAATTAATATTTAACAACTAAATTTTCATGAAGGTTTCTTAACGATATAATTAGATATTATGTAGATCGCAATAAGATCTCAATTTGAGATATTGATTTTGGAGCTCATTGAATCTTGTTCGCTATTTACTAAACAATGGTTAACAGAACCTCAGGACCCAAAGTAATAGTATTGAAATATTTGATTAATTATATGAAGAACTTATAATTAACATTTAATTAATTAACTGATGATTAAGTGTAATTAGCAAACAATTATATGCATAAACAAGTTAATTTCAACCGGTGTTTAATTATATCGAAATCCATTATGTGCCAGGTTTATCATAAATGAACCACTTGTACTCTGTTAACACTTTCTTAATCCATTGGAAAACCTTCCCTCGTGAAACTATAAGATTTTTATTTGTTTTTCCAGGTAATTGTATCAGTGATGTACAATTTTCTTTAGTGGTTATTAAAGACATCATTAATATAAATTATTACAAAAACGCTAACTCTTTGCAATTTACTTGGAATCTCCTGGATCGAAATGAAACCATTAAAATTCGTTTTAAAGGAGAATAAATGTGCTAAAACTATACTATCGACAGCATTTACTTAGATAGTATTGTTGTTAAGGTGTTAATAGTTATTATTATTATTATACCAACGGATAAAATGAACGTTTAACGAGCGATATGTTTAAACGCGCGCGCGGCGCAACTGCAAGCGTGTTGGCTTCACGAGTTAAACGTTCATTGTATCCGCGAGTGTATTACAACGTTTTATTCAATGCCATATATAAACTGACGTTTAGCGGAGTAAGCCCAATTTTGAAGAGAAAATTTGACAGATGACAACTTCAGTGCCCCAACCTTGACAACGACGAAAACAATTTTAAACATATAAAACGTCACTTTATACTTTAAAATTGAAGAGGCAGCTGATTAAAACATTTTAATCCGCTGCCTAAATAAACAAAATAAACAATGACTTTATAAATTCGATTTGACGTCAATAAACGTCAGTTTATATGGCAAAATTTAATAAAATCAATTTACTACTTCCAAACATTGTCAATAACAAATTGAGAATATTTTATGGATTTCATGTCATTTTGTATATCCCAGTAAATTTAACTAAAACTGTTGAAGAAACTCATATAACGAAGATGCCAAAAATTGACCAATTTCTCCATCGGCTCTTGTCCCATAAATGTGGTATCTAATAGATAGTTATGTTTGCCTGCCGAATAGTGTAGTAACTTTTTACATATTGAAGGCTGGAAAAATAACTACAATTAAATACATCTACACTAAATTTCTATGATTTTGTTAAATTTATAGCTATATCATTTTGTTTTGTTTCCCAATGTTTGTCCCAGTATTTTTACTCCTCTTTTCAGTGCCATAAAGTACTAGTAACCTAAAGCTTTTATCGTCCGTTCTTCCTGTAAATTGCCCTTGTGGAACTGAATTGTCTTATATAATAAAATCCTCTAAAATGAATAAAACGGATGTTTCCTCGCGGGTCTCGCCCTTGCCCGATACGGTAAACCCATATATAACTCATAAAACGTTACACCTCGATATCCCACCCCGAAAATATTCGCTCCTCTCGTAAAATATAAAATACACACGGGGCGAAAGGGAGAGGGAAGCGCGAGCGCGTTATTTATACTCTTCCGAAGCACCCACTAGCAACGCGCACTTCTCGCCATCGAAATAAAGAAATATCCTCCCGCAGTACATAATATCCTTCAATTTGAATGTAGTGGCAGGAGTTTGCTTACAATTCCATTCGAACGTCTCTATTCAAAGTTATAAATTCGGTTTATTGAGGGAAGGCACTTTTGAGAATTAGATGAAACCAATATTTGCTATGAATTCTTGAGGAGGAGCTGTTGGTGGAGGGGCGAGAGATTGAGGGATGTCGTCGTAAAGATGAGGTCTTTTGTCGATGGGATCAGGGGACGCGTGTAATTTAATGTGATAGGATCGGCGGGAATTTCAGTGGGGTGATCGACGGCCTTTCACTTTTTCCATTGTAGGTATATTTTTAAAGATTATTATAAGTTAGGCACGTTATTAATGTAATTTATTTGAAATCCATTTTTGGGGTAGTCGGCCAAGCTGTGATTTATGATGGAATTTTAGAGAGAAAGGGTAAAAAATTTGAGGTTATTTGACAACAGATTACATTTTACGGTAATGATTTGTTGAGGACGAGAGGCCCAAAAAATGCGGATTTCCTAACATATTTTATATAATGACAATCAGTTGTAATATAGATAATTACAAATTGCAATTATCAGTAATTAATTTTAATTAAGTAATTAATTGTAAGAAAATGATACATTTTTGCTAATACAGCATATAGTTTGCATTGTTTGAGTATTTATCTAAATATTTTGTCTATGTGAGCGTAGATACAACTATTTTTATAAGGTATCGCGCTGTGAGGGGAGGGGGTAAGTATGGAATCACCCAGTACGTGCAATTATTCTTACCCTCTATTTTAAAAGTTATATATGCACAATAGGCGCTATTGGTTTTATCTTCTTACAAAAAATTGGAAAATCCTGGATTAAATTATTGACTTAACAGACAAATGACAGTATGACAAACAAAGATGGTTGTTTGCGCTGGTATGTTAACTAATTTGTCTTTGAACATTTCGACCCTTGAAAACCTTGAAAATCACGTCTGTGTGGTGGTTATATTTTGACAAAATTGATAAAAACTACTATTTTACAGCTAAAGACGTTTTAATAATTTAATTATATGAAACAAGATTTTCAATAACAATTTATTATTTATTGCAACTTTTCAACCCCTAACTACCACCCCTTGTCTCAGAACTGATTTAAATTATTGTTGTAAACATATCTTAGCTTAAAACCATCTATGTAAACGAAATGAGTGTTATCAAAATTTCTGAAAATTGCGATTGGATTTTAAGCCATCTTTCGTAATTTTGTTGCTATCAAATAGCTTAAAAATTGATTTTACAGGGAATTTAGAGGGTTGTAAGTTGTAAGATGCCTGAATTTCAGGTTCTTTGAGCTCTTTTCTTTTTGAGATTTCTCATGTAAATTGTTTGAGCATAGCGATCTTCGCACTCAAATGCAATATTTTAACGGTGCTATTTCAATAAATTACTATTCTACAGAAATTAAAAAAAAACAAAAATTTTCATCGAAAAAATCCACATTTTTGTAAAATATCATTTTCCCTTTTTTTTCCATTTTTTGAGATATTTTTAAAAGAAGATAATGTTTTGAAAAATTTCATTAAATACAGTTAAACTTTTTTGAAAACTACTTATTTTAAGTCGACTATACTTTCAGAACCTATTGTCAAGACCTAAATAAAGTAAACTGTCAAGGGAGTAGGCTTAACTCAATTTTGACGATAAACCAGCGGTTTTGTTATTGATTTTTTATCTGAAAAATTAAGACAGCATTCTTTTGATCATAACTCCGTCACTGTTTATCTTAACAACTTTTCTTAAAGTCCCTTTTAAAGGTCTTTCGAAGCACTTTAATTAAATTTCTATAAGTTTTTCAGGAAAATGCCACGGCTTTTCTGTTATTTGACGTTGAACGGTTTAATTTCAGTTTTCTGCGACTGCGAGTTTATATTTAACGAGTCATAACTCGATCCCTGTTGCACCTGCAAGAATGAAAGAAAGTCGCTCTTTTTTATATTAAATACGCTTTATGCAACACATGATAGTTATGACTGTCATTATTAATGTCATTTTAGACAAGTAAACTATCAACACTCTAGTTTGTACAATCCATAACTCACTAGTGAGTTATGGATTTTAACTCACGTTAATATTTAAAGTAGTATTCTATTTATTTATTCATTTATTGCCCGTGGCAACCAAACAAACAACCTACTTTAACCAAAATGTATAAAAGTCACTGTCAAGTCATTCTGACATTTATAGGGTACTGAGACGCAAGTAGCTTTGATTTGATCACAAAGCTTATTAATTATTATCTCATAAAAAAGGGGATTTTTTCAATTGCTGGATAAAACATTGTATGCCACTCGCATGTTATGTTTCCTAAGTCACTTGGGAGTTTATACCACTCGGCCTGACGGCCTCGTGGTATAAATCTTCTCGCGTGACTTATTTTCAACATAACCCATTAGTACCTTGGGGCGGCGGTGGTCGTGTGGTTTAGGCGCTGGCTTTGAGTCAGGCGATCACTGTCGTCGTGGGTTCGAATCCCACATAATCCATGGATGTTGTGATTGTTGCGGGAAGTGTGTAAAATGTATCCAAAATCCCGTTCCTATTCACGCCGGTAACCAGGCCGGATAGGATCGGATATCTTGTAGGAGGGCAGGACTAGGATACACACACCCTGAGTCGGTAGAGCACGGAGTGGATCAACTGGGGTGAGAGCCTTAAGGGGTACAACCGTACTCTCGAGGACAGTGGTTCGGAGCCCACGTTAAACTGTAGGTCCCGTCCAAATTGGCCACAGCAGCGAAAAAGAGACGTTAACTTAATAAGACAAGACAAGACAAGACATTAGTAGCATAAATAACTATTATTTTTGTCTATTATGAATTTTCACCCAAAATAGACGATTTTTGAATTATTTGCGAAACACTTTGAAAACATGCATATTTTCGATGAAAAACTGTATAACGACGAATAACTCAAAATTATACTAGTTGTACGAATAGTTATTTAAGTCACAAGGAGTGCAAAGACGTGTTTACATTCGAGGCAAGTGTGTACTAACCGAGGCGAAGTCGAGGCTTGTCACTTGCCGTTACTTATTAAATTTTTCACGCTGCCGTGGAAAATTTCCTCATAATTCCTCAAAAAATGAATTGTTTGCTTTAGTTTGGACGGACGTCACTGTCATCTAAGTTGACTGTATATGCGTAAATAGGGATACGACAAATTTAAACAAAAGACTGACTGTTAGCATCCTCGGCAAGATAATAAATCAACTGGATTTACTCTTTTTGTTTTTCTAGGGATATAAATGACAGTATTTACATTCCGCCGTCAAGGAAAAATAATACACGAATATTATGTGTCATTTTAATGTTAAGTATCTAAGCATGTAAAGACTATTTACGATGCCGGCAGCGTAAAAAAATATTATAGGACATTTTTTGCTTGGAATTGCCTCCTTAATCCATTTTTGTGGTTATTTTGAATATTACATTTTTTTAAGACGGAGAAGTGGGGAGAGACGAACATCGGCAATATATAACTTTTTTTTCTCTTGCTCTAGTTCCAGTACAAATTTCACGTCAATCCGTCCTGATTGAGATTTCGTAGGTATAAACCCTCAGTGACTCGACTAATAGTATACAATCATTCACGAATATTAAGCAAGCGGCGTTCTACTTTGAACCATTTTTCTTCATTTCCTCTAACTATCAATCTTCTTCTGATTCATTCTACTCGATAATTATTTACAATCGAACAAAATCATTCCCGGCTAACTGTTCGATCGCTTCCATCGTTCGAACGAAATCCCCAACAATATAAACAATTAATGCCACTTTTTACGAAATCCCCCATTAGTTCCCAAGCCACCACTTCTCCCGCCCCGGAGCGTAATGATCACGTCTACCGCCTCCCCCCCCCTGCATTGAAATAAATGATTTCGGTGACCGAGTTTAGAACAAAAGGTGATTAATTTCAAATTTATGTCGGATCTGAAACGAAGCCCCAATGAAAATTAATGAATTCCATTATGTCATAACACCGGGGCTGACCGCAATTAAGCCCCCTCACGAAAGTGTTATCTGCGCCCTGCAAGCAGCCATTGCGAGCGATCATTCTCCAAAAACACATCGTTTAGGGGAGCATCATTAAAATCAACCCCCCCTCCAACGGCAAGTTTTTTATATCTGCAATGAAACACTCGTGTGGTTCTCTAGAGTTTATATTTATGTTTTCTATGTGTTTTTCGTTTTGTCGTTTCATATGTGCCTCATCCCAGTGTATTGGAGACTCATGTCAATATAATTTTATTCCACCAGAACGTCGTAATACACGTGATTTCGTGAATTCCCTTTTACAGCCTAATGTATTTTTATCAACAGATTTTTTTATTACCAAATTATCTCTCATTAAATATCGTAACTACTTGCTGCAATATCTAGCTACAATGCATGAGACTTATGAGATTTAATTTAATACAGGACGTGATGAGGAATAGATAGGAATTATAAGTCACGTGGTCCTTTTCCACAAGAAGCTAAACAGACGAAAAATGCGTGTAAAAATAAAATTACCTAGGTAAGGAAATTACTTCATTTCGTCTAACAACCTTATTTATTTCATTCTAAAGTTTGCTCTCCAACGTAAACAAACGGGTACCATATTAAGAGGCAATAGATACAGAACGCGAGAAGCATTCACGGGAACAGTAATCCACGCGAATTCCGTTTGGCTTAACCTCATCTATTGATCCTTGCCCCAACAATTTCTGACGCGATGAGAATTCACCTTAAGTTACAAAGTAATGTGCTATTGAAATGATTTGAAAATATTTTTCTCGATTTCCTAGACGGAAACTATCTCCTATGTATTTTTTGCCTTTTTTAGTGTTTCCTGAGAATTTTGAAGTAAAGTTCGTGGTCCCAAAATGTACTTGGGTATACCCATGGGCGCCCGCAGGGGGGTGCCAGGGGGGCCATGGCCCCCCCTGGGAAAATCAATATTTCAATTTTAAATCTAATCTAATAAATAACAAACCTCTTTTAATGCGAGAGAAAGGTAAATAGAATCTCAAAATACACATTCTCTACAGGTATAGGTAGCAATTTGTCCAAGTAGACAGACTAATTATCATTAAATATTCCCGTTTGTCCACCCAAACTAAATTTGCGGTGTTGGCCAAGACAGAGAAATTTTATATGTAAAATTTCGCGTGCAGATAATTTTTTTCTAGGTGCAGGTACTGCTCAAACGAGAAATTATGAAAATTCTTTGCCAGAAACTAACTATCGTATAAGTATTTTTATTCCTTATTTGGATTCGCTGATTTAATTTTTAGAAAACAGATTTTCTGAAGAAAATAAAGATGCTAGATGTTATTCTCCATAAAAATATTTCCGGACTTTCCTGTAATTTGGAAGATGCATATATTAGAAGAATCGAAGAACTCTATAATATAGATAATTTTAAGGAGGAATCTAAGAACTGGAAGGGGTATCTGGCAGAATTATACTTAAACAGTAACATATCTTTAGAAAAAGTAATTAAGCATACAAACTTTTACCGATCTATAAGGAAGCTGCAATTTTTATTTAAAGATGGTTCTTTTGGTAAATACAGTTTCGTCCGTAATCCCTTTTTGAATAAATTTTGTAATACACTTTCGTCCGGCGTCTTAATTTTCAACTATACACTTTCGTCCGGTGGTAATACAGGTAGTCTTAACCCTAATTTGGAAACCCATTCCACGCAATTACAATACAAATTTCACATTCTACAGCAAATTCTGATGATGCCTATTAGGCTCAGTGTCTCAGTGAGTACATGTTTGATCCTTGCCCCCTTGCGTTCGAAACTTCTTTTTTTATTTCCTTATTATTTCGCCATTTGCAACAATTTTAATATATTTCGTAATCTCATCAGTGGTTCTCGATAATCAGACGAAAATATGTCGACCCATTCCCGATATTAAGCAGCGGACGAAACTGTACATTTTCAGGTACTAAGAGTTCCTTCAAATTTTATAGTTAAGTTATGCGGGCGGATGAAAGTGTATGCGCCCGGTTTTACAACCGTCTAGTAAAATTTACCTACGACATATTGTTTTGCCATTAACTATATATTAGTAGGTATACCTGCCCACCTATGCTTTATACCAAACAATAAATAATTAAAAAATATATAGGTACCTATATCACTCGTTCCATGCCGAATTTGGGATTTTTTTTAGATGTGGCCCAAAATGAAGGAAAATGGTCCTTTTGGACCCCCGAAACTCCCCCTAAATTTTGAGGCCCCAAGTGGAACAGAACTCAAGTTATGGACAATTGAAAATTGAAATTTTCAGGTTGCGCTCCAAAACCAAAAATTTTCAACCATCCATAACTTGTAAAAATACCTATTTTTATGAAAAAAGTTTTAAGCAAAAGTTGTTTGCAATGCTTTAATCTTTTGGAAACTGCTAAAATAAAGTTCATCCAGCACGGTTCACTGTTGATAGGTCTGGGCGCCATTATTCGTCAGGCCGCCAAAAAAAAAAACGTATTCAGCGTTCCTGACCAAAAAAATCAGGAGCGTAGCTGGATCTGATACAAAACTTTTCAGCCCAAACAGAAGTTCGCCAGACGTAAGGGCTGGCCCCAGATTTCAAGATTTGTGTTGAAAATTTAAATTTTCAGGACAATTGTTGTGGAAGGTTGCTTCAGCGTTGTTTTCAACCGTTGTGGACCTTCAAAAACATCAACAAAAGCAACAATTTGCTTCAATTTTTTCAAAATTTCAATTTTCGATTGTCCATAATTTGAGTTATATTCCACTTGGGGCCCTAAAAATTTAGGCGTTTCGGGGACCCAAAAGGAACATTTTTCTTCATTTTGGGCTACATCTAAAAAAAATCCCAAATTCGGCATGGAACAAGCGATATATAACTTAAAAAATTGAATAGGAAAATATTAACAAAGTAATGTTTGTTAAATTATTGCTGCTGTACATATACATATATGTATATATTTGCTGGCTGTATAGGTAAAGTAAAAGTAATGTGTGTTAAAGTTATATTTGGTTTAATTATGAACTGACGTTTTTTCCAGATCTTTAAAAAAGGATGTTCGGCATTGTTCGTATAATTTTTTGTATGACCGCTGAGGAGATCAAGTAAGATCGAAACATGCACTTTTTCTTTTGTAGGAATTATTGTGCCAGTTTTGCTATATTAGATGCCTACCGATTTCTGCATTTTTTATGAACAAATATTTGGCCCCCCCCCGGGACAAAATCCTGCGGGCGCCCATGGGTATACCCCTGAGAAGATATTTACGTTTTTAATATATAGTCCAGTCATTATAGGGTGTTCACCTAGGAAAATCGATATACCCAATATATTGTAACGGAACAGCTTGCCGAAAACAAGTAAACACGTCTGGGACTGCCCGGGTTCCACGAATTCGTTCTAGAAGCAACGGGAACAAACTCGTAAGGCCGAGACGCTTCGATTCCTCGAAAACCAGAGGAGAAATTCATGGAACTATCTCGAAACTTCCAGAAGGTTCCTACCTGCCGTATATAAGGAATGCCGGACCCAAGGTTGGCCAGTTGAAGATTCGAAACGTAAACATATCGGGCGACGAGCGGGAGACCGGCGCGCTAAATAAATAAACATTTGTGTGCGAATATAAATTAAGTTAGGGGATTGTTAAGTTAAGTTTGTAAGTGTCGTGTAAGAAATGAATAAATTAGGACAAATCGCGTAGTGTTTAGTTATAGTAAATAGTAAAAAACGTTCGGGGGTCAAAAGTCACAAAAATCGATTTTTTCTATATTTTTTACAAATATCTTGTTTTCTATGGGTTTTACGCCGAGATAGAGAGCAGAGAGCGCGCGATCAGAGAATCATGTGAGGTCATGGTAGTCCCGATAAAAACTCGTAATATTAAGGTTATAAATTATTGCTAAATTTACAATCATCATTTATTATTAAATTTTACAATAAATTCAATCTTTCTTTCTAATAATTCTAAAATTTATCAATTCAATAACACTCATAATCTCTTTCTGTAATTGAAAAATTATTAAGGGACATACTTGAATTACATTTTAATTATATTCTCATTTACACTAATTGCATTTGAAGTCAAAAATAATTAAGTATATCTTGTTTAAAATTCGTAAACTCTTAAATATTAAATCTATCAATTGACACTTTTAATAAAAACATTAATTAAAAATTTATTTCCTTTCTTCTTTATTTATTTAGAAAGTCATTACATTGGTATAAATTAGATCAGAATTAAAATATAATTTAAGTATTTTCCTTAAAATTTTTTTAATTTCATGGCCAGGTATGTGTTATTAAATAAATTGACACTTCATTAAAAACAGATAAGTAACCAAAAAATGAATTTAATGTAAAAGTTAATCATTATCCAGCCTTTTTCAGGTCCTCTGTTGGACATAGGCCTCCCCTAGTTCTCTCCATTCGTCTCTGCTCCTGGCTGATTGCAACCAGTTTGTGACAACTCTCTTTATATCGTCCGTCCAGCGAGTTGGTGGTCTGCCTCTGCTGCGCTTGTCTAGTCTGAGTCTCCATTCCAGGAGTTTGCGAGTCCATCTAGAAGAGTCCTGCAGTCGAGCGACATGACCCGCCCAGTTCCATTTTAGTTTGGCTATACGAACTATTACGTCGGTAACTCCCGTTCTTCTCCTAACATCTTCGTTGCTCACTCTATCTCTAAGGGTTATCCCGAGCATTGATCTTTCCATACGTCTCTGTGTTACCTGCAGCTTTGAGGCTGATTTTTTAGTAAGGGTTGATGTTAGGTAGCGAGTAGGTACACACTTATGATCCCGATAAGTGTCAGACCTACTTCAGGGAAGCGACCCTGCCTACGCGAGCCTTGGTTCATCTTCCAATACCATACGGGGGAAACCATTGTCCTAACCCAAGTTCCTAACTAAACCCAAAATTCCTTCACAATATCCCTTAACACCTCGCCAACACGCACATGGACGGGCGCGGCGTTGTAAAAGTCCAAACACCCCCTACAAATCATGACGAATTTTGGAAACAATGGTAAAAGTTAATAATAAATGTTGATTAAATATTTAGCAATAATTTATAACCTTAATATTACGAGTTTTTGATCGGGACTACCAGTTGACCTCACATGATTCTCTGATCGCGCGCTCTGCGCCCTCTATCTCAAAAACGGTTCGTGGTATGAAGAAATGTTAAAGACAAAAGTTATAGAGAATTTAATTCTGTAAAATATTGATAACAAATACAAATAGCGTAAAACCCATAGAAAACGAGATATTTGCAAAAAATGTTTAAAAAATCGATTTTTGTGATTTTTGACCCCAGACTTTAAAACTTGCGGCCATCCAATTATATGTGAATTTTGAGGAAAGTTTTATGATGCCAAAATTGAAGTTTTTACGTGTTAATATACAGGGTATGTCGATTTTCCGAGATATTCACCTAATTCAACCTAAGATGACTGGACTAATAAATAACTGACAACGTTTCTAGTTAATCTGTGGAGTCGGACTTGATTTCAAATTAACTGTATAAAAATTAATACATTACAATAGGTACCAAATCTGCCCGGATATCAAAATTGAAACTACATATAATGATGTGTTTTCAAGAATTGTAAAAATATTATCGTATACATATGAGGATATATTATGTCAAAAATCTGTTTAAGACTCAGTTTATAGCGTCTTGGGTCGCTGTCCGAATCTCAATGGCTTCCTCTTCTCTTTGTATACTGATATTCGTCTAAGTCTCTTGCACCAATGTAAGTGAATTTTATATACACAATTTGCTACTTTTTGGCGGTCCTCGTCTTCCATTTTTCTGCCGATTTACATTTGACAATTTTGTTCATCTTTCATGCGAATTATGAATTGAAACAGTATCAGATGGGTTCGTTCTTATTATTCCCTGCATTCCCATTTAATATTCGATGACATCATTAATTCTATTTCTCTCTTAGATATCCTTAAGAACTTTAGAATTTTCTTGTATGTAGAGATGGAGACAGAAGGTCAAATTTTCTCACAAATTACTGTTCCATGAATAGACCTGACACAGTTGCGATGCTTTTCACTAATTTCATTAATCTGAAATCATCCTTTGATTGAGAGTATCCTCCATCTCCCCCGCTAATGGCGAAGCTACGAAATCGTCTCTATTTTCTTTTCGTTCCGCGAGATAACTCCCTTCCGATATCCTCCGAGGGAGAATTGTGAAACGGGCCAATCTCCTTCAAATAAACTGCATGCTCTAAATTGCCTCCTCCATCGTGTGATCGGTCTTCCCTCCTTTGCCTCCACTTTTCTCACTCTGCAGTTGTTTTATAATCAATCTCCTTAACTTAAACGCTGAAACTTTATAGCGCAAACCATCCGCTTCCATTAATCAATGCCTTTCATTATAAATGGTGCAATTTCTTTCGATGCTGCTTCGACTTGAAGGACGCCGTCGCTGCTCGCTGCAAAATCTGTCGAGGTTTTGTAAATGGAAGTTTTGGAATTATTTTCGGAATTTGCATGAAACGTAGGGAGTTAATCGTTAGAGTTTCTGATTGGAGGAATTCTAATTATACGGTGTTTTGCAGAATCTCGACGAGGGCTTAAGGGGGCTCTCAGAGATATTAAAAGTTTTGGAACTATGAATATTTTTGGCGTTCTCTCTCTAGCACTTTCAGGGGGTGTTAGGAGAAAGTGTAACGATGTTTTACTTGTTATGTAGTCTGTAGTTGATAGAGGATATCGAATATCACCCTTTGAAATAATTTTGTAATTTGGTATTAAATTGTTTTTTAAAACTTCTCTCCCAAGCTAAATTCAAGTCGATTCAACAGTCGGCCTTGTGTACGTTTGATTTTCAAAGGAACTCACAATAATTGAGGTAAACAGACTACCTCTCAGATGAATACATACTACATACATTAAAGGGAGAACGGGGGAAACAGGCTGTTAGGTCAAACACGGAGGTTTGTTCCGCTATGAGTTGCGTTGGATCGTTCATTTGAAACGCAATTAAAGTTGGTCTGCTTATTGTTTTAAACTATTAAATTATTGACGCAACGGATTATGGTGACGTGAACGAGTGCAAATTTGAGGTCTGGTAACCCTAGGCTATTAAGTTTGTGGACCATAAGTTTTCACGTGGTTGGTGAGTATTTTTGTACATATACTTCATACCATATAACATGTGTCTCTACAAAGTTTCTAATTGTTTCTGAAATTGCTTACTGTGTGGGATATATTTACTTGACTAATTTAGAATTTACGCGGTTTTGTAGTTTTGTCGTAAAATATTTTCCTCCTGGTTATTAGCAAATACTTTTTTTGTACCAACTACTGAATTAAAAAAATCTGGAAAAACTCCAAATCATAAATATCACCAGGAAAAACATGTAATATTTTATCCATTACCATAAATGTTTACCGTATCTACACCATAAATCCTTCTCCCGTATCCTCTCCCTATCTCAAACAATTCATAGCTAATAAAAACGTTTTTCTTATACGTCCAAACATCAATTTTAATTTATGTAGCAAACAAACACGATTTTTCCCCTTCCACTCCGGGCCCTCGGACCATTTCCACTTGGACGGATTCTTCTGGCACAGCAAAAAATTTAATTCATTAGCGTTCGCGTTATCCATATTGGATGAACGTTAAATATTGGTCAAGGCAGGAATTCATACAAATGTGAGTTATGTACGGACGCCGCCGAGAAATAAATGTGGGGGCAGAAGATGTTTTTTGTACAATTTCCAAATAAGCACTACAATTGTTTATCACTCATATACATACACAAATTATATATTATTATTTTATGTAGTATATTAATAATAGTGATATATTAAATAATATATTTTATTAATAGAGGGCGTATATATATTTATGCGGGACGACATGCCTCAATTTTGCTCTCATTGATCCTTATAATCGTCTGTGGCGAAACATTTCTTGCGATCACAAGACGGTTTTTCCATTATTCTTTCCACACAATCAATATTGAGACTATCTCGTCTAGTACGTTATTAGACAGTATCTTATTTATTTCATTTCCTGAAACAATTACGAATAAGCGGCAGTATAATTTGATTAGCCAATTTCATCGAAAGGTACTTCCATAAATCATTAGAGCAACATACAGCATACAAGAGCAAAGTTAAAAAATGAAATAAATTAATATTAGCATAACAAGTCAATTGTATGAATGGATGGAAATTCTCGAATTAAATCATGGTATACTAACAAATGTAAGAGATATTGAAAAGGACGTTGAAATTAGTCGAATTAAATTAAATTAATTCGCACCATACTTGGAGATTTATAATATAATTAGTAATTAACTAAAAATAATAAAGCAACTAATATTCTCGCACATAGGAACAATGGTTACAATTAACAATCACGTACAATTGTATAAATTTTCAATTTCAATATCCTTTGTTTTGATTTTGTTGGTTACAATATACAACAATTTTTACAATAATTTGTAGTTCTATTCATTTTACTATATATAACAGTATGTTTCCGTAATATTATATTTTAAAGTTCTGTGGTACGTATAACGCCTACAAATCTCGAGAATAAAACACCATCATTTATTTAAAACATTTATATAAAGTAATATTTTCATATGTTACAATTATTGTAGTACTAGTTACTGAAATTTTTATACTACTACTTTGTAGTAACATCGACCTTTTCTTTTCGTTTCTACCCAAGCGGGAGTTCTGACAACTATACAGGTAACAATAATTGTTAATACTTATTATTAACACTTGTTATTCATCACAAAATTCCCATTTTAACTTCACTCATTCTTTTAGGTACCTCGGCTTTAAGGAACATAACCGTGGTCATCCCTCAGGTGGCCAGGATCATGGACACCGTCTCACTGTCCTGCAATTACGACCTGGAAGGCGACCCACTCTACACCATAAAATGGTACAAAGGCTCCAAGGAGTTCTACAGGTACATCCCAAAGGAACTACCGGATACGAGGGTGTTCCTTTTGCCTGGAATCAACGTCGATGTAAGTGTTTCTAGTGGCGGTTAGAAGGGTTTGCTTAATGAACACATTCCGGAAATAATATAAGGAAATTAATTGTGGGTGGTCAGTTGAACGATTTAATTGGGGATTTTCTTGTTTGAGTCGTTTTAGGGTGGTGTTCGGGGTGATTACTAAAGGTTGAATAGGAGCTGTGTTAATTTAAAGGGGGTGGTTGAATTAATTTAAGGAAAAGAGTCTTTCATTTTATTTATTAGGGAACAGTTTGATTTTTTTATAAATTAAATGTCCTGCAAAAGTGTAGTTAAAGACTAGTTAAAATTTCAGTATAGTCACATTAATTAAGGAAATTTCATTTTCATTTATCTAAAAGGTAATGTCATTACCTAAACATCTAAGATATGTATTTTTGCGTTATTTATGGGTTAATCAGAGCCCAAACATTTTATCTAAATATTAATACACACATTTATCCCTTTATCACTAACACAAATTCACTAATTTATTAGAACCTTGGTGCTGAAATAAGAGCAAAATTTATAGAAATAGCTGCAACCCATCATTTATTGAAGTTACGGAAAGAAATCATTCAATCTTGTTAGCCAATGAAACTTTTTACGTAGTCAATACAAATTTTAGCCTTGTCCTTCTACAATGGACCTGAAGCAACCACATCAAATTCCACCCTTTTCATCATCCCTTACTCAATTTTGTAACTCTCCCTTTTCGTTTGCAGTTGAGTGAAAGTAACCCTAAAAGGGTTGTTCTGAGGAATGTCCTGCCTGAAGTCACTGGAAGGTATAAATGTGAAGTTTCCACGGACGCTCCGAATTTTTATACAGCGGAGAAGTCAGGATATTTGTATGTAATTGGTAAGTAAAACACTGCTATCATTTTTCAGATTAAAAGCCATGAAGGTATGACGGTATGTAAATTAAAAGCGACAAATATCTAATATGATGTGGAATTTGAAAAGATATCCCGGTTGTTCTGAATGAAAATACAAGAGAGATCGTCAGTTAACAGAACAGTAAAGCCATTCGTCGTTAAGAGGATGCTTTTTGTGAGATCAATTTCACTCACGAAATTTGGTTTTGGTAAAAAAATCTTTGTTCTCTTATAACATTTCTTGATTGAAGTTCTCTCAGAGAGAGGTTAGCAAACCCAAGTCGTATCTCCGATGAGACAACTGTCGTATTTTATATTCAGAAACGCTCGTCAGTTTGTGGTACACGTTTCGGGCTTGGCGCGTTATAATTTCCCCTTCGGCCAAATTTAGTTAGCATACCCAGACTGCTTTAATAGCGTTTGATTTCAGTGTTCCTTGGCAATTCACTGATTTTACTCTCATGCAATTTTTCATTGTTGAGATTTCATGTTGTCAAAGGAAATTCTCTTGTATAGTTTCAATGATTACAGTTTGTTTCAGTTAAGCTCATTCGTTACAAACGCAAGATACTTTGAAGCGAAGTGCAACTATATCATTGTTTATACAGTTGGCAACAGCAAAATAGATCATTGTGAATACCAACTCACCTGGATATTGATACGTCTAGGGAGATGAAGTCTCCTTGGAAGTACATAAAATGATACTTTAAAAATTAGACAGAGGAAGAGAATAATTACAACAGGAGAACTTGCATGATTACTAAAAGAAAAATATGATTATGATAACACTAGCTTATTTTCTTAATAATTTTAATACTGTTATGCATTATTTACTTAATTTTCGCGTCAATGAATTGAAATATTTAGTTGCTGGTTGTGAAATCCTGAAATTAATAATAAGTACTAACAATTATAATTTGTTGAGGCACAAATTTCAGTAGTGAACTAGAGAAAGTCCTTATTGGGATATTACTGTCAAGAACATTATTTAGGGGAAGGTAACATATACTGTAGAATTTTATAGGGTCGTATAATCGGTCCATTTTTATTTAATATCTCGATTAGGGCGTTCAGCTCACTTTTCCGATATGTAATTATGGGATGCAGTTGATAGTAAATAGTCCGCTTAATGTGTCACCGGAGATGATTTCTAACTAAACAACCCTATATTTGTGGGGAACGGAAAAGTATAACATTTACAAAGTAAGGATCAGAAGTCGACAATTCTATGGTAAATTAAGACTTACCTGTGACCGAATCAGCATTTTAATGCTGAGAAAGGTAGCCACTCATCATCATAAAAAACTGGATAATGTATTGAATCTTGGAAATATTAGTTACTTTAATATTAATACACTTCGGTTAAAAAATTAAATTTTGAATAAGGAAATTACTTAAATAAATAATTTTATTTTAAAAAGTAAATATGCGAATTTTGGTAAAGAAAATTTGGTATTGGTACTCAAATTGCATTCTGAACATTCTTCAATCACTCGAAATAAAATATTGGGAATTTGCCCGCCTGGGGGGGTTGTCGATGCCTCAGTTTGTTACTTAAAGTTAGTTGGTTTAATTTGAAATATAGTCTTTAATTGAGCGAAAAATATGGATTTCAGAAAACTACTACAATAACAGGGTGTCTTTATTTTACATGAGACACATTGAGGTGGATTAATATTTTTACTAAGTATTCTCCCTTATTAATGATCGTTCATTATGCAGTGTCTAAATTAATGTCATTACTTATTATATCACATTAAATTCTGATATAATCGTGAGAGAAAATAGCTCAAAATATTGCACAATGGACATACTGCCAACGAAGTCCAATACACTACAAGCCTATCATAAATTTTGAAGATAGAGAATTTTGGATTTTTAACTTTTTTTCCCAAAATATAGGCGATTTAAGACTCTACGACATGTGGGTATCACGACTCCTTTGCTTATATATAATCATTAAGATTATTACAGCATGCCTTACATATTTGCTGATTACAAGGGCGAGAATCGATTCCAAACTATTATCCAATATCTTGAATAATTTTGAAAAACTACCTATTGTAAATATAGAATTAATAACAATTTAACATCAGATTTTCCCCTGTAAAATAATTTCTGTTTAGAATATTTGGAAGTTAATGAAAACCGAAAAGTAATACTGCATTCTTGATGTGTTCAAATATCCTTACACGGTTTAATAAAATTTATAACAATTAAAAATATCATTTAGAGTACTAAATGTTTGAAAATGTTTACAATTAAATTATATCTATAAAAGTTTATAATGGTTATTTACCGAATATTTTTTGATAGATTTACCTTTTACCACACTCGCGGTAAATAGTGATTTATGCAAGGACTCTGTGAAAGACATTAACGTAAAATTAAACGCACATGTTAGTAACACAGCTTTCGTATAATTTACGGCATCTCTTTTTCTTGGTTTTCTATCTTCAAAGAATTCCAACTATACCAAAATACGTTTTACTTCACGAGTGACTCATCGCCACAACAAGTTGCGAGTGGCACACGCAAAACTCATAAAATCACATCCCTACTTCCAACGATTCGCCGCTTTAGCAAATTTTTATCGTAAAGAGAGAGACAGAGAGAAGCGGAGTTGCCAAAATTTAAAAATCCGCTCTACAAAACATAAGTCGAAACCCGTAGAATGGCAATATGGAGAAAGTTGTTTACAATACGTACACGTGTCGGCGGAACAGTGTCGGTGCCCGGCGAAATACGCGCTAGTTAGTATATTTTAACCATTAGCAACTGGAACACTCAATAAAATCTGAATTTACCGAGGACATTCGAAAAGAGCCTGTTGTCTCTATACAAAACCATGGGACTTATCTTTTTACTTATTCAGAAACGCCCTGGTATTTTTAAAATGCAGCTAGGTGTTTATCATATATGTGAATATATGGATATGTACAGATAAAGAACTAGAGGGTCCATTGGACCGCAATTTTTTTTTACGACAGCGGCACTTCGTTTGTATTTTCTTCTTCTTCTATGGTGCAGGTGTACAGTCGATCAGTGAAATCGTGTACGAGGAAGTACGCGAGACTCTACGGATACTGGATGGTCCACTGGACCATAAAAACAGAGGCCACGTGTGCTTTCCTTGTGATCTCTTGTTCGGCACTTATACTCGAGAAAGCAGTGGTGTGTGAATATGTGTGCCATTTTTGTTTGTGCGATTTGGAAGTGAATTCATTGTTAGAGTTATTATCCGTAATGATACGCCCATGGACGACCCGGCGGCATGGCTTTTCACCACTTAAAAAGCCATTAAGTGTTTTTTTTGCCGTTTCAACTCCGACTGGACAAAGTATACACCTGTGATATTCGTTTTTATTTTTCATTAGGCAATATTTCTTCCAGTCATCTGATTTCTGTAATAGCGCTATAATTATTTCAATATTATAGTTGCAAACTAACATTGTTTCATTCCACTAAATGATATAACTTCGATTATTTATATTTCGAAGACAAAATGAAATATACACGCCCGTGTTTCTACTTTTCCCTCACTTCTTCTACTGGACTACTGGCTTCTAGGAATTCACTCCAAGATGAATCGAAACTCGGGTATAGCAGTAAGAAATAATTTACCAGTTAGTAGAACAGTACATTTTGAAAATCATATAATTTGGTTTATTTGGATTTCAGTCATTTTAACAGGATATAATGTACAAAGACAATATTTATTACATCATTACAAGAAATCGGTTGATGTATAGGGGTATATGTTCTCTTCACAAAGGATGACTTTTAACCCACAAGTACCGGTTAAATGTTTATTAATATTTATATTAATCACAATTTTTAGATGGAAAAGATGTTGAAAGTTATTTTAGGTGTTCAATATTATATTGGAATTGATGCCATACATTTTGCAATGATCTTACACATTTCGCCCATGGTTTCTCTCCTCTGTAATCAGCAAATACGCAAGGCCTTCCTGAATAGTGGTCTATTAATGATTAAAGATACCTGTGATACGAAATATCCCTTTATCAGTCATATTACTCATGTATTATATAATTCGCTGTGTAGTGCAAATTCCCCCGTTCCTCTTATCTCTCCATGACTGACTAATATTTTAAATTAGTGGTTATAAATTTTAGTATGTACTGCGAGCGACTGGTTAGAAGTATTGTTATTAAGTTAAGGAATAAAAATAGTTCAAAGCAGAGAACAATGACGAAACTCCTAGGTACATTAACTCGGGTCGCTTACAACTTGAAGAAAGTTGTTGCAGGATGGACGCATGGTCGCTACAAGCGTTTAAAGGAAAACTGGATCACAATAATCGTGCTTTATTTGTTTTCAGGAAAGTTCAGCTACGAGAATGGGTGCTTAATTTTATTTTGGTAACTGAAGTATGAATCGCAAAATGTTGCTTACCTTCAGTAACTTTCCATTTGGGAAAGCCTCATGTGTGAAATTTTGAAGGCGTAAGTTTTTAGGTTTCATAAAATAATTTGCTAAGAGCACATCATCTGGCCTTGCCCTTCTCATAAATTTTTACACTCAATTTGGCGACAACGTTAGATTGGTCATGCGTACGGTTTTTAATTGAAGTCATTTTATTCCAAGAAAAATGGATTCGTAAATTGCGCTCGCCTCTCGCTTGCTTCGCTAAGTCATTTGGAAATATTTCTACGTAAAGGTCGATAAATACAAGAGCCCTTCAAACCGAACGCTTTTTTGTCGATTCAACTCACTTCTCGGCATTTCCTCCGCCACCCCTAAGAACAATAATGTAAATCGCCTTCGAACAACCCCTCGAAACATCTCTCCTTACATTTCTTCTCTTCCCCCGTTCCACGCCTCCGAGATCGAATCGACACCGCCAAAACAGACGATTTCTCAGGCGAATTTCTCTCTCTCCCATGACTAATGGCTTTCCGAGGGCTGAGGCTGTTCCCCAGAAGATACGGGCCAAACGTTTCCCGCCAGCTTTCTGTCAGTTCTGATGCCGGCTCGTTTGTTATGTGTGTATGTGTGTTCGTGGGGAATTTAAGTGAATCTGCCACACGCCTCCGCCCCTCCGCCCTCCGGCTCGACTTTCTCCCCTTTTTCTTTCCCCACCGGCTCCCCGGCGGAAGGGTCAGGTACGGGATTTGATTTGTTGGGGAATGTTTGAGACATATTTCCACCTTTCGGGGGTTGGGCGGAATGCGACCCGGGACAAGGATGTTTTCCTGGAGAGGGTTAGTTCGTGGGAGTCGAGTAATAAATTATAGTCTTTAACCCCGAAATACATTCCGAAATAACTATTAAAGGGAGCCCGAGGAAGTCGCGGGTTCGGTGAAAAATTAAAAATTCCTCGCATTCTGCTTTCCTGTTTGCATCTGAAATATGCGACGGAGATGCGGTTCATGCTTTAACGCCGCCGAGAAGTTCAGTTTGCCTCGAAACAATTTTTCCCGTGCATTCCCGTGGGCGTGCAACTTGAGCGCAATAAGTAAACTAAGAAGAAACAAGCAGTCCTATGAAACGACTTAACAAAGAAGTTGTCAAAGGAGACGTTTGGAAGTTATTGTTTTTCGCAATACTTCGCAATAGATACAAGATAGGCCCTATTTTTAAAAATGGCGATGGGTAACATCGTAAGACTCATATGTCCGGACAAAATATCCATGGCAACATTATTAAAGTGACCCTTTAGAAAAAAATGTTTCAAATAAAAGTTGTAGCCATTAGTTTCACCAATTCACGTGTAAAATTTATCAATAATTGGTAAAGCTGTTTTGGAGAAAATTGAGAAAAGCTGAAAATTTACAAAAGTAGAGGGCCCTTCGCAGAAGATCACTCAAGATAACGATAACGGCAATCAATAAGAAATGAATAGTAAAGTAAACATAAAAAGACTTAAAAAAAAGTTTTTAGGATAATCCAAAGAAAAACCTAAAAATGACGAATAAAGTGCCCTTTGCCCTTAACTGATTCTGATGAAATTTATGTGGTCGCGAGTTTTCTCGGATTCCAGCCTAAATGCAAAATTTCAACTTTCCACTATTTATAGTTTCTTAGAAACGTCGTCCACATACACACGCACATACAAACATACACACATACATATACTATATTCAAAACAAATCCCGATGCTAGTCATTTTGATGACGTCAGAATCATCCAATACTACCAACTTAATATAGTCACACATCGCAATTTATGTTGTTCCGTGTATATTTTAGGCTGACAATATATATGGTTATGTGTATTCTCAACCTAAAATATACACGGAACACATAAATTGCGATGTCCATGGACTATATTAAGTTGGTAGTATTGGATGTTTGGTGACGTCATCAAAATGACGTGCATCGGGATTTGTTCTGAATAGAGTATACATACATACACAAAGACATGTTTTCCGAACTCAGGTGACCCCAAAATGTCCAGAAATGCCAATATCTCAAATTCCGAAAATCAGCACGATTACAATACTTTCTCTTATTCGATGGGTACCCCATATGAGAAAGTAAAATATAACACTCTATCTCTATACATCATTTACCTGGACACGACTGTGACGTGACAGGAAGAGTAAACAAATAAGTTACGTTTGTCTTCCATTTCATGGAATAGCTGAGGTGTTTTGCACAGAGGACGATGCAATTGTTGAGATGGTTCATTTCTGAAACTCTGAAATCCTTTCTTTTGTAATTTCTGCCGGGTACATAAAAATTTGGCGAACACTATTTAAAGACTAGACAGAAATTGAAGGGAAGAGGTTGCGGTAAGATCATTTCTGTAAATCCTAAGGGAGCGAACAGCAAAGACAACATAAAAGAAAACGGGTTACGTGCGATGTGGTAGTACAGTCGCTCGTTATGTTTTTCGTCGCAGTTTCGCAGGAATGCCTCAATTGAGTGTCTGGGTTAACAGTGTCGATTTTAGCGCGAAAGAATGACTCACTTTTGTCTTCGGGCAGTTGAGGAGTGAAATCTGAAAGCTGAAATTACTAACTGAATGATGACTTACGCGTTTTATGCCAAAAGAAAGTTCATATGAAACGTTTGGTTGTTTCTAACGTTGCTGAGATCTTACTATTCAATGAAACAACGCTTTAATTACTTAGGAATGTCTTGCTTTTTTGAGCATTCTGAAGCATTGTAAAGCAAAATTAAAAAAATTCTTGTTGAAAATCGAACAAAATTATTACCACAAATTGGCCCGTTTTCTGCTGGTTCACTAGAGATTGGCAAGAAATTCTGGTTAAAATTTTAACGGTTCTGTTATGCTTCTTTGGTTAAACTCTGGACAAAGAACAAGTTGTAATAAATCTGTCAGCAAAGTTTCTGCTCACAATTTTTCGCGATCTGTCTTGGTAGAATCTGGGCGGGAATTATGTCTCTGTTCCTAGTCAGAAAATATGTGGGAAGAATCTGATAAATACATACTCATATATAGAGTCCACCAATGGTGGAGACAGAAAGTAGCAAAACACGTAAAATTTTAAACGTTATTTAGAATAAGTAACCAGACTTTCACATAATAAAAATTTAATAGATGAGTTAAAATATTAACAAGACAAGGTTTATACAATGTTCCTTAAATAATAGATGGTCTCTTCACTAGGGATGGAATACCAAATATCCGTTCGGGAAGTTATCCATTATGTATTATCCATAAAATTTTAGGGTTTCCTATGTTAGAAAAATTACTTGATATCCTTGAATTCATGAATTATGTATAAAATATGCAAGGAAATTTTAATATGCACGTTTATGTGTAAAATATGCAGATGATTTGGGAAATATGAAAGACAAATATTGTCACTCTTCGTTTATATAAAGTAGAGATTTAAATAAATAAAATTGCAATTACTAAAATACAATTATAGCTTGAATAATTCGTTAGCAAACTAATACTAATTGCTTAAGACACAAGAACGTTGAAACCAATTAATGGAAATAGCTAGTAAAACTCAATGAATCGGATTCTAATTTCCCAAAACAATTAATTATTGCATATTTCTCAAATTTTAATTTGATTAACTGCCCTATTAAAATGAATAAAATACGAAAAGTGAGCTACATTCATAAAACTAATGCGGGCTATATTAAAGTATTACTCGCAATAATTTTAAATGTAGACACACATTTTCCTTACCTATATAAAATTGTGTTATACATTTTCTTTGTCGTTATTAATACTTCAATAATATTAATTTAAGTCCCTTTTTACCAATGATATTTTTTAATTAAATTTGTGGAATCTATTAATGACAACTTGTTAATAAAAAGGTTCATTAGTACTTTGGCTTTATTTATGAATAATTTTTTAATCCAGTATTTTTATTGATTAGTAATTTATTTTAGTTACTAATAAATAATAACAATTTGAAGTGTAGTAAGGATGTAGGCCAACATTCTCATTTTTACACGGCTACAATAATATTTAATTCTCTAATACCGACTGGATTAAAAGAACATATCTGCTTTAATTACAAACCCAAGATTGATCATTATATAAAAAACAACTTTAGTCAATAAGTGATAATTAAAATATAAAGATAAAATATGTATAACATAGTGATAAATGAACCTGCATTGGCATAAGTATATATAAAAGATTAATGCTTTATTTAATGGATGGCACTAATATGGTAAAACTATTATTAGTATTAGTTTTAAGTTTTAGTTTGCACTAGATTTAAGATTCCGGCTGCGCACAGGTGCTAAATTGCGCACCTCTGCAGGATGTATAGTTATGTATGTATGTATGTATGTATGTATGTATGTATGTATGTATGTATGAAGATTATTTCAAAAATGTATATCAACTTCAACTGTAAATTAACAAAATAGTTTCAGAGTCTTTTTTGATTACAATATAATATTAAATCTTAATCATCAAGAAAGTTACCACACTTTAGAAGAAAAATTGTCTTACTAATTTTGCAATATATAAACGTCTTACAATTCGGACAACACCTTTTTCAAAATTTATCTGAAATAGCTTATGTATGAAATATATTACAAATATTCACATACTATGTTTATCGCGAATATTATTAATATTTAGAGAAGATCAACATTTCTCTTTTCAGATTCACCCTATGAGTAATTGTACTGAGTATTATTATAGTAATTAGTTTTAATAATTAATGTATTATAGTAATTAATATAGTGGTATTATAGTAATATTATTCATATTTATGAGAGATCTATATATCTCTTCTGAGATTTTTTAAAAAAAAGAAGTTCCCACCTTTTAAGTAATTGTACTGAGTATTATTATAGTAAGAAATTTTATTAATTAGTACATTATAGTAATTAATATTACAGTAGTATTATTTATATTTATACAGGATTTAGATTTATCTCTTCAAATTTTCCTTAAAAAAGAGTTCCCACCCTATAAATAATTGCACTGGTTAGCTAAAATTAGAAGGGGTAATATTTTATTTATGATTCGTTAATGTACATTTATTTTTATAACAAAAAAAATCAATACTATTGACTATCGGAAATAACTATCAAATAAGTAGGTGCCCGATAAGTATGTAACGAAAGGGGAAAATGTTCTAGATGTACAATTTCAAATTAGGGCTTCTTCTTTAAAAACAACTGTAGGATACGTTAAAGCCATGTAAATAAAGGCACTACGTTTTGGCGAATGAGATGTCAATGCGAATACAACTCTAACTAGAGTTTTGGGCGGCACGTCAGATAAATAAGATATTTGTTTCTGATGTATGTATGTTAATTACTAATAGTAGTGCTGGCATGTATTAACAGTGTTGATACATTTGATGGTGTTTCGTTAGTAGGAAAATCTAAGTATATAATTTTGTAAATTATCTTTATTTAAAAAATCCTTTTTTAAGTGAGCAGTTTAAGATGGTGTTTTTAGGTTGTTCGTTATTAATACTGGTTTTACCATGTAACTGTATGGAGTCTAATACATATTCTTTTATTTCTCTATAAACAATGGTATAGTTATCATAATCAAAAATTGGGATAGTTTCAACTAAATTAAACGATAGTGCTCCAGATATTAAAATCAAATGGGCATGAAAGTCCTCGTTAGTACCAAATTTGGATCAGTTATTAACATTTTTTTCGAAATTCTTATTAACGTTATTTCATAAGCCATTGTATTTACTAGCTTTTTTCGTGAGAACAAAAACGTGTAGGAAAGTTATACTTCCGGGGTTACAGTGTATTAAGTAACAACAATTTGAGGTACAAAATCATCCATTTCCACATGTCCACTTCAGCAGAATACCTCATAACAAAATGATTGTTATGAACTTATGAGGAATTATCTCAATTTTAGTTGGCACTTCTGATTTTCCCGATTCATTTCCATCCGATGTGCACTTGTGCTAGCCTCCCTTAACGATTCGGACTCGGTTTGTTTCCACCCCCTCACACCACACCATGCCACCGAACTGATCCATCTCGTACGTGTCGAGGTGGCTCGCTCCCACCCCCTTCACGGTGGTGGACGTGGTGATTTATGGCGTTACTTTTTGCGGACGACGCGACGCTCCGAGCAGCGTCGAGATCCGTCCTTGCGAATATTTCTTCCGTTTTGATAACATCTCTTGCGATGGCGTCGAGGGCGCGAGAGAATGAGAGAAAAAGGGTGGGGGGGGGGGGCTCGAGTGTTACTTGTGCCAAACAAAACACGGACGAGACGGCAAAAATCGTCAGGATTTGAGGGGATCTCGTCCGGAAAGTTTATGTTTTCCGCGCCGTCGTTTTCGAGCTGCGACTTACACACTTGTCAGAGTTTGAAATGGTGAAATGGTGTAATTCTAGAGTTGTGTACGTCTTGTTTAATTGGATTTGTTACTAGACTCATTTCCTTTGTTGACATTAATAAACGACTGCTGAAAAAGAAGTGTATATGTTTACAGCGGTGGCGTATATATTGGCTATTAACTATGTCATTTAATAAGGAACTAACGCGTGCAAGGTATTTTATTCTCTCATACGGTCAATTGACCTGTAAAGAATTGAAATCCAAAAGTGCTACTAAATTTAGCCATGCGTTTTTGAGAACGGGGTAGGTTTGTCCACTTTTCGATTTTTTTTATAGCGCAAAAACTATGCATTTTTCGAAGATATGTGCCGTAAGATTTTTTGTAGAGTCTGTTGAAGTCAAAAAAATTTTTGCTTGAATGGAAAAAATTAAAAAAAAAACAAAGTTAAAAAAAATGGAAAAATTAAAAAAAATATGTTTTTTTTGAATTTTTGACTGAAGTCCGTCAAAAAATATCTCACACAAGCACTACACAAAAATTTGAAGTGTTATTAAAATTTATGAAGAAAAAATATATAACTGATGCCATTCTCTATTTAATGTATGTTTTAACTGATAATCTCATTTATAGTTGATAGTATGTATGTATGTTGTTATTTTAATAAATAGTCACTATCACTGAAATGTAAATTACATTTAGTGTAATACTATTGACGACTATTATGGATTTATTTCAATTGAAACAGACATAGTTGTTGCAACAAAGTTTACAAAATCTCCACGATGACATAATAATGTAATAGCTAATACATATATTAACAATTTACATTTTAATGACTTCACAATGGGCATTATTAAATGAAAAGAAAACACCAAATAATGAGAGCTAAAATGTTAATACATACAGTGTTTAACATTTTAACAGTCTTGCATTTATTTTTAACAAAACAACTTATATATATTATATAGATAATAGTCGTTATTAGGAATGCACCTACTTATATGTGATGGCGTAGTTAAGGTTCTTCAAATCTTGGCCTGTTTACACCATACACCTTTAAAGATGGACGGACTATCAACTTTGGTGATTTCCCTGAATAGGCATATTAGACAAGCGTATTTAGTCATAGTTTCATTGATTTCATTGAGAAAAGCTAAGCTGGTAGCTCTCCGTTCGTACATTTCGCTGTACATATCTGTCATCAGAACTGGTATCAATAACCATGTCAGAGGATCACAGGAGGTTGTTTATTCTCAATGGGTTATATACGACACATACGAATGTTTCAGAAAGTTGAAACATATTATAAAAATATATATAAACTATACGTATATAAAACATATACCTACTTACAAACCTAATGTATGTCATACATACATACGTGGAAATTTCTGATTATTTCTCCATCACATTTTTTCTTCAAGCATTTTACTACCTATTTAATTAATTTATCACCTTGTTTGGCTATTACATTTTATCAAAAAATTTTGCGTGTACCCCAAAAAACCGCCCGGAATATAATAATGAGGCGATTAACCGTTACAAAATATGTCGGCGGCGGCGGCGGCAATAAATTAATTCGACGTCGGCATTGTTAGCGACGAGGATTACAACAGAAATAAAACTGTAGCTTTTCATTATGGGGCTCTTGGTGAGGATTAATGCTCGGAGGCGGCGCTGAAATATTAATTGGGGGTTTTGTATTCATCGGAGTATTTAATAAAGCATGTGTGTGTATGCGTGTGTATACGGGAGATGGTGTACACCATCCAAATTAGCTATATAACAGGTAATATTAATCGTTTTAGGGCGATTATGATCTTTGCTTGAATTAGCGTTTTAATTGAATGCCATTAAATTCTGCATTAAATTCTGTTAGAGGTAGTGGGAATAATTTTCAATTGGTGTATTTTGTGTCACAGATTTATGTACTACACATATTACATAGAAAGACGAATCCAATTTCAAATTGCGATAGCTTTGGAATTTGGTATTTTCCAACCCTTATGTAGTAGCATTATAGGAATGTAAATATAGAGATAATCCTTTCCGCATTCCGAAAAGCGGTTGCAATAACCTGGCTGATAAGATTCACGTTGCCATTTTGAGGCTGCTATATCTGTCCCTCTTTGCTGTTTTTTAACACAATCCTTATAAATGTTAGCAGTTTGCTACAATGCCATTTTATTATTTTATTTATTGTTCGTATTGTTTACGGCATTAATTGTAACCGATGTAAAAGAATAATATTTAAAAATTGTAAAAATACATGTACCAACGAACCCCTAGTACTACTGTATCTAAGTCAACATTGTTTTGTGTTTTGTTTTTTAATAATATTTAATGAATCAGGAAACATTAAAATAGAACTTATATAATCCAACTTATCAGGTCTATTTTTACAGATTCTCCTTTAGAAGAACCGACCCTGACTGTCGACAGGGGGCTCCTAGAAATGGGTTACGCTCTTAAGGCAAACTGTTCCTCGCCTCCATTTTTTCCGCCCTTCAATATCACTTGGTACCTTAACGGCAGAAAGGTGTGTGATAATAATTCTCATAAGTAATAATTCTAGCTACTTAACGTCTCGTAGACGAATGCTTCGCCCTTCGTTATTCTCACAGAACCGTCTTTACATCGGACGTACCCCGTTCCCTTTTGTTTCCAGATCGATAACACTTTGGCGAAAATCTCCCAGACCCTCAGCCAGAGCTCAGGCCGCCGCCTCCCTGCCCTCACCCTTTCCACCCTCGAGATGGAGGTGAGTAAAACGACGTTCCACAACGGCACCGCCAAATTATCTTGCGTGGTGGATCTGTTCGATGCTTTTAAGAAGGAGAAGGAGGTCATAATAGAGGACGACAGGCCGAAGCCGAGACCGTCTTCGGTGCTGAGCATTCCTGATGCAGTTTCAGGTAGAGTATCAATGTTGTAATAGACATTACGATGTGTTTCTTTGTTCCGATCACTCACTCGTCATCAAATTCTGTTCAGATAATAATTGATGATATTGAATAATTCTATTTATTTGGAATAGTCTACTGCACTTAGGGGGCAGATCATTCTGCTGTAGTTGTTAAATAATGTCTTTGGATTTAAGACCTTTGGATAATTTCATAATTCTTTTGGATGCGATCATACAAAAGTCCCCATATCGTCAACTCTCCAATGCGACAACATGGTTCGCAACAATTTTTGCAAGAAAATGCTGCTGTGTAATTTCAGCAAAAATTTCAATGAATGTGTTGAAATCAAACGGAATATTTTACACACTGAATAATCTACAATGAATAAGAGCGATCTCTACCTACGTGAAAAAGTCATGGTCCAGTTAGCAAATTATGGTCGGAAAATACTCGATCTTTATTCGTTGAGATCGGAAAATTTGCTGAATTCTCGGTAACACCTGTGATGGGTCGGAAAGGATCCTAGTATTGCGGGGCGATCGGAAAATTCGCGATCTCACTTCGCTAAGGTCGGAAAATTCGCGGGTATATCGTGGGTCCCTGGACAAAGTTTCGACTAGTACGGTGCGATCGGAAAATGTATCATCGTAACTTGCGAACATCGGAAAACCTGCGGTCCTAATCCAAGGATTGTGAATTTGGTCTACCGATAGTTGGGGAAGGTGAAAATATTCGCGATTTTAATGTGGGGATAATCTGCAACGAATAAGAGCGATCTCTAGCTACGTGAAAAAAGTCATGGTCCAGTTAGCAAATTATGGTCGGAAAATACTCGATCTTTATTCGTTGAGATCGGAAAATTTGCTGAATTCTCGGTAACACCTGTGATGGGTCGGAAAGGATCCTAGTATTGCGGGGCGATCGGAAAATTCGCGATCTCACTTCGCTAAGGTCGGAAAATTCGCGGGTATATCGTGGGTCCCTGGACAAAGTTTCGACTAGTACGGTGCGATCGGAAAATGTATCATCGTAACTTGCGAACATCGGAAAACTTGCGGTCCTAATCCAAGGATTGTGAATTTGGTCTACCGATAGTTGGGGAAGGTGAAAATATTCGCGATTTTAATGTGGGGATAATCTGCAACGAATAAGAGCGATCTCTAGCTACGTGAAAAAAGTCATGGTCCAGTTAGCAAATTATGGTCGGAAAATACTCGATCTTCATTCGTTGACATCGGAAAATTTGCTGAATTCTCGGTAACACCTGTAATGGGTCGGTAAGGATCCTAGTATTGCGGGACGGTCGGAAAATTCACGATCTCAATTCGCTAAGGTCGGAAAATTCGCGGGTATATCGGCGGTCCTCGGACAAAGTTTCGACTAGGACGGTGCGATCGGAAAATTATCATCGTAACTTGCGAACGTCGGAAAATTTGCGGTTCTAATCCAAGGATTGTGAATTTGGTCTACCGATAGTTGGGGAAGGTGAAAATATTCGCGATTTTAATGTGGAGATAATCTACAATGAATAAGAGCGATCTCTACCTACGTGAAAAAGTCATGGTCCAGTTAGCAAATTATGGTCGGAAAATACTCGATCTTTATTCGTTGAGATCGGAAAATTTGCTGAATTCTCGGTAACACCTGTGATGGGTCGGAAAGGATCCTAGTATTGCGGGGCGATCGGAAAATTCGCGATCTCACTTCGCTAAGGTCGGAAAATTCGCGGGTATATCGTGGGTCCCTGGACAAAGTTTCGACTAGTTCGGTGCGATCGGAAAATGTATCATCGTAACTTGCGAACATTGGAAAACTTGCGGTCCTAATCCAAGGATTGTGAATTTGGTCTACCGATAGTTGGGGAAGGTGAAAATATTCGCGATTTTAATGTGGAGATAATCTACAACGAATAAGAGCGATCTCTAGCTACGTGAAAAAAAGTCATGGTCCAGTTAGCAAATTATGGTCGGAAAATACTCGATCTTTATTCGTTGAGATCGGAAAATTTGCTGAATTCTCGGTAACACCTGTGATGGGTCGGAAAGGATCCTAGTATTGCGGGGCGATCGGAAAATTCGCGATCTCACTTCGCTAAGGTCGGAAAATTCGCGGGTATATCGTGGGTCCCTGGACAAAGTTTCGACTAGTACGGTGCGATCGGAAAATGTATCATCGTAACTTGCGAACATCGGAAAACTTGCGGTCCTAATCCAAGGATTGTGAATTTGGTCTCCGATAGTTGGGGAAGGTGAAAATATTCGCGATTTTAATGTGGAGATAATCTACAACGAATAAGAGCGATCTCTAGCTACGTGAAAATGTCATGGTCAAGTTACCAAATTATGGTCGGAAAATACTCTATCTTCACTCGTAGAGATCGGAAAATTTGCAGAATTCTCTGTAACACCTGTAATGGGTCGGAAAGGATCCTAGTATTGCGGGGCGGTCGGAAAATTCGCGATCTCAATTCGCTAAGTTCGGAAAATTCGCGGGTATATCGGCGGTCCTCGGACAAAGTTTCGACTAGGACGGTGCGATCGGAAAATGTATTATCCTAACTTGCGAACGTCGGAAAATTTGCGGTTCTAATCCACGGATTGTGAATTTGGTCTACCGATAATTGGGGAAGTTGAAAATATTCGTGATTTTAATGTGGGGATAATCTAGAACGAATAAGAGCGATCTCTAGCTACGTGAAAAAAGTCATGGTCCAGTTAGCAAATTATGGTCGGAAAATACTCGATCTTTATTCGTTGAGATCGGAAAATTTGCTGAATTCTCGGTAACACCTGTGATGGGTCGGAAAGGATCCTAGTATTGCGGGGCGATCGGAAAATTCGCGATCTCACTTCGCTAAGGTCGGAAAATTCGCGGGTATATCGTGGGTCCCTGGACAAAGTTTCTACTAGTACGGTGCGATCGGAAAATGTATCATCGTAACTTGCGAACATCGGAAAACTTGCGGTCCTAATCCAAGGATTGTGAATTTGGTCTACCGATAGTTGGGGAAGGTGAAAATATTCGCGATTTTAATGTGGAGATAATCTACAACGAATAAGAGCGATCTCTAGTTACGTGAAAAAAGTCATGGTCCAGTAAGCAATTTATGGTCGGAAAATACTCGATATTCATTCGTTGAAATCGGAAAATTTGCAGAATTCTCTGTAACACCTGTAATGGGTCGGTAAGGATCCTAGTATTGCGGGACGGTCGGAAAATTCACGATCTCAATTCGCTAAGGTCGGAAAATTCGTGGGTATATCGGCGGTCCTCGGACAAAGTTTCCACTAGGACGGTGCGATCGGAAAATTATCATCGTAACTGGCGAACGTCGGAAAATTTGCGGTTCTAATTCAAGGATTGTGAATTTGGTCTACCGATAGTTGGGGAAGGTGAAAATATTCGCGATTTTAATATGGGGATAATCTACAACGAATAAGAGCAATCTCTAGCTACGTGAAAATGTCATGGTCAAGTTACCAAATTATGGTCGGAAAATACTCTATCTTCACTCGTAGAGATCGGAAAATTTGCAGAATTCTCTGTAACACCTGTAATGGGTCGGAAAGGATCCTAGTATTGCGGGGCGGTCGGAAAATTAGCGATCTCAATTCGCTAAGTTCGGAAAATTCGCGGGTATATCGGCGGTCCTCGGACAAAGTTTCGACTAGGACGGTGCGATCGGAAAATGTATTATCCTAACTTGCGAACGTCGGAAAATTTGCGGTCCTAATCCAAGGATTGTGGATTTGGACTACCGATAGTTGGGGAAGGTGGAAATATTGAAGATTTTAATGTAGGGATTTCATTAAGGTTACCTAATGTACCGTAAATACCTGTACCTTCGGTCGGTTACCTATATAAAGGGACAGGTGAATTTCCACCTACCAGTCGATATTCATGTGTGAAATGTATGTCATGTAGAAAAACTGTATTAGATAAATTATTTTTGAAGAATTGACCTAGACTAATCCAAAGAACGGAATTTTCTCAAATCTAAAGAAATCCCTTATACAAGTTGTTCTGCATGCATCTGTTTAGGGAATTTCATTTTCTTTCATTCTCAGGTGCATTTTTTTAAAAATATATCGTGAGCCCCACTGCATGAAGATAGATAACTTCCAGATCTATGAAACGGTCAATTTTAAATAGAATGTTATGACTTGAGTATTGATGCACGATAACTTCAACACTGTGTATAACTTATCGATTTATAAATTTTTGAATATGTAATAACGTTCCTCTTGTGAGTAGCGATCACGATTGATGCACTCCATATTTTTTGGTTCTTATTGTGAGCAGCTATGTTTCCCCTAGTCTTTCAGTTTCTTCGATAATATCGTCTTCATCCATTGCTTTGGTTTTTCCACTTCAGAAGGTAGTTGTAAGAGTTCTTCAGTTATCATTGACACTTCCTCTACCTGTCCCTATAAAGAAACTCGATTTGTTACTTTTTTGAAAACAACGATAACAGGACAACAATGTCACCACTAATATTACTTTTTCTTCCTCTTTTCCAGATTCCTTCGTGATGACGCCCTCGAGTGTTTCATCTTTTCTGTCTGTATGCATCGCTATGATTCTGTTGCGGTAACAAGAAGTTTCTGGGTGATATCATCTACGGGCACTGTAATTAATTTTGTACATAGATGAAAGTAATGAAGAAGCAGTATTAGAACGCCTGTAATCTGTCGTTTTGGGGAGTATTTTGTATGACCGAAGTGGTTTATGTACAAAATGGCCAAATGTGAGAATTCTCGAGAAAGCGAATCAATGAGAATCAATCATGGCGAGTGAAATTTATTTTAGTTCCTCTATATCGTTCGTAAAAACGGTAAGTAAAACTACGAACACCAGTAATTTAGTACATGAAAAATCTCTTCATTTTCATTGTGAGGTTGGAAATTTGACGTTTAATTTAAGTACATGTATATTTTTCACCGGCGAAGAACTGGTAACGAAATATTTTTTCGTACTAAACGGAATTGGTGCAGATGCAGAAATTTCGTCAATTGGACAATTCGTTGTTGGAATTAAAACAAAATTTCTGTGAAAACGTTGTATAGCAAAATGAATAAAAGAAATCCTTGGACCCTCCGCATTTTATATTCTCTCCATTGTATTACTCTTCGTTGTAACTCCATCCTTTCCTGAGCTCGTCTAGCTCTGATTTCGACAAATCCGGATCGATCTAACAGGGTTAATTAAAGTGTCGATAGAGGGAAACTCAACAAGTGGGGAGGGGCTGGTTGATTCATAAAGGAAATCGAGAAAAGAAACCTCCTCCACTCTCCTACCTATTTCCTTTCTGCGTTCACTTTCCCGAACGGAATCGCAAATATATCACTTCCAGTAAATTTGAACTTCTGGTCAATATAAATAAAATCCCCGCGGGGTCTTTTCAATTTCAAGGGATTTCTCTCTTAAATCGGACGTGATTTGATTACTAAAAGGGGCGTTTCGTATGGCGGAAAAATTGATTGGAAAAAGTTTAATTTTTTTTGTATGTTTTGTAAACGTTTAAGCGATGAAAGGGCTGTAGAAGTTTTATGAAAGAGTTCTAGGTTTAGATGGAATATGTTCTCGAAATTAATTCATGGTAAAGGTGTATAAAGTTCTAGGTTTAGGTATATTTAAATCTATTGTATAAGTTAGAGTTATATCCATTACCGTCTTGATAAATAATAATTCATGGAAATACTTTTACAAAAATATTTGTTTCAATAAGTGAATAATTTTTTGAGAGATGAAGTCGAGAGTCATAAAAACAAATTCCATATGAAGCTTTCCAAACCTATTTGAATTAATTATTTTATCGATAAGTAAGTGAAAGTGGTGAAGATTGGTAGCTATTATCTTCCTTCAGGTAAGTATAATAAAATTCTAACAATTCCTATTAAATAATAATGAAAAAATAAAAAATGAAAATGTTATTATCAAATTCAACAGGTATTTTTATTAAAGTAATTTTGAACTAATATCGTTTGTTTTTAGAAGCACATTTTTCTCGTAAAGGAAATTATTCTGAGTCAATATTATTTATTTGCACTAATAATAATGATAACTACTGACTACAAATATTGGTATAGTCTGTCAAAATAACCCATGGAGTAATAAAACGATTATTTCGCCGGGGACCAGAGGCGTTCTTAAAGAAATGAACGGAAAGTAATAAACGAGTTATAATGGTACACACACACACACACACACACACACACACACACACACACACACACACACACACACACACACACACACACACACACACACACACACACACACACACACACACACACACACACACACACACACACACACACACACACACACACACACACACACACACACACACACACACACACACACACACACACACACACACACACACACACACACACACACACACACACACACACACACACACACACACACACACACACACACACACACACACACACACACACACACACACACACACACACACACACACACACACACACACACACACACACACACACACACACACACACACACACACACACACACACACACACACACACACACACACACACACACACACACACACACACACACACACACACACACACACACACACACACACACACACACACACACACACACACACACACACACACACACACACACACACACACACACACACACACACACACACACACACACACACACACACACACACACACACACACACACACACACACACACACACACACACACACACACACACACACACACACACACACACACACACACACACACACACACACACACACACACACACACACACACACACACACACACACACACACACACACACACACACACACACACACACACACACACACACACACACACACACACACACACACACACACACACACACACACACACACACACACACACACACACACACACACACACACACACACACACACACACACACACACACACACACACACACACACACACACACACACACACACACACACACACACACACACACACACACACACACACACACACACACACACACACACACACACACACACACACACACACACACACACACACACACACACACACACACACACACACACACACACACACACACACACACACACACACACACACACACACACACACACACACACACACACACACACACACACACACACACACACACACACACACACACACACACACACACACACACACACACACACACACACACACACACACACACACACACACACACACACACACACACACACACACACACACACACACACACACACACACACACACACACACACACACACACACACACACACACACACACACACACACACACACACACACACACACACACACACACACACACACACACACACACACACACACACACACACACACACACACACACACACACACACACACACACACACACACACACACACACACACACACACACACACACACACACACACACACACACACACACACACACACACACACACACACACACACACACACACACACACACACACACACACACACACACACACACACACACACACACACACACACACACACACACACACACACACACACACACACACACACACACACACACACACACACACACACACACACACACACACACACACACACACACACACACACACACACACACACACACACACACACACACACACACACACACACACACACACACACACACACACACACACACACACACACACACACACACACACACACACACACACACACACACACACACACACACACACACACACACACACACACACACACACACACACACACACACACACACACACACACACACACACACACACACACACACACACACACACACACACACACACACACACACACACACACACACACACACACACACACACACACACACACACACACACACACACACACACACACACACACACACACACACACACACACAACACACACCAACACACACCAACACACACCAACACACACCAACACACACCAACACACACCAACACACACCAACACACACCAACACACACCAACACACACCAACACACACCAACACACACCAACACACACCAACACACACCAACACACACCAACACACACCAACACACACCAACACACACCAACACACACCAACACACACCAACACACACCAACACACACCAACACACACCAACACACACCAACACACACCAACACACACCAACACACACCAACACACACCAACACACACCAACACACACCAACACACACCAACACACACCAACACACACCAACACACACCAACACACACCAACACACACCAACACACACCAACACACACCAACACACACCAACACACACCAACACACACCAACACACACCAACACACACCAACACACACCAACACACACCAACACACACCAACACACACCAACACACACCAACACACACCAACACACACCAACACACACCAACACACACCAACACACACCAACACACACCAACACACACCAACACACACCAACACACACCAACACACACCAACACACACCAACACACACCAACACACACCAACACACACCAACACACACCAACACACACCAACACACACCAACACACACCAACACACACCAACACACACCAACACACACCAACACACACCAACACACACCAACACACACCAACACACACCAACACACACCAACACACACCAACACACACCAACACACACCAACACACACCAACACACACCAACACACACCAACACACACCAACACACACCAACACACACCAACACACACCAACACACACCAACACACACCAACACACACCAACACACACCAACACACACCAACACACACCAACACACACCAACACACACCAACACACACCAACACACACCAACACACACCAACACACACCAACACACACCAACACACACCAACACACACCAACACACACCAACACACACCAACACACACCAACACACACCAACACACACCAACACACACCAACACACACCAACACACACCAACACACACCAACACACACCAACACAACACACCAACACACACCAACACACACCAACACACACCAACACACACCAACAACACCAACACACACCAACACACACCAACACACACCAACACACACCAACACACACCAACACACACCAACACACACCAACACACACCAACACACACCAACACACACCAACACACACCAACACACACCAACACACACCAACACACACCAACACACACCAACACACACCAACACACACCAACACACACCAACACACACCAACACACACCAACACACACCAACACACACCAACACACACCAACACACACCAACACACACCAACACACACCAACACACACCAACACACACCAACACACACCAACACACACCAACACACACCAACACACACCAACACACACCAACACACCACCACACCAACACACACCAACACACACCAACACACACCAACACACACCAACACACACCAACACACACCAACACACACCAACACACACCAACACACACCAACACACACCAACACACACCAACACACACCAACACACACCAACACACACCAACACACACCAACACACACCAACACACACCAACACACACCAACACACACCAACACACACCAACACACACCAACACACACCAACACACACCAACACACACCAACACACACCAACACACACCAACACACACCAACACACACCAACACACACCAACACACACCAACACCACACCAACACACCCAACACACACCAACACACACCAACACACACCAACACACACCAACACACACCAACACACACCAACACACACCAACACACACCAACACACACCAACACACACCAACACACACCAACACACACCAACACACACCAACACACACCAACACACACCAACACACACCAACACACACCAACACACACCAACACACACCAACACACACCAACACACACCAACACACACCAACACACACCAACACACACCAACACACACCAACACACACCAACACACACCACCACACCACACACCAACACACACCAACACACACCAACACACACCAACACACACCAACACACACCAACACACACCAACACACACCAACACACACCAACACACACCACACACACCAACACACACCAACACACACCAACACACACCAACACACACCAACACACACCAACACACACCAACACACACCAACACACACCAACACACACCAACACACACCAACACACACCAACACACACCAACACACACCAACACACACCAACACACACCAACACACACCAACACACACCAACACACACCAACACACACCAACACACACCAACACACACCAACACACACCAACACACACCAACACACACCAACACACACCAACACACACCACACACACCAACACACACCACACACACCAACACACACCAACACACACCAACACACACCAACACACACCAACACACACCAACACACACCAACACACACCAACACACACCAACACACACCAACCCACACCAACACACACCAACACACACCAACACACACCAACACACACCAACACACACCAACACACACCAACACACACCAACACACACCACACACACCAACACACACCAACACACACCACACACACCAACACACACCAACACACACCAACACACACCAACACACACCAACACACACCAACACACCACCAACACACACCAACACACACCACACACACCAACACACACCAACACACACCAACACACACCAACACACACCACACACACCAACACACACCAACACACACCAACACACACCAACACACACCAACACACACCACACACACAACACACACCAACACACACCAACACACACCAACACACACCAACACACACACACACCAACACACACCAACACACACCAACACACACCAACACACACCAACACACACCAACACACACCAACACACACCAACACACACCAACACACACCAACACACACCAACACACACCAACACACACCAACACACACCAACACCACCAACACACACCAACACACACCAACACACACCACACACACCACACACAACCAACACACACCAACACACACCAACACACACCAACACACACCACACACACCAACACACACCAACACACACCAACACACACCAACACACACCAACACACACCAACACACACCAACACACACCAACACACACCAACACACACCAACACACACCAACACACACCAACACACACCAACACACACCAACACACACCAACACACACCAACACACACCAACACACACCAACACACACCCAACACACACCAACACACACCAACACACACCAACACACACCAACACACACCAACACACACCAACACACACCAACACACACCAACACACACCAACACACACCAACACACACCAACACACACCAACACACACCAACACACACCAACACACACCAACACACACCAACACACACCAACACACACCAACACACACCAACACACACCAACACACACCAACACACACCAACACACACCAACACACACCAACACACACCAACACACACCAACACACACCAACACACACCAACACACACCAACACACACCAACACACACCAACACACACCAACACACACCAACACACACCAACACACACCAACACACACCAACACACACCAACACACACCAACACACACCAACACACACCAACACACACCAACACACACCAACACACACCAACACACACCAACACACACCAACACACACACCAACACACACCAACACACACCAACACACACCAACACACACCAACACACACCAACACACACCAACACACACCAACACACACCAACACACACCAACACACACCAACACACACCAACACACACCAACACACACCAACACACACCAACACACACCAACACACACCAACACACACCAACACACACCAACACACACCAACACACACCAACACACACCAACACACACCAACACACACCAACACACACCAACACACACCAACACACACCAACACACACCAACACACACCAACACACACCAACACACACCAACACACACCAACACACACCAACACACACCAACACACACCAACACACACCAACACACACCAACACACACCAACACACACCAACACACACCAACACACACCAACACACACCAACACACACCAACACACACCAACACACACCAACACACACCAACACACACCAACACACACCAACACACACCAACACACACCAACACACACCAACACACACCAACACACACCAACACACACCAACACACACCAACACACACCAACACACACCAACACACACCAACACACACCAACACACACCAACACACACCAACACACACCAACACACACCAACACACACCAACACACACCAACACACACCAACACACACCAACACACACCAACACACACCAACACACACCAACACACACCAACACACACCAACACACACCAACACACACCAACACACACCAACACACACCAACACACACCAACACACACCAACACACACCAACACACACCAACACACACCAACACACACCAACACACACCAACACACACCAACACACACCAACACACACCAACACACACCAACACACACCAACACACACCAACACACACCAACACACACCAACACACACCAACACACACCAACACACACCAACACACACCAACACACACCAACACACACCAACACACACCAACACACACCAACACACACCAACACACACCAACACACACCAACACACACCAACACACACCAACACACACCAACACACACCAACACACACCAACACACACCAACACACACCAACACACACCACACACACCACACACCAACACACACCAACACACACCAACACACACCAACACACACCAACACACACCAACACACACCAACACACACCAACACACACCAACACACACCAACACACACCAACACACACCAACACACACCAACACACACCAACACACACCAACACACACCAACACACACCAACACACACCAACACACACCAACACACACCAACACACACCAACACACACCAACACACACCAACACACACCAACACACACCAACACACACCAACACACACCAACACACACCAACACACACCAACACACACCAACACACACCAACACACACCAACACACACCAACACACACCAACACACACCAACACACACCAACACACACCAACACACACCAACACACACCAACACACACCAACACACACCAACACACACCAACACACACCAACACACACCAACACACACCAACACACACCAACACACACCAACACACACCAACACACACCAACACACACCAACACACACCAACACACACCAACACACACCAACACACACCAACACACACCAACACACACCAACACACACCAACACACACCAACACACACCAACACACACCAACACACACCAACACACACCAACACACACCAACACACACCAACACACACCAACACACACCAACACACACCAACACACACCAACACACACCAACACACACCAACACACACCAACACACACCAACACACACCAACACACACCAACACACACCAACACACACCAACACACACCAACACACACCAACACACACCAACACACACCAACACACACCAACACACACCAACACACACCAACACACACCAACACACACCAACACACACCAACACACACCAACACACACCAACACACACCAACACACACCAACACACACCAACACACACCAACACACACCAACACACACCAACACACACCAACACACACCAACACACACCAACACACACCAACACACACCAACACACACCAACACACACCAACACACACCAACACACACCAACACACACCAACACACACCAACACACACCAACACACACCAACACACACCAACACACACCAACACACACCAACACACACCAACACACACCAACACACACCAACACACACCAACACACACCAACACACACCAACACACACCAACACACACCAACACACACCAACACACACCAACACACACCAACACACACCAACACACACCAACACACACCAACACACACCAACACACACCAACACACACCAACACACACCAACACACACCAACACACACCAACACACACCAACACACACCAACACACACCAACACACACCAACACACACCAACACACACCAACACACACCAACACACACCAACACACACCAACACACACCAACACACACCAACACACACCAACACACACCAACACACACCAACACACACCAACACACACCAACACACACCAACACACACCAACACACACCAACACACACCAACACACACCAACACACACCAACACACACCAACACACACCAACACACACCAACACACACCAACACACACCAACACACACCAACACACACCAACACACACCAACACACACCAACACACACCAACACACACCAACACACACCAACACACACCAACACACACCAACACACACCAACACACACCAACACACACCAACACACACCAACACACACCAACACACACCAACACACACCAACACACACCAACACACACCAACACACACCAACACACACCAACACACACCAACACACACCAACACACACCAACACACACCAACACACACCAACACACACCAACACACACCAACACACACCAACACACACCAACACACACCAACACACACCAACACACACCAACACACACCAACACACACCAACACACACCAACACACACCAACACACACCAACACACACCAACACACACCAACACACACCAACACACACCAACACACACCAACACACACCAACACACACCAACACACACCAACACACACCAACACACACCAACACACACCAACACACACCAACACACACCAACACACACCAACACACACCAACACACACCAACACACACCAACACACACCAACACACACCAACACACACCAACACACACCAACACACACCAACACACACCAACACACACCAACACACACCAACACACACCAACACACACCAACACACACCAACACACACCAACACACACCAACACACACCAACACACACCAACACACACCAACACACACCAACACACACCAACACACACCAACACACACCAACACACACCAACACACACCAACACACACCAACACACACCAACACACACCAACACACACCAACACACACCAACACACACCAACACACACCAACACACACCAACACACACCAACACACACCAACACACACCAACACACACCAACACACACCAACACACACCAACACACACCAACACACACCAACACACACCAACACACACCAACACACACCAACACACACCAACACACACCAACACACACCAACACACACCAACACACACCAACACACACCAACACACACCAACACACACCAACACACACCAACACACACCAACACACACCAACACACACCAACACACACCAACACACACCAACACACACCAACACACACCAACACACACCAACACACACCAACACACACCAACACACACCAACACACACCAACACACACCAACACACACCAACACACACCAACACACACCAACACACACCAACACACACCAACACACACACACGCACACAATTTTTCCAGTTACCGACTATGGCGTATTTATTCCTATTCCCCGAGCGTATGCCCGAAAGTGGTTATTCCCGGTATTATTACAATGGCCCGACACACGTGTTTCGGGCGAGTCACTCAAAATACGAAACGATTCCGAAAGGCAGCGTGTAAGACATTATAAAACTCCCAAAATTGAGAGCATGCCACCTTATATCGGTTTTGCATTTATAATGAGATTTTATTACTCCACATGTTATTTTGACAGATTTTAGCAATGAGAATAATGTATATAATATACTGTATATAATTAACAAGCAAATTGTGAATAACTTGAAATATATGAAATCGCCCTACCTATTTTATGAACACACTTGTGCGATTTTTATTCTACTTTGTTGCCCTGTTGTGCACGTGCTGTGCAGAGCGGAATCCAGTTTACGTTTAAAAAGCACGATCAATCGAGAAATACTGTGACGTTTAGCAACACCGCTTGAACGTCACTCCCCACCCAAACGCTTTAGCTCTGTTTCTATGTTCTTATCTAGCTTCTATATCCCAGTTTTGCGCATCTCAGCTGCCTCCCTTAATTCATCTTATTGTATTTTCGTAATTTATGTTTCTGGTATAACTAGTGTGGTGTTGAATATTAAACAACCCAAAAACTGGTTGCCTGTAAAGTCGGTTTTACGGACGAAGATTTTACGTGACAACGTCTTTTTCTCTGTTCAATGCTGCTCAAACCGAGCAAGCATGGCCAAAATCGTTGTTCAGGAAAGTAGATTGAAATCTCCGTATTGACGATGACCATTTGGTATACCAGGTGGATTGTTCCAGTTGTATTGCTGTTTGGGTTGAAGAAGTATTCGGTTGTACATCAGTCCGAGAAGATGCTGCTCTACGTTGTCGGAATGCACGTTGCCGTTGAGCGTTAGTTAGGGGAACGCTCGTTCTCTCCGCCACGACAGGAACGCTTGTTCTCTCCACCACAGAACAAGACGTTGAAGCAGGTGACTCTGACGTACCGCTGGTGAGGGCTATGTTAGCAGATTTACGTAGCTTGAACCTGCGTTGCCTCTCCGCTGCCGCTTTTGCAAAGGCTCTTACTTGTTCAGGAGTTCTGGTCAATGCTTGACGTAGTCTGTACTCACGTTGTCGCTGAGCATTCGTTCTGGCGGTAGAGGTGGTGTGTGGAACAACGAAAGGTACTGCAGACGTTGACGGCACGATATCCTCCGTCTCCATTGATGTACTGGAAGTTGAAGGCATTTGCTCGTCCGTTTCCATTGTTTTGAGAGTGGTGATTCCTGTTGAACATTTGAAATTGAATGGATGAATTTTTAATTTTAAAGAATCAATTTGAAAACCAAAACACTTATTCAGATCGAAGGTTCAAATTTTTGCTAAATAAATTTGAAATTAATTAAAATTTGTAATTGTAAATGGTGAAGTTGAAAATTAAAACATTTACTTAAATTAGATGTTAAAATTCTTGCTCAACACAGTTTAAATCAAGTTTTCTTATATCTGCCACTTTTTCTTAATATTTGTAATTTTAAAGAATCAATTCGAAAATCAAAACATTTATTCAGATCGAAGGTTCAAATTTTTGCTAAATAAATTTGAAATTAATAAAAATTTGTAAAATAATAATTAATTAATTAATTAATTTTAAACTAATAATTTACTTAACACTATCAACATTTATCAATAGTATGACATAACCTATAAACTCAGTTTCTCAACTTTTGTGTCAATCTAACAATTAATCAATCAATAATAGTTTACGATAATGAAATATCAGTGTACAATTATTTACCTTTATTGTTGTAGTTGTTGTAAATGACGAATCTAAGCACTCCACATTTTCACTACAGACACAGCTGACGATACTTCAACCACACGTGTGAACTTGTATTATGACGCTTTCTTGTTTTTCCAACGCCAAGAACGTTCGAGAAAGACAAAGACAGAGACACAAGCATGCGCCGATTCAATGCGCCTAATTCTCTAGTGCTGCGCGCGCGGCAGACCGATCATAGTTGAGTGGGAGAGAGACGCAAGGCACTCATCGTAACGTTACCGAGCGTTACACTTTTTCATAAGTGACTCCCAGCCGCAACCTAATTTAAGACGTTGTCACGTCAAAAGACTATTTAGACGTCCATCATTCATTTGACAAGTTTGTTTTTAGTCAAATTAATCATTTTTGATAACAGAATCAATGATGTTGGATACGATTTAAAACTAATATTTAAGTTTCTTCAATGTCCAATTAACATTGAATCTTGCGGTACGAGGTATCGTGTTAAGTTTACTATCTTATTACAACTTCATTAAGAGTGGTTTTTAAGGGTACATCAATTGCATATAATTCGTTACCATTAGACACTGGAAGGTGTCCAAATAAAATCTTAAAATATGTGTTCATGAAATGTGGTTTAAAACTTGCTAGTTTTAATGGAATAATTTTTTAAATTTCGACATTTCAAGTTTGCTAAAAATAATATGAATATTAAAAATTGTTTGTTTCTAAACTGTCCAAAAATTGTACTTTTAAAGCAAAGTTCGTTCAACATATTTTCTGTCGAAATACACAAATCCGCATGCACCTAAATTTACATGGACAACATAAATAAATTGATCAGGTTTCAAATAGGTTTGTTTAGTAAATTTTAGTAAATAGTAAATTTTATAAGTCCATGGCTCAAACATAGGGAGGTGTATATCAAATTTCAAGAAATCAAGTCGAAATTCAACAATTTTTAAATGAACACCAGATATATTTTGAGTCATAAGGCACATCTGACCAAATGAAAGACAATGAAACAGTGAAAGAAATAAAATCGACGCAAGAAAATTATAAATATAGTTGAAACGGCAAGAAGAAAGCTAGAAATATACAGGGTAAGTACGAAATATCCGGAGTCGTATTAGTACGTACATTAAAATAAAGGAAAAGTTAGAATGTTAGAATAGCGTACAGATCGGGTTATTGGAAACTGATTTCTACGTCATCCCTGGATTTTATGAAACATAAGTATTGGAGCGTTGTTAAGTGTTTATAAACAAATCTATCGAAAATGCCGCATTTAGTTTCTACAATTATATTTTTCTCTTGCTAAAAAAGTAATCAATGACGTTATTTGTTTAAGGCCAATGACGTCATAGTATTTTTTTATCAAATTTTAAACTGAGTTTTCTTCGTTAATTTACAATAACATTAATAATTTAGAAATGAAACATATGGAAAATCTTGGAAAATATATGTTTAAAGGTTAAGTGATCATCTTTACTGGAACAATTGAGCAAATACTAATAAATCCAGGGGTCAGCAAATTTACAAAATTTAAAACAATGTTAGTTTAAACAGAAATTAAAATGATTTGTAAAGGAAAAAGGAAAAATGTATTTAACAAAATTCCTTTTAAAATATTTGTTTACCTTGCTGATGATTTCGAATAAAAAGTATTTCTCTTCAATATTTGATTAAAGAGTTTTTGATAAAGACTATGTCCACGGGTCATAATGAGTTGATCTAAAATATGAGTGTGTAATTAATGAATGAACTCATGTTGAATATTTTATCTTTTCTAAAGTTGAACATTATACTCTATCCCATTATTCCTCATAAATTTCTATAATTACTTTTCAAAATACCAAAAATATTGGATTACTGAAAGTTGTATAATGAATCATAGACAAACCCTTCTGCAATGTCTGGACCCATCTTGAAGTTGTTACGAATCCCCGGATTCGTAGCTTGATTTGTCGTCATGGTTATACCTGCGGTATCTTTCCGGTGCTTCACCACTCACACTTAGCCGAAGTTTCCCAACTTCGAAACTTTACCTTCTCCCTGGAAAATCTCCCCCTAATGGAGAAGCGACGTCTCCCGTTCACGTTAATCGGCTCTTATCAGAAAAAACGGCCGAAATCCAGATTGAATCAAATCGAGAAACAAATCCTTACCCAGAAAGCCTCATAACAATTATCCCCCCACTCCATCGCTCCCTCCTTCTTCGTCCGCGACATTTATTTCTACTTAGTTCTGGAGCGGCTCCCTTATAATTGCATTACTCCGGCGAGGCCGAGGGGAGCGAGGAGGGTGGAAATGGAGCTCATTTCTGGCCAGGACAGATGTCTGTTCTCTCATAAAACTCCGGTGCAGGGCACGGTGCAATGGGGGAGAGGAGGAGCGGTCCTTTTCTTAACTAGTAATAGGGGGGCGGAATTGCTTGTGCTGAGAGCAATTTCACGATGCCTCCGGGGCTTCGGTTTTATGTTAAGACGGTAGTAAAATGTTTAATTACTTCTTTTTTTTTTTCTTTCTTTTGTCTAACAATAAGGGATGCCGGGAGATCTGGACGAATTCGGAGACGCGGTTTTACGGTGAGATTACTTTTACATTGTTGGAACCGTCTTCATCCCGCGAGGAAGTCTAGTTAGTTAATTTCGAGTTGTAGGACCCTTAAGTTATTTCATGTCTTTAATATTGTTTCGAAAGATTTGCCAGTCGCAAACCTCGAGGTTTGCGACATATGAAACTGAATATAATAAAAGTGTTTCTGAAACAATTTACTAGAGTAATTCAGTCACTGAAGGCTTTCCAGTCAGAAATGTTTAAACCTTGTCATTGTTGTCATTCTTTCAATTGCTAAGAGTTTTCGTTGGAGCGAATCATCGTAGACACAAAATGCTTTAACTTTACAGTAACAAAAATTATATCAACAGAAGCAGCGTCTAAAGAATAACCTACCTGAGTATGGCAATTACTTTATTTCGTCTATCAACCGAGATATTTCATTATAAAATTTGCTCTTAAACGTACACAGACAGTTGACATCTTGGATTGAGATCTACACGGGACGAGAGAATTCTTCACGGAAATGTTTCTGGGCCTACGACTACGGTCGTAAAGGTTAGGTTTGTTTGGTTTGGCTTGGATGAAAATATAAAGAAGAATAAGTAGTACATTATATTAAAATATATTATTAGAATAAAATTTTCTCAGAAAATATTAATTTTCCTCACCGATCTCCAAATGATAAATAAGCCCATTTTACAGCATTTTCTAAAAATTTTGAAAAAATACGTGTGTCTACGGAGTTTGTCAGCACCCTTTTCCGAATGTTGACTATTCTCTCTATACCTTCTGGCCTTCATCTCAGCCAAAGTTTTCTGTTTCTTTCGTATTGTTTCCGACTATTGTCAATCGATCCATTCTAGCTACATTGCCGTACCGTACGTTATGGCGGCCATCATGACAGCTTGTAACTTTCGAGTACTGCTCTAAAGAGATGATTGGATGCGCAGTTAAACCATTCCATTCTAAGCCATATATTCTGGGGTCAACACATTCATTTCCTACGAAATGTTTTTTTTCCAGCTGTATTATTGTCTAGTGTCATTGTAATTTAACGGTTTAAGGGTTATTCTTCTTCTTCCTTTCGATTTAATCGACCGCCTAATATGGTCGGTCGATCATTTGGGCTCGGATACTAGTCCATTCACCCAGTTTCGATGACATCTGTGATGTCACCCTTCTTCGATTATATTTCTAATGGGACTGCAGCGTAGTCTGACTCGAAGTCATGCTTACCAGTCCCTTTGATAGGTTTCTTATGGTAATTAAATTTATTTCCTGTGTTGTTGGAATTTATTTCGTGTATAAAATTTCTGAATTCTTCTGTTTCCGCCCTCCTACAGGATATCCGGTCCTATCCGGCCTGGTTACCGGCGTGAATAGGAAAGCGGATGGCACTATGCACGTGGTATATTTAATTTTAACATTTAACACAAAATACTGATATCACTTCACAATTACGTTCACTACATTTACTTTTCCGTTTGGAAGTAGGTTTATTAGGTGTTGATTGGTTTAATATTATTAGATTTAAATTATGGTTTTGGGTTATTTTTGGCTCCCGACCTGCACACTACGATTGACAGGCCGGGAATTTTGGTTTAAGGGTTATAGGTTCCCTCGATAAATTATTTTCTCCAAGACTTCGGAATACTTCTTTCTACTGTCGCAGTTCTACCAACATAAGGTATTCTTAACCTTTTCTTATGCCCACTCGTACGTTTCCACATTTCAAAGTATTTCTTCCATTATGTTTAACCTTCGGCTTTGGTTTTTCCGGAAGTTAAATTCTGCTTTTCCATTTATAATATTTTCTTCCATTTTTGCTCTGTGATCAATCTTTCACTTTTCTTCGGAAGTTGTTGTGATTTGTTTGAATTTGTCGTTATTGGTGGAGCTCTTAAATGATGTGTCTCAGCTTAGCTTTTACCTATTTTTCACCTACAAAGAATGTTGTATTTAACTCATTGTATGTATTTTAGTTCCTCATATTAGGTACTCATATATGATAAGTATTGTAAATTGTAATTGGATAGATCTTCAGAATATCAGTTACTTGCTTGTAGAAGGCTGTCATATCTCTCAAAGTTGGCCATACCTTATGAGAAATAAATGTCAGTCTTGCCAACAAGTTTAAAAGTGAGTAAAATGCCGGGACTGGTTTCGACTGCTTAGCAGTCAGCTTCAGGAGGACTAAAAACAGTTTCTAACACGACCGAAGATTGTCCAGCTTCTCAAAGTTGGACATTGTAATGACCATGACCAACTTCTTCTGGTCTACATCGTTTCTAACAATTCATCCGTAGGTAACGAAAGGACCATGGAGACGTTGATGGTAAAATTGGACAAACACACTTAAAAATGGTCTAATAAAGTATAAATTAAAATACATGTACTGTGGAATCCAATGCATCTACATAAGAGGACATAGTAATGAACCTCTTAACAATGAGGTGATGTTATACATTCAAACTCAAATAAAACTCATGTCAAGACTCTGAGTTTTGTTTCCCAAGAGTTCTTTTCATTTGTAGAGGTTTTAAGGTCCGTTGAGTCAAAAATTATATTTGTGAAAATATGTCTGTGTATATGGTGCGCATTTCTCGGAAATTGAACGCGACAAACAATCCAAACTTTGTAAGCAAAAGTAAGAGATATTGAAAAAGGAGTTGCGAAATTGGGAGACCAGGGTTCAAATCCCGGCTGAGGTACAAACTCCTTTTTCAATACCTCTTACATTTGCTTACGTACATCTGGTCTATAATTAATTCGGGAATTTTCATCAATCCAAACTTTGAATTTAGATTTTTTAATATTCAACAATTTCCTATTCTAATTCTATTATCGATTTAATTATATATCTATATATTTAATTATTTATCCGAATAAATCCAAATGAGACATTGGTTTCATACAGGCCTTTAACGAAGGATATTGTGGTTTCATAATGAAGTTGCATGATGTATCAGATGTTTCTGGTTTCCTTACAACTGTTTCAAAATATTGTTTATTACTTTCCCATGTGTTTCCTTAACTGTCCGTTTTAGGAGGCACTTTAAGGTGTAATAAATCGAATTACACTACAAACGCTAAGCGAGATACGGCTAGAAAAACCCAATCTAATCCCGCCCCCCAATCTTAATTAATAATCACATTAGAGAAATTCCTTTAGCGAAAAGAGAAGAAGAGGTTCCCGACCTCCCCCTCGACCCTCCCCAATTTTTTCCTCTCCCTTCTCGTCTTCTCGCGTCAAAGTCGTCCTCCCCTAATTTATTCCCCGAGTTACGGTACATAAAAGCCGGGCCTTTGTGCAATTAACATTTTATAAAATAACGACGCTTTTCTTTATAGTTAGTGATTAACTAACGTTAAAAGGTTTCCTTTCTCAACTCATCCGAGCCCGTTCGTTCGTTCCCAGTTCATTTAGGATCCCACGTTGCGGAACGTATTTTCGACGTCGGCGGCGTCGCGGTGCCGATTAACGAGATACGGATTAAATACAGGTAATTAGGTACAGCGTGGACCTTAAACGGAAGAAACTATTCTAGACGTGAGGAGGTTGTTGATTCAATCCAACGAGATTCAAATTTCATTATTATTCATTTATTTATCGTATGGCAAGTAGGTACATTTATCATTTCAGTATTATACAGACAAACATGAAAATTAAAAAGAAAGGAGGCTCTCTGGGAATGACCGCGAGGGGAAGCATAGCTTTATAACGTGGTTGAAAATGATTGTCATCTAGTCGGCTGTGGAATTCCCATGTGAATTAAAAAAACCCGCCTTGCGAAAATAGGAGTTTCTACTAGCTATACATAACCTCAAAATAACCTACTTAACCTCTTTTGACCTCTGGTTTTTCTCTGACAAAAGAAAACGAATTCTGAGTATTTGTCTATTTGTAGTATTTGTTTTGGCCCTGAAAAGGGCCGTTAATTACCAGCAATACTGATGGCCAGTATGATAATGTGTAACAACCAGTGACACTTGTTGTCAGAATTAGATAGGTTCAAATCAATAGAGCGCGGCACATTAAAAATTACATGCACAGAAATTCCATCGCCAACTAGATGACAATCATTTTGAAACACATTGTATATATATATATATATATATATATATTTATATCACTAGTTACTGATAATATATCAGGCTCATTCCTTATTTATTTTTCCTTATTACAAACAATTAATTGTAACACGAGTTGCCACCAAACAGCTTTCGTGGCGCGATTATTGGCCGTCCGGATCGTTCGGTTTTTCGGCGTTCATACCTCTCACCGATCCAGCGCTTCGAGCGAAGCCTGCGATAAGAAAGCTATGCTTCCAATAAATCCTACACCACCTACTTTATCGTTTTATTTGGTAAGGTTGAATGAAAATAATTCTTTATGTACTGTCACCTTGAATTTGCAGTAATGTACTCCTACCATAAAAGTATTCATAAGTCGTAAATTCAGAGTGTTCATATCATTAAGTTTTATCGACGTAGATCGATCTATCCATATCTGTAACGTGGCAATTTAGTACAGAATTACAAATTTATTAGCGACCATACATGTCTGTTTCGAGCAAATTTCAGCTTATTACGAACGAATTCAATAACCTTTACTTGTGGGGAGCATCAGAAATTAATGCCGGGGGGTTAGTCATCGAAGCAGTAATTGAATTAGAGCAAGCCAGATCCAGCTGTAAGTGCGCGAATCGTTTGTATTATGTAATATGTTTCGTTCTGGAAAATGTCAGTATATATCGGAAATATCAGGTTATAGTCCAGTAAATGAAAGCCGATAAACTCCCAAAGCTGGGATAAATTCTGCAAAAGGATGAAACTGGGGGCAATTGTAGGTCTCAACTGGGTCTTTCGAAATACAGAAAGTTGTAGATTCTCCAGGTCCCGGAACATGGTAAAAAATGGTCCTCAAGTTCCAAAAATCCGTTTTCAGCCAATATCTCCGAGAATATGGCATTTAGAGAATTTTTGTTTAGATACAAAAAGGGAGATCAGTTCATTAGCTACAAAAATGGTCCTTACGGTTTTTTCCGAAAACTCGACAGTTTTCGAGATAACGGCTCCGAAACAGCCGATAACAGCCCTTCACTTTTTGCTCCTGCTCTGAATCCAGGAGAGAAAATTCGAGAAATGGAGACAAAAGCGGGCGGTCAAACTGTCCAATAACTCGAGTAAAAATGGATATTTTTTGAAAATTCAAAATTCACGTGAAAGAGAAAACTCATAGCTATGGTATCCTGGGTCTCGGGCCTCATTTTTATTTTTCTTGAATGTTGGAAACCCAGGTTAATTTTTTTTTCTTCGATATTTCTCGACTTTTAGAAAATTCATCCATATTTTAATAAACAATAGTAATTTAGTCGGGTCTTTCTTGATAATGGGTCTCCAAAACCTATCGAAGGAGCCCATAAAGGTTGTTTCATTTTCTTTCTTTTGCATCCCAATAAAAAGTAACTTTGAATATGTTGGTTTTTTGACATTTCCGGAGTTTTGAAAGTTGGTTGGCAAGAATGTTGAAGTTGGCACAAAAACGAAGAAACCATCGGAAAGGGAGCATTTCAAGCATTCCAGTGATGTGCATTGCGAACCGATACGATGATTCATAATTTTTTAATACCCGATTGATAACACAAATTCCAAAAAATCAACATATTCAAAGTTACTTTTCATTGGGATGCAAAAGAAAGAAAATGAAACAACCTTTATGGGTTTTTTCAATAGGTTTTGGAGACCCATTATCAAGAAAGACCTGACTAAATTACTATTATTCATTAAAATATGGATGAGTTTTCTAAAAATCGAGAAACATCAAAGAAGAAAAAAATTAGACTGGGTTTACAATATTCAAGAAAAAGAAAAACGATGCCCGAGACCCAGTATATCATAGTTATGGGTTTTTTCTTTCACATGAATTTTGAATCATCAAAAAATATCCATTTCTACTCGAGTTATTGGACAATTTGTCCGCCCGCTTATGTCTCCATTTCTGGAATTTGATCTCCTTGATTCAGAACAGGTGCAACAAGTAATGGGCTCGTTTCGGGGCCGATATCTCGAAAACTGTCGAGTTTTCGGAAAAAGTTATAAGAACCATTTTTGTAGCTAATGAACTGATCTTCTTCCTTTTGTATCTAAACAAAAATTCTCTAAATGCCATATTCTCGGAGATATAGGCTGAAAACGGATTTTTGGAACTTGATGGCCATTTTTTACCATGTTCCGGGACCCGGAGAATCTACAACTTTCCGTATTTCGAGAGACCCAGTTGAGACGTACAATTGCCCCCGGTTTCATCCCTTTGCAGAATTTAACCTAGGTTTTTTCCTTCATTTACTGGACTATTATGGATTTAATTTACTCTAATTTCATTTTTTTGAACCATTTGTTATGCACTGGGATATGATTAATAAATAACAGGTATAACAAATAACTCAACCTTAAAATGCTTTAAAGCGACTTACTACTAGGTTTAATATAACAGCTTTTGGGGGTGTCGTATAAGCAAATGAGGAAAATCCTAATCCCATTATGAACTCTACTTTATATAGTCAAATTGATAATAAATACATTCAGGTGGACAATAACCATTAGGCAATTAAAGGTAAATCCGAAACATCCAATTTAGTAAAAAGACTCATTTGGTTTTGACGATGACATTGCTTATTACGATGAAAAGGCCAATGCGATCGAAAATATACCAACATATTGGCATATTTATGCATGAAATTTAACAAACACATGCAATTACAATTTAAAAAAAGCATATTTAATGAAAATTGCAGTAATAACTACTGTAGTAATACAGTAGCATATTACAAAATTATTAAAAAGCATATTTAATGAAAATTGCAGTAATAACTACTGTAGTAATATTATTATAATCAAATGAAGGCAGTTGAGGAATTAATTGAAATTAATTATATAAACTTAACCCAACCAAACCTAACCGTGCTGAGATAATTTGAATATAAGTAAACAAGCCTTGATTACTGGTATAGCGGTATAAACTATCTTGTTAATAAGAATGTTAAATTAATACCAAATAGTTAATAACAACTGTTAAATTATCAAGACGGAAAGACGGATATGTAATTAAATGGAAATTTAAATTTTCTTATTATTATTTCTAATTAAATCGTGGTTAAAAGGATTCACATTTGACGTTGTGTAAGGGAAACTAGGGTATCACTATACCAGTAATCTATCAACATAATCCTAATAACGTTTTAACGATGTTGTACTTAATAATGCTTCAAATGAGTTTTCCACGTGTCAATACCATTACGTGTACAATTCATACATACATGAATATGTATAAGCAAGGATCATTTGATATACAAAATAACAATACCATTAGGCTACTTTTAAGATGTATTTGCTTCACTGGTATGCTTCCTATTATTAACTACGACACAAATAAGGTGGATGTCAAGAATACTATTCTCATACAAATCGTGAGAACTATACTGTTCACTCTAGAAAGCTATGACAGATTTTTAAAGCTTATGAATTTTAAAACCGTAGTCAAATTTTCACCCGATTTAATACTAAGTATGACTATATATGCCTCTACCTATATCTATATCTATATATATCCCCCTATATAGGTATATATATGCCTCTGCTTGGAAATTTATCACAGAATATTCGTTGCTGTATTCATCAACATCTTCATGTATTGCTTTAAATGAAGATACAAGGATATTTTGACATATTTGAACATACTTCGTGATAAATTCGTTCTGACCGAAGATCGTTCCCTGCATCAGGAAATCCGTAAAGTGAGTAAGGTGTACAGAATACTTGGTAAATCTTCGGACGTATTCTTTATGATTTATCAGTAGGTGGTACTCGATATGATTGCTATATTTTGTCATCGGTATAATTACAATTGTCAACACGTTCGTTGTTCCTATATTGAAGCTAAATATGGAGATTGTGTTGTATGTAAGTGCAGATACAGGTAAGAAAACTTTTACACATTGTCTTTACGCCATGTATTGGTCTACAAATTAATTCTCGGACTCTTTCGTCTTTCATATTTGCTAGCTATGGATTGTGCTATGAGGGTATATATCAGAGAATTATTAGTGAATAATCGAGACAGGATAAATGTCTCATGACACGTAATTAATATACAGTGAAATCTCGATAATTCGAATACCCGATAATTCGAATTTTCGATAATTCGAATAGATTTTTCGGTCCCGGCGTGGGTATTATACTTTCAATGTTAAATAAATTCGATAATTCGAATTTCGAAATTTCCATAATTCGAATTTTTCGATAGTTCGAAGTGAATCAACGGTCCCGAAAGGCTATTTATGTTTCGATAAATCGAAGTTTTAGGTGTCTTTAGTTAACTTAATACTTCTGAGAATAATCACGACGACTTCCAAGAATGATTTGCAAGAACATCTTTAAAATTGGGTTTAAAACGTTAATGCTAATTTACGCAAGCAGGTAAATGTCCCAAATGATTATCCACCTCGTTATATCCCGAACCGTAGCCGGTAAGTTCATCAGTTAAGGAAATAAAGTCGTTTGGTAAACATACATAATTACAGTAGTTTTGAGGATTAATCCTAGTAACTAGTAACGAATACGTCAATATTCTAATTAGCTGAAAAGATACTGAGTAGATTATGTATGTACATATGTTACTTATTATAAAAGGGAGGTACTCTTCGCAAAGAAATTATTCCCAGTCTAGTATTCGGTACGTTCAGCCTTAGTGATTCCGATATTTTAGAAATGGCCAATAACACTTTGAATGATTCGGATGAAGATGGAGATCAAACACTTGAAGGAACTGACGTAACGCCAAGTATATCAGCGAAGAATGCTGCCTTGTCACTTGATGTTATTTTTAATGTTAATGATGGTTTAATGATGTTAATTTGTCCTTCAACAAAATGATATTCCAGATAATATATTTCAAGCATTACATTTTATTGAAGATTTGTGTGTAAATAAGCCTTGTTTGCAAGCAAAAATAACAAATTTTTTTCCAATTATAGAACAATCAGGAAAGTAAAAACATAGTGTTATGACATGACTATTATTTTTAAACTAAAATATGTAATGTATTATATTATAACAAATAAATTAATATGAACTTACTAAAGTTGTTAACTTATCAGTCTATCCCAAAAAATACATACATACATACGTATGTGGTATTCGATTCGATAATTCGAATTTTCGATAATTCGAATTTATTATCGGGTCCCTTGACACTTCGAATTATCGAGATTTCACTGTATTTCGTAAAATTATTAACTACTTTCCACTTTAACAACAGTTTCGTCTTGACTGGAAAAAATCGTGATGTGTTCATCACAGTACTTTCTCATATATAGGGTGTTTCAATAGGCATTTGCCAGATCTAAACCGGAAATCGATACGGTTAATTTAAGCAACAAACCGAAAAACGACAAGTACCTATAAAGTACTCCTCAGTAGATTTAGCCAAAAACGTTACAAAACTTTTTTATATATCATATCTAATGTAGAATAGGTACTCAAAATTTTATAAAAATTTTTGGAGCAAATTTCGGGAAAAATTCAAAAAATTGAAGAATGATGCAAAGTGCCTTTCACAGAAGATTTTGCAAAAAGTTTATTTTATACTAATTCAATGGTAGAATATATATACTAAATTTAAAATAAATTCTTGTAGCAAATTTTGAGAAAAATTCAAAAACCGAAAAACCACAAGTATAAAGTGCTCTTCACAAAAGATTTAGCCGAAAACGTTACAAACCTTTTTATACATATTTAATTGCACAATAAATTTTCAAAGTTTAAAAACGAATCTGGAACGAATTCCGAGAATAATACAAAAAACCAAAAATCGACAAGTATAAAGTATTCTTCACAGAAGATTTATCCAAAAACGTTAGAAAACTTTTTTATACATATTCAATAGTAGAATCATATTTAAAGTTTAAAAAAAATCGTAGAGTGGATTTCGAAAAAAAATTTCAAAAACCGAAAATTGACAAGTATAAAGTGCCCTTCACAGAAGATTTAACCAAAATCGTTAGAAAACTTTTTTATATCTATTTCTTCTTCTTCTTCTTCTAGTGCCTATTCGTTTCGAATATTGGCGACCATCCTGGCTATGATGACCTTGTTGACTGCTGCTTTAAACAGTTCTGTGTTTGTTCTTGAATACCATGTCCTTAGGTTCTTGAGCCATGGTATCCTTCTTCTTCCGGGCCCTCTCCTTTCAAACACTTTTCCTTGGAGAATGGATTTTAAGAGTTTGTATTTGTTGTCATTCCTCATTATATGTCCGAGATATTCCAGTTTCTTTCTCTTAATCGTTTTCATCACCTCTTTTTCTTTCCCCATTCTTTCCAGTATTTTTTCGTTGGTCACTCTATCTACCCATGATATTCTAAGGATCATTCTGTATAGCCACATCTCGAAGGCTTCGAGCTTCTTTTGTGTTGCTTCGGTCATTGTCCAGGATTCCATGCCACGGTACAATATGGAGAACACATAGCATCGCAGGAGTTTTACTTTGATATCTAATTTGAGGTTATGGCTTTTGAAGATCTTAGACATTTTGATGTAGGCATCTCTTGCTTTTTCTATTCTACATCTTATTTCTTGTGAGTGGTCCCATTGTTCGTTTATTAAGGTTCCCAGGTAGACAAGTTTGGATACCCGTTCTATTGGTATATTTTTAATATATAGTTGGCAGTTTTCCCTCTTCTTTTTACTTATTATCATAAGTTTTTCTTTGTTGATGTTCATTTCTAGCCCATATCGTTCACTTACTTCATTCACTTTGTTCATTAGCTGTTGTGGACCTTCTATACTATCTGCAAATATGACGGTATCATATCTGCATATCGGATATTATTCAGTCGTTCTCCGTTTACAAGAATTCCATTATCATCGTTTTCCAGAGCTTCTCTAAATATCTCTTCTGAATACAGATTGAATATCAGAGGGGAGATAATACACCCTTGCCAAACGCCCCGCAGAATGTTAACTGCCTCTGTTGTTTCATCTCCAGCGTTGATTTTTATGGTGGCTGTCTGGTTCCAGTACAGGTTTTGTATAATTCTGAGGTCTTTATCATCCATTCCGGTGCCTTTCAGCACTTGTATCATCTTCTGGTGTTGGACTTTGTCAAACGTCTTTTGGTAGTCTACAAAGCAAGTATAAATGTCCCAATTCATGTCCTTACACCGTTGGAATAATACTTGTATACTGAACAGTGCTTCCCTTGGTCCCACTCCTTTCATGAAGCCAAAAAGTGTGTCTGCTACTCTCTCTTCACACATCTTGTATATTCTGCGATGGATAACCTTAAGGAAAAGCTTTAGTAAATAGCTCATTAAGCGTATGGTTTTGTATTCTCCGCATTTCTTTGCCCCTTTTTTCTGGGGCAGCAATATAAATTCAGAAATGAGCCATTCTTTCGGGATGTTGCCGGTGTCATAGATATTGTTAAATATTTTGCCGATCATTTTTATTGATTCTTCATCGAAAAGCTTAAGGAACTCTGTCTGTATTCCGTCCGGTCCTGGAGCTTTGCCATCTCTCAGCGATCCTATGGCTGCTTCTATCTCGTTTGTTAGTATTGGTGGTCCAGTTTCTGTTGATAAGGAGGGGGGTCTCCTCTCTCATCGAAGAACAAATTCTCTATGTATTCCTTCTGAACGAAAGTGTGCAATGATCTCTAGAGATAGTGGACTGTATGTGGATATCTCTCGTAACTCGTGGGTGGCTGCGGAGATAAATCTTGTCTCCAGGTTGTAAGGCTGAAGACGTTCTTGTAGATTGGAGATCAGGGCATGTCGTGGCCTCCTTGAAGTTCTTGAAGTTCTCGTAGGTGGAGATCAGGGCTTGACGTGATCTCTTGAAGTTCTGGAAGTTCTTGTAGTTTGGAGAGAGCGCGTAACGTACTCTCCGGTTTGAAGTTTGTTGGGTTGTAGGTAGTCAGGTTAAGTGGCGTGAAGAAAGATCACAACACACTGTCGTTTTGAGCATACGTGGTATACTGGTTTATTACCAAAAATTCACAAGCTTTTATACATCTTCAAATTACATTGGTTAAATGGCAAATTAAGTTTTGTTATCTTTCGGCGTCCTAGATTGTAATTTACCTGACCTAGCTGTGTGCTTGACCTTACGGAGCGCGTTTGTTATCATATTACGAGACTGGTGTTATGCTTGCGTGACTGATTATTGTTGTAAGATTTTGAAATTATCACTTTGATCCGCGCTAAAGCGACTCAGTTGTTTTAATACCCTCTTTAATAGTTATTAATTACTTAATAATTGATTACTTTATCAGCAAGCACATTAGATTATTTTCCTGAGTTAGTTGTTCTAATTAATGTTTGATTACTTAATTTGCAAGTGGAAATTTTACCTAAGATGTTTTAATAACAAGTTTGCTCTAATTCCCTATTTAATGGTTATTAATCCGTAATTGAAGAGTATGTTCCCTAAATTCCCTATTAAATCCCTACAACCCTACTTAGCTCTCTTTTATGTTGATCGTAGAGTCAACACCTTCCAAGTGTCTTTAATGCTTCCTTGGACCAAAATAAGTTCTCCGTTGTCATTGACGAGTTTTCCTACTGTTCTCTTTTTGTACTTGCCAGTTATTTCTCTCACTTTTTTATGTACGTTGAAGTCATCAAACCTTCGTTGCAGTGCTTCTATTTCCTGGCATTTTTCTTCCATTTCTTTTTGTTTGGCTTCTCTGATCTTTCTTTGTATTTCACGTTGTATCTCCCTGTATGTGGTTATGTCATTCTTGTGTTTTCTCCTCTCTTCCATCATCTGTAATATTTCCTCTGTCATCCACGTCTTGTTTTGCCTTCCTTCATTCTTCAGAAATTTGTCCTTGACCTCTTCTACCACCCTGTTAAGTGAATGTATTTTCTCTTCCGTGTTTCCTGATTTTTCTTCGATCTCCCTACAGTTCTCATTCATGGCTTTACTTACTCTGTCCTTCATTATTCTGTCCTTCAGTTTTCTGATGTCATGTTTCTTAGGAATTTTTCGTTGTAGTTTCTTATACCTGGTTTTGTATTCTTTCACCAGAGATCTATTTAATCGTACAATAAATATTCAAACTTTCAAAAAAATTTTTGGAGCGAATTTCGAGAAAAATTAAAACGACCGAAAAATGACAAGAGTAACTACCCTTTTATCCTAGCCGATTTTAATTAAAAGCTTATTTTCACGTCCTGGTATGGTACAAATTATAAATGCAAAGTTTTGACCGTTTGTGGTTTTTTGTTTTTGAGAAAATCCTACCACAGACATACATACACACATACACACATACATACCCACATACACATACATATAGACGGTTTTCTAAAAACATGTTTTTTGACTCAGGGGACCTCAAAACGTTCAGAAATGCTAATAACTCAATTTCGAAAAAACGACCCGATTACAATACTCTCCCATATATGAGTACCTCATACGAGAAAGTAAAAAAAAATATTTACATAATATATGGCGTCACAGAAATGTAAACCGCTATTAGTCCATCGGTTATTAATCATCAGAATCGTAATATCGTTTTAAACGACGCTTTGTACAATATTTGTTCAATCGGGCTTTCCACAAGTCATTGAAATTGTATGCGCCATTGTAGTTGCATGTATCAGTTCCTACATAAAATGCATACTATACGGTTGCTTTTAAAATTTATTGGTTTAACTGGTATGATTCCCGTTATTAACTACGACACAAATGAGGTGGAAGTGAAGAAAACCATTCTCATACAAATTATAAGAACTTTGCTCGTTATTGTAGAAAGTTACTCAAAGGTTGTGAAGACTATCAACGTTTTCGGTGTAGTCAAAATTTCTCCAGATTTAATACTAAGTATGGCGGTATTGTACTTCAGAATAACGTTACTGTCAGCAATATCATTTTTGACTATTACCAGCATCGTCTTACAGTTGAAACCGTGGAACAGAATGTTGAGACGCTACTTCTACGTTTGTAATGTTTTAGACAAATTTCACCTCCCGAAAGGGAACGAGGAGAAGCTTTGTTTGTTCCTGTACGTTGTTATACACATCATGTACGCGTATAACTTTATTATCTGCATGGAAGGAGAAACTGCTTACCATTTCCCTATTTTCATCTGCTTGGAAAGATACCACAGAATATTCGTTGTTGTATTCCTCAATTTCTTCACTTATTGCTTTAAATGCAGATACAAGGATATTTTGACATATTTGAACATACTTCGTGATAAATTCGTTCTTACCGAAGATCATTCCCTGCATAAAGAAATCCGTAAAGTGAGCAAGATGTACAGAATCCTTGGCGAATCTTCAGAGGTATTTTTCAAGATTTATCAGTGGGTGATACTCGATATGCTTGCTATATTTTTCGTCTCTATGATTGCAACCGTAAACTTGTTCGCTGCTCCTAAGTTGACGCTACGTTGGGAGATTTTCTTCAACGACATACAGTTTCTTGTAAGAAAACTTTACACATTGTCTTTATGCCATGTATTGGTATACAAATTAATTCTCGGACTCTTTCGCCTTTCATAATTGCTAGTTGTGGATTATGCTATGAGGGTGTATATCAGAGAATTACTAGTGAATAGTCTAGGAATGATAAACGTTCGGTATTTAAATTTAAACTAAAAAATTTAAGATCTAAAAAGTCCGACGTTTTTGATGTAGAACGTTTGGTAACATCAAAACATATTTGATTTAGTAAGTTTTGCACATTCCATTTGCCAGAATCCATCAAAAATTTTGTTATTTACATATCCTGTGAAAGAATCAGAAGTTAGCCCAATTTTGACTTAACTTAGGGGTTGATATTATATAGATATTATGTAGTGTTGACACATGTTCGTCTGATTAGTGAGAGGTAGTCCTGTTACCTGAGCTACTCAAAAACAATTTTAAAAATAAATAAATTAAATTTATTTCTCAAACAACTAAATATATTAAAAAACGAATAATATTTCATTACGAAAACTATATTAACAAAAATTATAAAACATTCATAAAATAGAGTTTTAGCTCTTTTTAATTCATTCGAGATAAATAAATTTATAACAATAAGTTGATTATGCCTTCAACCTATACATTTTCGTCTAATGAGATGCACCGTTTATTTGCACGTTTACCTGACCTTCTGGGGCCCGCCCGATCTTCCGAAGACCTTTGAACCACTGATGAGATTACCAAATATAATAAAATTGTTGGAAATGGTGAAATAAGAAGGTAATTCCTGTTAAATAAGAAAGTACGTTGGAAACGCATGGGGGCAAGGATCAATTGCTGTAGAATGTGAACTCGTGACTTCCCGTTCACCTAAACCCTTACGCATATTATTTATCGTTTCCCGTTTCGTCACCTCAACCTCAACCCAAACAAAGTAATTAAATAACAGGTATATGGAATTCGACTGAAATGTACTTGCAAGTTATAGTCCAATCACTAAAGGCCTGAAATCAAAATGGATCACTATAATGATGCCTTTTTGATAGATGATAGATCAGAACGGTACAAAACGAAAAGTTTATATACAAAAAAGTCGCAGTGCCCGGCGTCTTTTGTTATTTGCAAGAACAAGACATAATAGCTTACATATCTCGAGAACGCTAAAAGATACACGAAAATAAATTGCACCACGTGAAAGCGCGTGTCAAATTACTTGATTTTCATCCATAAAATAGAAACATTTCATCCAAAATTTGCGAAATTAGACGAAAATATATTCTTTATCGCTATGCCATATATATAGATATATTTCAGGGGATGGACAATTTTCTGTTGTATTTAATTCATACCTAATATATCTTAAGCGGAGCAGTTGTGTATATTGTAGTGTTTTATATTTAAGTTTGTATTTTCTGTAGTTGAAACCTTTTAGTTTCGTATGACGAAAGTGAAAAAAACTTTTAAACACACTAGAGCAATATGTTATAATTATTTGTAGAGTACTGTAAATTCTTTTGAATCCATTGGTCTGCCAGTTCTGTCTTGAAAAAGTGCGAATTTTCATTTATTCCCTAGAATCATTCAAAACATTCTAAAATAATCGGTTAAAATAAACGGATAAAGATGGAGTAAGACGATCGATGTGTTACAAGAAGGCTATTCTGATTTTTCTTGGATTTATTTTGAGTTGAACTTAAGAGTCCGGTAATGAATTTATGGAACTAATAGGTACAACGTACGCAATCAAACCCTATTTATCTCTTTCTAGGGAAACACTGTACTATTTATATTCGTCTGTGATTCCACCGCCAAAGAAGCAAGAAAACTGGAAGCTTTCTGCTACGAGTTTCTAGAAGATCTTCAGTATGACTCCCAAATGCACAAAGAAGTTTTAAAATTGATAGAAATTGGTAAACGTTTCGCACCTTCAATATCAGCTGCGGGATTTGTCGCTATCAGAAGACCGTTACTTTTTACTTTAATTAATTTGATTGCCCCGTATATAATTGTGTCGGTGCAGTTTTTGAGCAACCAGAAAATATACCATTAGGAATCAATTAAGTAGATTACACATAACTTTAAAACTGAACTGTAATTAATAATGACCCTCTGTAATTCATATTAGTACTTATGGCTTTAATGCAGCGTGGTAAAAACAGCTAGAAATACAGATGTGAATGTAAATTAATGAAATCCCAATTTCAGTACATTTATTAAGTGAAGATAGTATCTATTTATAACACAAAAATTTCTTTCCAAAGTAACGCTGAAACTTCTGATTAATAACAGAACTTATGCACTCAAATGGTATTCTAATTATTTTTTCCATTACAATACGTTGGAACCTATTTTTGCAAGTTAAAATGTAGCATTAACGACTCTAACTAACGGGTAATTAATTGATTGCCTACACGTCTTATTCTTCTTCTTCTTAGGACGCCGTCTCCCTACGAAGGTTGGCGATCCAACTGGCTATAATGGTGCGTGAAACCGCACCTCTAAAAATCTCTATAGATGTCCGTCCGAACCATCGCCGCAGATCCTTAAGCCATGAGTTCTGCCGTCTGCCCACAGATCGTTTGCCTACTATCTTCCCTTCGATGAGGAGTCGAAGGAACTCGTACCGCTCCCCCCTCATTACGTGCCCGATGTATTGTAGCTTTCTTTCTTTAATGATTGTCAGCAGTTCTTTTCCTTTACCTATTCTCCTTAGCACTTCCTCGTTGGTTATCCTGTCCATCCAGGATATACGCAGTATACGGCGATACAAATACATCTCAAAGGCGTCAATGCGATTCTCCATTGATTGGCAGAATGTCCAGCTCTCGGAGCCATAGAGTAGAACTGGGAAGATGTAAGAGCGTAGTAAGCGTATCCGGAGCTGTAGATTAATGTCTCTACTGGTGAAGAGTTTCTTCATGGAAATGAACGTCCTTCTGGCCTGTTCTATCCTAGATTTGATTTCAATTTTAGGGTCACTGTTCTCGTTGACGAGAGCTCCAAGATATTTAACGGATGACACTTGTTCCACTACCTGGTTGTTAATTTGAAGGATCGCTCGTCTTGGTGCCTTGGAGAACACAACCACCTTGGTCTTGGCAACGTTTATTTGTATACCATACTGTGTGCTGTGTTCAACGATGAGGTCCATCATATTCTGGAGATGTGAGAGGCTGTCTGTCATCCACGTCTTGTTTTGCCTTCCTTCATTCCTCAGAAATTTGTCCTTGATCTCCTCTACCACTCTGTTAAGTGAATGTATTTTCTCTTCCGTGCGCTGTGTGCTGTGTTCAACGATGAGGTCCATCATATTCTGGAGATGTGAGAGGCTGTCGGCAACCACGACCGTATCGTCGGCGAATCTTATATACACGTCTTATTAAGTACACTCTATTTAAACATCCATTTCGTTTGTGACTGGAAAATAGTTATTTAAGCAACAAGGAAGGTACAGCCCGTTCGATATCTGATGAGTTAGAATTCCAAGAACCTACTAAGCCAATAAACCCCTTCTTATCGGAACTACTGTAACAATATTCAGCGACAGAGGCGTGCCTTAAAAATTTCGACATTATTGTCAATGTCGAATGCACGCAAAAGCTAATATGGTAAGTGCTACGATAGCGCCGTCAATGACTTTCTAACGCTGCTCATACTCCGTCGGATATGTCGGATACCGACAAAGGTAGCTACGCGTTTTCTTGGAATTTTACCTTATCACATTTTGAACAAGCAATAAAGGCATGTTAACATTCGAGGAAAGTGTGTACGAGCCGAGGCTTGTCACTTGCCGAGGATGTTAACAGTCGATACATTCCGTGTTACTTATAACACTTTTCACGCTGCCGTTGAAAATTTCCTCATAATTCTTCAAAAAATGTAATGTTTGCTTTAGATATGCGTAACTAGGGTTGCCCGATACGACAAATTTAATCAAAAGACTGTTAACATACTCAGCAAGATAATGAATCAACTTGATTTACTCTTTTGACTTTCCTAGGAATGTAAATGACAGTATTTGCATTCTGTCGTCAAGGAAAAATAATACACGAATGTTATGTGCCATTTTCATGTTTTGTATCTAAATATGTATGAATCATTTACGTTACCGGCAGGGGGAAAATGATATTTACATTCCATTCGTAATTTATCATGATAACTCTAAAAAGCTTTTTGAGGATGCTTTATATAATATTTGTTCAATAGGTTTTTCCACGTGTCATTAAAGTTGTATGCCCAATAATTGTAGTTTAGCCACGTGCAGCATGCACAGTTCCTACACACAATAGAAAATATAAGGATACTTTCTTTAAAATACTTTAGATTCACTGGTGTGATTCCCGTCATAAACTTTGATAAAAAGGAAGTGGATTTCAAGAAAACTATTCTTAGACAAGTTATAAGAACGTTACTCTTCATCGTAGAAACTTACTCATTGAAAGTTATATTTTATTATATAAGTTATATATTATTGAAATATTTTTCAAAAAAAAATTTTTGAAATATTATTGAATTTTTTTTATATATAAGTTATATATCATTGAAAGTCACGAATTATGGATTTGCAGTTAAATTTTCACCTGATTTAATATTATGTGTGTCGATATTATACGTCCGAATAAAGTTACTGCTGTGGTTTTCTCTTTTGAATATTTCCAGCACCGTCTTTCAGGTAAATTCGTGGAAAAGGATACTGAAAACTTACTTCTACGTCACTTCAGTTTTAGTCAAGCTTCGTCTCCCGAAAGGGAACGCGGTGAAAATTTATTAGTTGTGGTTCGTTTCTCAACAACTATTGCACACATCATTTTATTATATACATGATAGGAGAAGCCCTTTACTCGTATCCTCTTTGCATCTGCATAGAGAGATATCACAGAATATTTCCTGTCGTATTCATAAAATCCTTCACTTAGTGCTTTGAATGCAGATACAAGTATATTATGCCATACCTGAACATGCTACGTTACAAATCCATTCCTAACGGGGATTATTCGCTGGATCAAGAATCCGAAAAATGGGCAAGATATAGAGGAAGCTTGGCGAATCATTTAAGGTATTCTTCATGATTTGTGAATGGCTGATATTCGATTCTCTCTTTATAATTTTCCTCGGTATAGTTGGAATCGTCAATACCTTTGTTAGCGCTGAGTTGAAACTAAAGTTGTGAGAATTTGCTCGACGATATGCAGTTTGTAGTAAAAAAACCTTTCAGATAAAACCTTTATCCCATCTTTCATTACCGAGATCTACTTAATATTTTCTAGGGCTTCGTTGTAATCCTTGTGTTTGTTTGTGACTCTACCGTAAGAGAAGGAAGGAAACTGGAACCTTGCTGTTACTTGTTTTTGGAAACTGTTCAGTACGTCAGTACGACAATCAGGAAGAATTTCAGTATAAATCATTTAGATCAGAAATACGGTTGAACACAAATTGTACGTAAAATACAATCGCATTGGGATTTAGAACAACATGATATTTTTAAACCTTGAAGAAATAAGTACAATACATTTTTATAGGTTGAAGTGTTTAATGTAAGTAAATAAAATTAATGTTTAATTACAAATTTTCTAACGGAATCAGTGAAGAAATGTCTGTTAGGAAACAAAAATCACGACATCCCAAAAAAATCAATTAATTATCCTTCCTACTGCCTGCTACCATAAATCAAAAAATTTGTACCATTTTCGATAATGAAAATCGTAAAAATTTTTAGGTGTCGTGTTGGTGCGTCGCTGAATACGTTGAATTTGTTCCATATTTAATTGTGATAATTTAAACCTACAAAAGATCGTAATTGATTAGCAAAATGGCATATAAAGTTTTTTGAGTAAAATAAGCCCCATGGAGTCCATTTTCATTTTCTTATATCTCAAGTAGATGCGAAAATCACACGTTTTACACTAGCTTGATTGGTTGGAAAAAATCGAAGCAGAACAGGTAATAATCTATTATGGCAACCTATGGGTTTATATGGCGATAGATTGTTGAACTTGTTAAATAGTGGGATTGTATATTTAACTTCATATATATACGATTTGAAATTTAGAAATATTAAATGAAGTGAAGGACGAAGATAAGTTTTAATTTCCATTCACATTTAATGCAAATTAAATCTTAAATTTCCAATAGCCACATCATGCTGAAATTTTTTTGTGTTTAGTGGTTTGTAGGATATGCAAAATGCACAATGAACGTATAATCCATATTTTGCAAATATAGGCAATTTAGCGTATACATTTAATTTCTTATACATTTTGGACCATTTAGCTCCATTACATTCTATCCAGATACCATTTTTGTGTATCCTATTCAGTCCATGAAATTATTCTTCTGAAAAGTAGGGAACTGACCATAAACGCGATCATGGTTTTTAAGAATAAACAAGCACAGCTAAATTGCTATTATTTATTCATCAATGTGTAATGTGAGATTCAACAAATTCTTAATCTTTTTCCTAAAAAAATGTTTTAGATAATCAGGTCCTTTTACGTAGTTATCGAACCAATTTTCTTTTGAAATATCTGTGCAATCATCCTCCCAATTACTCAATTCTCTCATAGTCATTTTGATTCGCTGTCGTTCAATGGACCATACTGTTGAAATGTAAATAATATTTGTTGAAGTTTTTGACATTGGCTCTCTTAATAAATATCATGCCGCTTCATGACTAGTTATTTCAGTGTGGTTTAAAACATTAACGCTAATATTTTTAGTTAGTTCTGGATGTTCATACGTGGTGTCAATAATTTTCCGTTGTATAGTACTTACACGTCTATTAGTTTTATTAACTGATTCAACAACGTAAGCAGTTCATGAACATTCTTAAGTGATAAAGTGAAAATCAGTGTTTGATTTCAATAGGTACGTTAAGCAAAAGAGGATTAAATGGATTGTGCTATTTCTCACTTGGTACACGTTGAAAAAAAACTCTTGGTCTATTAATGGCTGCACGTAGATGGTCAATATATTCTTGATCATTGGAAATGACATTTTTTTCATAAAAATCATTCATGTCTTGTAATCTACATTTTCAAATTTTTTTCTTATTTGACAATAGTTCCTTTCATAAGTTGCAAATTTATTTCTATTATCTTTCATTGGTGTTAACATCAAAGTTTTTTTTTGAACGCATGAAAGGAGCATCAAATCTACACTTTTGAGCTTTAAACACATTATGTACGCGTATCACTTTAATTTATGTGTAAAGTGAGAAACTGATAACTCTTTACCTGTCTCCGCTTGGAAAGATATCACAGAATATTCGTTGTTATATTCATCACCTTCTTCACTTATCGTTATATGACATATCTGAACGTTCTTTGTCAAAAATTCATTCTAACGGAGGATCGATCCCTACATCAAGAAATCCGTAAAGTAAGTAAGATGTACAGAATCCTTGGTGAATCTTCAGAGTTATTCTTCAAGATTTATCAGTGAGTGATACTCGATATAGTTGCTATATTTGTCGTCGGTAAAATTGCAATCGTCAACACGTTCGCTGTTCCTATATTGAAGCTAAATTTGGAGGTTTTGTTCTACGAAGTGCCGGTTCAGGTAAGAAACTTTTACACATTGTCTTTACGCCATGTATTGGTCTACAAATTGATTCTCGGACTCTTTCGTCTTTCATAATTGCTAGTTATGGATTATGCTATGAGGGTATATATCAGAGTAATACTAGTGAATAGTCAAGACATGATAAATGTTTAACATGACACATATTAAACTATTTCATAAAATTATTAACTATTTTCCACTTTAACAACAATTTCGTTGTGACTAGAAAAATGATATTTACATATGACGACAAAGAAAAGTAAACCACTATTAGTTCATCGGTTATTAATCATCAGAACCCTAAAAACGTTTGAAACGACGCTTTGTACAATATTTGTTCAATCGAGCTTTCCACAGATCATTAAAATTGTATTGGCAGTGGGTAGTTGCATGTATCAGTTCCTACACAAAATGAATACTATAAGGTTGCTTTTAAAATTTATTGGTTTAACTGGTATGATTCCCGTTATTAACTACGACATAAATAAGGTGGATGTAAAGAACACCATTCTCATACAAATTATAAGATCTTTTGTTTTTATATCAGAAAGTTATTCAAAGCTGATGAAGGTTATTAATTTTTTCACTGTAGTCGAAGTTTCACCAGATTTAATACTAAGTATGACGATATTATACATCAGAATAACATTACTGGCAGTATTTTCAGCTTTGAGTATTTTTTGCATCGTCCTACAGGTAAAATCCTGGAACAGAATGTTGAGATGTTACTTCTACGTTTGTACATTTTTGGACAAGCTTCACCTCCCGAAAGGGAACGAGGAGAAAATTTGTTTGTTCCTGTACCTTTCTCAACACATCATATACGCGTATCACTTTAGTATATGCGTGAAAGGAGAAGCTGCTCAACCTTTTCCTGTTTTCATCTGCTTGGAAAGGTATCACAGAATATTCGTTGTTGTATCTATCACCTTCTTCACTTATTGCTTGAAATGTAGATACAGGGACATTTTATCATACCTGAACGTACTTCGTGATAAATTCATTCTTACCGAGGATCGTTCCCTACATAAAGAAATCCGTAAAGTGAGCAAGATGTACAGAATCCTTGGCGAATCTTCGGAGATATTCTTCAAGATTAATCAGTGGGTGATTCTCGATATATTTGCTATATTTTTCCTCGGTTTGGTTGGAATCGTCAACATGCTCGCTGTTCCTAAGTTGAAGCTAAGTTTTGAGATTATGTTCAACGAAGTGCAGTTTCAAGTAAGAACACATTGTCTTTATGCCACGTATTGGTCTACAAATTAATTCTCGTACTCTTTCGTTTTTAATAATTGCTAGTTATCGATTACGATATGAGAGTGTATAGCAAAGACATTGCATTGAATAATGCAGACATGTTAAACATTTGGTTCTAAAATTTTAGCAAAAAAAGTTTAACATTTAGAGGTTTTGCGAAAACGAAAGCCTAAACCGATCTGGTGACATCAAACCAGTTTTGAGTAAGTAAGTGTGAACACTCTATTTGCCAGAATTCGTCATAAATCTTTGACATATCTTGTAAAATATTCAAATCGTATTCTAATTTTGTCCTATAGTAGGAGGACGTGTTGTTTGATTAATGATCGTTGCATAATTTCCCTCATAAATTGACTAGTGCTGTAACAAGATACCTCAGGGCGATTTTTCGCAAATGTGAATTTTATGTCATTGACTATTTCCTCAATTCAATATAATTTTTCACCTTCAGTACGTTTGGCTTTCTGGTGGAAATACATTTTTAAGTGTAATAATTGTCGTGGATTCCTAGATAATGCTTTTTTTATAGCGCGGCTCCCCAACGATTAATTGTCACACCAGTTATTATTGAATAATGGCATGATGTTAATTATTCTTTTATTAGTATATTCAGCAATTTGGCTTAGAATTTGCATTTGGAATTGCATTAGCATTAGAATTTGCTTCAAGAATAATTCAACTACATTGTAGAAGGTAAAAAACAACTACCCATTAGTGAGAAATTTAAATTCTTGGAAAAAAAATCTTATCACTCCTTCCAAAATGTGCTTATTTGAATGTGGTAGTTGTGAGTCATTTTATCAGTATAAAATATTTTATAATTTTCGTTATTAGTTTGATATTAATCAGGCTCTAATGAGCTTTTGTCAAGCTCATTAGAATTAAAGTCACTATCCGAAGAATGAAAGTGATTTGTCACAAGAATCACCTCATTACACCGAATCGACTTCGTTTCGATAGTCGCTTTCAAATATTTCCAATCACAATAGAACAAATTTTATGACTGCAAACTAAGTATAAGTACAGGCGTGTCCCAATTATCACAGAAAGTAAAATTAACATTGCTTTTATAATATTTCACTTGTAAGTTGGACAAAAGTGACAAACAAGATAAGCGCAGCGTACAAGTAGAGTACCTCCCAAATTGTTAGGTGAGGCGACCATGTGATAACAAAAAGAGCAGTCTATAAAGTACATATACAATGTTATGACGAAATAGACCAAGACCAACAGACTGGCGAAACGTACCTATTCGTAAATTAAGTAAATATCTTGCAATGGACCTCAAACGGTTAAAGATGGAGTAAGATGATCTATGTGTTAAAAGAAGACTATTCAGATTTTTCTTGAATTCACTTTGAAATGAAATCAGAATTCAGTAATTAATTTATAGACCTAATAGGTTCAACGTATGCAATCAAACCCTATTTGTTTCTTTCTAGGGCTCCATTATAATATTTATATTCGTCTGTGATTCCGCCGCTAACGAAGGAAGAAAACTGGAAGTTTTCTGCTACGAGTTTCTAGAAGATCTTCAGTATGACTCCCAAATGCACAAAGAAGTTTTAAAGTTGATAGAGACTGGTAAACGTTTCGCACCTTCAATATCAGCTGCCGGATTCGTCGCTATCAGGAGACCGATAATTTTAACTTTAATTAATTTGATTGCCCCGTATATCATTATTTCGGTGCAGTTTTTGAGCAACCAGAAAATATTCCATTAGGAATCCATTAAGAAGATTGCACTTAACATCAAGAACGAATTCAAGATATTAGTGACCCTCTGTAATTCATATTAATACTTATGGCTTTAATGTAGCTTGAAAACAACAGCTGGAAAACTTTTTTAAAGATGATACAGATGTGAATATAAATAAATGAAACCACAATTTGAGTACATTTACTAAGTGAAGGTATTATCTATTATAACGCAAGAATTTCTTTCCAAGGTAACGAACAAACTTTTGATCCTTAACAAAATGATGCACTAAAATGATATTCGAAATATTTCTCCTATTACAATACGTTGGAGCAACCTATTTTTGCAAGTTGAAATGTAGCATTAACGACTCTAACTAACGGGTAATGAATAGAATGCCTAAACGTCTTATTAAGTACACTCCAATTAAACATCCGTTTGGTTTGACTGGTAAAATGATATTTACATTCCATCGGTAATTCATCTTCAGCATCCTAAAAAGGTTTTTGATGTAGCTTTATATAACATTTGTTCAATAGAGTTTTCCACCTGTCATTAAACTTGTATGCGCAATTGTAGTTTAGCCACGTATAGCATGCACAGTTCCTACACACAAAGGAAACCATAAGGATGCTCTTAAAATTCTTTAGCTTCACTTTTGTGATTCCGTGATAAACTTCGATAAAAACGAAGTGGATTTCAAGAAAACCATTCTTATAGAAGTATTGAGGACGTTACTTTTTATTTTAGAAACTTACTCAATATTACTGACGGTTACGTGTTTTGGAAATGCAGTTAAATATTCACCTGATTTAATATTAAGCGTGTCGATAATGTACGTCCGAATAATGGCACTGCTGGGGTTTCTTCTTTTGCTCATTTCCAGCAACGTCTTTCAGGTAAATTCGTGGAAAAGGATGCTGAGAAGTTACTTCTACGTCACTTCAGTTTTAGCCAAGTTTCGTCTCCCGAAAAGCAACGCGGTGAAAATTAGTTTGTTGTACGTTTCTCTACACGTATTGTACACATATCATTTTATTATATGTATAATAAGAGAAGCCCCTTACTTTTTGCTTTTTACTTACTCTCTTTGCATCTACATAGAGAGATATCATAGAATATTTTCTGTCGGATTCATAATCTCCTTCACTTGGTGCTTTATATGCAGATATAAGGATATTATGGCATACCTAAACATGCTACGTAACAAAGCCATTCTTAACGGGGATTATTCGCTGGATCAAGAAATCCAAAAAGTGGTAAGATATACAGGAACCTTATCTTAGCGAATCTTTGGAGGTATTCTTCAAGATTTATGAATGGCTGATATTTGATTCACTCATTATAATTTTCTTCAGTTTGGTTGGAATCGTCAACACTTTTGCTGTTGTTGAGTTTAAACTAAAGTTTGAGAATTTGCTCGACGATATTCGGTTTATAGTGAGAAACCTTTCAAATAAAACCTTCATCCCATCTTTAGATCTACTTAATGTGTTTCTATGGCTCCGTCGTATTCGTTGTGTTTGCCTGTGACTCTATCTTAAGAGAAGGAAGGAAACTGGAACATTCCTGTTACAAGTTTTTGGAAACTGTTCAATGCGACTCCCAAAAGTATAAAGAAATTTTAAAGTTGATCGATACTGGTAAACGTTTCGCGCCGGCAATATCAGTAGCGAGATTTATCGCTGTCAAAAGATCGATAATATTTAAATTAATCGATTTAATGGCCCCGTGTATGATCATATCGGTGCAGTATATAGGCAATCAGGAAGTATTTCAATGCGAATCATTTAGATCAGCAATACGGTTGAACACAAATTATGTGTAAAATACAAATGAAATGGGGTTTAGAACCACATGATATTTTTAAAGCTTGAAGAAATAAGTACAATACACTTTTAAAGGCATTGAAGTTTACATAATAATATAATAATATAATATAATTTAATATCATAATAATAACTTTTACACATTGCCGTTACGCCCCCAAATTGATTTTCGGACTCTTTCGTCTTTAATAATTACTAGTTATGGATTATACTATGAGGGTATATATCAGAGTAATACTAGTGAATAATCAACACATGATAAATGTCTCACATGACACATAACTTATCATCAGAATCCTAAAAACCTTTGAAACGACGCTTTGTACAAATTTGTTCAATCGAGCTTTCCATATGTCATTAAAATGGTGTGCGCAATCGTAGGTGCATGTATCAGATCCTACACAAAATGCATACTATAAGGTTGCTTTTAAAATTTATTAGTTTAACTGGTATCATTCCCGTTATTAACTACGACATAAATGAGGTGGATGTAAAGAAAACCATTCAAAGCGTATGAAGGTTATTAATTTTTTCACTGTAGTCAAAGTTTCAACACATTTAATACTACGTATGACGATATTATACATCAGAATATTGTTACTGGCAGTATTTTCAGCTTTGAATATTTTTTGCATCGCCCTACAGGTTAAATCCTGGAACAGAATTTTGAAGTATTACTTCTACGTTGCTACAGTTTTAGACAAATTTTACCTCCCGAAGGGGAACGAGGAGAATATTTGTTTGTTCCTGTACTTTTTTGTACACACCATGTACGCGTATCATTTTATTATATACGTGAAAGGAGAAGCTGCTCAACCTTTTCCTGTTTTCATCTGCTTGGAAAGGTATCACAGAATATTCGTTGTTGTATCCATCACCTTCTTCACTTATTGCTTGAAATGTAGATACAGAGACATTTTATCATACCTGAACGTACTTCGTGATAAATTCATTCTTACCGAGGATCGTTCCCTGCATAAAGAAATCCGCAATGTGAGCAAGATATATAGAAGTCTTGGCAAATCTTCAGAGGTTTATCAGTGGGTGATTCTCGATATCTTTGCTCTATTTTTCCTCGGTATAGTTGGAATGGTCAACATGCTCGCTGCTCCTAAGTTGAAGTTAAGTTTTGAGATTATGTTCAACGAAGTGTAGTTTCAAGTAAGAACACTTTTACACATTGTCTTTACGCCATGTATTGGTCTACAAATTAATTCTCGGACTCTTTCGCCTTTTATAATAACTAGTTATGGTTTATCATATGAGGGTCTATGTTAGAGAATTGCTAGTAAATAGTCGAGACGTGATAAACGTTCGGAATTAAAATTGTAACAAAAAAATTTAGGATTTAAAATGTTTGACATTTAGATATAGAACGTTTGGCGATAAATTAAACCCGTCTGGTAACATCAAAACATATTTGCTTTAGTAAGTTTTGCACATTCCGTTTGCCAGGATTTATCAAGAATTTTGTTATTTATATATCCTGTGAAAGAATCAGAAGTTAGCCTAATATTGATCTAACCTGGGGGTAGATATTGTTTGAGTGACCATATTATTTTAATCTTCTTGATAAATTCGATAATTCTGAGGCCATAACCCCCAAAGCGATTTTTCACAAATGCGTATTTTATGTAATTGACTACTTCTTCAATCCAATAAAAATTTTCAGCTTCACTACGTTTGATATGCTAGTTAAAAAACAATTTTAAAATTGTCAACGAACCCTGGATAAATCGTTATTTATAGATCTGCTCCCTTACAATTCATTGTCGCAAAAGCAATTATAGGATATTGGACTATGATTAGAGCACATTATCAGAGATACCACCAAATCCACTATAATCTCATGATAATCAGTTGGGACTATCATCGTCTTCCTATTTTATTAATAGTGTTAGTAATAATAATCGTTTAATTAGAACAGTCAGCAATTTGCATTAGAAATTTCTTTCAATATGTGGAATATTGTGGAAGATAAGAAACATTTTCACATTAGTAAGGAATATAAACTCTGGAGAAAAATTCTTACCATATAGTACCAAAAAATTGCAAATCTGAAGGTTGTAATTGTGAGTTATTTTATCATTTTCAAATATTATACTAAGTGAAGGTATTATCTACTAAAAATATAAGATTTTTTCCAAGTTGAAGCTCAAAACTCAGCTGTTGATTAGCAAGGAAAGGAAAATATGCATTAAAAACAGAAAAAGCAGCATAATGTGAAGATGCATAAGCATTTATTTGGTAAAATTTGTGATGAATAAAACTGAAAGTATTTTTCCGAGAATATTGTTAACACACCCATTAAAATACATTAGAAGATTATTTTCTAAATTAAAATGTTGGTATTATTACCGACATAAACTAAAAAGTACAATTAGGAAAAAGGTCAGTTTGCGAGTAAATAATATATGACCTAAAATTATTAAGTACTTTTTACATAAACATTAGTTTCATTGTGACTGGAAAATTTATATTTATATATGATGTCAAGGAATAGTAATCAGTTATTTGTACATCGGTTGTTAATCATCGGAATACTAATAACGTTTTAAACGACGCTTCATACAATATTTATTTGATAGAGCTTTCCACATGTCACTAAAACGGTATGCGCAATTGTAGTTGTATGCATCAGTTCCTACACAAAATGAATACTATAAGGTTGCTTTTAATTCTATTTAGCTTAACTGGTATGAGTCCCGTTATTAACTACGACACAAATGAAGTGGAAGTGAAGAAAACCATTCTCATACAAATTATAAGAATTTTGCTCTTCAGTTTAGAAGGTTATTCGAAACTTTTGAAGGTTATGAAATATAAAACTGTAGTCAAATTTACACCCGACTTACTACTAAGTATGTCGATATTATACTCCAGAATAACCTTAATGTCATCATTTTCAGTTCTAAGTATTTTATGTATCATCTCTCAAATAAAATCCTGGAACAGAATGTTGAGACGTTACTTCTACGTTTGTACGTATTTAGAAAAGTTTCACCTTCCGAAGGGGAACGCGAAGATATGGTTGTTCCTGTACATTTTTCTAAACATCATGTCCGCGTATAGCTTTATTATATGCGTGGAAGGAGAAGCTGTTCACGATTTACCTGTTTTCATCTGCTTGGAAAGATATCACAGAATTTTCGTTATTGTATTCATGAACTTCTTCATTTATTGCTTTAAATGCAGATACAAGGACATTTTGACATATTTGAACATACTTCGTGATAAATTCGTTCTTACCGAAGATCGTTCCCTGCATCAAGAAATCCGTAAAGTGAGCAAAATGTACAGAATCCTTGGTGAATCGTCGGAGATATTCTTCAAGATTTATCAGTGGGTGATGCTCGATTTACTTGCTATATTTTTCTTGACTTTAGTTGGAGTCGTCAATATGTTCGCTGTTCCTATATTGAAGATAAACTTTGAGGGTGTCTTCGACTCAATGCTGTTTTTTGTAAGGAAACTTTTACACATTGTCTTTACGCCACGTATTGGTCTACAAATTAATTTTCGTACTCTTTCGTCTTTAATAATTGCTGGTTATCGATTACACTGTGAGAGTGTATACCAAAGAAATTTTAGTGAATAATGCAGACATTGCAGACATGTTAAACGTTTGGTTTTAAACTTTTAACAAAAGAATTATACTTTCAGAAGTTTGACATTTTGATGTAGAACGTTTCGCGAAAACCTAAACCCATCTGGTGACATCAAAACAGATTTGAGTAAGTAAATGTGCACACTTTGCCTGAATTCGTCATAAATCTTTGAGATATCTTGTAAAATATTCAAATCTTATCCTAATTTTGACATATAGGTATTAGGAGGAGGTGTTGTTTGAGTGTTGATCTTTCTTTAATCTTCTTCCTAAATTGACTCGTGCTGCAACAAGAAGCCCCAGGGCGATTTTCGTAAATGTGTATTTTATATAATTGACTACTTCGTCTATTCAATATAATTTTTCACCTTCAGTACGTTTGGCTTTATGTTGGTAATACATTTTTAAGGGTAATTATTGTCGTCGATCAATTTTACAAAGTTACAAGTGTACAAATACAATTTTATGACGGAATAGACCAAGACCAATAAACTGACGAAACGTACCTACCTATACGTGAAATAAGTAAATATCTCGCAATGGACCTCAAACTGTTAGAGATGGAGTAAGATGATATATGTGTAACAAAAAGGCTATTCTGATTTTTCTTGAATTTACTTTGAGTTGAAATTTGAGTCCGGTAATTAATTTATAGACCTAATAGTTACAACGTATGAAATCACACCCTATTTCTTTCTTTATAGAGCTCCTTTATAACATTTATATTCGTCTGTGATTCCGCCGCCAACGAAGGAAGAAAACTGGAAGTTTTCTGCTACGAGTTTCTAGAAGATCTTCAGTATGGCTCCCAAATGCACAAAGAAGTTTTAAAATTGATAGAGACTGGTAAACGTTTCGCACCTTCAATATCAGCTGCCGGATTCGTCGCTATCAGGAGACCGATAATTTTAACTTTATTTAATTTGATTGCCCCGTATATCATTATTTCGGTGCAGTTTTTGAGCAACCAGAAAATATTCCATTAGGAATCAATTAAGTAGATTACACATAACTTTAAAAACGAACTGTAAATAATAATGAACCTCTGTAATTCATATTAGTTCCTATGGTTTTAATGCATCTTGGAAAATGCAGCTAGAAAACTTTTTTGAGGATGTTACAGATGTGAATTTAAATAAATGAAACCACAATTTGAGTACATTTACTAAGTGAAGGTATTATCTATTATAACACAAGAATTTCTTTTCAAGGTAACGAACAAACTTTTGATTATTAACAAAATTATACACTAAAATGATATTAGAATTATTTCTCCTATTAGCTACAATATGTCACAACATATTTTTGCCTAAACGTCTTATTAAGTATACTCCAATTAAACATCCGTTTGGTTTGTGACTGAAAAAATGATATTTACATTCCATCGGTAATTCATCTTCAGCATCCTAAAAAGTTTTCTGATGTAGCTTTATATAACATTTGTTCAATAGAGTTTTCCACGTAGCATTAAATTTGTATGCGCAATTGTACTTTAGCTACCTGTAGCATGCACAGTTCTTACACACAATGGAAACCGTAAGGATGCTTTTAAAATCCTTTAGGTTCACTTTTGTGATTCCCGTGATAAACTACGATAAAAACGAAGTGGATTTCAAAAACACCATTCTTATACAATTATGCGAACGTTACTCTTTATTTTAGAAACCTACTCAATATTACTGAACGGCACGAGTTTTGGAATTGCAGTGAAATTTTCACCTGATTTAGCGTGTCGATAATGTACGTCCCAATAATGACACCGCTAGGGTTTCATCTTTTGATTATTTCCAACAACGTCTTTTAGGTCTTGTCAGAAAAGTCGACCGATCTGCACAAATTATAACTTCATTCACATATGGAATATGCCACTTTACTAACGAAATTGCGTTTCTGCCACCTCCGGCTGCTGCATATTTAATGTTATTTAAGAAAAACGATTGTAAAAAAACCGAAGAATTTTAGCCAATCTGCACAAAACGCAAAATGTGCATACTGCTTCTATTCACCAAAACAAGGCACACCGAGCTATTCTGCCAAGTCTGACCGGTGCGAAAATTAGAATTATATATACTGTAACGTTTTTACTATTGACTAAAACTAAAACACTACGCAATTATCCTAATTAATTTATTTCTTACACTACACTTATAAATTTAACTTAACAATCACCTAATTCATATTCGTACACGATGTTTATTTATTTTAGCGCGCGCGGTCTCTCGCTCGAATGTTTACACACCGGTTCTTCAACTGCCTGGCTCGGGTCCGACATTCCCTTTTTATAGCTAGCCTTTCGCTTGCGAGAACCTTCGAGATATTCGCTGGAACGTTCTCGAAGTTCTGAAGATCATTCTAGAATTCGCGGAACTTGTTATCGCATCGAACTCTCTCGACTGTTCCCGTCGTCCTTCCGGGAATTGCAATAAGGCGAACTTGTGTAGCTCCCGGCGTGTTTATGTCGCGGCCGGCGAGCCGTTTCGTTACACTGCCCCCGCCTTAAAGATGTTTCGTCCCGAAACGTGTCCCTGACAGGCCCATGTAGAAATCTGCAGTTGGTCCCCTGTCTGCAACGCGAGGTTTGGTGGAAATAACATGCCACGGTCTTCTTGTGGGGACTTCTCTCAGGATTCCAACAACACACCAAAATGTCTACCCCGGTGAAGCGAAATAAGACCTCCAGCATATTCCTGACAACCCTCCAGTCCAAGGCGTCCAATCCGCAGGACAGTTTCGGGATAGCTAACTTAGTTAGATCTTCGCTAAGTAGGGTCTCCCTGAGGTCATGTAGTGCGTCCCACAGGTCCAAATAGGTGGGCTTGTGAAAGGACCTCCTCTTGGTAACCAGGTAGAAGAGCGGCCGTTGTGATCCATCTTCCTTAATCCTCAGCGCTCGCCCGACTGCCGGTCCTTGATGGTGGAGTTCGTCCAGTTTGCCGAACCTCGACCGAAACTCCGCGGCAATTCCCCGGGACATCCGCAGGTCCTGGGCCACGCAATGAGCCAGCGCATATTCAGGCGGTGTTCCGAACAGATCCCGTTGTTCTTCCCTGGTCACACCGAATCTGGCCTTCCCGGTCCCACCATACGCAGCCATAAACTCTTCAAAGGAGGGCTCATCCTCTTGGGGCCGTAGTTGGCGCACCTGTTGATCTTGGTCGTGGTCTCCCTCGAAAGGCGCTAATCGGTTGTAATGCACGACCCTGGGCTTCCCATTCGGAACTTTGCTGATCCGGTAGATGACGTCATTTATTTTTGTCTTCACTGTATATGGCCCTTCCCAAGCTTGCTGAAGCTTCGGTGATAACCCTCGTCTCCTTTGTGGGTTGTACAGCCACACCAGGTCTCCTTCTTCATATATGCCGCTGTCCGCCCGAACGTCATAGTGATCCTTCATGCGGTCGCTGGCGACTTGGAGATTCGTCCGCACCATCTCGTGAACCTGGTCCATCTTTCTGCGCAGCTCGGTAACGTAGTCTTCCCCAGCCAGATCTTCTCCCGGTTTGCAACCGAAGCTCAGATCGCAGGGAAGCCTCATCTCACGCCCGAACAGTACCCTTGCTGGTGTCTGGCCGGTGGACTCGTTGATGGCAGAACGGTAGGCCATCAGGAAAAAGGGGAGATGTTGATCCCAGTCTCGTTGGTGTTGAGATACTACCTTCGAGAGGTACTTGCCCATGGTGCGGTTCATCCTCTCCACCATTCCGTCAGACTGAGGGTGCAGCGCCGTCGTTCTAGTTTTGCGAATTCCCAATTTTTCGCAAACTCCCTGGAACAGCTCGCTCTCGAAGTTACGCCCCTGGTCGGAATGCAACTCCAACGGTACTCCGAAGCGGCTCACTAGCTCCTTCACCAGGACATCTGCGACAGTTGTGGCTGCTTGGTTGGGAATCGCGTAGGCCTCTACCCATTTCGTGAAGTAGTCCATCGCCACCAGGATGTACTTGTTGCCGCAATCGGTTTCAGGAAATGGTCCAGTAATGTCTAGGGCGATCCTCTCGAAAGGACTTCCCACATTGTATTGTCTCATCGGGGCTTTCGGCTTGCGGTGCGGTCCATTGCTGGCTGAGCAAACTGTACACTTCCTGCACCATTCACGAACAGCCTCAGAGCAGCCCACCCAATAGAAACGCTCGCGCACTTTCTGCAGGGTCTTCTTTACTCCAAGGTGGCCTCCAGATGTTCCGTCATGGAGATGACGTAGCACTTCCGCCACCTTGATCTTGGGTACGATGACTTGGAATCGCCTTTCTGCGCCATTATCGGATTCCAGCACCCTCTTGAGCAGTCCATCCTGTATCACCAGGGAGTCCCACTGTGCCCAGTACGATTTCAGGGTCCTAGAGGATGGGGCCACTTCCTGCCATTCCGGCCGACGTCCTTCTTCTTTCCACTTCAGGATCCGTTGAAGTTCATGGTCGCCTTCCTGCGCTCGCCGCAGCCCGCCTGGTGACCATTCCTCGTCGGTGACCGTCGTGCGGCAAGTAGAAGCCTCCTTTACCTCTGCACGACTGCAGTGGGAACATCCCTCCGGACAAGGTCTTCTTGAAAGAGCGTCAGCATTACGGTGGCTGGTTCCTGCTCTATGTTCGATGTCGAAGTCGTATTCCTGAAGACGCTCAATCCACCGAGCTACCTGGCCTTCCGGGTTCTTGAATCGTAGGAGCCATCTGATCGCCGCATGATCCGTTCTCAACAAGAACTTCCTTCCGTATAGGTACTTGTAGAAATGTTCTACTGACTTCACGGCGGCTAACAGCTCCCTCCTGGTGACACAGTAGTTCCTCTCAGGCTTCGACAGGACTTTACTGAAGTAGCCAACGACCCGCTCTTGCCCATCTTGCAGTTGTGACAAAACCCCTCCGATCCCGTCGTTGCTTGCATCTGTATCCAAGATGAAGCGTCCTTCTTGGGTCGGAAACCCGAGAACCGGGGCCGTCGTCAGGCGTCTTTTCAGGGCGTCGAAGGCTGCTTGGCATTCTTTATCCCAAAGGAAGGCTCGTTTTTCCTCGGTTAGTCGTGTCAGCGGCTTTGCGATGTCAGAAAACATTCTGACGTAACGACGATAGTAAGTGCAAAGCCCCAGGAAACTTCGTAACTGATGCTTGTCCTTCGGTGTTGGCCATTCTTGGACTGCTCGCACTTTTTCAGGATCCACCTCGACGCCGTTACTGCTGACCACGTGACCCAGATAGTGTACTCTCGTTCTTAAGAGATGGCATTTCTTTGGGTTGAGCGTCAGGTTAGCCATTTGGAGTCTCTTGAAGACTTCCTCCAGGTTTGACAGGTGTTCGTCAAACGTCCTCCCTACGACGATTATGTCATCCAGGTACACGAGGCACGTTTTCCAGGAGAGCCCTCTGAGTATGTTCTCCATGAGCCTCTCGAAAGTAGCAGGCGCATTACACAACCCGAATGGCATTACGGTGAATTGCCACAGTCCAGATCCTACTGTGAAAGCCGTTTTCTCCTTGTCTGCAGTGTCCATTTCCACCTGCCAGTAGCCACTCTTCAGGTCCAGGGTGGAAAACAGCTTCGATCCAGCCAGAGTATCCAGGGTGTCGTCTATCCGGGGAAGAGGGTAGCTGTCTTTCTTCGTCACGTTGTTCAGTAGACGATAATCTACACAGAACCTGGTGTCTCCATCCTTCTTCTTTACCAGGACTACAGGAGATGCCCAAGGACTGCTAGATGGCTCGATGACTCCCTCTTTCTCCATGTCGTGGATGATCTTCTCCGCTACCTCCCGCTTGGCCTGTGGCAACCTCCTTGCTGATTGACGGATTGGTCTCGCTTCCCCCGTATTGATCTTGTGTCTAACAATATTCGTTCTCCCAGAAGGCCCCTTGTCAGATACGAAAATCGATCGATATCGACGGAGTAGCTCAATAAGCCTCTTCTTCTCGGATCCAGCGAGAGAATCGCAGGCGCCCACTAGAGCTTCCTCCACTTTCGCGACTCTGCAGCCAGCGCTCGCCGTCACCTGGTGGATCAGTGACGTCACTGGTGAGCAGGTTCCCACTTTGGTCCCCTTGCGGATGGTAACTGGGTAGTCATTGATGTTGATGAGCCGGACTGGAATTTCTTCACCCAGCGTTACCAAGGTCTTCCCTACTAGAACGCCTCGGCCCACCTCCACGTCGTGGTTCCAAGGTTCCACTACGGCAGGATTCCCTTTTCCGGTGACTCCTTGAAGTCGGGTCACCACTATCGATTCGCTCCTACCCGGCAGGATCGTGTCTTCTGTCAGCTTTATCTGATGGACCGTCTCACCCTTGGTGTGCAGGAATATTTCCTCTGGGCCGACCTGCATTATTTGTCGTTTCAAATTGAGTGCGAAGCCGTGGGTCTTCATGATGTCCATTCCCAAGATGGCGTCCTCTTCTATGTCGGCGATCAGGACTCGGTGTGGTGAGAATCGTGCAGTGCCGATCTTGATCTCGACGTCTATTTCTCCGTGGACGGCGGCAGCTTCGCCCGTAGCCGTTCGCAACCTCCACCTGGACTCCATCACTCTCTTCCCTCGTGTGTTCAGTAGGCCTGGCTTCAGGATCGTCTTGGATGCCCCGGTGTCGATCAGAAGAGTGTGCTTCCTGCCGTTAATTTCGCCATCCACGTACAGGCTGCCACCTTCACCTCTCAGGGTAGCTATCTTGATGACGGGATCTTGGGACGGGCAACGGGTCGGAGCTGCTCCCTGGGAGTCGACCCGTTTGGATTTGTCGACCCTTGGGCGCTTGCGGTCCCTTCGGAGACGGCCAACCTCTCCACACGGACAGCACTTCGCTGGTTCCTTTTTCTTCTCCTTCAGCAGTCCCTTGAGAGCGTTGACAACCTGCTCCAGGGCGTCTTCCTTCCGTTCGGCCTCCACGCATGCGTCGTCCCTGACCACCGTCCTGACCCGGCCGCAGCTCCTCGACGCCTCCGTCGCCGCCTCGTATTCCAGGGCCATCGAGAGGGCTTCCAATGTGCTCTTGGGACGTGACAGCCGTACCGCCCGCTGCATCTCCACATCCCTCAAGCCGTCGATGAAGGCCGAGACCGCGAGACTCTCCGTCATGGACTCCGCCGCTTCCGGGTAGGCGAATCTGACTAGCTTCGCGATGTCGGCTTCGAACTCCTGAAGGCTCTCTCCCTGCTTCTGTCGTCGCGTCTTTATTTGGCATTGGTAGACCTGCCTCAGGTGTGCGTGCCCGTATCGCCTCTGCAGCCTCTGGACGAGTAGCTCGAAGTTGTCCAGCTCCCCCTCTGGAACCGTCTGCAGCACGTCGAGGGCGCTTCCCCGGAGAGCGACCGTCAGGGCCACTGCCTTATCCCTCGGCGCCCAGTTGTTAGCTTTCGCCGCTGCCTCGAACTGCCGGAGGTAGTTCTCCCAGGGAATTTCCCCGTCGAAGGTTGGCGGCTTCACTCGATGGCTTGCAGCAGGGACTGCCTCGATCCTGGTCACCTCCTCCGAGTCGTTAAACGGATTACCTGGACTGGATATGTTTTGCAGGCTGGGCTGGAACTGCATGGATTGTAGTCGGTTTCCCAATTCTCGTAGTTGGTTCTCGAGCTCTAATCGTTGGCTTTTCTCGGTCTGAAGCGCGCTGTCAAGATTTCCAATTCGGCTATCCAGCTCACCATGGAGTTCGTCCAACTCGCCGTGGAGTTTTCCCATTTCGCTGTGGAGTTCTTTAATGTTGTTATCCAACTCGCCGTGCAATTTTCCCATTTCACCGTGGAGTTCTCTTATGTTGGTATCCAGCTCACCGTGGAGTTTTTCCATTTTGTTGTCCAATTCGCCATGAAGTTTTCCCATTTTATTGTCCAAGTCTCCATGAAGTTCTTTCATCTCCTTCATTTGGTTATCTAATTCTCCATGGAGTTCTTTCATTTGGCTATCCAACTCGCCATGGAGTTTTCCCAGTTTGTTGTCAAGGAGGCGCTCACCTTCTTCCTCGAAGCAGAAAGTTTCCGGGTCGTCTCCATTGCCCCTTAAATATTCTTCCAAACGTTTCTGCAGCACTGTTTTCGACCCTGTCGTTTCGAGTTCTCTATCTTCCAACTCGCGTTTGAGGTCCGTCACTTTTAAATCCCGTAATTTCTTCATTGTTCTTAATTTATTTCACTAATTAATCCGCACTCTGACACCACTGTAACGTTTTTACTATTGACTAAAACTAAAACACTACGCAATTATCCTAATTAATTTATTTCTTACACTACACTTATAAATTTAACTTAACAATCACCTAATTCATATTCGTACACGATGTTTATTTATTTTAGCGCGCGCGGTCTCTCGCTCGAATGTTTACACACCGGTTCTTCAACTGCCTGGCTCGGGTCCGACATTCCCTTTTTATAGCTAGCCTTTCGCTTGCGAGAACCTTCGAGATATTCGCTGGAACGTTCTCGAAGTTCTGAAGATCATTCTAGAATTCGCGGAACTTGTTATCGCATCGAACTCTCTCGACTGTTCCCGTCGTCCTTCCGGGAATTGCAATAAGGCGAACTTGTGTAGCTCCCGGCGTGTTTATGTCGCCGCCGGCGAGCCGTTTCGTTACAATACTGTAGTATCATGATGTTACTCGAATTACTTAGAATTTCTCTGAATAAATTTGACTGATACCACGTTCTGATTGAATTTTAACGAAAAAAGTAGAGGGATGAATCTCTTCAAATTGACCAAAAAATGCGGGGAAATTGCCCAATTAACTTACAAGTTCGAGGTGATTTTTAAGAATTTCGTGGTATTCTATCCAACACTTGCTTGGCAGAACATTTCTCGCACCATTTCAAGCTGGCAGAGTAGTTCACATAAGCTTCCTGTGTAATTACGAAGCCGTGTGCAAAATGTGAAGCTTGTGCGAATTGATCGAATTTTCAAGATTTTTTTACTGGAAAATTACTTGGCAGAACACTTTTCGGACAGAAAAGGGTTGGCAGAATAGTTCGCATAAGATTTCTGTGTCATAACGATGTCGTGTGTAAAGTTCGGAACTTGTGCACATTGGTTGAATTTTCCAGATTTTCCTCTCGGAAAATGGCTTGGCAGAACATTTCTCGCACCATTTTAGTCTGGCAGAAGGGTATTCGAGGACTTGATTCAACATGACAAACTCGGATTTACCATTTTGGTTATGTCATCCTGTCACAAATTAGAATTTGAAGAATATGTGGCCTAAATTTTCTATTAAATTTTTCCACTAAAACATCAGTTTCATTGTGACTGGAAAATTGATATTTACGTATAACGTCGAGGAATAGCAATCAGTTATAGTCCATCGGTCATTAATCATCAGAATCCTAATAACGTTTTAAACGACACTTCATCCAATATTTACTTTATAGGGTTTTTCATTTGTCATTAACATTGTATGGGCAATTGTTGTTGAATGTATCGGTTCCTACACAAAATGAATACTATAAGGTTGCTTTTAAATTTTTTTAGTTTTACTGGTATTATTCCCGTTATTAACTATGAGACAAATGAGGTGGATATGAAGAAAACCATTCTCATACAAATTATAAGATCTTTGCCCCTCATTTTAGAAAGTTATTCGAGAGTTTTGACGAGTATGAAATATTCAAGTGCATCTAAATTTTCATTCGATTTATTACTAAGTTTCTCGATATTATACATCAGATTAGCGTTACTGGCAGCATTTTCAATTTTTAGTATTTTCAGCATCATCTTACAGGTAAAATCCTGGAAGAGAATGATGAGATGTTACTTCTACGTTTCTATATTTTTAAACAAGTTGCACCTCCCGAAAGGAAACGAGATGAAAATTTGTTTGTTGGTGTATCTTTTCCAACATATCGTGTACGCGCATCACTTTATTATATGCATGAAAGGAGAAATTAACCCTTTACCTGTTGGCCCCTGCTTGGAAAGATATCCCAGAATATTCGTTATTGTATTCATGACATTCTTTACACATTGCCTTAAATACAGATACAAGAACATCTTGACATACTTGGACATACTTCGTGATAAATTCATTCTTACCGAGAATCGTTCCCTGCATCAAGAAATTCGTAAAGTGAGCAAGATGTACAGAATCCTAGGCGAATCGTCCGAGGTATTCTTCAAGATTTATCAGTGGGTGATACTCGATATGTTTGCTATATTTTTCCTCGATTTGGTTGGAATCGTCAACATGTTCTCTGTTCCTCAATTAAGGCCAAGTTTTGAGTTAATCTTCAACAAAATTCACTTTCTGGCAAGAAAACTTTTATACATTGTCTTTGCGCCACGTATTGGTCTACAAATTAATTCTCTTACTATTTCGTGTTTAATAATTGCTCGATATCGATTACGCTATGAAAGTGTATGCTAAAAAATTTCTGGTGAATAGTGAAGTCATGTTAAACATTTGATATTAACAGTTTGACGAAAAAATTTAATCTTTAAAAAGTGTGACATTTTGATGTGAAACGTTTCGCGAAAATCTAAACCGATCTGGTGATGTATATAAAGTTGGCGGACCACCCTCCTCAGGCCGGTAAAACAAAATAATGGAGATTTTGTGTCTTTTTTGTAGCTTTTTTGTAGCGAGAAAACGAATTTTGTAGCTTTTGAATAGCCGGAGCTACAAAAGGTAGGCTAACTTAATATTAAGTTAGCGGCCACCGCTATAACTCATACACGCAATGTAATAGGATGCGTTGGTTTGCGCAGGAATTTATGTCTTTAGAAGTACTTGAAAGTCACTGGGCCAAAAAAATTTTGGCCACATTTGGCCAATTTTGGCCAAAAATGACAAGATGTTCAATCATCACTCGCGGTTCAATTTCGTGATATAGTAGCGATCTTAAAAATCATTTGGCATTGAAAACCTTTTGTTAATTGGACAAAAAAGCGGGCAAACATTGCCAGAAATTCGAAAATTACTTATTTTAGCCAAAACATGGAAAATCCTGTATATACGTCGACAGGTCGAACATGTGGTACACAGAGAGCTCAGAAAAGCTAGCATGGGGTCAATAAAAAATACCCAGAAATGGCCAAAAATTCTAAAATGACTTATATCGGCCAAAACGTGCTAAATCCTGTATACACCTGAATTGTTCGAAAATGCGGGCCATGGGACTTCCAGCATCAATGTGGAGGATGTAGGAGACTCTGTCAGACACTAAAAGTCACTTTGCACAGCGGGCCTGTGGAGCTACAAATTCCAAAAGGACTTATTTCGGATAAAACGTGCTAAATGCTGTATATACTTCAACAGTTCGAAAATGTGGGCCCCGGAACTTTCAGACACACTGTCTAAGGATCCAATGGATCCTTCTAGCCACTGGAATTCACCTGAGACTGCGGGCCTGTGGAGCTACAAATTCTAACATGACTTATTTCGGTCAAAACGTGATAAATCCTGTATATACTTCGACAGTTCGAAAACGTGGGCCCCAGAAATTTCAGACACACTGTCTAAGGATCCTTCTAGCCACTGGAATTTACCTGAAACTGCGGGCCTGTGGAGCTACAAATTCTAAAATTACTAATTTCGGACAAAACGTGATAAATCCTGTATATACTTCGACAGTTCGAAAACGTGGGTCCCGCAATTTTCAGACACACTGTCGAAGGATCCAATGGATCCTTCTAGCCACTAGAATTCATCTGAAACTGCGGGCCTGTGGAGCAACAAATTCTAAAATTACTAATTTCGGCCAAAACGTGATAAATCCTGTATATACTTCGACAGTTCGAAAACGTGGGCCCCAGAAATTTCAGACACACTGTCTAAGGATCCTTCTAGCCACTGGAATTTACCTGAAACTGCGGGCCTGTGGAGCTACAAATTCTAAAATTACTAATTTCGGACAAAACGTGATAAATCCTGTATATACTTCGACAGTTCGAAAACGTGAGCCCCGCAATTTTCAGACACACTGTCGAAGGATCCAATGGATCCTTCTAGCCACTAGAATTCACCTGAGACTGCGGGCCTGTGGAGCAACAAATTCTAAAATTACTAATTTCGGCCAAAACGTGATAAATCCTGTATATACTTCGACAGTCCGAAAACGTGGGCCCCAGAAATTTCAGACACACTGTCTAAGGATCCTTCTAGCCACTGGAATTTACCTGAAACTGCGGGCCTGTGGAGCTACAAATTCTAAAATTACTAATTTCGGACAAAACGTGATAGATCCTGTATATACTTCGACAGTTCGAAAACGTGGGTCCTGGAATTTACAGACAGACTGTCGAAGGATCCAATGGATCCTTCTAGCCACTAGAATTCATCTGAAACTGCGGGCCTGTGGAGCAACAAATTCTAAAATTACTAATTTCGGCCAATACGTGATAAATCCTGTATATACTTCGACAGTTCGAAAACGTGGGCCCCAGAAATTTCAGACACACTGTCTAAGGATCCTTCTAGCCACTGGAATTTACCTGAAACTGCGGGCCTGTGGAGCTACAAATTCTAAAATTACTAATTTCGGACAAAACGTGATAAATCCTGTATATACTTCGACAGTTCGAAAACGTGGGTCCTGGAATTTACAGACAGACTGTCGAAGGATCCAATGGATCCTTCTAGCCACTAGAATTCATCTGAAACTGCGGGCCTGTGGAGCAACAAATTCTAAAATTACTAATTTCGGCCAAAACGTGATAAATCCTGTATATACTTCGACAGTTCGAAAACGTGGGCCCCAGAAATTTCAGACACACTGTCTAAGGATCCTTCTAGCCACTGGAATTTACCTGAAACTGCGGGCCTGTGGAGCTACAAATTCTAAAATTACTAATTTCGGACAAAACGTGATAAATCCTGTATATACTTCGACAGTTCGAAAACGTGAGCCCCGCAATTTTCAGACACACTGTCGAAGGATCCAATGGATCCTTCTAGCCACTATAATTCACCTGAGACTGCGGGCCTGTGGAGCAACAAATTCTAAAATTACTAATTTCGGCCAAAACGTGATAAATCCTGTATATACTTCGACAGTTCGAAAACGTGGGCCCCAGAAATTTCAGACACACTGTCTAAGGATCCTTCTAGCCACTGGAATTTACCTGAAACTGCGGGCCTGTGGAGCTACAAATTCTAAAATTACTAATTTCGGACAAAACGTGATAAATCCTGTATATACTTCGACAGTTCGAAAACGTGAGCCCCGCAATTTTCAGACACACTGTCGAAGGATCCAATGGATCCTTCTAGCCACTAGAATTCACCTGAGACTGCGGGCCTGTGGAGCAACAAATTCTAAAATTACTAATTTCGGCCAAAACGTGATAAATCCTGTATATACTTCGACAGTCCGAAAACGTGGGCCCCAGAAATTTCAGACACACTGTCTAAGGATCCTTCTAGCCACTGGAATTTACCTGAAACTGCGGGCCTGTGCAGCTACAAATTCTAAAATTACTAATTTCGGACAAAACGTGATAAATCCTGTATATACTTCGACAGTTCGAAAACGTGAGCCCCGCAATTTTCAGACACACTGTCGAAGGATCCAATGGATCCTTCTAGCCACTGAACTTCACCTGAGACTTTTTAGAACTGTCGAGGTATATACAGGTTTATCACGTTTTGGCCGAAATAAATCATTTTAGAATTTGTAGCTCCACAGGCCCGCAGTTTCAGGTGAATTCCAGTGGCTAGAAGGATTCATTGGATCCTTCGACAGTGTGGCTGAAGATTCCGGGGCCCACAGTTTAGAACTGTCGAAGTATGTACAGAATTTTGCACGTTTTGGCCAAGATAAGCCATTTTAGAATTTTTAGCTCCACAGGCCCGTATTTACAGGTGAATTTCAGTGGCTAGAAGGATCCATTGTGTCCTTCCACAGTGTGTCTGGAAATTCCGGGGTCCACATTTTCGAACTGTTGAAGTATATACAGCATTTAGCACGTTTTATCCGAAATAAGTCCTTTTGGAATTTGTAGCTCCACAGGCCCGCTGTGCAAAGTGACTTTTAGTGTCTAACAGAGTCTCCTAAATCCTCCACATTGTTGCTGGAATTCCCATGACCCGCATTTTCGAACAATTCAGGAATATACGGGGTTTAGCACGTTTTGGCCGAAATAAGACATTTTAGAATATTTGGCCATTTCTGGGTATTTTTTATTGACCCCCTGCTAGATTTTCTGGGCTCTCTGTGTACCACATGTTCGACCTGTCGACGTATATACAGGATTTCCCATGTTTTGGCTGAAATAAGTAATTTTCGAATTTTTGGCCATTTCTGGCAATTTTTGCCCGCTTTTTCGGCCAATTAACAAAAGGATTTCAATGCCAAATGATTTTTAAGATAGCTACTATATCATGAAATTGATCCGCGAGTGTTGATTGAACATCTTGTCATTTTTGGCCAAAATTGGCCAAATGTGGCCAAAAACTTTTTTGGCCCACTGACTTTCAAGTACTTCTAAAGACACAAATTCCTGCGCAAACCAGAGTATCCTATTACATTCCGTGTATGAGTTATAGCGGTGGCCGCTAACTTAATATTAAGTTAGCCCACCTTTTGTAGCTCCGGCTATTCAAAAGCTACAAAATTCGTTTTCTCGCTACAAAAAAACTACAAAAAAGACAAAATCTCCACTATTTTGTTTTGCCGGCCTGAGGAGGGTGGTCCGCCAACTTTATATACATGATCTGGTGACATCAAAACATATTTGAGTCAGTAAGTGTGCACACTCTATTTGCCAGATTCCGTCATAAATCTTTGTCATATACGTATGACAAATATCTTGTAAAATACTCAAATCTTAACCTAACTTTGACCAAACTAAATTTGATAGAGGTATTGTTTGAATTTATCTTTCTGTAATCTTCTTTGGAGATTGAATATTGCTGTGACAAGAAGCCCCAGGGCAACTTTTCGCAAATGTGTATTTTATGTAATTGTCTACTTCTTCAATGCAATATAATTTTTTACCTTCAATACGTTTGGCTTTCTGGTGGAAATAAATTTTTAAGCGTAATAATAATTGTCATCGATCCCTAGATAATACTTTCTTTATAGCGCTGCTCCCGAACTATTCATTGTTACACCAGTAATTATTGAATAATAGCACGCGGTTAGCCCACATTATTAGAGTTACTACTAAATCAACCATAATGTCAAAAAAATCTATCAGGATTATCTTCTTCGTATTACTTCTTTTATTAGTAGGTATATTCAACAATTTGTATTAGAATTAGCTTCAATAACAATTAGACTACATTGTGGAAAGTAAGTACCGTTTACTCATTAGTGAGGAAATTAAAATCTTGGAAAAAATTCATACCATTCCCTCCAAAATGTGCATATTTTAAAGGGGGTATATGTGAGTTATTTTATCATTTCAATTGATTTCACAATTTTCGTTATTAGTTTGATCTTGATCAGGCTCAATTTTGTCATTCTCATTAGAATTAAAGTCACTATCCGAAGAATGAAATTATAATTTGTAACAAGAATCACTACATTGTAACGAATCGTATTTCGTTTCGTAAGTCGCTTTCAAATATTTCATTCGTTTCATTTTTTGAGATCCTTTTCAATCATCTCGTTCTTACTAATTATTGTATTGGTGTCGATTGGGTCGTATGTGGCCCAACTAACCAATCACTACAATAGAACAAATTTTGTGAAAGTAAACTAGGTATAAAAACAGGTGTAAAGTGTCCTAATTTTCCAATAAAGTTAAATTAACACGATTTTGATAATATTTCACTTGTAAGTTGGAGAAAACTGACATACACAATCAGCGCGACGTACAAGTATCGTACCTCTCAAATTGTGAATTTGGGCGACCTAACAAAAACAGCACTCCATAAACTACATATACAATGTTATGATATAACATATCGAGAGCACCAGACTGGCGAAATGTATTCGTGAATAAAATGTCTCGCGATGGACCTCAAACGGTTAGAGATAGAGTAAGATAATCTATGTGTTACAAGAAGTCTATTCTCATTTTTCTTGGATTTATTTTGAGATGAAATTATAGTCCGGTAATTAATTTATAGACCTAATAGGTACAACGGACGCAATCAAACTCTGTTTGTCTCTTTCTAGGGCTCAATGATAATATTTATATTCGTCTGTGATTCCACCGCTAAAGATGGAAAGAAACTGGAAGATTTCTGCTACGAGTTCCTGGAAGATCTTCAGTATGACTCCCAAATGCATAAAGAAGTTTCAAAGTTGATAGAAACTGGTAAACGTTTCGCACCTACATTATCAGCTGCCGGAATTGTCGATATCAGAAGGCCGATAATCTTAACTTTAATCCATCTGATTGCCCCGTATATAATTATATCGGTGCAGTTTTTGAGCAACCAGAAAATATTCCAGTAGGAATCAATTAAGTAGATTACACATAATTTTAAAAACGACATGGAAATAATAATGACCCTCTGTAATTCATACTAATACTTATGGCTTTAATGGAGCTTAGAAAAAACAGCTGGAAAACTTTTACGAAGATTCTGCAGATGTGAATGTAAATTAATGAAATCAATATTTAAGTAGAGTCAGGAGCGTTTTTGATAATCCGCAATAACGCTCCTGACTCATCTCAGCTCCCCGAGAACATTCTCCCAATCTTTGAGTACATTTACTAATTGAAGGTATTGTGAATTATTGTCTATTTATACCAGAAGAATATTTTCCAAGGTAAAGTTCAAACTTTTGATTAATAACAGAAATTATTCACTAAAATAATATTCTAATTATGTCTCCTATTACAATACGTTCGAACCTACTTTTGCAAGTTAAAATGTAGCATTAACGACTCTAACAAATTAATTAATAGATTGCTTAAACGTCTTAATAAGTACACTCCATTTAATCATACATTTCGTTTGTGACTGGAAAAATGATATTTACATTCCATCGGTAATTAGTCATCAGAATCCTAAAAAGGCTTTTTGACGATGCTTTATGTAATATTTGTTCAATACAGTTTTCCAACTGTCATTAAACTTGTATGCGCAATAATTGTAGTTTAGCCACGTGTAGCATGCACAGTTTCTACACACAATGGAAATTATAAGGATGCTTTTAAGACTCTTTAGCTTCACTGATGTGATACCCGTCATAAACTTCGACAAAAACGACGGGGTTTCAAGAAAACCATTCTTATAAAATAATGAGAACGTTACTCTTTCTTTTAGAAACTTAATCAATATTACTGAATGTCACGAGTTTGGGAATTGCAGTTAAATTTTCACCAGATTTAATATTAAGTGTGTCAATAATGTACGTCCGAATAATGGCTCTGCAGGGGTTTCATCTTTTGAATATTTCCAGCAACGTCTTTCAGGTAAATTCGTGGAAGAGGATGTTGAGAAGTTACTTCTACGTCACTTCAGTTTTAGCCAGGTTTCGTTTCCCGAAAGGGACCGCGATGACAATTTGTTTGTTGTGGTACGTTTCTCAACACATATTGTACACATATCATTTTACTAGGAGAAGCCCCTTACTGGTATCCTCTTTGCATCTGCATAGAGAGATATCACAGAATATTTCCTGTCGTATTCATATTCTCATTCACTTGTTGCTTTGAATGCAGATATAAGGATATTATGACATTCCTGAACATGGTACGTAATAAATCTTTTTTTGTTTTTTGAGTAAAATGAGCCCCATGAAGTCCATTTTCATCTCTTTATATCTCCAGTCGATATGAAAATCACACGTATTACACTAGCTATTACACTTGGAAAAAATCAAAGTAAGACAGGTAATAATCTAATATGGTAACTTATGTTTTATGTAGAGATAGATTTGTTAAATTGTGGGATTATATAATGAACTACCTGTAAGTACGATATGAAATTTAGAAGTAATAAATGAAGTGAAGGACGAAGATAATTTTAGTTTTAATATCCATTCTCACTTACTGTAAGTAAATCGTTAAATTCCAATAGCCACATCATGCTGAGTTTTTTGTGTTTTTCGCTATTTATAGGACATGCAAAATGCATATTGAAGGTATATTTTCATATTTTGCAAGTATAGGCAATTTAGCGTATGCGTTTCATTTCTTACATATTTTGGATGCTTTGCTTCCATTATATTTTATCCAGATACCCTTTTTGGCTAACCTTTTCAGTCAATGAAATTATTCTTCTATAAAATAGGGAACTGACCATAAACGCGTTAATGGTTTTTGAGTGATGATGTGAATACAGTCAAATAGTTACTAGACTTCTTATGCAATAACAACTTATTTATTGTATGTATGTACGTAAATTTGACTTGAGAATCAAATTGTGAGTGACGTATCATAGTAATCACTCAAGCGGCAATTAAGATTTCTGTTAATTCTAGCAATAATACTGTGTGTAATTCCATAAACCAAAGTTAAATAGGTATGTAAAATATTATTATTCTCATGATTATGTTATTCATGATGAATGATCATTTAATTGTAAGTGAAATTAGTCCAGGGGTGCTGAGATAAATTGGATATATTAACAAGCGCTGATTACTGGTATAGTAGAATTAAATATCTTGTTTACAAAATTTTAATGTGAAATTAATAATAATTAGTTATTACCAGCTATCAAATTACCAATGCGGATATGTAATTAAAAAAACTTAAATTTGTTTATTACTACTTTCCACTTAAATCGTGGCTTAAAAAACATTCACATTCGACGTTGTGTATGGGAAGACAGCTTATCATTTTACCAGTAATCCATCAACATAATGCTAAAACGGTTTTAATGGTGCACTACTTAATATTTGAACGAAGTGCTAAGTGGTCTCTGTTGAGAGTGGACTGTATGTAATCTCTCTCTTAGCTCGTGGGTGGCTGCGGAGATGAATCCTGCCTCCAGGTTTTAAGGCTGGAGACTGTTGTAGTAGTTGGAGATCACGGCTTGTCGTAAATCTCCGGAGTGCACCTGAAGGCGTCTCTTGCAGGTCCTGAGTTGAAGTTCTCGTAGCTTGAAGATCTCCTTGGGCGTAACGTGAGAGTAGTTGTGTAGGGTGAGGTTAGGTCTCCCGACTGCAGTCTCTCAGTCGGTTTTAAGATGAAGGGTGACTTTAAATCAAATGTTCAAATGAGTTTTTTTACATTTCAATATCATGAGGTGTTCAATTTGTACATCTCTATATGTATAAAAATGAATTGCTGTTCGTTTGTCTCGCTTTAACTCGAGAACGGCTGGACGGATTTTGCTAATTTTGACATTGAAATATTTATGGAAGTTCAGGGAAGGTTTTTCGGCGAGAAACATAAATAATAATAATAAGTAACTGAAATACTGAAAAAGGTAGGTTTTGTAATTTGACATTAGTAATCAATCAAATGAAAGTATAGTGTCAGTTGGTTGTCAAATAAATAAATGTCAAGACGATTATTAAAATCTATCATCAGTTTGACAGTGCGTGAGAACTTTATTGATTTTAAAATGCCAAGGAGAAGACGACCTGACTTAGGTCGTCGAAGTCGGTCAAATGTGCGACGAGCTAGAGATAGTTCCAAATGAGATGAATCTTCAGTGACAGTTAATATGCGCAAACTTTTAGAGGGACCGTTCAAATATGTACGAAGTAAAGCGATTGTAGAATCGTTGGTCGAGCAGTCAAAAACGAGCAACCCACAACTGGGGCGGGAAGTTTGAATTGGGGACAGAAATCGATTGTTAGTATTGAAAAAAAAGTATTTTTGTAATGAATCGCAGAGAAAACGTACAGAAAGAGAGAAAAGTATCAGAAAAAACGCCAAACAAGTGGGACCATCAAAATCTAACCTCAAACTATGTGTTTGCGTATGTGCGAGTAGTTAACGTCTCCTTTTTGCTGCAAGGCTAATCTGGACGGGACCTGCAGTTTAATGTGGGCTCCGAACCACGGTCCTCGAGCACGGTTGTACCCCCTACGGCTGTCATCCCAGTAACCTCAAACTAAATAATGTTTAAAACAAACACAGAAGTCTTTTTAGTTTATGCCTTGCGTCTTTTCGTTTTGTCTCTGAGTTTAACATTTTTAGCACGGTTAATAGTTCGTCAACTCGACATATTTTCGTCTCCTTGCGCACGATGAGGTAGGGTTCATCTCATTTGGAACTACCTCTACCTCACCTGCAAATCGCACTGAAGACCAGCGAGAGACAGATAACGATAACATTCGTATTGGTATGACAAAATTGCGTTCAACAGTGAATAATTATGAAGTACATAGGTTTAAAATGGAACGACTTCGGGCACATCAAATACAACAACAGCGAGCATGACACAATGAAATAGAGCGATTCCGCAGACGCAGTATTTCTGTAAACCTAGAACGAGTAGCATTCCACTACGACCCGGAAATATATTATTGTAACGAAACGGCTTGCCGCGAGATAAACACGCCTGGAGCTACCCGGGTTCGCGGAATTCGGATACCGGGAAAAGACGGATCGACCCGACGAGAGCCTTCTCGACGCTTCGATGCGATAACAAGTTCCTCGAATTCGAGAATCGTGTCCCGAAACTTCGGGAATATTCCAGCAAACATCTAGAAGGCTTCTACCTGCGTTTAAAAGGAATGCCGGACCCAAGGCGGAGTCAGTTGAAGATTCGGAGCGTAAATATTTCGGGCGACGAGCACGAGACCGGCGCGCTAAATAAGTAAATATTTGTGTGCGAATATAAATTAAGTTAAGGGATTGTTAAGTTAAGTATATAAGTGTCATGTTAGAAATAAATTAATTACGACAAATCGCGTAGTGTTTAATTTTAGTAAACAGTAAAAACGTTACATTATTATGCCGATATGTTGTGCTGGTATTAAAGTAAAATTGCCACAAAATGTTCCCACCACCAGATCCATTACGCCCATTATCTTCTGGGGTGGGAAATGACTAAACATTTCCTGGCCAACATCCAAAAATATAATATTATTGTTTTCAAATGACGTCGTTTGGTGCAACGTATGTTGTACAGGGAAGTTTCATGCCTTTTAAGGTAGTCTTTGATAAATTATACATCAAAAATTTAAAAAGACAATATACAATTGCAGATACAAGAACAGTTTGCGGAATCAACTTGGAGTTTCCCTGTTTCGCACGTGCGCAATTATACGTCGCATTTTCGCGAGTCGTAAAACCATCATCTTTATATATTTACGCACCGCAAAAAATACAAAACATGTAGTATATCAGGAAGCCTTCAATTGGTTTTGTGTATAACTGTGTTGCATTTAATATATTGTCGATAAAAATGTTGTATTAAGTTTTGACATATTTTTCAAAAATGTATATAGGTGATACGAAGGTCACCGGGTCCTCTATGATTTTTATTTATCTTTCTTTTTTTAAACTTTACATTGCTATGTATAAGCAAGGATCAGTTGTCATAGAAAATGAATAATATAAGGCTGCATTTAAAATTTATTAGCGTCACTAATATGCTTCCCTTTTAGTAAATATTATACAAACAAGGTGGGTGTCATGAAAACTGTTGTCATACAAATTGTAAACACTTCACTCTTCATTTTAGAAAGACATGAAAAATTTTTGAAGCTTATGAAATTTAAAACTGTGGTCAAATTTTCACCAGAATTAATACTAAGTATATCGATATTATTGGTACACCAGATTAACGTTATTTGCAACATTTTGAAATTTCAGTATTTCCTGTATTCTCCTGCAGGTAAAACCCCGAAACAGAATGTTGAGACATTTTACATTTCTACATTTTTAGACAAGCTTCACCTCCCGAGAAGGAACGAGGTGAATACTTCTTGGTTCCTGTACCTTCTTCAACACCATTTTTACTGCTAACCCTTTATCTGTTTGCCCCTGTTTGGAAAGATATTATCACAGAATATTCGTTATTATATTCATGACATTCTTTACACATTGCTTTAAATACAGATACAAGAACATCTAGACATATTTGGATATACTTCGGATAAATTCATTCTTACTGAGGATCGTTCCCTGCATCAAGAAATTCGTAAAGTGAGCAACATGTACAGGATCTTAGGCAAATCGTCCGAGGTGTTCTTCAAGATTTATCAGTGGGTGATACTGGATATGTTTGCTATATTTTTCCTCGATTTGGTTGGAACCGTCAACATGTTCTCTATTCCTAAATTGAAGCCAAGTTTTGAGTAAATCTTCAACAAAATGCACTTTCTGGTAAGAAAACTTTTACACATTGTCATTACGCTTTGTAATGGCCTACAGATTACTTCTCGGACTCTTTCGGGTTTAATATTTGCTAGTTATAGTTTACGCTATGGGTGTGTATCATTGAATAGCTATTGAATTGTGGAGACATGTTAGACGTTCGGTAACATTTTGATGTGGAACGTTTCGCGATAACTTAAACCGGTCGGGTTAGATCAAAACAGATGGACGCGGAACGTTTGCACATTTTGCTATCCAGAATCTATCAAAAATCTGTTATATACATATCCAGAGAATCAACACAGATAAAACACGACCGACCAACTTCGAAACTCTACCGTGTGGAGTCCCGGGTCCCGGACAATTCGCCGCGACCGATTCCCCGTCGCCGATTGGCCGTCGCCAATTTGCCGTCAGGACAATTCGCCGGCGGCCGATACGCCGGCGGCCGATTTGCGATAAGCGATTTTCGTGTAGAACCCGAATATTCTCTTAATCCGGTAATATCCATTATCCATCGTTAATTCGTAATAATACTTAGGACCCACAAATAAGACCACTTTTCAGCTTTAAAACGGTTTACGAAATGGATAAGTGATAGTAATAAACGATTATTAGATCTTCAAATATTCTGCTGTTTTGTCTTCAAACATTGTCATTTAGTCCCACAATTTCTTACGTGTATACCTGAAATCAGTTTAAATCGAGCAATGACAGCCAAAAACTTTAGTTTGAGTGAGTTTGTTGCAGTGCTTATATCGTGATATCATGATCGGATGCCATTGTTTTCTCCGAAAGAGGAAAAGAAAAATTTACGGAAAGTGGTTATATGTACGTGTTGGATGGAATAAGCAAAAGGGACGAAGGAAGCAAGTTTTGGAGATGCGAGCGGAGAGGTCTGTGCAAACAAGGAATCACACCAGAAATGGCGAAGTCATCAATAGAGTGAATGAGCATACCCACGATTCCTCTGCTGCCTCGGTGGAGGTTTCCAAAGCCATTACCAATATCAGAAACCGTGCTGCAGAAACGAGGGAGCAAACTATACAGGTAACTTTTCAGCTTACTACAATTAGCTTTAAATTTTACTCACAATAATGATCATTTAAGGTTATTAACGGATGTCTGTCTGGTTTGAGTCAAGCTGCACAGGCTAAACTACCCAACAACAGCGCTTTGAGCAAGATAATACGGCGAAAACGCAATGAAATTAACGCAGTACCTACAAATCCTGCCAATCTGGAGGAACTGGTAGTTCCGGAATCCCATAGGATTTATCAGGCTCAACATGGTGCCAATGAAAATTTTTTATTGGCTGACAGTGAAAGAGGTGTAAATTGAATCCGTATTTTTGGCAGGCAAAGTTGGATGCAGCTTCTTGAAACATCTACAGTCTGGTACGCGGATGGTACATTTTCGATAGCACCCCCATTCTTTGCACAAGTCTACACGGTCATGGCAGTGAAGAATAATGGTGTACATCGATATTCTACGATCTTCTTCCAAATAAACAAAGAGCTACCTATAGAGAGATGTTCAGGATGATCCAAGGGCAAATACCAAACGCGGCGCCAGCGCAAATCCATTGCGATTTTGAGCAAGCGGCCATACTGGCTATTAGGGAATGTTTCCCTAATAGCAGAATAAATGGCTGTTTCTTCCATTTAGCGTAAAACATGAGAAGGCACTTGGGCACAACGGGTCTTCTACGCGAGTACAACAATAACGCTCAATTTGCACTACAAGCCAGAATGGTGACCTCACTGGCGTTTGTGCCAACGCAATATCTGGACGAGGCAATTGATGAACTTGGTGAGAGTCTACCTGTGGAGCTTCAACCGCTTGTCAACTGGTTTGAAGATAATTACATTGGTCGTCTTAACAGGTAAACTAATATTATTTGGCATGTGAGATAAGAGTAGATTTTTTACATGTTTTTATTGTCAGGAGAGGCAATGGTAGACCACCACCACTTTTCCCCAACGATTTGTGGAATCTTTACCAGCGGACGTTGAATGGGGAAGACCGCACAAACAATCACGCTGAGGCGGCCCACAGGAGGCTCCAGTTAGAGCTGGGAATGGACCATCTTACTTTATGGAAATTTGTAGATGGTCTAAGAAAAGTTTAGCACGACAGGGATGCCTATTATGAACAGCTTGTAGCTGGACATCCTCCGCCGTTGAAAAAGAAAAAGTATACACAAGTTGATGAGCGAATTCTTGCACTAGTACATAGATTTAGAAATGGGGATAGTTTGGAATATTTGAGGGGATTGTCCCATAATTATGAAATGTAGTAATCGAGTACCAATTATAAAATTAGACACCAGCCCACCACATTACTTTTATTTCCCTGACGACGGTGAATCGGCGACTGCGAATCGGCCGCTGCAAATTGTCCGGTCCCCTGGAGTCCCGGACTCCAACCAAATCGATCTATCCACAATTTCTTGTCTAGAGGAAACCTCGCTCCCAATTTCCACAACCCTAAGTTGCACGCAAAATTATTTCTCCAATTTTCTAATTGGTCATGTTTTCCCCACTTGACCTATGCATAAAATTAAGTACTTTCTAGAACATCAGTTTGATTGTGCATGGAAAATGATATTTACTTATGACGTCTAATGAGCATGACTAATAACGTTTTAAACGACGCTATATACAATATTTATTCGATAGAGATTTCCACTTGTCAGTAAGTTTGTATCGGAAATTATAGTTAAATGCATCAGTTCCTACACAAAATGAATACTATAAGGCTGTTTTTAAGATTTATTAGTTTAACTGGTGTAATTCCCGTTATTAACTGCCACACAAAAAAGGTGGATGTGAAGAAAACGATTATCATACAAATTATAATAACTTTGATCTTGATATTAGAAAGTTATTCGAGAGTTTTGTCGGTTACTGAGAGTTATTCTGTAAGCAAATTTTCACCCGACTTAATACTAGCTTTGTCAATATTATACTCCAGAATAGTGTTACTGGCAGCATTTTCAGCTTCGACTATTTCCAGCGTCGTTCTACAGGTAAAATCCTGGAACAGAATTTTGAAACGTTACTTCTACGTTTCTACAGTTTTAAACAAGTTTCGGCTCCCCAAAGGGAACGAGGAGAATATTTGCTTGCTCCTGTACCTTTTTCAACACATCATGTACGCGTATAACTTCATTATATGCGTGAAAGGAGAAGCTACTAACGCTTTACCTGTTTCCATCTGCTTGGAAAGATATCACAGAATATTCGTTGTTGTATTTATCATCTTCTTTACTTATTGCTTTAAATGCAGATACAAGGACATTTTGATATATTTGAAAGTACTTCGTGACAAATTCATCCTTACTGAGGATCGTTCCCTGAATCAAGAAATCCATAAATTGAGCAAGATTTACAGAATCCTTGGCGAATCTTCAGAAAAATTCTTCAAGATTTATCAGTGGATGATACTTAATATGCTTGCTATATTTTTCCTGGATATAGTTGGGTTCGTCAACACGTTCGCTATCCGTAAGCCGAACCACCATTTCGAGATTTACTTCAACGAAATGCAGTTTCTGGTAAGAAAACTTTTATTGTCTAAGATCGTAAGTTTTCACGGCCTACTTACTATATAACTTTAATACATTGTCTTTGCGCCACGTATTCGTCTACAAATTAATTCTCGTACTCTTTCGTCTTAATAATTGCTAGTTATCAATTACGCTATAAGAGTATGTACCAAAAAATTTCTGGTGAATAGTGAAGACATGTTAAATGTTTGATATTAAAGATTTAACGAAAAAATTTAAAGTTCAAAAAGTTTGACATTGTGATATAGAACGTTTCGCGAAAACCTAAACCGATCCGGTGACACCAAACAGATTTGACTCAGTAAGTGTGCACACACTATTTTCCAGAATCCGTCATAAACCTTTGTCATATACGTTTCTTGTAAAATAATCAAATCTTAACCTAAATTTGACCTACAGTGAAGGAGGTATTGTTTGAGTATATTTTTCCTTTAATCTTTTTTCGAAATTGACTAGTCCTGTGACGAGAAACTCCAGAGCGAGTTTTCGCGAAGGTGTATTTTATGTAATTGACTACTTCTTCAATGCAATATAATTTTTCACCTTCAACAAGGTGGGTGTCAAGAAAACCATTCTCATAGTTCATCAAGATTTATCAGTGGGTGATACTCGATATGTTTGCCAGAATTTCCTCGGTTTGGTTGAAATTGTCAAGATGTTCGCTGCTTCAAAGTTGAAGCTAAGTTTGGAGATTTTCTTCAACGACATGGAGTTTCTTGTAAGAAAACTATTCACATTATCTTTACGTCATGTCATCATCATCATCATCATCATCATTCAGCCCATATTCGTCCACTGCTGGACATAGGCCTCCCTTGATTGCCTCCACATCGTCCTATTTTGTGCCTCTTTTATCCAGTTTGTGTGGATACTATTAATATCATCGGACCATCTAGTTGGTGGTCGTCCCTTGCTTCTGTATGCATCCTGTCTAGGCCTCCACTCTATGATCCTCTTGGTCCATCTGTTGTCCTGCATTCTCGCAATGTGTCCCGCCCAATTCCACTTTAGGATTGCTATTCTTTCTACTGCATCAATCACTCTGGTTCTTCTACGTAGCTCAGCGTTTGTGATGTGATCTCTGAGGGTCAATCCCAGCATTGACCTTTCCATTGCATGTTGTGCCACTTTGATTTTCTGTACAGCCTTTTTTGTTAATGTTAAGGTCTCAGCACCATAAGTTAGGACAGGCAGGACACATTGGTTGAAGACCTTTCTCTTCAGACAAATTGGTAAGTCTGACTTTAATATGTGTCTTAAGTTCCCAAATGCGGCCCAAGTTAATCCTATTCGCCTAAGCAATTCGCAGGTTTGATTATCTCTGTTTATACGGATTTCGTGGCCAAGATACTTGTATGAGGTAGTTTCTTCCACTTGGATGCCATCTATGTATACTCCTTCGCCGAGTACAAGGTTGGTCATTAGTTGGGTTTTTGTCACATTAATTTTTAGTCCGACCTTATGGGAAGCAGAGTTTATCTGATGTAGCATGTTCATAGCATGGTCGAGGCGATCTGATATTAGAACTATGTCATCTGCAAATCTCAAATGTGTCAGGCTTTCACCGTTTATGTTTACTCCTAGATTTTCTAACTTCAGCGATTTAAACATATACTCAAGCAGGTTCGTAAACAGTTTCGGCGAAATAGTGTCCCCCTGCCGGACTCCTCTATTTATTTTGAATTCATTTGTTGTTTCCTGCAGTTTTACGTTGGCTGTAGCATTTTTATATATAGACTCTATTACTAGGGTATATCGATGGTCTATTCTACAGTCAGAGAGTGACTTTAACATTTGATACTGGTTTATAGTGTCAAAGGCTTTTTCGTAATCCACGAATATCAGGACAAGTGGTCTGTTGTATTCAATGGACTTTTCTATAAGATTCTTCAGGACTTGGAGATGATCATTCGTGCCATAGCCTGGTCGAAACCCAGCCTGCTCTCTTGGCTGATAGAAGTCTAGTTTTGCTTTTAATCTATTTGCGATGATTCGAGTGAATAGCTTGTACACGTGAGAGAGCAGACTGATAGGACGGTAATTAGATTGGTTATGTCACCTTTCTTATGTATTAAGGTAATGGTTGCATTGTTCCATTGTTGTGGTGTTTTGCCTTGTATAAGACACTCATTAAACAGAACTTTGAGACTCTGCAATAGCTTTTCGCCACCCAGTTTAAGGGCTTCAATGACCACTCCATCTTCTCCGGGGGATTTGTTGTTTTTCATTTCAAAAATCGACTTTTGTAACTCATGAAGTGTGATTTCTGGGATTTCCTCTGAGCCCTGATTCAGGATCTTGGGAATCGGATCGCGGATAATTTCCGTTTCATCTGTGGCGTATAGCTCTTTATAGAATTCCTCTACTATTTTCAGAATTTCATTTTTATCAGTTGTAATTCGACCTTCTTTATTTCGTAGTTTACAAATTTCTTTCTTTCCTTTGGAGGGTTTCTGCCTAAGCACTTTCAAGCTTTTATTTTCTTCGATTGTTTTGGTAACCATTTCATTGTTGAATGTTCTGATATCTTTACGAATAGCTTTAGTTATATCCTTGTTAAGTTGCTTCAGTTTTAGGAAGTTTACGTCGTATTTATTCTGCAATTCTCTTCTCTCCTTCATCAAATTTTTGGTTCTATCACTTACTATTCTATTTTTTTGGTTAGTCCTAACACAATTCGCTTGTTCTGCTTGTTTTATAGCATCTACTATGCCCTCGTTCAGCTCGTCAATATCCACATGTAACGCTGGTGCAGTTCTTTGATTTGTTAGGTGTTCGTCGATGTCGTTTCGAAAGGTGTCTGCGTTATTGGGTGGGGTCCATTTCATGTTATTTGTCTTTCTCATCATCTTCATTCGTTCTCCTTTAAACGTAATTAATTTACGTCATGTATCCACTATTAAATAGTGGAGGCGTGTTAAACTTTCGGAATTAAGATTATAACACAAAAAATGGAGATACAAAATGTTTCACGTTTTGATGTAGAACATTTTGCCATGACTTAAACCCGTCGGATTACATCAATACAGATTGGACCCAGTTTGTTAGCATAATTTGTTTGCAAAAATCTGTCGTATACATATCCGGTGAATAAATCAGAAATTAGCTTAATTGTGACCAACTTTAGAAGTAGATATTGTTTAAGTGATTATGTTCTTTTAAATCTTCTTTATAAATTCTTTAACGCTGTGGCAAGAAACAGCAGAGCGGTTTCTTAAATGCGTATTTTATATAATTGACCACTCCTTCAATGCAATGAAATTTTTCTCCTTCACCGCCCCTTCGCTTGCTAGTTAAACAACATTTTTAAGTAGTAATAGTCGACGATCCCTGGATAATGCTTTCTTTATAGTTCTGCTCTACAACCATTCATTGTCATAAGAGTAATTATTGAATATTGGCCCACGGTTAGAGCACATTACTTTAGATACCACCAATTCTACTGTAATCCTATTAAAATCTGTTAGGACTATCACCTTCTTAATTATCCTTTCAGTAAAACAATCAGCAATTTGTAATAAAAATTCCTTATAGAATGATACGACCACTTTATCGAAGGTAAGAAACCATTACTCATTGGTCAGAAATATAAAACCTCGATGAAAAATTCTTAACATTTTTCAACAAAATGTTGTATATTTAAAGATGATTTTGTGACTTATTTTATCATTTTCACTTATTACACCAAGTAAAGGTATTACTCACTAAAGGTATAACAATTTTTTTCAAAGAATGCTCAAATATTGAATACTAAGGGACGGAGATTATGCACTAAAAACAGAAAAACCACCATAATATGCAGATAAACACGCATTTATTTGGTAGAAATGGTGATAAGAAAAACTAAAAAAACAAGTCCGAATTTACACCTCTATTACAATACTATAAAACATATTATTGTAAACTAAATTGGTAGAATTAGCGATCCTGTTACAAATTACCTACACAAAATTAAAGAACATAATTCGGAAGAAAATTTCTTCCAGAGTAATTAATATGTGGCCTAAATTTTCTGTTAATTACTTTCTATTTAAACATCAGTTTCATTACGACTGGAAAAATGATATTTGCTTATGATGTCAAGGACTAGTAATCAGTTATTAGTCCATTGGTTATTAATCATAAGAATCCTAATAACGTTTTAAACGCTGCTTTATACAATATTTAGTCGATTGAGCTTTCCACGTATCATCAAGTTTGTATTCGAAATTGTAGTTGGATGCATCAGTTCCTACACAAAATGGATACTATAAGGCTGCTCTTAAAATTTATTAGCTTCACTGGTATGATTCCCGTGATTAACTACGACACAAATGAGGTAGATGTGAAAAAGACTATTCTCATACACATTATAAGAATTTTGCACTTCATTTTAGAAACTTATGCGATACTTTTGGGCGTTATTGATCATACAATTGCAATCAAATTTTCAAACGAAGTAATAATAAGTTTGTCAATAATATACTGCAGACTAGTAACCGTGTTAGGATTTTCAGCTCTGACTATTATCAGCGGCGTTTTACAGGTGAAATCGTGGAACAGAATGTTGAAACGTTATTTCTACGTTACTACAATTTTAAACAAGTGTCTGCTTCCCAAAGGGAACGAGGAGAAAATTTGTTTGTTCCTGTACCTCTTTCAACACATCTTGTACGTGTATAGCTTTATTGTATGCTGGAGAGGAACAGCTGCTACTTATTTACCTGTTTGCATCTGCCTGGGAAGATATCCCAAAATATTCGTTATTGTATTCATCAACTTCTTCACGTATTGCTTTAAATGCAGATACAAGGGCATTTTGACATATTTGAAAATACTTCATGTCAAATATCTCCGTATTGAGAATCCTTCCCTGCAGCAAGAAATCCGTAAAGTGAGCAAGATGTACAGAATCCTAGGTGAATCTTCCGAGATATTTTTCAAGATTTATCAGTGGGTGATACTCGATATGTTTGCTATATTTTTCCTCGACATAGTTGGAACCCTCAACCAGCTCGCTTTTCCTATGTTGAAGATAAGTTTTGAGACTGCCGTTTACCAATTTCAGTATCTGGTAAGACAACTTTTACACATTTTCTTTACACCAGGTATTGGTCTACAAATTAATTCTCGGACTCTTACGGCCTTAATTGCATCAGTTATAGATTACGCTATTAGGGGGGATATCAAAGAAATGCCATTGAATGGTGGTGACATGTTAAACGTTCGGTATTGTAATTTTAAATCTAAAAATTTGGACATTTTGATGCAGAAGGTTTCGCGATAAACTAAACCGGTCTAGTTACATAAAAGAGATTGGACTCGTTAAGTTTGCGCTGTGTTTTCCAGAAACCGTCAAATCTGTGTCATATACATATCCTGTGAATGAATCAAATGTTAGCCTCATTTTAACCTACTTTAAATGTAGATATGGGTTGAGTGATCATCTTCTTTTAATTTTCTTGTTAAATTCATTAATGCAGTAGCAAGAAGCCGTAGAGCGATTTTTCGAAAATGCCTGTTTTACACAATTCGCTACTTTTTCAATGCAATCAGATTTTTCATCTCGACTACCTTTCGCTTGCTAGTTAAAAAACATTTCTAGAAGTAGTAATTGTCGAGAATAACTGGATAATGCTTTCTTTACAGCTCTGCTCCCTAACGATTCATTGTCACAAGGGTAATTATTATTGAATAATGGCTCACGGTTAGGACACATCAATAGAGTTTCCATTAAATCAACTAAAGTCTCATTACAATCTGTTGCGATTATAATGTTTATAAATATTTCACTAGTGTATTGAGCAATTTGCATTAGAAATAGCATTGAGCATGATTGGTCAGCTTTGTGGAAGGTTAGGAACAATTTTCATTAGTCATGATCACGAATTCTTGAAAAAGAAATCTTTTCATTTCGCACAAAAAATTGCATATTTGAAAATGATTTGTGTGAGTTATTTTACCATTTTCAGTTATTTCGCTAAGTTTAGGTACTATTATCTAGTTAGAATATAAAAATTATTGACAGTTATTGCTTAAAAAAACAACTGATGTTCTCAGGGCAGCTCAAACACAGAAGGAAGGTTGTCTCAAAAAAGCCCTTTTCATAAAAGATTTATTTGTAGAAATGTGTCAACGTTTCACCTACAATCTGAAGCATCATCAGGACAACACAGCTAAAATTTACATTAAAAATCATACATAAGAAGGATTTACATATTATACACTTACTATGTACGTTGTGATTTTACTTTGTAAAATTGTAATCTTTATCAAACTTACTCCAAATTCTTGCAACTCTCAAACAGATTTCCTAGGTCTTATCAATACATACAAAAATCTATTACATAACCAATCCGAACATTGATGAAAACAAAACTCTAACAATAACTTAATCACAAAATGAAATAAAATACCATAGTATACACCTTCCTTTTACTCTTCTATTTCACGTGAGATGGCATTATGGGTATTAAAACATATTTAAAATCAACAATAAACAAAAGAATTTACACAAAAAAAGAGAAGGATTATATTGTGTTTGTACTTTCGGGACCTTGCATTTCATTTTTGAACGTGATTACAGCTGAATGATAGCATGTGAAATGATCATTTAATAATCACTGTGATACATCCTCAGAGATGAAGAATTTAGTATAATTATCCGTTTTAATAAAATCACAACGTACATAGTAAGTGTATAATATGTAAATCCTTCTTATGTATGATTTTTAATGTAAATTTTAGCTGTGTTGTCCTGATGATGCCTCAGATTGTAGGCGAAACGTTGACACATTACTACAAATAAATCTTTTATGAAAAGGGCTTTTTTTAGACAACCTTCCTTCTGTTATTGCTTAAACTTTTGATTACTAAAGAAAGGAATATATGCCTTAAAGACAGAAAAAAACAGAACATGCAGATAAATACCCATTTATTTGGTAGAAAATGTGATAAGCAGAACTGAAATTATTTTTAGCAGAATATTATTTACACTCTTATTTTATTACAATCCATTAGAATATATTATTGTAAATTAAAATGATGTTGTTAACGATCCAGTTACAAATTACCAACACATATTAAAGAATATAATTCCGAAAAAGGCCTCTTTTTATATAATTAATATATGGCCTAAACTACTTTCTACTTAAACATCAATTTCATTGTGACTAGAAAAATGATATTTACATATGATGCGAGGGACAAGTAATCAGTTATTAGAACATCGGTCGTTAATCATCAGTATCCTAATAGCGATTTAAACGACGCTTTATACAATATTTATTCGATAGAGATTTCCACATGTCATTAAAATATTATACGCAATTGTAGTTGCATGTATCAGTTCCTACACAAAATGAATACTATAAATCTGCTTTTATGTTTTATTAGCTTAACTGGTATGATTCCCGTTATTAACTACGACACAAATGAGGTGGATGTGAAGAAAACCATTCTCATACAAATTCTAAGAACTTTACTCTTCATTTTAGAAAGTTATTCGAAACTTTTGAAGGTTATTGCTTATTTAACTGTAGTCAAATTTTCACCCGATTTAATGCTAAGTATTTCGATATTATACTCCAGACTAACGTTACTGGCAGCATTTTCAGCTTTGAGTATTTTCAGCATCGTCTTGCAGGTAAAATCCTGGAACAGAATGTTGAGACGCTACTTGTACGTTTCTACATTTATGGGCAAGTTTCACCTCACGAAGGGGGACGAGGAGAGAATTTGTTTGTTCCTGTACCTTTTCCAGCATATCGTGTATCGCCTATAACTTTATTATATGCGTGAAAGGAGAAACTGCTTACTCTTTACATGTTTCCATCTGTTTGGAAAGATATCACAGAATATTCGTTGTTGTATTCATCACCTTCTTCACTTATTGCTTTAAATGTAGGTACAAGGACATTTTAATATACCTTAACACACTTCGTGATAAATTCATTCTTAACGAGGATCGTTCCCTTCATCAAGAAATCCTTAAAATGAGCAAGATGTACAGAATTCTTGGCGAATCTTCGGAGCTATTCTTCAAGATTTATCAGTGGGTGATACTCGATATGTTTGTTATATTTTTCCTCGATATGGTTGGAGTCGTCAACACGTTCGCTGTTCCTCAGTCGAAGATAAGTTTTGAGCTTTACTTCAACGAAATGAAGTTTCTTGTAAGAAAACTTTTATTCATTGATTTTAAGCCATGTATCGGTCTACAAATTAATTCTGGTACTCTTTCGTCATTAGTAATCTGGTAAAAAAACATGTGGTGAATAGTGCAGACATGATAAATGTTTGGTATTAAAATTTTAACGAAAAAATTTAAAGTTAAATAGTTATTATTCTTATTATTGTTTAATTATTATTATTATTATTAAATATTATAATATTGTTACATTCAGTTATTTGCATTAGAAATAGTTTCAAGGATAATTCTACTACATTTTGGAAAATAAGAAACATTTACTCATTTGAGAGGTACTTAAAATCGTGGAAAAAAATTCTTATCACTCCCTCCAAAATGTGTATATTTGATAGTGGTATTTGTGAGTTATGTTATTATTTTAAATCACACCATAATATTCATTACCAGTTTGATCTTGATCAGGCTCAGTTTTATCAAGCTCATTAGAATTAAAGTCAATATCGGAAGAATGAAGATTATTTGTCTCAAGAATCATCACAGTGCAAAGGATCGTATTTCGTTTCCAAAGTCGCTTTTAAATATATCATTCGTTTTATTTTATGAGTTCATTTTCTATCAACTAACTGTTACTAATTGTTGTAAGGACTTATGGATCGTATGTGTCCCAACTAGCCAATCACTACAACAGAACAAATTTAATGAATGCAAACTAAGCTACTTATAAAAACAGGCGTAAAAGGTCCTAATTATCCCCGAAAGTTAATTTAATACTATTTTTATAATATTTCACTTGTAAATTGAATAATATTGACATACACAATCAGCACGACGTGTAACTATAGTACCTCCCAAATTGTGAGGCTAGGCGACCACGTGACAGCAAAAACAGCAATTTATCAAGTACACATAAATTGATATGACGGAAACGGTTAGGGATGAAATAAGATGATATATGAATTGCAAGAAGGCTATTTTAATCTTTCTTGCATTTATTTTTAGTTGAAATTAGGGTGCGGTAATTAATTTATAGACCTAATATGTACAACGTATGCAATCTAACCCTATTTGTCTCTTTCTAGGGCTCCATCATAATATTTGTATTCGTCTGTGATTCCACCGCCACAGAAGGAAGAAAACTGGAAGCTTTCTGCTACGAGTTTCTAGAAGATCTTCAGTATGACTCCGAAATGTACAAAGAAGTTTTAAAATTGATAGAAACTGGTAAACGTTTCGCACCTTCAATATCAGCTGCCGGATTTGTCGCTATCAGAAGACCGATACTTTTGACTTTAATTAATTTGATTGCCCCGTATATCATTATATCAGTGCAGTTTTTGAGAAACCAGAAAATATTCCATTAGGAATCAATTAAGTAGAATACACATAACTTTAAAAACGAACTGTAATTAATAATGACCCTCTGTAATTCATATTAGTACTTATGGCTTTGATGCAACTTGAAAAAAACAGTTGGAAAACTTTCTTGAAGATGCTACACATGAGAATGTAAAAAAATCAAATCGAAATTTGAGTACCTTTATTAAGTGAAAGTATTATCTATTTATAACACAACAATTTCTTTTCGAGGTAACGCTTAACCTTTGCTTAATAACAGAAATTATTCACTAAAATAATATTTTAATTATTTCTCGTAATGCAATATGTTACAACATATGTTTGAAAGTTAAAATGTAGCATTTACGACTCTAACTAACGGATAATTAATAGATTGCCTAAACGTCTTAACAAGTACACTCCATTTAAACATACGTTTAGTTTGTGACTGGAAAAATGATATATACATTCCATCGGTAATTAATCATCAGAATTGTTAAAAGGTTTTTTGCCAATGCTTTATATAATGTTTGTTTAATAGAGTTTTCCACGTGTCATAAAAATTGTATGCGCAATTGTAGTTTAGCTAGCATGCACAGTTCCTACACACAATGGAATCTATAAGGATGCTTTTAAAATTCTTTAGCTTCACTGGTGTGATTCGTCATAAACTTCGATACAACAAATTGGATTTCAAGGAAACCATCCTTATAAAAGTTATGAGAACGATACCCTTTATTTTAGAAACTTACTGTATATTCCTGAAGGTCACGAATTATGGAATTGCAGTTAAATTTTCACCTGATTTAATACTTAGCGTGTCGATATTGTACGCCAGAATAACGTTACTGCTGTGGTTTTGTCTTTTGAATATTTTCGGCAACGTGTTTCAGGTAAATTCGTGGAAAAGGGTGCTGAGAAGTTACTTCTACGTCACTTCAGCTTTATCCAAGCTTCGTGTCCCGAAAGGGAACACGTTGAAAATTTGTTTGTTGTGCTTCGTTTCTTATCACATATTGTACACATATCATTTTGTTATATGCACGATAGGAGAAGCCCTTTACTCGTATCCTCTTTGCATCTGCATAGAGATATATCACAGAATATTTCATGTCGTATTCATAATCTCCTTCACTTGGTGCTTTGAATGCAATACAATGATATTATGACATTCCTGAACATGCTACGTAAGAAATCTATTCGTAGCGGGAATTATTCGCTGGATCAAGAAATCCGAAAAGTGGGCAAGATATACAGGAGCCTTGGCGAGTTTTTGAAGGTGTTCTTCAAGATTTATGAATGGCTGATATTCGATTCGCTTGCTATAATTTTCCTCAGTATGGTAGGAATCGTCAACACTTATGCTATTGCTGAGTTTAAACTAAAGTTTGAGAATTTGCTCGATGATATACAGTTTATAGTAAGAAACCTTTCAGACGCAACCTTGGTCCCATTTTTCATATACCAAGATCCTACTTAATTTGTTTCTAGGGCTCCATTGTAATCCTTGTGTTCGCCTGTGACTCTACCGTTAGATAAGGAAGAAAACTGGAACCTTTCTGTTACAAGTTTTTGGAAACTGTTCAATACGACTCCCAAATGTACAAAGAAATTTTAAAATTGATCGATACTAGTACACGTTTTCCGCCGGCCATATCAGTTACGAGATTTATCGCTGTCAGAAGATCGATAGTATACAAATTTATCGATTTGATTGCCCCGTTTCTATATAATTATATCGGTGCAGTTTTTGGGCAACCAAGAAATATTTCAATAAGAATCAATTAAATCAAAAATATTTTCAAATACAAATTGTAGGTAAAATACAAATGAAATGGGGTTTAGAGAAACATGATATTTTTAAAGATAAAGAAATAAGTACAATACACTTTTAAAGGCATTGAAGTGTTTAATGTAAGGAAATGAAATTAATATATAATTACAAACTTTCTGACGGATTCATTGAAGAGATGTCTCTTAGAAAAAAAAAATTCATGACATCCCTATAAAATTTAACTAACCTCCCTATCGCCTGCTACCATTAATAGGGATCGGGATTAATTTAAAAAGTTGTACGATTTTCGTTAATGAAAATTGTACAAATTTTTAGATATAGTATTGATGTGTCCTTGAATACGTTGAATTTACTACATATTTAATTGTGATACTTTAAAGCTACAAAAAGTCACAATTGATTAGCAAAATGCCATATAAAGGTTTTTGAGTGAAACGAGCCCTGTGGAGTCCATTTTTATTTCCTTATATCTCAAGTAGATACGAAAATCGCATGTTTTACACTAATTTTTATGTAAAGATACATTGTTGAATTTGTTAAAAAGTGAGATTGTATAATTAACAATAATATAAGTACGATTTGAAATTTAGAAGTAATAAATGAAGTGAAGGACGAAGATAACTAGTTTTATTACCCATTCTCACTTACTGTAAGTAAATCGTAAAATTCCAATAGCCACATCATACATATCATCATATATCATACATATATATGGCGAGTTTGTTACAGCTGGCGCCGTCTCTCGCATCCCAGTTTCCACGTTTTTTTGTTTCTCCAATCGTTTTCTGACAGTCCTCTACTTGTCATGGCTTCGGCCACTTCATCTTCCCAAGTTCCTTTTGGTCGTCCTCGTTTCCTTCTCTGGTTTGGGGTCCATTTCCATATTTTCTTTGGCCATCTGTCATTGGCCATGCGCCGCAAGTGTCGAAGTCGTTTTACTTCAATTGTATCAATTATGTCCAAGTCATTTCCCATATTTTCTCGGATGTTTTCGTTTCTTACTTTGTCAAGCCTGGTTAACCTGCTACACCTTCGCCAATAATTCATTTCAACAGCTTTGACTTTCAACTTATGTTTTTTATCCATTTCCCAGACTTACGAACCATATGTAGCTATACTCTCAACTATTGATTTATATATTCGTATTTTTGTTGCCTTTGTTATCTTTTCACTCCACAGTACACCATTTAACTGCCTGATGACATTGTTTGTCTGTGCCATTCTGCTAGCTATTTCATCTTTGCTTCCTCCCGTATTAGAAATTTTTTGGCCTAAATACTTGTACCATTTGTTGTTTTTTATTTTATGTGTGCCTAGATCAAGGTCTTGACCTGGTCCTCCGACTACCACGTATTCCGTTTTCTGGGTATTAATCGTTAATCCCCATGTGTTATAGGATTCATGAAATTTTCTTAGCATATAATGTATATCCATTTCGTCCTCAGCAAGTATAACTTGATCGTCGGCAAAGTGGAGAGTGAAGTGACTATGTGTAAGATGTGTAAAGAATCCATGGCGAATCTTCGAAGGTTTTCTTCAAGATTTCTCAGTGGGTGATACTCGATATGTTTGCCATAGTTTCCTCGGTTTGGTTGAAATCGTCAACATGTTCGATGCTCCAAGCTAAGTTTGGGGATTTTCTTCAACGACATGCAGTTTCTTGTAAGAAAACTATTCACATTGTCTTTACGTATTGTATCCACTATTAAATAGTGGAGGCGTGTTAATCTTTCGAAATTAAAATTATAACACAAAAAATGGAGATACAAAAAGTTTCACGTTTTGATGTAGAACATTTTGCCATGACTTAAACCTGTCGGATTACATCAAAACAGATTGGACTCAGTATGATTGCATAATTTGTTTGCAAAAATCTGTCATATAGTACATATCCGGTGAATAAATCAGAAATTAGCCCAATTTTGACCTACTTTAGAAGTAGATATTGTTTAAGTGATTATGTTCTTTTAAATCCCCTTTATAAATTCTCGCTGTGGAAAGAAACAGCAGAGCGGTTTCTTAAATACGTATTTTATACAATTGACTACTCTTTCAATGCAATGAAATTTTTCAGCTTCACCACCCTTTCGCTTGCTAGTTAAACAACATTTTTAAGTAGTAATAGTCAACGATCCCTGGATAATGCCTTCTTTATAGTTCTGCTCTACAACGATTCATTGTCATGAGAGTAATTATTGAATATTGGCCCACGGTTAGAGCACATTACTTGAGATACCACCAATTCTACTGTAATCCTATTAAAATCTGTTAGGACTATCACCTTCTTAATTATCCTTTCAGTAAAACAATCAGCAATTTGTAATAGAAATTCTTTCTAGAATGATACGACCACTTTATCGAAGGTAAGAAACCATTACTCATTGATCAGAAATATAAATCCTAGGAGAAAAATTCTTAACATTTTTCAACAAAATGTTGTATATTTAAAGATGATTTTTGTGACTTATTTTATCATTTTCACTTATTACATTAAGTAAAGGTATTACTCACTAAAGATATAAGAATTTTTTTCAAAGAATGCTCAAATTTTGAATACTAAGGAACGGAGATTATGCACTAAAAACAGAAAAACCACCATAATATGCAGATATGCATTTATTTGGTAGAAATGGTGATAAGAAAAACTAAAATTATTTTATGTCCGAATTTACACCTCTATTACAATACTGTAACGAAACGGCTCGCCGGCCGCGACATAAACACGCTGGGAGCTACACAAGTTCGCCTTATTGCGATTCCGGGAAGGAGAAGCCGACTGGAACACTCGAGAGAGTTCGATGCGATAACGGGTTCCTGGAAAATCGAACATTCTAGTAATTATCCCGAAAGTACGAGAAGCTTCTACCTGCCATAAAAAGGGAATGTCGGGCCCGAGGCAGGCAGTTGAAGAAACGGTGTCTAAACATTCGAGCGAGAGATCGTGCGCGTTAAAATAAATAAACATCTCCGTGTACGAATATGAATTAGGTGATTGTTAAGTTAAGTTTATAAGTGTAGTGTAAGAAATAAATTAATTAGGATAATCGCGTAGTGTTTTAGTTTTAGCAAATAGTAAAAACGTTACAGTGGTGTCAGAAGTGGGATTAATTAGTGAAATAAATTAAGAACAATGAAGAAATTACGCGATTTAAAAGTGACGGACCTCAAACGTGAGTTGGAAGATAGAGAACTCGAAACGGCAGGGTCGAAAACAGTGCTGCAGAAACGTTTGGAGGAATATTTAATCAACAATGGAGACGACCCTGAAACTTTCGGTTTCGAGGAAGAAGGTGAGCGCATCATGAAAGAACTCCACGGCGAATTAGGAAACAAAATGGAAAAACTCCACGGTGAGTTGGATAACCAAACAAAGGAGATCGGAAAACTTCATAGCGAGTTGGATAACCAAACAAAGGAAATAGGAAAACTAGATAACAACATGAAAGACCTCCACGGAGAGTTGGACAACAAACTAGGAAAACTCCACGACGAGTTGGATAACAACATAAAAGAACTCAACGGCGAAATGGGAAAACTCCACGGCGAGTTAGACGAACTCCACGGTGAGCTGGATAGCCGAATTGGAAATCTTGACAGCGCACTGCAGACTGAGAAAATGCAACGTTTGGAACTGGAGAACCAACTGCGAGAATTGGGGAACCAATTACAATCTATGCATTTCCATCCCAGTCGGCCAAACATGTCCAGCTCAGGTAATCCGTTTAACGACTCGGAGGAGGTAACCAGGATCGAGGCAGTCCCTACTGCGAGCCATCGAGTGAAGCCGCCTACTTTCGACGGGGAAATTCCCTGGGAGAACTACCTCCGGCAGTTCGAGGCAGCGGCGAAAGCCAACAACTGGGCGTCGAGGGACAAGGCAGTGGCTCTGACGGTCGCTCTCCGGGGAAGCGCCCTCGACGTGCTGCAGACTGTTCCAGAGGGGGAGCTGGACAACTTCGAGCTACTCGTCAAGAGGCTGGAGAGGTGATACGGGCACGCACACCTGGGGCAGGTCTACCAATCCCGAATGAATAACCGACGACAAAAGCAGGGAGAGAGCCTTCAGGAGTTCGAAGCCGACATCGCGAAACTAGTCAGATTCGCCTACCCGGAAGCGGCGGAGTCCATGACGGAGAGTCTCGCGGTCTCGGCCTTCATCGACGGCTTGAGGGATGTGGAGATGGAGCGGGCGGTACGGCTGTCACGTCCCAAGAGCACATTGGATGCCCTCTCGATGGCCCTGGAATACGAGGCTGCGACGGAGGCGTCACGGAGCTGTGGCCGCGTTCGGGCGGTGGTCGGGGACGACGCATGCGTGGAAGCCGAGCGGAAGGAGGACGCCCTGGAGCAGGTTGTCCTTAACGCCATCAAGGGACTGCTGAAGGGAGGCAGAAGGGAACCGGCGAAATGCTGGGGGTGTGGAGAGGTTGGCCATATCCGAAGGGACTGCAAGCGCCCTAGGGTGGAGAAGCCAATAACGGCCCAGACGTCGGAAAACTAAAGCGGGTCGGCTCCAAGGGGGCAGCTCCGACCCGATACCCGTTCCAAGACCCTCTCATCAAGATAGCTACCCTGAGAGGTGAAGGTGGCAGCCTGTACGTGGATGGCGAAATTAACGGCAGGAAGCACACTCTACTGATCGACACCGGGGCATCCAAGACGATCCTGAAGCCAGGCCTGCTGAACACGCGAGGGAAGAGAGTGATAGAGTCCAGGTGGAGGTTGCGAACGGCTACGGGCGAAGCTGCCGCCGTCCACGGAGAAATAGACGTCGAGATCAAGATCGGCACTGCACGATACTCCATCAGCAGGGACCGGCGGTCGGGCGAGCGCTGAGGATTAAGGAAGATGGATCACAACGGCCGCTCTTCTACCTGATTACCAAGAGGAGGTCCTTTCACAAGCCCACCTATTTGGACCTGTGGGACGCACTACATGACCTCAGGGATATCCTACTTAGCGAAGATCTAACTAAGTTAGCTATCCCGAAGCTGGCTTGCGGATTGGACGCCTTGGACTGGAGGGTCGTCAGGAATATGCTGGAGGTCTTATTTCGCTTCACCGGGGTAGACATTTTGGTGTGTTGTTGGAATCCTGAGAGGAGTCCCCACAAGAAGACCGTGGCATGTTATTTCCACCAAACCTCGCGCTGCAGACAGGGGACCAACTGTAGATTCCTACATGGGCCTGGCAGGGACACGTTTCGGGACGAAACATCTTTAAGGCGGGGGCAGTGTAACGAAACGGCTCGCCGGCCGCGACATAAACACGCCGGGAGCTACACAAGTTCGCCTTATTGCGATTCCGGGAAAGAGAAGCCGACGGGAACACTCGAGAGAGTTCGATGCGATAAAGGGTTCCTGGAAAATCGAACATTCTAGTAATTACCCCGAAAGTACGAGAAGCTTCTACCTGACATAAAAAGGGAATGTCGGGCCCGAGGCAGGCAGTTGAAGAAACGGTGTGTAAACATTCGAGCGAGAGATCGTGCGCGTTAAAATAAATAAACATCTCCGTGTACGAATATGAATTAGGTTATTGTTAAGTTAAGTTTATAAGTGTAGTGTAAGAAATAAATTAATTAGGATAATCGCGTAGTGTTTTAGTTTTAGCAAATAGTAAAAACGTTACAATACTATAAAACATATTATTGTAAACTGAATTGGTAGAATTAGCGATCCTGTTACAAATTACCTACACAAAATTAATGAATATAATTCAGAAGAAAACTTCTTCCCGAGTAATTAATATGTGGCCTAAATTTTCTTTTAAATACTTTCTATTTAAACATCAGTTTCATTACGACTGGAAAAATGATATTTACTTATGATGTCAAGGACTAGTAATCAATTATTAGTCCATTGGTTATTAATCATCAGTATCCTAATAACGTTTTAAACGACGCTTTATACAATATTTATTCGATAGAGATTTCCACTTGTCAGTAAGTTTGTATCGGAAATTGTAGTTGAATGCATCAGTTCCTACACAAAATGAATACTATAAGGCTGCTCTTAAAATTCATTAGCTTTACTGGTATGATTCCCGTGATTGACTACGACACAAATGAGGTAGATCTGAAGAGAACCATTCTCATACACATTATAACGACTTTGCTCTTCATTTTGGAAACTTATGCGATACTTATGGGGGTTATTGATCATACAATTGCAATCAGATTTTCAAAAGAATTGATAATAAGTTTGTCAATATTATACTCCAGACTAATGACCGTGTTAGCATTTTCAGTTCTGATTATTTTCAGCAGCGTTTTAAATATGAAATCGTGGAACAGAATGTTGAAACGTTACTTCTACGTTTCTACAGTTTTAAACAAGTGTCTGCTTCCCAAAGGGAACGAGGAGAAAATTTGTTTGTTCCTGTACCTCTTTCAACACATCTTGTACGTGTATAGCTTTATTGTATGCTGGAGAGGAACACCTGCTACTTATTTACCTGTTTGCATCTGCCTGGGAAGATATCCCAAAATATTCGTTATTGTATTCATCAACTTCTTCACGTATTGCTTTAAATGCAGATACAAGGGCATTTTGACATATTTGAAAATACTTCATGTCAAATATCTCCGTATTGAGAATCCTTCCCTGCAGCAAGAAATCCGTAAAGTGAGCAAAATGTACAGAATCCTAGGCGAATCTTCCGAGGTATTTTTCAAGATTTATCAGTGGGTGATACTCGATATGTTTGCTATATTTTTCCTCGATGTAATTGGGACCCTCAACCAGCTCGCTTTTCCTATGTTGAAGATAAGTTTTGAGACTGCCGTCTACCAATTTCAGTTTCTGGTAAGACAACTCTGACTCATTTTCTTTACACCAGGTATTGGTCTACAAATTAATTCTCGGACTCTTACGGCCTTAATTGCATAAGTTATAGATTACGCTATTAGAGGGGATATCAAAGAAATGCCATCGAATGGTGGTGACATGTTAAACGTTCGGTATTGTAATTTTAGATCTAAAAATTTGGATATCTTTGATTAATGCAGAACGGGTAAGTTTCCACACTGTGATTGCTAGAAAGCGTCAAAAATCATTGTCATATACGAATATAGGAAAAAAAGTCCCCGGAAAAAAAGTACTGGAAAAAAAAGTCCCCGGAAAAAAGTCCTCCGAAAAAAGTACTAAAAAAAAAAAATCCCGGAAAAAAAGTCCCCGGAAAAAAGTATGTACCAAAGAAAGAATGTGCCAGAAAAAAGTCAGAAGGAAAAACGTTCCCCGGAGACTCAAAAACCCCAAATAAAATTCAAAACCAAGGCAAATATTTTATTACAAGTATAAGTGAAAATACTAAATTATATGTTCACATACATACATATTTAGGATATATACCTTACATACATTTTATTGTCTTATAATTTTTATAAAGGACTAAAACTAATATTATGACTTATCGCCCCTAAGAATTTAAGAATATTTCTTTCTTCGTTTAGAAATTCTGTACACAATAATTTCAAAGTTTCTTGACCTCTTTTATATTGTGGGCGTTTCTTTGGTACTCTGGGTACAAATCTGTACTGTTCTATTTTCGGGTAACCGAAAAAAAAGTCCCCGGAAAAAAAGTCCCCGGAAAAAAGTACCAAAGAAAGAATGCCCCAGAAAAAAGTCACACTGAAAAAGTTCCCCGGAAAGTAAATGTCCCACATAAAATGCATTAAATATTAAGTACCTATGTATCTACAAGTATATATTACGTAAATTATAATCTTGTAATTTTAGCAAAAGTATTTGACAGTCATATTTTCTTCGAAATATACCTACCTAAACCTAGATAGTTAAGTAATACGGACGAGATAATATCAAAACAGCTAAACGGGGTCCTAGTAATTCGTGTTTAAGACTTCCCTTCGAAGATAATAGTCCACTAATCACCATAAATACAATTTTTCGGAGAATATAAGTAATAATATTAGGTTTAGACCTTTATAAAATTATAAGATAATAAAATGTATGTAAGGTATATATTATAAACATGTATATATGTTGGCATATAATGTACTGTTTTCACCATTGGTTTTCACTTATAGTTGTAATGAAATATTTGCCTTGATTTAAATCTTGTTTGGGGCTTTTACTTTCCGGGGACTTTTTTCCGGGGACTTTTTTTCCTAGGGACTTTTTTCCGGGGTCTTTTTTTCCTAGGGACTTTTTTTCCGGTACTTTTTTCCGGGGACTTTTTTTCCTAGATTCCTATTTTCGTGATGTCTACTGCCAATTCTTGCCTCATCTTCTGGATTAGAATCCAAATCGACGGATGTTTTTGCCCCAATAGATTAGAAAATCTATTGCTCCATCCGTTAAAGTTACAAGATTATAATGTATTTACGTAATATATACTAGTAGATGCACACGTATTTAAAGTTTAATGCATTTTATGTGGGTCTTGTACAACCCGGGGAACTTTTTTCTTGCGATTTTTTGTAGGACTGTCTTTGGTACTTTTTTTCCGGGAATTTTTTTCTCTGGAAAATTTTCCGGGGACCGTTCTTCCGGGGACTTTTTTCCGGTAATTTTTTTCCGGGGACTTTTTTCCTGTTACCTTTACTACCGTCATATACATATCCTGTGAATGAATCAAAAGTTAGTCTAATTTTGACCTACTTTAAAGGTAGATATTGGTTGAGTGATCATCTTCTTTTAATTTTCTAGATAAATTCATTAATGCTGAAGCAAGGAACCGTGGAGCGATTTTTCGAAAATGCCTATTTTAGGCATAGATGGATGTTCTCGAAATGAAATCATAGGACAGGTATATGAAACAAATGTAGGAGATATTTTGAAAAGTTTGGCTGAGATACAAACACCTTTTTTAAAATATCTCTTACATTTGTTACATATACCTATTTTATGTAATTCGCTACTTTTTCAATGCAATAAAAGTCTTCAGCTCCACTACCTTTCGCTTGCTAGTTGAAAAACATTTCTAGAGTAGTAATTGTCGAGGATAACTGGATAATGCTTTCTTTACAGCTCTGCTCCCTAACGATTCATTGTCATAAGAGTATCTAATTATTGAATAATGGCTCACGGTTAGGTCACATCAATAGAGTTTCCATTAAATCAACTATAGTCTCATGACAATCTGTTAGGATTATCATCTTTATAAATATTTCACTAGTGTATTGAGCAATTTGCATTAGAAATAGCATTAAGCATGATTGGTCCGCTTTGCGGAAGGTTATCAAGAATTTTCATTAGTCAGGAACACAAATTCTTTGAAATAATTCTTTTCATTTCGCACAAAAAATTGCACATTTGATGATGATGTTTGTTAGTTATTTTATCATTTTTAGTTATTTCGCAAAGTGAAGGTAATGTCTGCTTAGAATATAAGAATTTCTTTCAAAGTTAGCGCTTCTTTTGAGTAATAAGAAACGGAATATATGCGACAAAGACAAAAAAAAGAGAATATGCACATAAATACGCATTAATTTAGTAGAAATTGTCATAAGTAAAACTGAAATTATTTTATGCAAAATATTATTGACATATATTGACAAATATATACTTTATTGTAAAGTATTACAATACATTAGAAAATATTCTTGTAAATTAAAATGTTGTTAACGATAGAGATACAATTTAACATCACAAATTAAAGAGTATAATTCCGAAAAAGTTCTGTTTTTATATAACTAATATATGGCATAAACTGCTTTCCATTTAAACATCAATTTCATTGTGACTGGAAAAATGATATTTACATATGATGCCAGGGAAAAGTAATCAGTTATTATTCGACTGGTTATTAATCATAAGAATCCTAATAACGTTTTAAACGCCGCTTTATACAATATTTATTCGATAGAGTTTTCCACATGCCATTAAAATTGTATGCGCAATTGTAGTTGCATGTATCAGTTCTTACACAAAATGAATACTATAAGGCTGCTTTTAAAATTTATTAGCTTAACTGGTATGATTCCCGTTACTAACTACGACACAAGTGAGGTGGATGTGAAGAAAACAATTCTTATACAAATTCTAAGAACTTTACTCTTCATTTTAGAAAGTTATTCGAAATTTTTGAAGGTTATTACTTATTTAACTGTAGTCAAATTTTCACCCGATTTGTTGCTAAGTATTTCGATATTATACTCCAGACTAACGTTACTGGCAGCATTTTCAGTTTTAAGTATTTTAAGCATCGTCTTACAGGTAAAATCCTGGGAGAGAATGTTGAGACGCTACTTCTACGTTTCTACATTTTTAGACAAGTTTCACCTCACGAAAGGAAACGAGGAGAGAATTTGTTGGTTCCTGTACCTTTTACAACATATTGTGTACGCGTATAACTTTAGTATATGCGTGAAAGGAGAAACTTCTTACTATTTACCTGTTTTCATATGTTTGGAAAGATATCACAGAATATTCGTTGTTGTATTCATCACTTTCTTCACTTATTGCTTTAAATTTAGATACAAGGACATTTTAATATACCTCAACATACTTCGTGATAAATTCATTCTTAACGAGGATCGTTCCCTTCATCAAGAAATCCTTAAAATGAGCAAGATGTACAGAATCCTAGGCGAATCTTTGGAGCTATTTTTCAAGATTAATCAGTGGGTGATACTCGATATGTTTGCTATATTTTTCCTCGGTTTGGTTGGAATCGTCAACTTGTTCGCTGTTCCTGGGGTGAATCTAAGTTTTGAGATTTTCTTCAACGAAATGCAGTTTCTGGTAAGAATACTTTAGCACATTGTGTTTACACCATTGGTCTACAAATTAATTCTCTTGGACTCTTGGATTTTATAGTTGTTAGTTGTAGATGACGCTGTGAGAGTGTATGTCAAAGAATTACAATAGAATAGTGGAGACATGTTAAACGTCCGGTTTTAAAATTTAGATTTTAAAAGTTTGATATTTTTATGTAGAACGTTTCGCATTAACCTAAACCGGTTACATATCTCATGAAAGAATCAGAAGTTAGCCTATTTTTAATTTAATTTAGAGATAGATATTGTTTGAGTCATCTTATTTTAATCTTATTCATATATTCATTAGTGATGTGACAAGAAACCGCAGAACGGTTTTTTGCATATGCGGATTTTGCAATTGACTACTTCTTCAAGCCATAAAGTTTTTCAGTTTTACCACCTTTCGCTTTATAGTTCAAAAACATTTTTAATAGTAGTAATTGCAGACGATCCCGGGATAATACTTTCATTATTAGAGATACCACCAAATCTACTATAATCTCGTGATAATCTGTTGGGACTATCATCTTCTTGATAATTCTTTCACTAGACCATCAGCAATTTGCATTAGAAATTGCTTCTAGAATGATTCCACAACATTATCGAAGGTAATAAATAATTACTCATTAGTGGGGAATATAAAACCTTCGGTAACCTTTTGTAAATTAAAATGGTGGTATTAACGATCCTGATACAAAATCCCGACATAAATTAAAGTGCTTATTTTCGAAGAAAGAGATAGCCAGTAAATAATATATGTCCGAAAATTGAATACTTTCCATTTAAACATCAGTTTCATAGTGGCTGAAAAAATCATATTTACTTATGACGTCGTGTAATAGTAATCAATTATTAGCCCATTGGTTATTAGTCATCAGACCTCTAATAACATTTTAAACGACGCTTTATACAATATTTATTCGATAGAGCTTTCCACTTGTCATTTAGTTTGAATGTGTACTTGAAGTTGTATACATCAGTTCCTACACAAAATGAATACTATTGGGCTGCTTTTAAAATTTATAGGTTTAACTGGTGTGATTCCCGTTATTAACTACAACACAAATAAGGTGGATGTGAAGAAAACGATTCTCATACAAATTATAACAACTTTGCTCTTGAGTTTAGAAAGTTATTCGAGAGTTTTGGCGATTATTAAGTATTTAAATGTAATCAAATATTCACCCAATTTAATACTAACTTTGTCGATATTATACGGCAGAATAACGTCACTGGGAGTTTTTTCAGCTTTGAGTATTTCTTGCATCGTCCTACAGGTAAAATCATGGAACAGAATGGTGAGACGTTTCTTCTACGTTTCTGCAGTTTTAAACAAGTTTGTGCTCCCCAAAAAGAGCCAGGAAAATATTTGCTTGTTCCTTTACCTTTTGCTACACATCTTGTACGTGTTTAACTTTATTTTATGCTTGAAAGGAGAAGCTGTTTACGCTTTACCTGTTTGCATCTGCTTGGAAAGATATCACAGATTATTCGTTCTTGTATTCATCAACTTCTTCACTTATTGCTTTAAATGCAGATACAAGGACATTTTGATATATTTGAACATACTTCGTGACAAATTCATTCTTACTGAGGATCGTTCCCTGCATCAAGAAATCCGTAAAGTGAGCAAGCTGTACAGAATCCTTGGCGAATCTTCAGAGGTATTCTTCAAGATTTATCAGTGGGTGATACTCGATATGTTTGTTATAATTTTCCTCGATATGGTTGGAGTCGTCAACACGTTCGCTGTTCCTCAGTCGAAGCCAAGTTTTGAGCTTCACTTCAACGAAATGAAGTTTCTTGTAATAAAACTTTTATTCATTGATTTTAAGCCACGTATCGGTCTACAAATTAATTCTTGTATTCTTTCGTTTTTAGTACTTGCTAGTTATCGATTACGCTATGAGAGTGTGTACCAAAAAAATCTGGTGAATAGTGCAGACTTGATAAATGTTTGGTATTAAAATTTTAACGAAAAAATTTATAGTTATAATTTATAATAGTTTGACATTTTGATGTAGAACGTTTCGCGAAAACCTAAACCTATCTGGCGACATGCTAACAAATTTGACTCAGTAAGTGTGCACACTCTATTTACCAGATTGCCACATAAATGTCATCTTCATATCTTGTAAAATAATCAAAGTTTATCCTAATCTTGACCTACAGTGAGTTAAGTGTTGTTTGAGTGATAATCCTTCCTTTAATATATATATACAGACGAGTTATTTACAGCTCTGGTGGCCGTTTCTCGCATCCTAATTTCCAAGCCTTTTTGTCGCGCCAGTCGCCTTCTTTTAACCCTTTTCTGTCCATGGCTTCTTTCACTTCTGTTTCCCAGGCGCGTTTTGGTCTACCTCTTTTCCTTCTGTTGGGCGGAGACCACTCTAATATTCTTTTTGGCCATCTATCGTTGGACATCCGATTGACGTGCCCATACCATTTCAGTTTTTTTATTTCAATAGTTTCCAATGTACTTATGTCTATGCCCATTTCCTCTCTGATATCAGTGTTTCTAACTTTGTCTAATCTTGTTTTCCGGCAGCATCTTCTCCAGAAGTCCATTTCCATGGCGTTTATGCGTGAGCTATTACGATTCGAGATTTCCCAAAGCTCAGCTCCATAGGTAGCTATACTTTCCACTATGGTTTTGTAAATCCTAATCTTATTTGCTTTTCCTTTAATATCCTTTGAAAATTTACTATTGCTGTGACAATGTGACAGTGTGCGATTTTTCGAAAATGTGTATTTTATGTAATTGACTACTTCTTCAATGCAATACAATTTTCATCTTCAATACGTTTGGCTTCCTGGTTGAATTAAATTTTAAAGGGTAGTATTTGTCATTGATACCTGGATAACGCTTTCTTTATAGCGCTACTCCCCACATTATTAGAGATACTACTAAATCAACCTTATTGTCATAAAAATCTGCTAAGATTGTCTTCTTACTAATTGATTTTTTCAATTGTTATTATTCTCATTATTACTTAATTATTATTATGATTATTATTAAATATTATAATATTGTTATATTCAGTTATTTGCATTATAAATAGCTTCAAGAATAATTCGACTACATTTTGGAAGATAAGAAACGTTTACTCATTAGTGAGGAACTTAAAATCGTGGAAACAAATTCTTATCATTCCCTCAAAAATGTGTATATTTGAAAGTGGGATATGTGAGTTATGTTATTATTTTAAATCATGTTATAATTTCCATTATTAGTTTGATCTTGATCAGGCTCAGTTTTATCAAGCTCATTAGAATTAAAGTCAATATCGGAAGAATGAAAATTATTTGTTCCAAGAATCATCACAGTGTAAAGAATGATATTTCGTTTCCAAAGTCGCTTTTAAATATTTCATTCGTTTCATTTTTCAAAGAACTTATGGATCGTATGTGTTCCAACTAGCCAATTACTACAATAGAATAAATTTTATGAATGCAAACTAGGTATAAAAGCAGGCGTCAAGGGTCCTAATTATCCCCGAAAGTTAATTTAATACTGGTTTTCTAATAATTCACTTCTAAATTGGAGAAGATAGACATACACAATCAGCACGACGTGTAACTATAGTATCTCCCAAATTGTGAGCCTGATAGCAACATAGGATAGCAAAAACAGCACTTTATAAAGTACACATCAAATGTTGTGACGGAATAGATGGAGACCGAAACGTGTAGGTGAATTAAACATTTCGAATAAAAATTCGCGATAGACCTCAAACGGTTAGGGATGGAATAAGATGATATGCAATTTTGATCTTTCTTGCATTTATTTTTAGTTGAAATTAGGGTGCGGTAATTAATTTATAGACCTAATACTTACAACGTATGCAAACGAACCCTATTTGTATCTTTCTAGGGCTCCGCCATAGCATTTGTATTCGTCTGTGATTCCACCGCCAAAGAAGCAAGAAAATTTGAAGCTTTCGGCTACGAGTTTCTAGAAGATCTACAGTATGACTCCCAAATGCACAAAGAAGTTTTAAAATTGATAGAAACTGGTAAACGTTTCGCACCTTCAATATCAGCTGCCGGATTCGTCGCTATCAGAAGACCGATACTTTTAACTTTAATTAATTTGATTGCCCCGTATATAATTATATCTGTGCAGTTTTTGAGCAACCAGAAAATATTCCATTAGGAATCAATTAAGTAGAATACACATAACTTTAAAAACGAATTGTAAATAATAATGACCCTCTGTCATTCATATTAGTACTAGTGGCTTTAATGCAGCTTGGAAAAAATAGCTGGAAAACTTTTTTGAAGACTACAGATGTGAATGTAAACAAATGTAGTCAAAAGTTGAGTACTGTTACTGATGGTGATCTGATGCTATTATCTATTTATATCATAAGAATTTCTTTCCAAGGTAACGCTCAACCTTTTGATTAATAGCAGAAATTATTCACTAAAATAATATTCTAATTATTTCTCCTATTACAATATGTTAGAACATATTTTTGTGTAGCACTAACAACTCTAACTAACGGGTAATTAGTAGATTACCTATACTTCTTTATAAGTACACTCCATTTAAACATACGTTTCGTGTGTGTCTAGAAAAATGATATTTACATTCCATCGGTAATTAATCATAGGAATAGTAAAAAGCTTTTGACGATGCTTGATAGAATATTTGTTCAATAGAGTTCTCCACGTGTCATTAAAATTGTATACGCACTTGAAGTTTAGCAATATATATCATGCACAGTCCCTACACACAATGGAGACCATAAGGATGCTTTGAAAATTCTTTTGCTTCACTGGTGTGGTTCCCGTCATAAACTTCGATAAAAACAAAGTGGATTTCAAGAAAACCATTCTTATACAAGTAAGGAGAACGTTACCCTTTATTTTAGAAACTTACTCAATACAGTGATACCTCCAATTGTGGACACCTCTGTAATATGGACACATAGGTTTATGGACACTTTTTCTATGTAACCGTCTATGTGCCATAATATTAACATAAAATTTCCTCTACAATAGGGACTCTCTCTAATCTGGACATGGACACTTTATTTGCGGCAAATGTGGACACTTTATTTTGGTTTTACCTTATTTTAGGCAGAAAGTATGTTTTGAAACACTTGTTAGCTTCAATGGAAATTAATGTATCAACTAAAGATTTATCAAAAAGCATAAATGTTTTGCAGGCGATTACATGGATCTCGAAATCTTTGGAAAACGTAACAACAAACACCATTCAGTATTGCCTTAGAAAAGCCAGGTTCAATGTGCAGAACATATTTCAAAATGAAGAAGAGGAAAATATGGACTTAGCCTCATTAAATGAACTCCTAACTTCATGTCATTCCCAAGTTGCTCTTGACAATTATGTTCAAATAGACACTATTTTATCGACGGAAGATAATGATTGCAATATTGAAGCAATAATGAAGCACTTTCAACAGCCAGATCAGAAAACTTGAGTGTCATGAGAAAGTGAATTACTCGGATGCTCTTCGGTATTCAGAGTTGTTAAAAAGTTTTTGCTTACAAAAAAAAAATACGGCGAAGGATTGAGTTTGATTAATAATTTTCAATTATTAGAAGAGCACATTGTCAAAAAATAATTAAAAGTTACGATTTTTTTTTGTAATCAGCAGCTGCTAATTACTTACAATTATTAACAATAAATTATTAACAGTATTCATGTTTTTGAGTGAATCGAGCCCTGTGGAGTCCATTTTTATTTCCTTATATCTCAAGTAGATACGAAAATCGCATGTTTTACACTAATTTTTATGTACAGATACATTGTTGAATTTGTTAATAAGTGGGATTGTAATAATAATAATAAGTACGATTTGAAATTTAGAAGTAATAAATGAAGTGGAGGACGAAGATAACTAGTTTTATTACCCTTTCTGACTTACTGTAAGTAAATCGTAACACTCCAATAGCCACATCATGCCGAAATTTTTTTGTTTCGTGGTTTATAGAATATGCCAAATGCACATTGAAGGTATGTATCTTTATTTTGCAAATATAGGCAATTTAGCGTATACATTTCGTTTCTCTATAATGGACGCTTTACCTCCATTATATTCTATCTTGTATACTTTTTGGCTAACCTTTTCAGTCCATAAAATTATTCTTCTAAAATGTAGGGAACTGACCATCAACGCGATGATGGTCTTTATGAAGAAATAAACACATGCAAATTGCTTCTATTTATTCGTCGATGTGTAATGTGAAAGTCAACAAACCCATATCAGAAGTTCACCCTTCTCAAGTACTCTAATTACTGTTTTGCAAAGGATTGTTTGGATTTTGGAATTTGGGGTATACTTTTGATACCTTACCGAATTTTATAGCCAGTATCATTTAAATAAAATCAGTTAATAATGAAAACAAAACTATAGAAAATAGAGGAAATAGAGTTATAAATGTTACCCTCATATTTATAAACTAATTTAAAAATGCATGTCAGCTCCAAAAGTATCGAATTTTTTACATAACATATTGATAATTAATAAAGTTATTCTTAAAAAGTGTGCAATCCGCACGTAAAAGTTGGTATTAGTGACTTATACTATACCTAAGTTTACAGTGATTTTTAATCTTCGTCATAAACTCAATAAAAACTGTGGTAAGAATCAGCAGAACTATTTTTCGGAAATGTGTGCAATTGACTACTCCTTCAATGCAGTAAAACTTTTCAGCTTCACTTCTATCGCTTGTTACTTAAAAACATTTTTAAGAGTAGTAATTTCGTCGATACCTGAGTAATGCTTTGTTTATAGCTCTGCTCCCAAACGATTCACAAGAATAATTATTGAATAATGGCTCACGGTTAGGTCACATTTTTGAGATACTATTAAATCAACTATAATCTCATGATAATCTGTTAGGATTATCATCTTTATAATATAAATCATTCACTAGTGTATTCAGTAATTTGCATCAGAAATATCATCAAGAATGATTGGACCACTTTGTGCAAAGTAAGGAAAATTTACTCATTGGTCAGGTATATAAAATGTGATAGAAAAAGTTTTACCATAGTTTCATGTATGCCTGAACTTTATCTCTAGTTTGAAAAACCAAGAGATTACACCTTCGATCGCCTTGATTCGCGCACTTCACCACGCCTAATCAAAATTGCGTGAACAGTTCGATTTTTGGATAGTGAATTGAAACTGCGATAGTATGATGTACTATGGTAAATTATAACAACAGTTTACTAACTAACTAACTAATTTAACAATGATGTGCTCTCCTTGATAGGTTCAGAGCGACTATCTGCCCCAAATATCTGTCTATTTTCAAACTAAAGAACATCTGGACAACACAGGGGACCCTCGACGGTAGTATTGTGATAATAGTAACGTAAATCGCCCTTTCGATATTTTCCTGAAATTTGATATTCTTATGGATAGTGGGTTGTTATTTTGCAAGAAATAACCGCTGTTAATTCATGATACTCTCTTCTCGAATTTACCCTCAGTAGAAAAGACGAGAAAATAGTAATATGTATATAATTGTTACGGCATAACAATATCTTTATTATTATTTTTATATTATTATATTATTAATATAATGTAACTAATAATATAAAATGATATATATTATATTGTTTTATTCAATTTTGCCATATAAACTGACGTTTATTGACGTCAAATCGAACCTATAAAGTAATTGTTTATGTTGATTATTTAGGCAGCGGATTAAGAGTTATTTATTCAATTTTGCCGTATAAAGTGACGTTTTATATGTTTAAAATTGTTTTCGTCGTTGTCAAGGTTGCGGCACTGAAGTTGTCGTCTTGTCAAATTTTCTCTTCAAAATTGGACTTACTCCGCTAAACGTCAGTATATACGGATCTTCTCTATCGAAACGCTTGGTGGGAAACCAACAAGAGCAAAAGAGAAACCAGCAGTAGTTCTTTAGCAAGACAGAGAAAGAAGTTTTGCAAAGTTGCCAGCCCAGCACGCTGTCCAAGTCAACGCGTGTATCGCTTCACACTTTCGGATGTGTGCGGTACAGTGTGCGGAGCGGATGACTGTAATGTTTCGCGAGCTAGCAACATCGCAAAAGGTCGTTCTCTGTTTCGCTAACGAGAAATATATGGCCTTTCTCTCGCACTTATGTTGATCCCACCGTGCGACTCTTTAGAAACTCTCTGCCAAAGTATGCCAAAATTGAATAAAACGTTGTAATACACTCGCGGATACAATGAATGTTTAACTCGCGATATAAACTAATATCTTTTATTATTATACTTTATATGTTATTTCACTAAGTGACGGTATTATGTACTTAGAATATAAGTATTTTTTTTCAAAGTTAACGCTCAAACTTTTGATTACTAGGGAGCGGAGAATATGCAATAGAAACAGAAAAAAACACTATAATATGCAGATAAACACGCATTGATTTGGTACAAATGGTGATAAAAAAACTGCAATTATTTTATGTCCGAATGTTATTAACATATTACATTTTATACAATACTATTACAATACTATAGAACATACATATTATTGTATATTAAACTGGTGGAATTAGCGACACAAAATTAAAGAATATAATTCCGAAGGAAATTGGTTTCCGAGTAATTATGTGTGGCCTAAATTTTATATTAAGTCCTTTCCACTTAAACATCAGTTTCATTGCGATTAGAAAAATGATGTTTACTTATGATGTCAAGGACTAGTAATCAGTTATTAGTCCATTGGTTATTAATCATAAAGATCCTAATAACGTTTTAAACGCCGCTTTATGCAATATATGTACGATAGAGCTTTCCACATGTCATTAAGTTTGTATACGCAATTGTAGTTGCATGCATCAGTTCTTACACAAAATGAATACTGTAAGGCTGCTTTTAAAATTTATTAGCTTTACTGGTGTGATTCCCGTTATTAACTACGACACAAATGAAGTGGATGTGAAGACAACTATTGTCATACAAATTATAAGGACTTTGATCACCATTTTAGAATATTATGCGGTATTTCTGTCGGTTAGGGGTCATACAAACTTGATCAAATTTTCACCCGATTTAATAATATGTATGTCGATATTGTACATCAGAGTAGCGTTAGTGCTAGCATTTTCTATTTTGTGTAGTTTCAGCATCGTTTTACAGATGAAATCCTGGAACGGAATGGTGAGACGTTACTTCTACGTTTCTACAGTTTTAAACAAGTTTCTGCCCCCCAAAGGGAACGAGGAGAAAATTTGTTTGTTCCTGTACCTTTTTCACCACATCCTGTACGCGTATAACTTTATTATGTGCCTGAAGGCACAAACTGATACTCGTTTACCTGTTTCTGCCTGCCACGCAAGATATCACAGAATATTCGTTGTTGTATTCATCACCTTCTTCACTTATTATTTTAAATGTAGATACAAAGATATTTTAATATACCTCAACATACTTCGTAACAGATTCATTCTTAGCAAGGAGCGTTCCTTTCATCAAGAAATCCGTAAAGTGAGCAAGATGTACAGAATCCTTGGCGAATCTTCGGAGATATTCTTCAAGATTTATCAGTGGGTGATAATCGATTTGTTTGCTATATTTCTTTTCGATATAGTTGGAACCCTCAACCAGCTTGCTTTTCCTATGTTGGCGTTAACTTTCGATGTTTTTGTCAACCAAGTGCAGTTTCTGGTAAGAAAATTTTACACGTTGTCTTTACACAATGTATTGGTCTGCAAATTAATTATCGGACTCTTACGGGTTTAATTGCCTCACTTATACATTACGCTACGCTCAAAGAAATAATATTGAATGGTGGAAACATGTTAAACGTTTGGTATTGTAATTTTGGATTTAAAAAGTTTGACATGTTGATATCTTGTGACATCAAAACAGATTTGACTCAGTAAGTGTGCACACTCTATTTGCCAGAATCCGTCATAAATCATTGTTATATACCTATTTTGTAAAATGATCAAATCTTAATCTAATTTTGACCTATACTGAGGTAGGTATTGTTTGAGTGATGATCTTCCTTTAATCTTCTTTGGAAATTGACTAGTGCGATGACAAGACACCCCAAGGCGATTTTTCGCAAATGCGTATTTTATGAAATTGACTACTTCTTCAATGACATATAATTTTTCACCTTCAATACGTTTGGCTTTCTGATTTAAATATATTTTTAAGGGTAATCATTGTCATCGACCCCTGGATAACGCTTTCTTTATAGCGCAGCTCCCAAACGATTCATTGTTACACCAGTGATTATTGAATAATAACATGCGATGAGGGCAAATTATTAGAGATACTACTAAATTAACCATAATGTCATAAAAATCTATTAGGAATATCTTTTTCTTATTAAAATCTTTTGTTATTATATTCAGCTATTTGCATTAGAAATGGGTTCAATGATAATTCAACTACATTGTAGTTGGTAAGAAATGTTTACTCATTAGTGAGGAGTATTATTATTAGTCATATTATTATTTTATACCATTTCATAATATTCATGATGATCAGGTTCAGTTTGTTCAAACTCATTAGAATTAAAGTCCGAAGACTTAAAGTCATTTGTCACAAGAATCACCACATTATAACGAATCGCCTTTCAAATATTTCATTCGTTTCATTATATGAGATCCTTTTTATTGCTATAGTTCTTACTAATTATTGTAAGGACTTCTGGGACGTATGTGTCCCAATTAACCAATCAATACCATAGAATAAATTTTATGATTACAAGCTATGTATAAAAACAGGTGTAATGCGTACTAATTATCATATAAAGTTGATTTAAAACTGGTTTTATAATATTTCACTTCTAAGTTGGAGAGAGGTGACATACACAATAATCGCTACGTACAAGTATTGTACCTCCCAAATAGTGAGGTTAGGCGACCACGTGATAACAAAAACAGCAATCTATAAAGTACAAATACAATGTTATAATGGACAGATCCAGACCAACAGACTGGCGAAATGTATACGTAGATTAAATATCTCGCGATAGACCTCAAACCGTTTAAGTTGGAGTAAGATGTTCGATGTGTTACAAGAAGGATATTCTGATTTTTTTGGATTTATTTTTGGTTGAAGTTAGGGTCCGGTAATTAATTTACAGACCTAAAAGGTACAACGGACGCAATTAATTCCTATTTGTCTCCTCCTAGGGCTCCATTATAATACTTATATTCATCTGTGATTCCACAGCCAAAGAAGGAAGAAAATTGGAAGCTTTCTGCTACGAGTTTCTAGAAGATCTTCAGTATGACTCCGAAATGCACAAAGAAGTTTTAAAATTGATAGAAACTGGTAAACGTTTCGCACCTTCAATATCAGCAGCCGGATTTGTCGTTATTAGGAGACCTTTACTTTTAACTTTAATTAATTTGGTTGCCCCGTATGTAATTATAACGGTGCAGTTTTTGAAGAGCCAGAAAGTATTCCGTTAGGAATCCAAAAAGGAACTGTAAATAAGAATGACCCTCTAAAATCTAAGTCATATTAGTACTTATGGCTTTAATGCAGCTTAGAAAAAACAGCTGGAAAACTTTTCTGAAGATGCTAGAGATGAGAATGTAAATAAATGAAGTCAAAATTTGAATATATTTATTAATCGATATTTATAACACAAAAATTTCTTCGCAAGGTAAGGCTCAAACTTTCGATCAATAATTGAAATTATTCACTAAAATATTATTCTAATTATTTCTCCTATTACAATATGTTAGAACATATTTTTGCAAGTTAAAATGTATCATTAACGATTATAAATAACGGGTAATTAATAGATTGCCTAAACGTCTTATTTAGTATACTCCATTTAAACATCCGTTTCGTTTGTGACTGGAAAAATGATATTTACATTGCACCTGTAAATCATCATCAGAATCCTAAAAAGGGTTTTATAATGCTTTATATAATATTTGTTCAAGAGAGTTCTCCACTTATCATTAAACTTGTATGCGCAATTGTAGTTTAGCCACGTGTAGCATACACAGCTCTTACACACAATGGAAACTAAAGGATGCTTATAAAATTGTTTAGCTTCACTGGTGTGATTCACGTCATAAACTTCGATAAAAATAAGGTGGATTTCAAGAAAACCATTCTTATGGAAGTTATGAGAACGTTACTGTTTATTTTAGACATTTACTCAAGATTAATAAAGGTCACGAGTTTTGGAATTGCAGTTAAATTTTCACCTGATAAGCGTGTCGATTCTATACGTCCGAATAAAGTTACTACTGTTAATTTCTCTTTTGAATATTTTCGGCAACGTCTTTCAGGTAAATTCGTGGAAGAGGATGTTGAGAAGTTCCTTCTACGTCACTTCAGCTTTAGCAAAGTTTCGTCTCCCGAAAGGGAACGCGGTGAAAATTTGTTTGTTGTGCTACGTTTCTTATCACATATTGTTAACATATCATTTTATTATATGCATGATAGGAGAAGCCCCTTACTCGTATCCTTTTTGCATCTACATAGAGAGATATCCCAGAATATTTCTTGTCGTATTCATAATCTTCTTCTGCCTGTTACCATTAGTGTGGACCGGGATCAATTTGTACGATTTTCGTTGATACAAACCTTTAATGTCGTATAAATTTTGCGTGAATCGAGCCGGATGGTGTCCATTTTTCTATCCTGATATCTCAAGTAGATACGAAAATCGCACGTTTTACAATAGCTTTATTGGTTGGAAAAACCAAAGTAGAACAGGTAATAGTTTAATATGGTAACCTATGTTTTATGTAGAGATACATTGTTGAATTTGTTTAATAGGGGGATTATATAATTAACTACATATAATTACGATTTGAAATTTAAAAATAATAAATGATGTGAAAGTTGAAGCTAACTTTAGTTTTAATATCCATTTTCACTTACTGTAAGTAAATCGTATATTCTAATAGCCACATAATGCTGACATTTTTGGAACTTTAGTTCCTTACTCCAGGGTTTGTGGAGCGAGGGCGGTCGCGCAGCAAAAAATCTGACCGTTAAATGGAATGCGTTACCGGAATGCGTTACCGGAACGAACGCTGCCGAGCCGCTACGAACGCTGCTGAGCCGCTCTATCTCTCTCTCTCTCTCTCTCTCTCTCTCTCTCTCTCTCTCTCTCTTTCTCTCCCGTTGAGTCGTTCGCTAGGAAGCCTCGTGTACCAAGCAGTGACTCATACGCATAGGCTTCAGACTTATGCTGCGATTCTGAACACATCTGTAGCGGTCGTAGTCAAATCTATAAGCCTCGTAAGCATAAATGCAATTCTGAACATTATCGTAAGTTACGGTTTCTCGTAACTTCTTACAATATATCATAAATAGTGACAGGAAGCCTTCTGTGTGTCTGTAAACACTCGAAAAACCATAGTGGAAGAAAACGAGAATAGGTAATTATTGTAAAACGCTGCAAATATAAATAAAAACATGAATTGTGTATACAGTTTTTGAGTTATCAGACAATCGATACGTGCTCAAGAAAATGTTAGGTTTTATATTTATATGTGTGTATTTATTTATTGATTTAACACATTGAGAACCATATTCCATTGCCTTACTTATAGAGCCACTGCTGTGTATTATATGCCCGTCTTACTGTCGCTGTTTCGCGTTAAACATTACAAAGTTTTAGTAAGAAATAATTAAAAAAAAGGTTATTAATTAAAAGGAACTAAAGTTCCTAACGCGTGTCCTGCGTCACGCGTTTTTTTTGTGTTTCGTGATTTATAGGATATGCAAAATGCCTATTGAAGGTATATTTCCATATGTTGCAAATAAGGCAATTTAGCGTTTACATTTCATTTCTTACAAATATTTTGGACCCTTTACCTCTATTATATTATATCCAATTATATTCAATCCTATTTGGATTGTTTTGCTACTTTAACAAGCCTTAAGCAATTTTGTTAATTTTCTAGAGAGTATCATTTAAAAAAAATATTTAGTAGGTACAGGAAACACACATAAAGAAAACAAAAGAAAAGTAAAAAAAATTTGTTGTCTGTAAGTCGGTTTACGGACGATAATTTTACGTGATAACGTCATAAGAAAGCATTGATGAAAAATTGCATACGTTTATGGATTGCATTGAATTATTATTTATACGATTATTCATATCATTCATCATAATTTTTTAGTCGAATTCGTAACATAGCCTATTATTGCTGCACTCGTTGACCGATGCTACTTTGTTTCAATGATCCAAGAACAAATATATGAGATTATATAGCTAATGAAACTCTTAGAATGCAAGAATTAATTACCTTTTTGCCGCAATTGTTATTGTAATAGTAATAAGCAATGGTATGCACAGCAAATATTCAGTTAACTTTATAAATAATACTCGGCAATACCTATAACGTCCAGCTGTGTGCTGCCGCCTTATCTCTTTCCGCCGGACGCTGTAAAGCAAGAGAGATAGATGCGTTGCAAGCCAAAAGCTAAGGTCGATTTCTGTCACTGGTTCTTGCTTTCGCTTCCATGCATGGGTCTGGCGTAACGTTCCAATATTTTTTTTATTGGTACGCTATTTTGCCTATTTAAAACATGCTTTGGCGTGCGTAAATCGAGCTTTATCGCACCCGCGCGTTTTAAAGTCGCCATGGAAACGTATCAACAACGGCCATCTCAACCAATAACAGAGCGTCTTTGGCCGTAGCGGGACGAGCCTATTGGTCGCACGACGGGCGACGGGCCGTCACGAAGTGTCACGAGTGTCGTTCAAATTAATCATATTGGGTATGCACTTGGTTTTGGTATAAAAAATGGTACCAATAAAAAAAATAGCGAAAAGTATTCGTGGATAACTGCTCTTTCAAACACTTGCTCTATTTCGAGCACTCCGGCTACTCGCTCGTGTTTGAAAGAGCTCAATATCCACTCATACTTTAATATACTATTATGGTATGTGTAGCTCGCGCATCGATTTATAAAAGGTTATCAAGTCAATAAAGAAAACAGATTTTTTAAATATTACCCTCCCAGTTCCAAATTAATTAAAAAATGCATATTATCTCTAACAGCATCTAATTTTTATATGTAGATATTTGTAGATGAATAATATATGTAGATAGTAATCACTCAACAGGCAATTGAGTTTTCTCTTGATTCTAGAAATAATACTGTGCATAATTCCACAAATCAAAGTAAAATAGGTTTGTAAAATCTTTATTATTATTATCATTATTAAGTTATTCATGATGAATGATTATCTAATTGTAAGTGAAAGTAGTCCAAGGGTGCTGGGATAATTTGGGTATGTGTATACAAGGGCTGATTACTGGTATAATAGAATTAATTATCTTGTTATTACAAATGTTAAATTAATACCAATCAGTTACTACCAACTGTCAAATTACCAATGCGGATATGTAATTAAAAGAAAAATTAAATTTGTTTATTACTACTTTCCACTTAAATCGTGGCTTAAAAGAATTCACATTAGACGTTGTGTGTGGAAGACAGCTTATCATTTTTCCAGTAATTCATCAACATTACCCTAAAACGGTTTTAATGGTGCAGTACTTAATATTTGTTCAAATGAATTTTTCACATGTCAATACCATTACGTGTACGATATGTACATACATAAATATGTATAAGCAAGGATCAGTTGCTATACAAAATAAACACTATGTGGCTTTAATTTCCTATTAAATACTTTCCACTTTAACATCACTTTCATTGTGACTGGAAAAATGATATTTACTTATGACGTCGAGGACTAGTAATCAGTTATTAGTATATTGATTATTAACCATTAGAATCCTAAAATCGTTATAAACGACACTTTATACAATATTTATTCGATAGAGCTTTTCACTGGCCATTAAGTTTGTATGCGCAGTTGTAGTTGTTTGTATCAGTTCCTACACAAAATGAATACTATAAAGCAGCTTTTAAATTGTTTTAGTTTAACTGGTATGCTTCCCGTTATTAACCACAACACAAATAAGGTCGATGTGAAGAAAACCATTCTCATACAAATTTTAATAACTCTGCTCTTGATTTTAGAAAGTTATTCGAGAGTTTTGGAGATTATTAAGTATTTAACTGTAATCAAATTTTCACCCGATTTAATACTAATGTTGTCGGTATTATACTGCAGAATGACGCTACTGGCAGCATTTTCAGCTTTGAGGATTTCCTGCATCGTCATACAAGTAAAATCATGGAACAGAATGTTCAGATATTACTTCTACGTTTCTACAGTTTTAAACAAGTTTCTGCTCCCCAAAGGGAACGAGGTGAAGATTTGTTGGATCGTGTACCTTTTTCAACACAATATACGCGTATAACTTTATCATATGCGTGAAAGGAGAAACTGCTAGTGCTAACCTGTTTGCCTCTGCTTGGAAAGACATCCCAGAATATTCGTTGTTGTATTCATCACCTTCTTTACATATTGCTTTAAATGCAGATACAAGGATATTTTGATATATTTGAACATACTTCGTGATAAATTCATTCTTACTGAGGATCGTTACCTGCATCAAGAAATCAGTAAAGTGGGCAAGATGTACAGAATCCTTGACGAATCTTTAGAGGTATTCTTCAAGATTTATCAGTACTCGATATGTTTGCTATATTTTTCCTCGATATGGTTGGAATCGTCAACATGTTCGCTCTTCCTAAGCCGAGCCTAAGGGCCTTGGCCCACCAAAGCGGCGCAACAGCGACGCGACAGCGTGGCGACAGCGTCGCGATAGCGACGCGATGTTGCCACCGTGTTTAACCTATAGTTTCTATACACAGCATACCCACCAACGCTACAGCAAACAAACACCCAAGCTACCGTGTCGCTGTCGCGTCGCTGTTGCGCCGCGCTTTGGTGGGACAAGGCCCTAAGTTTTGAGGTTTACTTCAACGAAATTCAACTTCTTGTAAGAAAATTTTAATCGTTGTTTTTAAGCCACGTATCGGTCTACAAATTAATTCTGGTACTCTTTCGTCTTTAGTAACTACTAGTTATTGATTACGCTATGAGAATGTATACCAAAAAAATTGTGGTCAATAGTACAGACATGTTAAACGTTTGGTATTAAAATTTTAACTAAAAAATTTAAAGTTTAATTTAAAGTTTGACATTTTGATGTAGAACGTTTCGCAAAAATCTAAACCGATCTGGTGATATAAAAACAAATTTGACTCAAGTAAGTGTACAAACTTATTTGTCAGAATCCGTCATAAATTTTTGTCATATACTTATCTTGTAAAGTAATCAAATCTTAACCTAATTTTGATCTACAATGAGGGAAGTATTGTTTTTGTGATGATCTTCCTTTAATCTTCTTTGATAATTGACTAGTGCTGTGACAAACACCAGGGTGATTTTTCGCAAATGTGTATTTTATGTAATTGACTACTTCTTAAATTCAATATAATTTTTCACCATCACTACGTTTGGCTATCTGGTTTAAATATATTTTTTATGGTAATAATTGTTATTGATCCTTGGATAACGATTTTTTTATAGCGCTGCACCCCACCTTATTAGAGATACTACTAAATCAACCATAACGTCATAAAATTCTGTTAGGATTATCTCTTTCTTATTAATTTATTCTTTTATTAGTATATTCAGCTACTTGCATTAGAAATAGCTTCAAGAATAATTTGACTACATTGTGGAAGGTAAGAAATATTTACTCATTAGTGAGGAACTTGTCGTGGAAAAAATCTTATCATTCCCTTCAAAATGTGTATATTTGAAAGTGGTATTTGTGAGTCATGTTATTATTTTAAATCATTTTATAATTTCGATTATTGTCTTGTCATGTCTTGTCTTATTAAGTTAACGTCTCTTTTACGCTGCCAGGGCCAATTTGGACGGGACCTACAGTTTAACGTGGGCTCCGAACCACGGTCCTCGAGCACGGTTGTACCACCTTAAGGCTCTCACCCCAGTTGATCCACTCCGTGCTCTACCGAATCAGGGTGTGTGTATCCTAGTCCCGCCCTCCTACAGGATATCCGATCCTATCCGGCCTGGTTACCGGCGTGAATAGGAACGGGATTTTGGATACATTTCACACACTTCCCGCAACACACACAACATCCATGGATTAAGTGGGATTCGAACCCACGACGACAGTGTGCGCCTGATTCAAGGCCCGCGCCTTAAACCACACGACCACCGCCGCCCTATTTCGATTATTAGTTTGACCTTGATCAGGCTCAGTTTTGTCAAGTTCATTAGAATTAAGGTCACTATCCGAAGAATCACCACATTGTAACAAATCTTCTTTCGTGTCGAAAGTCGCTTTCAAATATTTCATTCGATACATTTTTTTGAGTTCCTTTTCAATAATATAATTCTTTCTAATTATTGCAAGGACTTATGGGTCGTATGTGTCCCAAGTAGTTAATCACTACAGTAGGACAAATTTTATGAATACAAGCCAAGTATAAAAACAGGGCGAGGAAGACAAGGCGATGGACTGGTTTACCCCACCGGAAATGACTAGGCCGGACACGAGGAATGGTAAAGACGACTTGGCAACGGACAAGGACATAACACCCTGAGCCCCGGGTATAAACTTGGCCCTATAATGATGAGTAGGCAAAATCTGGATTTTCCCCGGGTGGGTCTCGCAGACCGCGAGGAATCCCACACCTCCCTGGGTACCCAGGGAGGTCTGCCCCAAGGATACGGGGGGGGCATCAGCTCATCATGTAGGAAAGACGCAGACAATGAAATAATCACTATCTTAGATTTCCAGCCCACACCAACTGACTGGGAATCCCTCGCCGAGGGAGACTCTCCGGACGACGAGAGAGACGTCACCATTAGGTTCTTCGGTGACATGTCGTCGATACAGGAGGTGGAGGAAATCGAGACCAGCAACAAGAGTGCTGGGGGAGAACCGGGTAATGGAGCAAGCCTGCTGGCGCAGGCCTCGGTTCGGAAGGAGGCGCCTGCCACGACCCCCATAGAATCGAAGGGATTAATGGACGAAGGCTTGGCAAGCAGCCCAGCCTTCGCGTTATCCACGCCGAGAAAGAAAAATCGCAAAAGAAAAAAGACGAGTACGCCAACGTCACCAGGTCCAACCAACGTGGCAACCAATGAGGCACAAGTTAGAGCTGTATGGGAGGAGCTCCAGAGGAACATGCAATACGTAATCGACATTGCCCGGGATGACACTGGAGCCAGCAGAGAATTGAAACAGTACGCGGCGGGTCTCACCCAACTGACGCGACAGGTCGACGAAGAACTGAGACTCTTTGCAGCTTCCAACATGGAGGGAGGAATCAGAGGCCCCGCAGCCAAGGACACGAGAGAAGAGTCAACTCAAACCGGAATATCACCAAAGGAGGTCGAAGAAATACTTAACAGGGGTTCTGGGGTCGAGCACCTCCTCCCCATCATCAATGTGGACTGGCCGGCTGAATGCTTCAAAGTAACCAGGAGAGAGGGGTGGAAGGGACCCGCACAGGATAGATGTGTCCTTTTAGACACTACGATGGCACCAACTCCCGAAAGACTTAAGATTCTTGGCCTTGGCTCGACTCCGATACAGGAGATAATCGAGGACGGACTGGTACCGGGTAAACTGGAATTCATCCGGCAGATCTCCCGCAGCATAAGTAGCAGAGGCCCGGTGAAGGGGACAGACAGGAGATTATACCTACTCCCCTACGATGGAGGTAAAACGGAACGGGACAGGGTCGTACAGTATCACAGCCTGATCTGCCAACTTCGCGACCAAATGGAGTTACATCCCTCCCCAACTACATTTGTGAAAGGGGATATCACAGGAGACGCTTTCGACAAATGCCTGGAGCAAGTTTTCAACGGGTACCCCGGTGAATTTAGGATAGGTGGAGGACCAGCCCCGCCCCAACCTTCCCCGAGAGGGACGCACGAGAGATATCCCACTGGGCGGCCAATGATGGATAACGTGGTGATTAAGGCGGGCGGATCTACATACGCTGATATTATGGGGAGGATAAAGAGTAACGTGGACCCCTCGGCCGCGGGGGTCACCATCAAGGCGATCCGGAAAACGGCAGCCGGGGATATTGCCATAGAAGTGATGGGAGGTAACACCAAAGCGCGGGCACTAAAGGAGGTAATTGAGAAGAGGATTGCTGGTGTAGAGGTCGCAATGAACTCCAAGGGGGGAGAAACCGTTCAAATCCACGGCATGGAGGCCATGGTTACGGAGGAAGAAATCAAAGAAGCCGTTACTTCCAAGGTACCCGATGCTGAGATAACAGCTGTGGCCATTAGACCCTGCAAGGATGGAACGACCAGAGCGTTTCTCAGGACCTCGGCCGCGGCCGCTAGGAAGCTATCTGGTCCGGAGGGGCTAAAAGTGGGATGGGTTAACTGTCGAGTGACCTGGCAGCAGGCGATAGGACGGTGCTACCGATGCTTGGCTTTCGGCCACAACAGAAAGGATTGCCGCGGAGAGGACAGATCGACTCTCTGCCTCAAATGCGGCGGAGAAGGACATCGAGTGGCAAATTGTCAAGCACCCCCGGCGTGCCCGATTTGCCGCACAGCCGGCCATCGGGCTGACAGTATAAAGTGCCCGCAATATCGCGCTGCGATAGAGGAGGCTTCTAAACTGAGCGGACAAAAGATCGGACAGAGAACGAGTGGAAGGAAGAGAAGCGAGATCATCGAATCACCGGCAAGGCCCAGGGCACCGAACGAAGAGAGGACCAGGAAACGGGATAATAGGCTAACAAAAGCACAGGGACAAGAAATGGAGGCGCAGAATACCAGTCAGAACGATAATCGAACGCCACTCCACAGAACGCAAGCAACCCCGGAGGGCGTCCGAGATCCCCCGGATAAGGACAAGACCGTCTAGGGTAGGATCAGAACTGGGAATAAATGGCAAATAGAAGAATCCTCCTATGCAACATCGGAAGGGCGCGTGCCGCCCACGATATACTCACGGCAGACATGACCCGCACAGGAAGCCTCCTCGCCGTTGTCCCGGAGCCAAACAAAAAATTGGCCAGGAAAGCAGGATGGTTCATGGATCGTAGAGAGGATGTGGCAATAGCCATAAACGCCGCAGCCCCCCCGCGGAACAGGCCTACAGAACGGGACAGCTGCCCTGGAGGGGTAGGGGTGAAAATAGGGACGACTTGGTACTGGGGGGTATACCTTTCCCCGAACATCGATATCGCTCGCTACAGAAACAACCTGGCGGAAATAATGAACATGATAACCAGGAAATCCCCCCAGTTCCTCATAATGGGTGACTTCAATGCGAAGTCGCCGACCTGGGGCGCACCAACCCTGGATCCCCGCGGGGAGGCTGTGGTAGAATGGATTGATGCGCAGAATCTTACCATACTAAACGATGGATCCCCAACCTTTCGTAGAGGCAAATCACTAAGCCATATCGATCTAGCGATGAGCTCGGGACGACTGGCGAGGGGGCAGGTCAGATGGCGCGCTGCGTTCGACAACCCTCTAACCTACCATGCCAGTATCAGCATCATTCTGGGTCAAGGTAAGGCCATTATGGAAAGGGACGCTTGCAAGATTGATTACGACCGCTTCAAGCAGCTGGTGAGATCTGAAACGGAGAAGGCGTCTCTGGAGGCCTTCCCGGGCATAATCGCCCGGTGCGTAAGGGGGGCAACGGTCAAAAACCCCTCCGGTCACATCGTCCGCCAGCCATACTGGTGGAACTTAGATGTCTCGGTCGGGAGAGCCGAGGTTCTCAAAGCTAGAAGAGCCCTGGCTAGAGCGAGACGAAAGAGAACTCCGGACCCCGAGGTCGTCGCTAACCTGGACAGACTCCTCAGGGTTGCCCGACGAGGGCTCAAGAGGACGATATGCCACAATAAGAGGAGATGCTGGCAAGAGATCCTCGACGATCTCGATCGAGACATATGGGGAGCGGGGTACAGAATTGCTACGAGGAACGCCAAGTCCCCCGGGTCGCACCTTGCTCTAGACGTGGACACCCAAGCGAGGATTATAGCCGCCCTCTTCCCGCGAAATGGCAGAAGATGGGTCAGGGGCCCAGTCGTCCCAAATCCCCCTAAGATAACAATGATCGAGCTCCACGCGGCGGTGGGGAGAGCTAAGATCGGATCGGCCCCAGGACCAGATGGCCTTACGGTGGAGGCTATGAGGATTCTACTGGACACCGCCCCAGAGCTAATCCTATCAAAATTCAATGAGGCCCTGGAACTGCAGACCTTCCCGGCTGCCTGGAAAGGGGCTGGGGTGGTGCTCATCCCTAAAGAGGGGAGGGACCCGAGCCTCCCTAGCTCCTACAGGCCTATATGCCTATTGCCGGTATTGGGGAAGGCCTTAGAAACTATCGTCAGAGACCGTTTGGAGGAAGAAATCGAGGAGGCGGGGGGTCTCTCCCCGGCCCAGCACGGCTTCCGCAGAGGCAGGTCGACCGTAACCGCCCTCAAGGACCTGATGACCGGCGGTGTCACTCGGGACAGGTGGGCGGTTGTGGTCACCATCGACATTCAGGACGCTTTTAACTCTGCCTCATGGTTCCATATCGTGGGGGCCGTGAGGGGCCGGGGTGTCGCCCCCTATCTGGTCAGAATGGTCGAAAACTACCTGGACCGAAGATATATTAAGAATGCCAGGGGGAAGACATACACGGACACGGGGGTTCCGCAGGGATCCGTCCTGGGACCAACCCTGTGGAACGTCTTGTTTGATGGGGTTCTCAGGATCGGACTCCCTGCGGGTGCGAGAATTATCGCCTACGCGGATGACCTGGCGCTGGTCGTGTCGGCGCCAACTCCTGACAGACTCCAAGCGCCCATAGACGTAGCATACCAAAAGATCACTGACTGGTTGGACGAACACCAGCTCACGGTTGCCACCGAAAAGACCCAGGTCTTGGTCCTGAGGGGCCCTAGAACAGGAAGGAGGTTGACCATTAACGTGGGCGGGGTTCCCCTCAGGACCAACCGCACTATAAAATACCTTGGAGTCACACTCACTGAAGGAGGCTGCTTCAGAGACCATGTAGCGGCTGCTATAGGTTCTGCGGACGCGAGATTGTCGGCCCTCACTCGGCTAATGCCGAATGTGGGAGGCCCGTCGGGGAAAAAAGGGAGGTGATGGCGCAGGTAACGCATTCGATCCTGTTATACGCGGCGCCCATTTGGTGCGAGATAGTGGATACTAAAAAATACGCCCAAATGCTCGTTAGCGCACAACGAGGGACCCTGCTCCGTGTGGCCGCGGCCTATCGCACAACATCGGCGGCGGCGCTTCAAGTGATTACGGGTTTCCCCCCATCGACCTCCTCGCCAAAGAGAGGAGGTTCCTCAATAACGTAGGCGGGGGAACTCTACCGGGCACCCGTCGTATGGCCCGCAAACGGACCATAGTGCGGTGGCAGAGGAGATGGGGGGAAAATACGGAGACGGCGACCTGGACCCGTGAGATTATACCGGACATAGCCGCATGGGTAGGCTGCGGCCACAGAGCCTGGTTTGCCCAGTTTTTGACGGGGCATGGGTCCTTCGGAACATATACCAAGCGTATAGGGAAGACTGAGAACGACAGATGCGAATGCGGGGCCCAGGACACGCCACGTCACGCGGTGTTCAGTTGCCCTTTATGGCGGCACCTTACGAAACCACTAAAGGACTTAATGGGCGAGCAATGGACTCCGAGAGAAACCATCGGCGAGATGATTAGAGACAAGAAGGTGTGGGCCACTGGCTACAGCGCCATCACCTCCCTCATGAAAGAAAAATATAAAAGAGAGTTACAGCCCAGGAGGCAGCTACGCATAGTAATCCAACGACTTTAAACCCTGACTGATGATGCGGAGCGTGACGTAAGTACGAACTGCTTGCCTGCACCCCCCTCCCGACCACCGTTCCTCTGAACTACTTCAACATATGTCAGCTTGCTTTCAACTAGTATAGGCACTCGCTATAGCACTAGATGTACCACCTGAACCCCTAATCCGGGCTTCCCGGGATGGGGGACGTAGGATGGTACCTTCGAGGTCAACACTGGGTCCCCCCAACAACATCGGGGGGGTCCTTCACACCCTGCCCACAACAACGGTACCTGGGGGTGGTACGGCCCAATAAGGTCGATCCCAACAGGTCGCCGACTTACATCTTTGCATCTCGGCTTGAGGGACCCTTCCACCGTCCGAGCCTAGGGGGAAATAGCAGGGATTGCTCCTCCAGGTGAACATACCCGGGGCGGTGTTTATTGCCCGCCTCCGAGGTAGTGCGTGGCCTCACTGGCCTAAAGTCGGGAAAAAAAAAAGTATAAAAACAGGTGTAGAGGGTCCTAAGTCCTAATTATCCAGAAAGTTGATTTAACACTTATATCATTTATAAGTTATAATAAGTTATATTAATATGTTATAATATTTCACTTGTAAGTTGGGGAAAAGTGATATACACAATAAGCGCTATACGTACAAATATAGTACCTCCCAAATTGTTAGCTTAGGCGATCACGTGATAACAAAAACAGCACTCTATAAAGTACATATACCTACAATGTTATGACGGAATAGATCGAGACCAACATTACACACTGGAAAAACTTTCACGTGATTTAAATATCTGGCGATGGACCTCCAAACGGTTAGAAATGGAGTAAGATCATCTTTCTGTTGCAAGAAGGCTATTTATATTTTTTTTTGATTTATTTTGAATCGAAATTAGAGTGCCGTAATTAATTTATAGACCTAATATGTAAAACGTTCGCATTCAAATTCTATTCATCTCTTTCTAGGGCTCCATTATAATGTTTATATTTGTCTGTGATTCCACTGCCAAAGAAGCAAGAAATCTGGAAGTTTTCTGCTATGAGTTCCTAGAAGATATCAAGTATGAGTCCCAGATGCACAAAGAAATTTTAAAATTGATAGAAACTGGTAAACGTTTCGGGTGTCGGTAAATTAATCGAGCACAATTCATCGAAAACAATTTATCGACCACAATTCATCGAAAATCAATTATTCGACAACTCGATTGATCGAAGAAACTTTTTATCGACGCACAATTCATCGAAGGATAATTAATCGAATGCCCAATTTAGCGAAAACATGATTTATCGAAAATTAGGTTAGGTTAATAATAAAAATATTTATTTACTAAAAATATGTCTGAAATATACGCCTGAAATAGTTATAGAGAATTAAGTGGAACTATTGACAGTAGTGCAAGTATGTTACATAAAATATTATTATATAGGTAGTCATAGTGTATGCTCTTTATGAATATAAGAATATATTTACAGAATAGTATACAATTTAAAGATTAAAATTGTGGGATATGCCATTCAAATATTCTAAAATGTTTTCGGGATCAAAAGAGTCTACGAGGCGTCGTATCCTTTCGTTGCAGGCTTTATACTTCTTCTTTTTCCGGGTAGGCTCCTGTCCTGCGAGGTACTGCTCGATTTTAAGGTTGTTGAGGCCTTGCTCTCGCTTGATTGCTTCTAAAAATTTCCAAATAGTCGAGTGGCTTGCTGATAACTGGCTCTCGAAACTTCTGTGCCAACCTTCCACTGAATTGTTGGTTTTACCCAGACCGTTGAGGACGCTACTATAACAGTTCCAAATTTTATGAGCAATTTGAGGGGCTCTTCGAAGTTTCCTCGTGGGTCGCCCAATCCAGGTGTACTCAAAGTAGTCAATGATAGATTGGGCTTCATCTGGCAAAATGTCACTGTCACAAAGAATCTCAAATGTCTGTGTTATGTAATTCGGTGGTACAAAATCCAAAGCATTTAAATGTTTCATTTTTAAAGCAAATGTTGAATCGGAATCGTATTTTTGCTTCAGTCCGTTACTTTGTATCTTCCTGTATACACACTGAGTAAAATGAAAAAAACACCCACGAATATCGCAACCCGGAAAAACAGTTGCAACTGCGTTCATAACTGCTTTTTCGAAATCTATCATCACAGACTGCGGTGACAAATCTGGTTGCAAGTTCTTCAGCTCTTCCAACATTTCCACATAGGTTTCTTCGCGTTTGTTTGGTAATAAAGTAAACACTAACGGGATAGATATATCTTCCACCAGGCCATGAATGGTATACAATTGTTGGAATAAATGCGGCACAGTTTTAAAAGTGCCGTCCATGTACCAATGCTCCGACCTTTTCAATATCTGCAACGATCGTTGTGTACCAAACATTAGTATGCGGTTCTCGGTGGGACCAGAGTCGAAAAGTAGAAAAGATTCGCCTTGTCCTGTTCTTTTAAAGTCTTCTGGTAAATGTATTTCTTCTCGAGACTTGGGTAAGGAGGTTCCTGCTTTTTCATTATTCCGGATGTTTCTTATCGTCCTTTTAATAGTTTTTACTTCTGGAATCTTTCCTTCGGTACCTTCACTTAGTACACTGACAAAGCTGGAAACTATATAATGCGGTTTAGGTAAAATATTAGCTTATAGCCTGAGCGATCGTTAAATTTAATTATCCACCGTAACTAAGTACCAATAATGTTTTTCGACGAAATCTGTTTCGGAGAATTGCGCTCGTTACTCTAAATTATTCCCAGTACCTGAGTACCTTTGGCGAATCTTGTTTCGGTCAATTGCGCTCGTTATTTTAAATTATCCTCAGGACCTAAGTACACCAAAAATTTTTTCGATGAACCTTGTTCCGGAGAATTGTATTGTCGATGAAAAATTATTTCGATAAATTGCGTTTCGACAAATTGTATTTTCGGCGAAAAAATACTTAGATGAATTGAGTTTCGACAAACTGTTTTCGATTAATTGTGTTCGATGAATTGCATTCGATGAATTCACCTAGCCTAGACCCCTCTAATTGTGAAAGAATTATCCCGGGATCGTCGGCAATTACTACTCTTAAAAATGTGTTTGAACAAGCAAGCGAAAAGTAGTGAAACAGAAAAACTTTGTGGCATTGACGAAGTAGTCAATTGCAAAATACGCATATACGAAACACCGACCTGCGGTTTCTTGCCACACTACAAAAATCTGTTGGGACTAACGTCTTCTTAATAATTCTTTCACTAGAACCATCTGCAATTTGCATTAGAAATTGGTTCTAGAATGATTCGACAACTTTATCAAAGGTAATAAACATTTTCTCATTAGTGTGGAATATAAAACTTTGGGTAACCTTTTGTAAATTAAAATGGTGGTATTAACGATCCTGATACAAAATCCCGACATAAATTAAAGTGCTTACTTTCGAAGAAAGAGATAGCCAGTAAATAATATATGTCCGAAAATTGAGTACTTTCCATTTAAACATCAGTTTCATAGTGGCTGAAAAAAATCATATTTACTTATGACGTCGTGTAATAGTAATCAATTATTAGCCCATTGGTTATTAGTCATCAGACCTCTAATAACATTTTAAACGACGCTTTATACAATATTTATTCGATAGAGCTTTCCACTTGTCATTTAGTTTGAATGTGTACTTGAAGTTGTATACATCAGTTCCTACACAAAATGAATACTATTGGGCTGCTTTTAAAATTTATAGGTTTAACTGGTGTGATTCCCGTTATTAACTACAACACAAATAAGGTGGATGTGAAGAAAACGATTCTTATACAAATTATAACAACTTTGCTCTTGAGTTTAGAAAGTTATTCGACAGTTTTGACGAGTATTAAGTATTTAAATGTAATCAAATATTCACCCAATTTAATACTAACTTTGTCGATATTATACTGCAGACTAACGGCACTGGGAGTTTTTTCAGCTTTGAGTATTTTTTGCATCGTCCTACAGGTAAAATCATGGAACAGAATGTTGAGACGTTTCTTCTACGTTTCTACAGTTTTAAACAAGTTTGTGCTCCCCAAAAAGAGCGAGGAGAATATTTGCTTGTTCCTTTACCTTTTGCTACACATCTTGTACGTGTTTAACTTCATTTTATGCTTGAAAGGAGAAGCTGTTTACGCTTTACCTGTTTGCATCTGCTTGGAAAGATATCACAGATTATTCGTTCTTGTATTCATCAGCTTCTTCACTTATTGCTTTAAATGCAGATACAAGGACATTTTGATATATTTAAACATACTTCGTGACAAATTCCTTCTTACTGAGGATCGTTCCCTGCATCAAGAAATCCGTAAAGTGAGCAAGTTATACAGAATTCTTGGCGAATCTTCAGAGGTATTCTTCAAGATTTATCAGTGGGTGATACTCGATTTGTTTGTTATATTTTTCCTCGATATGGTTGGAATCGTCAACATGTTCGCTATTCCTCACTTCAAGCCAAGTTTTGAGCTTCACTTCAACGAATTGAAGATTCTTGTAAGAAAACTTTTATTCATTGATTTTAAGCCATGTATCGGTCTACAAATTAATTCTGGTACTCTTTCGTCAATAGTAATCTGGTAAAAAAATGTGGTGAATAGTGCAGACATGATAAATATTTGGTATTAAAATTTTAACGAAAAATTTTAAAGTTAAATAGTTATTATTTTTATTATTATTAAATTATTATTATTATTATTAAATATTATAATATTGTCACATTCAGTTATTTGCATTAGAAATAGATTCTAGATACAAGAGACATATCTTGTAAAGTAATCAAATCTTAACCGAATTTTGACCTACAATGAGGGAAGTATTGTTTTTGTGATGATCCTCCTTTAATCTTTTTGATAACTGACTAGTGCTGTGACAAGCACCAGGGTGAATTTTCGCAAATGTGTATTTTATGTAATTGACTACTTCTTAAATACAATATAATTTTTCACCATCAGTACGTTTAGCTTCCTGGTTGAAATATATTTTTTAGGGTAATAATTGTTATTGATCCCTTGATGGCGATTTCTTTATAGCGCTGCACCCCACCTTATTAGAGATATTACTAAATCAACCATAACGTCATAAAACTCTGTTAGGATTATCTTCTTCTTATTAATTTATTCTTTTATTAGTATATTCAGCTATTTGCATTAGAAATAGCTTCAAGATTATAAATATTAATTAATAATTAATAATAATTCGACTACATTGTGGAAGGTAAGAAATATTTACTCATTAGCGAGGAACTTAAAATCGTTGAAAAAAGTTCTTATCATTCCCTCCAAAATGTGTAAATTTGAAAGTGGTATTTGTGAGTCATGTTATTATTTTAAATCACATCATAATTTTCATTACCAGTTTGATATTGATCAGGCTCAGTTTTATCAAGCTCATTAGAATTAAAGTCAATATCGGAAGAATGAAAATTATTTGTCTCAAGGATCATCACAGTGCAAAGAATCGTATTTCGTTTCCAAAGTCGCTCATAAATATAACATTCGTTTCATTTTCTTTCACTTAACAGTTACTAATTGTTGTAAAGACTTATGGATCGTATGTGTCTCAACTAGCCAATCACTATAACAGAACAAGTTTAATGAATGCAAACTAAACTACTTACGAAAACAGGCGTAAAAGGTCCTAATTATCCCCGAAAGTTAATTTAATACTATTTTTATAATATTTCACTTGTAAATCGAATAATATTGACATACACAATCAGCACGACGTGTAACTATAGTACCTCCCAAATTGTGAGGCTAGGCGACCACGTGACAGCAAAAACAGCAATTTATAAAGTACACATAAATTGATATGACGGAAACGGTTAGGGATGGAATAAGATGATATATGAATTGCATGAAGGCTATTTTTATCTTTCTTGCATTTATTTTTAGTTGAAATTAGGGTACGGTAATTAATTTATAGACCTAATACCTACAATCTATGCAATCAAACCCTTATTGTCTCTTTCTAGGGCTCCATCATAGTATTTGTATTCGTCTGTGATTCCACCGCCAAAGAAGGAAGAAAATTGGAAGCTTTCTGCTACAAGTTTCTAGAAGATCTTCAGTATGACTCCGAAATGCACAAAGAAGTTTTAAAATTGATAGAAACTGGTAAACGTTTCGCACCTTCAATATCCGCTGCCGGATTCGTCGCTATCAGAAGACCGATACTTTTCACTTTAATTAATTTGATTGCTCCGTATATAATTGTTTCGGTGCAGTTTTTGAGCAACCAGAAAATATACCATTAGGAATCAATTAAGTATGTTAAACATAACTTCAAAACTGAACTGCAATTAATAATGACCCTCTGTAATTCATATTAGTACTTATGGCTTTCATGCAGCTAGGAAAAAACAGCTGGAAAACTTTTTTGAAGATGCCACACATTAGATTATAAATAAATGGAATCAAAATTTGAGTACATTTATTAAGTGAAAGTATTATTTATTTATAACACAAGAATTTTTTTCTAAGGTAACTCTTAACCATTTGATTAATAATTACAGGAATTACTAACTAACGGATAATTAATAGATTACCTAAACGTCTTAAAAAGTACACTCCATTTAAACATATCTTTCATTTTGTGTCTGGAAAAATTGTATTTACATTCCATCGGTAATTATTCATCAGAATCGTAAAATGGTTTTTGAAGATGTTTTATATTATAATGCTTGTTCAATAGAGTTTTCCACGTGTCATAAAAATTGTATGCGCAATAATTGTAGTTTGGCCACATGTAGCATGCACAGTTCCTACACACAATGGGGACTATAAGGATGTTATTAAATTTATTTAGCTTCACTGGTGTGATTCCAGTCATAAATTTCGATAAAAACGAAGTGGATTTCTAGAAAACCGTTCTTATACAAGTTATGAAAACCTTACTCTTTATTCTAGAGACTTACTCAATATTACTGAAGGACACGAGTTTTGGAATTGCAGTTAAAATTTCACCTGATTTAATATGAAGCGTGTCGATAATGTACGTACGAATAGTGTCACCGCAGTGGTTTCATCCTCTGAATATTTCCAGCAACGTCTTTCAGGTAAATTCGTGGAAAAAGATGTTGGGAAGTTAATTCTACGTCACTTCAGCTTTAGCCAAGTTTCCTCTCCCGAAAGGGAACGCGGTGAAAATTTGTTTGTTGTGGTACGTTTCTCAACACATATTGTACACATATCATTTTATTATATGCATGATAGGAGAAGCCCCTTACTCGTATCCTCTTTGCATCTGCATAGAGAGTTATCACAGAATATTTCCTTTCGTATTCATAATCTCCTTCACTTGGCGCTTTGAATGTAAATACAAGGATATTATGACATACCTGAACATGCTACGTAAGAAATCTATTCGTAACGGGAATTACTCGCTGGATCAAGAAATCCGAAAAGTGGGCAAGATATACAGGAACCATTGGCGAATCTTTGGAGGTATTCCTCAAGATTTATGAATGGCTGATATTCGATTCGCTTGCTATAATTTTCCTCAGTATGGTTGGAATCGCCAATACTTTTGCTATTGCTGAGTTTAAACTAGAGTTTGAGAATTTGCTCGATGATATACAGTTTATAGTAAGAAACCTTTCAGATACAACCTTTATCCCATTCCCAAGATCTACTTAATTTGTTTCTAGGGCTCCATTGTAATCCTTGTGTTCTCCTGTGACTCTACCGTAAGAGAAGGAAGAAATTGGAACCTTTCTGCTACAAATTTTTGGAAACTCTTCAATACGACTCCCAAATGTACAAAGAAATTTTAAAGTTGATCGACATTGGTAAACGTTTCGCCCCGGCAATATCAGCTGCGAGATTTATTGCTGTTACAAGATCGATAATATTCAAATTTATCGATTTGATTGCCCCGTTTCTATATAATTATATCGGTGCAGTTTTTGGGCAACCAAGAAGTATTTCAATAAGAATCAATTAAATCAAAAATATTTTCAAATACAAATTGTAGGTAAAATACAAATGAAATGGGGTTTAGAGAAACATGATATTTTTAAAGCTAAAGAAATAAGTGCAATACACTTTTAAAGGCATTGAAGTGTTTAATGTAAGGAAATGAAATTAATATATAGTTACAAATTTTCTGACGGATTCATTGAAGAGATTTCTCTTACAAAAAAAATTCATGACATCCCAATAAAATTTAATTAACCTTCCTATCGCCTGTTACCAGTAATAGGGATCGGGATTAATATAAAAAGTTGTACGATTTTCGTTAATGAAAATTGTACAACTTTTTAGATATAATATTGATGTGTCCTTGAATACGTTGAATTTACTACATATTTAATTGTGATACTTTAAACCTACAAAAAGTCACAATTGATTTGCAAAATGCCATATAAAGGTTTTTGAGTGAAACGAGCCCTGTGAAGTCCATTTTTATATATCTCAAGTAGATACTAAAATCGCATGTTTTACACTAATTTGTATGTAAAGATACATTGTTGAATTTGTTAAAAAGTGGGATTGTGTAATTATATATAAGTACGATTTGAAATTTAGATGTAATAAATGAAGTGAAGGACGAAGATAACTAGTTTTATTACCCATTCTCACTTACTGTAAGTAAATCGTGAAATTCCAATAGCCACATCATGCCGAAATTTTTTTGTTTCGTCATTTATAGGCAATTTAGACAATATAGGCAATTTAGCGTATATATTTCGTTTCTCACATATTTTGGACGCTGTACCTACCTCCATTATATTCTATCTTGTATACTTTTTGGCTAACATTTTCAGTCCATAAAATTATTCTTCTAAAATGTAGGGAACTGAATTTGGGCACACGATAACTGAGCGGGCGCCGACGAGTTCCTCCCGCGGTCAGTTCGAAAGTAGGAAAACCTTTTAGAGGACCGACGAATTCCTCCCGGACGACCGACGAGTTCCTCCCGGCGGTCAGAAATTCGGTGACCCTAAGGCAGGTAGCTACAAACCAGGGATTAAAGAGATAAATACTCTAAATTCTAAAAGCCAATTGTAAGAAATGAACGGAATTCCCTAATTTCTACTAACACTTTGTATTAGTGAGCACTTATGTCCAAAATGATCTGAGTATTATGGTTACTAACGTGCACTAAATATGATTGCAAAGTAATATGTATTGAAATACCGAGAAAATATCCTGATTATGATGGGCTTACCCAAACGCTATTATATTTATATTGAAAGAAAGGTTTTTAGTAAAATGAAGGGAATAAGGGTTTTAAAGGCAGCTAATTTAAGAATACAGAGCTCATTTCTTTTTCGGTGTTCATGATGGAAGTCTCGAAGATGTATAGTGAAAAAGGGAAATTACTGCAAGTAGTGAACGGAGAAAAGTTTTGTAAAGCGAGAACCCTGACCAATGGACAAATACGATGGCGCTGTGTGAAACAAAGGTGTACGGCAAAAATATATACAGATGGTAAGTAAATATTTTCCAGTAATGTAAAAAATTTACAACATAGTTTTTCTTTTAAAGAAAATTTTCTTCTCTAATTTCCAATTTCTTATTTTACATTATTCTTTTCATACTGCTTCTCATTGCAAACTTTATTTTAAAGGTGAAGATGAAATCGTGAGCACAGATTTGTCGCACAACCATGACTTCACTGATCCAACTTCCCTCGTTCATCAACGTGTTAACAACGGGGTAAAGAGAAAGGCGAAAGCGGACATATGTGAAAAACCTGCTAAACTGATACACCAAGAATTACAAACGACTGATACTCAAGGTATAACTTTAAATATTCAAAGTATTAACAATATAAAAAGGAATATGTATGCTGCAAGACGTTCCACATTACCTCCCTTGTCTAATAGTTTACCTGAAACCCACGACGCGTTAAACTCTATTCCAATTAAAACTATTCAAGGTGATCATTTTTTATTAATTAACGATGTAAACACAAATATAGTTATATTTTCTTGTTATTCTAATTTAAGCTTTTTATGTTCTGTTGATACCGTATACATGGACGGCACTTTTCAATACTGTCCAAAACATTTTTATCAGTTGTTTTCAATACATGGGTATAAAAATGGGCAATATGTACCTTTGGTATTCACCTTATTACCGAATAAACAAGTTCATACCTATGGTAATATGTTTAAATGTTTGATTGAAAAGTGCTTAGGACTTAATTTAGTTCTTTCCCCGAAATTCATTATTGTCGATTTTGAAAAATCTGTACATATTGCAATAGAGCAATATTTTCCTAAGACCAAAGTTCATGGATGTCTATTTCATTTAAAGCAAGCATGGTTTCGAAAGATTCAAAAATTAAATTTAAGTCAGGATTTCAATAATTGTCAATCTGAGATTGGAAAATGGCTGAAATATGTATTTGCGTTGCCATATTTACCACCAAACGAAATTGGCGATTCTTTTGTTGAATTAATGGAAATAATGCCAAACGATTCAAATTTGACACAGTTTGCCGATTATTTGGTTAATTTCTATATAGAGGATAATTGTATGTTTCATCCTGAAATTTGGGCTTCACTTTCCGCATCGATGTCGCGCACAACTAATGCCTGTGAAAGTTTTCACAGCCACTTTAAAAATAGCAACTATATGAGTCACCCATCGATATTTATTTTTGTAAATGTATTATTAACGTTTCAAACATTTACGTATAGCAAAATGCAGTCTGCTAATTGCTACAAAAAAAAATTAAGGCCACATGTAAAAAAACGTCAGGAATTTTTAGAGGGGCTAATTGAAAAATATAGCAACCATTCTTTGAGTCGCCTCAACTATATAAAAGCTATTTGTCACCACAATTTGCCCGCCTAAGTTAATTTAAGATTGTTTAGTTAAGTATATAAGTATGTATATTTGTTTTTTGTCGTGACAATTTATATATTTTGTTATATATTATGTAGCATGTATATTCTTTTCAATTATTGTATCTATATAATGTTTTTCATATGTAAACATAAAAGTAGTGAATATTCCATTATTTTATTTTTTATCAAATAAACTGCTAAAATGATTATCAAGTTTACCCTCTAACAACTGTGACAAATTAAAATTATTATGGTCATTCGTCGGGGAGGAACTCGTCGGTCCTCTAAGATTTACCTACTTTCGAACTGACCGCGGGAGGAACTCGTCGACGTCCCTTTAATCCCTGATTTGTAGCTACCTGCCTTCGGGTCACCAAATTTCTGACCGCCGGGAGGAACTCGTCGGCGCCCTTTTCAGCCCAACTGAGCCCCGCGGTCAGAAAATTCGAACGGTAACGCTAATCCCACCCTACGATTGAGCCCCGGTATACCACAAGGCCAAATGACAACTGAGCCCCGAATTAAAATGCTGCGTCCAGGATAAAAAAGTTAGGTAAGGGAATACGCTATTTACTGGAAATCCCATCATAATCACGAACGTATTAAAGGGCAAGAGGGCAAGGAAAATCAATCAAGGTACAAATATTATACCTAACTCGACACCTCCGATTTTTTTGTAGTAAAACTTGTTCTGACTATTTTTCACTGAGAAAATCCGGAAAAACCCCCAAAAATTTATCTTTTTTGAAAAAGTAATACTTTCGATAAATTGCAGGTTGGAAAAACTACAAACTACCTTCGGGATAGTGATAGGTAATAATGTGTAATTAATGTGTGCGGAAGATGGTTCCCGACGGATAAGCAGTTTTTGCACAATCGCGTTATAAACAATTTTCACACCTTCTCTTGAAAATTGTGCGATTTTATGGGAAATCGATTTTTCTTGACATTGCAAGCGGCATTTTAAGTTAGAAACCAGTACCTTCAAAGCGCATATCTTGGATTTTCACGTAAGAAGTGGGAAATGTACGAAAAAATGCCCTTAAAGTTGCTCCGAACGCTCGAAATCGCATAAAAAGCTGGCTTTTCACCCCACAGCTGCCGTAGACTGTCTAGAAGCGATTTCGGGCGTTCGGAGCAACATTTAGGGCATTTTTTCATACATTTATCACTTCTTACGTGAAAATCCAAGATATACGTTTTAAAGATACTGGTTTTTGATTTAAAATGCCGCTTGCAGAATTAAGAAAAATCGATTTCCCATAAAATCGCACAATTTACAAGAGAAGGTGTGAAAATTGTTTATAACGCGATTGTGTAAAAACTGCGCATACGCCTGGAACCATCTTCCGCACTCATTAATTACACATTATTACCTATCACTATCCCGAAGATAGTTTTTCCAACCTCCAATTTGTCGAAAGTATGAATTTTTCAAAACAAGGGTAAATTTTTGGGGGTTTTTCCCGATTTTCTCAGTAAAAAATAGTCCGATCGTGTTGTGCAGCAAACCATTTTCTAGGTGTTGTGATTCCATACAAAAGTTCCATGGCTCGTATAACGATCCCTTCATTACTTTTCGCAATATTCGTAAAAAACCACAAAAAATGCATTTCTTTGCACTATAATTTGTTTATAAAAATCCCAACACCGATTTCGCTGTATCAAAAAGGTGGGTTTTCATCTATGAACTGTCTTCTACACGACAGTATAGGTTTTGACTGGTTATATTTTAGTACGCAGAAAAATCTCTATTGGTTGGCCTATGAATGTAGATACAAGGATATTATGACATACCTGAAAATGCTACGTAAGAAATCTATTCGTAACGGGAATTATTCGCTGGATCAAGAAATCCGAAAAGTGGGCAAGATATACAGGAAGCTTGGCGAGTCTTTGGAGGGATTCTCCAAGATTTTTGAATTGCTGATATTCTATTCGGTTGTTATAATTTTCCGCAGTATGGTTGGAATGGGGTAACACTTTTGCTATTGCTGGGTTAAAACTGAAGTTTGAGAATTTGCTCGATGATATACAGTTTATAGTAAGAAACCTTTCAGACACAACCTTTGTATCAACTTTCGGGTACCAAGATCGACTTAATTTGTTTCTAGGGCTCCATTGTAATCCTTGTGTTCGCCTGTGACTCTACCGTAAGATAAGGAAGAAAACTGGAACCTTTCTGCTACAAATTTTTGAAAATTCTTCATTACGACTCCCAAATGTACAAAGAAATTTTAAAGTTGATCGACACTGGTAAACGTTTCGCCCCGGCAATATCAGCTGCGAGATTTATCGCTGTTACAAGATCGATAATATTCAAATTATTCGATTTGATTGCCCCGTATATAATTATATCGGTGCAGTTTTTGGGCAATCAGAAAGTATTTCAATAAGAGTCAATGTGATAAAAAATTGGTCTGAACACAAATTGTTGGTAAAATACAAATGAAATGGGGTTTAGGAATCATGATATTTTTAAAGCTTGAAGAAATAAGTACAATACACTTTTATAGGCACTGAAGTGTTTAATATAAGTAAATTAAATTAATGTTTAATTGCAAATTTCCTAATGGAATCAGTGAAGAGATGTCTCTTAGGAAGCTAGAAAAAATTTCATGACATCCCAATAAAAATCAATTAACCTCCCTATTGCCTGTTACCATTAATGCGGATGGGGATAAATTTGTACGAATTTCTTTGATGAAAATCCTACAAATCTGTAAATGTTGTATTGATGTGTCCTTGAACACGTTTGATTTATTAAATATTTAATTTAGATAATTTGAAACTGCAAAAAATCATAATTGATTATTAAAATGTCATATAATTTTTTTTGAGTGAAACGGGCTTCATGGAGTCCATTTTTATATCCTTATATCTCAAGTAGATTCGAAAATCGCACGTTTTACACTAGCTTTATTGGTTGGAAAAAATCAAAGTAGGACAGGTAATAATCTAATATGGTAACCTATGTTTTATGCAGAGATAGATTGTTGGATTTGTTAAATAGTGGGATTGTATAATTAACCACCTGTAAATACGAATTGAAATTTTGAAGTAATAGAAGTAATAAATGAAGTGAAATACGAAGATAGTTTTTATTTTAATAACCATTCTCACTTACGTTACGTATCGTAAATCGTAAAATTCCATAACCACATCATGCTGAAATTTTTCGTGGTTTGCAGGATATTTAAAAAGCTCAATGAACGTATATGTCCATATTTTGCAACTATAGACAATTTATCGTTTACATTTCATTTCTCATATATTTTGTACGCTTTATCCCCATTTTTAGAGAGTGTTCTCGGGGAGCTGAGATGAAATCAGGAATGTTCTTGATAATCCCCAAATAATAACAACTATTGTTATAAGACTCCCGTACCATAACAACATAGAAAATTTCACTTTCAAAACACTGAATTCCCTAAACATATATCCAGCTTGGTATTCATTGCCTTCTTTTAGTTATCTCGTTTTCTCCAAAATTAAAGACCCAACACCCATAAAAAACCAGAGTTGCGTAGTATATCAGGTTACATGTTCTGATTGTAACTCTCCTAACGTGTATATTGGAGAAACACAACAATATATAAAAAAGAGATTACAACAACATCAATTGCTCTTTGCTCAAGCATACTACAAATTATTCAAATAAATTGAACATATGAAAACTCACATTTTCAACACAAATATTCCAGATTTTATCTTTCATCTTTTCATTTTTTGACATTATCATTTTTTGACACTAGTTTAGCACTCATGATTTTGAAGGTTTCTCTTATTTATAATGGCCTTCTATTAATTTTTTTAAACAATCGATATACAGTTATCAAATGTCAAACATGTCACATTTTCTACTTTGATAATATGTAAGTGACACTTTTTTGCTTTTTTAGTTGTATAAGAGATACTTAACATATATATAATTTTAGCGCCATGAGTATGTTCATAATCATGAACGAAACGTCGGCAATTTGAAGTATCTCAACAATAGTTGTTATTATTTGGGGATTATCAAGAACATTCCTGATTTTATCCCCATTATATTCTATCCAGGTATCCTGTTCGGCTAACCTTTTCAGTTCATGAAATTATTCTTCTAAAATGTTGGGAACTGGCCGTCAACGCGATGATGGTTTTTAGTTTTTATGAATAATCAAGCACATGTAAATTGCTTTTATTAATTCGTCGGTGTGTAACGTGAGATTCAACAAATTCATTTCAAAACACTCTTTTTTCACCATTTTCAAGTACTGTAATTTCGTACTTAAAGCAAATCTAAATAGTACCCTAGTATAATTACAGTTTTGCAAAGAACTATTTGGATTTTGGCTTTTGTGGCATATTTTTGCTACCTTAACGAATTTTAAGCAAATACTATAATTTTCCAGTCAGTGTCATTTAAAGAAAATTAGTTAACAAAGAGAACGAAAATAAATAAAATAGAATTACAAATATTACTATCACGGTTCCAAAGTAATTTAAAAATGCATGTCAGCTCCAAAAGCATCTAATTGTAGTATATATGTAGATAGTGGTTTTCCAAAAAATACCCCTTCCTGTGTTAAAATGTCGTTCGTTTTCTTGACAAATAACTGGTACCAAACAACTATAGAGAACTAAATGCAATGTTAAATACGTTATAATTTCTATCCCCTCCCCCCACATTATTAAGAAGCCGAATTACTAATTCGTGTTTTATAAGTTTTGTAGTTGTACTCCAGTAAAATGTAATTTATGACGAATTTATCCACCATAATGATATATTGTTTCAAACAATTTTAGTACCTTTTACATCGTCAATAGCGTAGGTTGTTAATCACCCAAAAGCTCTGAAATGTACGACAGAATCACAAATATTGACACACATCGGCTATAACGTTTCATTCCGTTACAGCATACCGCATCGATCATGAATTTGAAGCAGGTAAAGTGGCTATTAAATCTTGAAGTATTCCTGGGCGTGATCCCACGAATGGAAAAGGACTTTTTCCTGCTTTTGAATGTATTAGTGCAATTACCGGTATTAGCAATAGTTTGTGATATCAACAGTCATTTATATTATGATATGCATGAGGCCAGTGATGTTACGAACGCGAGGATAACGTTTTATATCATGGAGTCCTTGAAAGATGCTAGTTTAACGTTCATGGTGATTATTAACTTTTTGAATAATGTATTCTTTAAAAGAGCTACTTGGCGAGAAATCGTTAAGAAGTGCGAAGACATGGAATGTGTCCTTCTAAATCCAGGCGATAATAACAAATTTTTCTTTGTATTCATTTTGGCTACAAACATCATTTTGATACTTAAAATGATTCGTACGATGTTCTTGTTGACATTCATGGATTTGTTGATAAGCTACCTCTTCTTCTTCATTATTTCCCTACAGTTCGGGGCTATAGCTCTGATCTCTTTTCTCAAAAATAAATACTACGCCTTGTTCGACTATCTTCGGTACGTCGTTCGGAGAGAATCCAAGAATTACATACGACTAGAAGGCAAGATTCGTGAAATCTCCGAATTGTACCGTGAACTTTACGAGTTAGCGGAGTACATAAACGATGTCTACAGTTGGATCTGGTTCTTTATAGAAGGGAAAATAGTTTTCACCTTCCTGCTTTATTTCAATGAGTTGCTGTTCCAAGACTGGTCTAACCCACTTCTTTCCTTGGCCGATTTCGTAATTATGTTGGTAAGTGTATGATTATGATTTTGATAAATTTTTCGGGGTTGAGGGTGCATTTCACTTAAAAATTACTATATAATTGAGGGCGCAATTCAATGTCAGCCCTCCAAGTAACTATTTTCTATAATCCCACAAGTCATTACTACATAGTAAGAATTAAAAAAAAATTGCAACATTTTTACTTGAGGAAAATATCCGCAAAAGTAATTAAAAAATAAGTATAAAAGTCAAATTTTTATTAATTGCCACCGAATGTCTTCCAAAAATTACTCGAATTATCAGGAAATTTATTGTAAATATGTGGCAGAATTAAATTTGCAGAAACCAGAAGGTAGAACACTCGACGTGTCTCTCCACAATCAACCCTTAAAATGTCTTTTGATTAAATTATAATTTTGACGACATATTCCTACACTATTGAATTTTAATAGATTTGAGGCATATCTCATGAAATTTTGAAAAGGTCATTCCAGTTTATCCGCGAGTTTCAGGGATTTTTTTATGTGAATTTCTTGAGCAAGTTATATTTTATTATTTTTCGAATATTTTAAATGGAAATTTAAACTCCTTACATTTTGATCGAGTTCCCAGTTTGTCATGGAAATATTTTAGAGAATCAAATAAGTCGATGGATGTACCAGCAGCATGAGTCACAAAATTGGGTTGGAATTTAAAAAAAAATGTAATAGGCTTAGTCAGTTTTCTCTTAAAATGAGATGAGGAATATTATGAATAGAGGATGATTGCGAATACACTCAAATGGTTATGGAACTTAACATTTTAACATAATAAGTCTTTACGCACATATCAGTTAGCAGCAGAATCATATTTTTCTTGATTGTCACATCCTTCAGTTGGAAAACCTTCTACTGTTGCCTCTCACAAATCAAAAATTCCCTAATCACGTTGTTCATGGACTCACCGACGCAAATATCGTGCCACCCGTTTCTGAAACACTCATACTATTTCCTTCACAGGTTTGCGTCTTCATACTCATTTTTCTCTGCGACTCAGTGATGAAGACGGCGGCGGAGATGGTACCGTTGTCGTTGAAACTAACGGAAATTTTTCCGGCAACGTCACAAGCTCAGCAGGATCTCCTGATGTTATCGGAACACTGCAAAAGATTTCAACCCGTTTTCTCCGCTGGAGGGCTCGTTATACTAGACAGGGAGATCATTTTGGAGACAGTATCGTTCCTTTCAACGTACTTAATTGTATTGGTCCAATTTCAAACCGTATAGAAAGATGTGGTTTCACTAAATATAATTAGGATAGATTGGTAAAGAAATGTCTCAAATTGCACAAATACAAGTTTGATGTTTTTTTTTGTATTTTAAGCTTAATGTTGGATATGGATTAGAGGTTGTTATTAGGGGATTACGTACACCAACACATTAGAGATTGGCTTCAGCAATTCTATTATAATATCTAACACTTAATGTGTTAGACAATGTATAACCCTTTGTATTTTAATTGTAGTAGATTTATTCATCACTGATTGAATTGTGTATTAAAAGTTTATTTATCATTTCAGTATTCATTTATTGGTCCAACTATAGAACTACAAAACAATCTGTAGAGTTCTAGAGATCTGAGAAAACTATTCCCACCTATCCCATAAACCCCTCCTGTGGCCAATTTGGAAAGTAAACTGCCGCATTGATTACTACCAATACGTTAGTAACTCAGTTTACTAGCAACCTGCTGCTTTGTACATAGCAATGACACTTGAGAAATTTTTGAACACTTCTTCAAATTGGTACCATGAAACAATTTACACGCTCCTGGCCATCTGAGAGCACTATTACTAAACTTTAAACTTGCTTTGCAGGTAGTTTAGAAATCCACCCTGCTGACTACCAAAAGTATTGTAAATTGTCTAATTGATTACCAACAGCAAGTTATTTTTTCAGTTTCCTAGCAACTCGGTGTATTATAGTAACCAATGGCAAGTGAAGGAATTTTGAAATATATTTGAAATTAGTACTATAGAACAAACCAGTCTCTTGAAGATCTAATAGGACTACTCTAAAAATTTTTGCTTTTGACAGATAGCTTAATTTATTTCAGAACACCCGTGATTCCACCCTGAGACCAACTCAGTAAGTAAATTTTCCTATTTTGTTCTTCCGATACGTTACACGCGCTGGTTATCAGCCTCGAGTTGCATTGCAATAACCAATGGCAGTTGAAGAATATTTTTAAAACATTTTGAAATTGGCACTCTAAGACAAACCATTCGCGCAAGTTACTAGCATCGTGCTGTTTAGCAGTACCCAATGACAGTTAAAGATTTTTTGAAATTAGTACTTTTAGACAAAATACGGGCTTCTGAAGCTCTGATAAGACTGCTTTTAAAAGTTAAACTTCTTTTAGTAGTTTATTTGAGAACAACTTTACTGTTAAATTTACTCTGCAACCTACACAGTAAGTATCCGATTGCTCCATTGCAATGATCAATGGCAGCATAAAATTGTTTTGAAAACTTATTGAAATGAGCACTACAATACAAATGACTGATTTCTGAAAATGCTGTTCCGAAAATATAAACCCTTTTGGAGGCAGTTTGTTTCCGAAAAATTTATAAATCTGCTAAACCTACTCAGAAATGAGTCAGATTGAGTGCTACCAATAATTTTTATGCGGAGGTTAGTAGCATGTAGCAGTATGTACTGCTTTACAATAACAATGGCAGTGGAAAACATTTTTGGAAAGTTTTGAAGAGTTTGAAATTAGCACTAGCAAATAGTCGAAAGAAGAAGACGATCTTCTGATGATCTGACTATTCCCAAGATATTGAACTTGTTGTGTTGGCAGTTCTTTCTGCGTCCAAGTCGCTAAATAAAATGTCCGATTGTGTGCTACTAACAGTTACAAACGCAGGTTACTAGCAAGCTCCTCTACCTTGCGATGACCAATGGGATGTGAAGAATTTTAAAACTCCTTGTGAAATTTGTACTGCAAAACAAATCACAGTCACAAAAAACGCATTGGAAAACTCGTAACTCTTCTCTGTCGCCAATTCAGTAAAATTTCCGATTGTGTGCTACCAACAGATTACAGTGCAGGTTACTAGCAACTTACTGCTGTGCAATAACCAAAGCGTGAAGAATTTTGAAAATAATATTTTTCCAATAGTCTACAACTAACCAAATTTTTATTGCAAAATGATATGCCAACTTCAAACCGTTATTAAATTAGTAAATTATAGTATTTATGTGTCTTTATGAAATAACCAAAGGTGCTGAGATAATTTCTATATCAATTATATTTACATGCTGATGATACTCACAATATTATCAAAATTCTTTATACAAATTAATATTTCGATTGAAGAAAATATTACCAAAGGAGACTGTTTACCGATAAATTAATAAGTGATTAGTGCATGACCTGAATTTGCTATGTAGTTGCTTTCTAGTTAAACATGAACTTTATTTGTGATTGGGAATTTATGTTTACACATTTGACGTTGCGTAAAAGCCACAACATATCATATTACTCCAACATATCCATCAATGGAATCCTAAAAGGGTTATTAGCCACGCCTTGTATTATATTTATTCAAAAGTGCTTTTTTGAAAGTCAATACAATTGTGTGCATGGATCAGTCCCTTCACAATATGAAACCTATAAGGAAGTTTTTGAAATTTATTAGCTTTACTGGTGTGATTCCCGTAATAAACTACAAGAAAAATGAGCTGGATATGAAGAAAACCATTCCCGTGCAAGTTCTGAGAGCTTTAATATTCTTTTTAGCGAATTATTCACAATTTCTGAACGTCATCCTGATAGAAAGCTCAGTCAAATTTTCTCCTGATTTTGTACTAGGTTTTACGATATTCAACGTCAGAGTAGTGTTGCTTGCAGCATTTTCTGCTCTCAACGTTTCCAACAACATATTCCATGGAAAGTTATGGAAGAAAATGTTGGGAAGCTACTTCTACGCTGCTTCATATTTAAACCAGTTTCGGCTTCCGAGACGGAATGCAGAAAAAATTTGTTGGATCATGTACATTTCTCAACACATCGTATACACATTTAATTTTGCTATATGCATGATAGGGGAAACTCCCCTCAACTTACCAGGATTTAACGTATGCATATGTGTAACGAAATATCACAATACATTCACAGCTGTATTTATTACTTTCTTCACTTGGTGCTTGGAATGCAGATACAAGGATATTCTGGTATACCTAAACATACTACGTAACAAATACATACGTAACGAGTATCATTTGCTAGACCAAGAAATTCGTAAAGTTGGTAAGGTATACAGGATCCTCGGCGAATCATTGACGGTATTCTTCAATATATATCAGTGGCTGATACTCGACATGTTCGTCTTATTTTTTCTCAGTATAGTTGGATGGGTCAACACGTTTGCCGTTCCTGGTATGACGCTACGTCTTCATAATTTTATCGAGGATGCACATTTTCTTGTAAGATACTTTATTTTAAACTTATTCGCTAACTCATTTTATAACGTATATCAAATAATTCTCATTTCCTCCTTTCAGGGCTCATTTATAATCCTCATATTCTTCAGCGATTGTGCGGTCAGGGAAGGGAGAAAACTGGAACCGTTCTGTTACAAATTTCTGGAAACTCTTCACTACGATTCCCAAATGCACAAGGAAGTTTTAAAGTTGATAGATATCAGTAAACGTTTCGCACATGTGATATCAGTTGCGAGATTTATCCATATTAGAAGGTCGAATATAATCACTTTAATCAACTTGATTGCTCCGTATATTATCGTATCAGTTCAGTTCTTGAATAACCAGAAGGTATTCCAGTAGGATTTGAATATGTATCTTGTTTGTTAAGAGAATTCTGAGCACGGTTTTCATTGGGTTGTGTTGTCGCACTGGACTCCTACAGACTACAAACTAAGGCAGCTTCATTACGGGAAGAGCAGAACCCAAATATTATTAGTATTCCTAATAAAACCACTTCTTCTTTCTCAATCGTTTTAGTGATTATGATAAACATAGAAAGCGCTTGGATTTTTCTAAAAATTTCACCAGGTATCTTTTCAACTTGTAGATCTTTGAATATTTTGTAAAATGTTTTTTTAATCGTTTACAATTCTTACCAATTCACGCAATAAAACATTACTACTTTTAACTTATTTAAGCTTTGAGTTAACTGCGGCTGTAGCACTTAGCACTTAAAATAACCAAAGGTGCTGACATAATTTCTATATCAGTTATACTGAGGTGTTGGTGACACTCACAATATTCGTGGAAGTACCAAAATCCTTGTTAAAAATTATAATTCAGATTAATGAAAATCTTACCGAAAAAACTATTTGCAATTAATTAACAAATAATTAGAGCAAGTCCTGAATTTGCTTGTAGTTAGTTTTTAGTTGAATATGACCTTCATTTCTGACTGGGTAATTATGTTTACACATTGGATGTTGCGTAAAAGCAACAACGTGACAATTTACTTTAACATATCTATTAATGGGATCCTAAAAGGGTTATTAGCGACGGTTTGTTTTATATTTGTTCGAAAGAGCTTTTCTAAGTGCCAGTAGAATTGATGGATGGATGAATCAGTCTCTACACAAAATGAAACCTATAAGGAAGTTTTTGAAATTTATTAGTTTCACGGGTGTGATTCCTGTGATAAACTACGACAAAAATGAGCTAGATATGAAGAAAACCATTCCCGTGCAAATTCTAATCGGTTTAATGCTCTTTTTAGCGAGATATTCACTATTTTTGAGGATCATCGTGATGGAAAACGCAGTCAAATTTTCGCCTGCTTCAATACCAGGTTTGTCGATACTAAACATCCTAGTACTATTGCAGACAGCATTTTCTCAACATTGCCAGCAACTTATTTCACGTAAATTCATGGAAGAGAATGCTGGGAGGTTACTTCTACGCCGCTTCATTTTTAAACAAAATTCGTTTGCAAAGACGGAATGCAGGAAAAATTTGTTGGGTCATGTACATTTCTCAACACATCGCATACGCATTTCATTTCGTTATATGTATGATAGGGGAATCTCCACCCATCATACCTGGATTAAAAGCGTGCGTATGTGTATCGAAATATCACAGAACATTCACGGTTGTATTCATTACCTTCTTCACGTGGTGCTTGGAATGCAGATACAAGGATATGCTGCCAGGGCCGGCTCTAGCCCATGTAGCGCCCGTGTGCAAGCAATACCCCGGCGCCCTCTAGGAATAATATAGCACAACCGTATCGTTAATTCAAAATTATTTAGTTCAGTAACTAAATCACAGTACAAAGTAGGTATGAATGAAATATATAGGTACATTAAAACCTTTGTCAACTTAACATAAGGCGTAAGGGCAACCTCAGGTAGCTTACTTCTAGACATAATTCTAAATATACGCTACATACTCATAATTACTGTTTACATAGCTTTGCTATTTCTACAGGCTACAGGAAGTTATTGAAACAGTTTGAAAACAAACAATAAACTTAAAAAGATCCCCTGGACAAAGTAAAGTATTTTCGAAATACCTTTAAAAACAGTTTTTCGTAGTCCAATGTTTATTTTTTTTAAATGAGTTTCTGCGTTTGTTATTGGTTTATCCTCCGCCTCATAATTATAAAACGTTCTACGAGTGTGAGGGCGGGCAGGTGCGGAAAATTCTGCTATTGCATCGACTTCTTCCGTTACAGTTTTCGCGCTATTAAGTAGCTCCTCAAAAGCAGACTCAGTACGTGATTGATATAAATTCATTTTTGCATTATTGATCATTTCTACAGCTTCTGACATCATGACGTCTGACTTTTGAAGAGCCTTGCTGACTATATTTATCTTGCTTAAAATTTCGAACCAAGTAAGTAGAGAGCAGAGCTTAAATGATTTAATTCTTGTCAATAACGAATTTGCCAAATTTCTTGACTCCGCATCTTTATACTCCTATCGGAATATATGGTAAACAACGCATCATACACTTTTCCTAAATTAAAACGTAAGGTTTTTATCGCTTCAACCCTGCTCTCCCATCGAGTATTTGAGAGCGGTTTTAAAGTTAAAGTTAGCACTTCTTTGGAAAGCATTTGCCAACGTGCTGTTGACGCAGAAAAGAAAACATAAATTTCTTGCACAATTGAAAAGAAATTGACAATTTCTAACGAACTTTTAGCAGCGTCATTTACTAGGTACTAAGTTTAGGCTGTGTGCCACACAAGGGACATAAAATGCGCAAGGGTTTAGGTCTAAAATTCTTTTTTGTAGACCTATATTTTTCCCTTTCATATTTGCGCCATTATCGTAGCCTTGACCGTGCATATCTTGTATGTGAATATCATTAGAGATTAAAAAATCTAACAAAAATTGTGTTATGCCCTGACCAGTAGTATTTGTAATAGGAAAAAATCCTAGAAAGTGTTCTTTTATTTCAGCAATGTTATTGCTTGTATTTAAAAAAAGTAGCGAACGACAACTGATATTTGTTCCTCGTGTGCAATGTCCGAGGAGATATATTTAACCAGCTTTTACTCTTGCTCACAGTTGTTTTTGATAAGCACAAGCACTGAGACACCGATGAAAGTCGTAATACTTGTTATAACTAGTAACCAGTAGGTACTTTCCTTTTAAATCATTAAAATCATGCGGTAAAACACACCGGCCTATTTTGAAATGCCGCAATTACCGCATCCCTAGAAATACGAAATTTAAAGTTATAGTCTTTCAAGAGATATACCGTTTTTATGATTTTGACTCTTCAAGTGTTGCGGTATATCGTCAGTAATAAAAAAAGATTGGACTCCTCACTGGCGTGTGCCGACAAAAACCGACCGTACTTAGGATATTTAAAATGTATTAATATCTTGGATATTAATACATAGTTTCATAGTTAGAGATATTATTTTATGTCCATGTTCGTATTTACATTGTTATAACACGATAATTTGACAAAATGTAAGCCATTACTTTGCATTTGATTTAAAAAATCATTTGGCTTCAATGTTTGTTTCAATTTTCCGAATACGGTCCCGAATACGGGTGACATCGCCGCCAGCGCCGACACGCCGGCGGGGCGTTTTTTGACAGCGCCGCTAGCAAGTAATAAGGCTCTCAGATTCTTTTTGAAAATGTCACGAGCGGCGCTCGGCGCCCCCTAAAGCCTTGCGCCCGTGTGCGCTGCACACCCTGCACAATGGGTAAAGCCGCCATTGTATGCTGCTATACCTGAACATACTACGTATCAAATCCATCCGTAACGAGGATCATTCGCTGGATAAAGAAATCCGTAAAATTGGCAAGGTATACAGGATTCTCGGCGAATCTTTGACGATATTCTTCAATATTTATCAGTGGCTGATACTCGACATGTTTGTCATATTTTTCCTCAGTATAGTTGGAATCATCAACACGTTTGTCGTTCCAGGCTTGAGGTTACGTCTTCATATTTTTATCGATGATGCACATTTTCTAGTAAGAAACTTTATTTCAGATTTAGTCGCTAACTCATCTTTGTACAACGTGTTTCAAAATGAATGTCATCTATATTAAATCCATCGAGAAGAAAACTTCCATGAAACACAAACGTCGAAATTCAAAGCGCGCGACCAGCTAGCAAATAAGTACAGGGTCGCATCAAGAATGATCGCCTTGACTATAATTTATCTTTTATTAAGATTTTACTAAGGATGTTCATTTCTTTCTTTTCTGTATAGGTACATTTAAAATAATGGTTTTCTCCCCGCAGCTTAAGTATGTTCCAGGTCTCTTTTTGGGAGGCGAGCAGGAAAGGTATATTTTCATAATTGCAATAGATCACAGAAATATGTTTATACAAATTTATATCAAAGACCTGAATAACAATAGCGATACGTTAAAATAAACCATCAACTAAAAGTGCACTATCACCGTCAACGACTTACCTGATCAGACAACTAAACTTGTTAATTTTACTGAACCGACTCCGTACATCAACAATTCCCGCCAAAAGTTTTATGACTTTTCTACCAATAGCAAATGACGTGTATTAGGTGTTGTCTAACTTTACTATCTTTTCTCGTTTCGTGGATGTTTTCTTCTCAGTGGATTTACTATAGTTGGCGTTGAAATTTCTGTGCATGTAATTTTTGATGTGCCGCGCTCTATTGATTTGAACCTATCTAATTCTGACAACAAGTGTCATTTCGAACATTCATTGTGAAACTGGCAATCAGTACTGCTGGTACACTTTCGTTTGTGAGGTTGTAGAGAGCATACGTACGTTTCTCTTGACGAGCCGATCTTTCGAAGACGCATTGAATAAATTGAATAAGGTTAGTGCTGGGTGATTTTACTAACGAGCTTTATGTAATTTGCCCCCAAGCTGTAAATCCCTTCTGAATTCCCCTCTTTTCTTTTACTTATTTAGTTTCGATCTTGGCTATAAATTTCACTCGCATAGATAAATTCTAAACACCGTAGATGCCCCCAATTAGCGGGGATAGAGGCTGTGGGTCTCCCCCCGAAAAACAGTCCTCTCCTAATAACATACAAATTATTGAAGATATTGGAATAATATATAAGAATTTAAAGGCACAAAGTCAGAATGTGGAACTGACAAACAACCCACAAAAAATGGAAATGCAACCTCATGAGGTAAGCAAAAAACAAAAACAGACTTTAAAATATCAGCCCAACTCCTTGGGGCCCTATACTGTCATTGCAGAATCAACTGAAACGGCTAAAAATATTGGAAAATTCTCACATCTAAAAATTGACAATGAAATTTTTGATCTTAATATAAGAGATATAAGAGTGATAAAAAAGGTTTAAACAAGATAGGTGTGGAATTCTCCAATGGGGAAACTGCCAATATTTTTTTAAAAAGGATACAAGATACAAGATATATATCTCCTATAATTTAGTAGCATGTAAAGGGATAATTAGAGGTATAGCTCCCGATCTAGAGATAGATCAAATCCAGAAAAGAATCTCGTTCACCCCATACAAAATAATTGAACTAAGAAGATTAAACAGAAAAATCAAAGCGGAGGAGGGGAATATCTATAAGCCCACCTCCAATGTTTTATGTATATTTGAAGGAACGGTATTACCAAGAAGGATAGGGGTGAGCCATATGAGTCATCTCGTTACCCCTTATGTTCCTCCTGTGACCCAATGTTTTAAATGCCTATACTTTGGTCACACGGCCACTCAATGTAAAAGGGTAAAAAAATGTTCCAGCTGCGGGGAAACACATAACAATGAGGTAGAATACAATGAATATTGCAAAGTAACTAAATGTATACACTAGTAGTAGTAACCACAAGTCGAACTATAAGGAATGTATAGAATATGTTCATCAAAAAAATATCAGACAAAAATGGCCTTAGAAAACCTTTCTTTCTTCGAAGCGGTTGCTCTATTCCCAAAACCAGGAAAGCCAATTCATAGGGAGCAAGTAACACTTTCGAGTAAGATATCAGAATTCCCTGCTTTAAAAAACAGCCCTAATCCAAAAGACATATAGACAAATATATAGACAAATAGACATAAATCAAAGAGAACAAGTATATTTCGAAAATTTATTCTCCAAATCTAAAAGATCATATACAGGAACAGTCAGTATCCCCCCCCTTAAAAAACAAAGTTGCTAAAAGCGGTACAAGTCAGTGTGACAAAGAAGTTTACAATAGTATAGTCGCAAATGGTAGATTGCCTTCAGAAAATCCAAATAGGAAGGTTATCTTAAATAACAACAGTGGGGTAAGTTTCAAATTCAATGCACAGGAAGAGCCGACGAGTGCCAATGCAAAGATATTAGTATTACTGAGTTGCCTTCTGGCTCTAAAGAGTTAGTAGGCAAAAGTTATGATCATCTTTTCCAATACGTTATAGAAAATGTACCTCTGAATGAGCGAGTAGAGTTTGGAGCAGCGATAGCAGCAGCAGCGAAATCTCCTCGCATCGTTCAGTCTCAAGTCAATAGTAATCAATAGAACAATCACAAGTATGCTAAACATCCAAAAAATTAAAGTATTACAGTGGAACATAAGAAGTATACATGCATAATACGATATTCTAATTAACCTTATTACATAGCGACCCGGATCTAATACATCTCAATGAAACATGGTAAGAATTGACTTAAAATAAACGCCTACTAGGATACAATACAGTGTTATTAATACCTAAATCATATCCTTTTGATTGTCCGATCAAAATTAATCAGTGCTTCAATCATATAATAAATTGTCTATTGCCGACTGCCAAAATACACTGAATGTATATACTATTCTTAACAAACCCAATTTATCGGTAATGAAGCTAATTAATAATAAAATAATAACAAACTGGTTACAATCAACCAGGAGCAGAGACGAATGGAGAAAACTAGGGGAGGCCTATGTCCAGCAGTAGACCTGAAAAAGGCTGAATAATGATGATGATGATGATGATGAAGCTAATTAATAAATATTTAATGGATAATGACTCCACCTTGTATCTCCTCATCTAATTATTCTTTCCCTCCTTTGGTTTCTGGGTGTAATCCCAGGCAACCCCTGGGTGTGAAATGAATTGCTGTTGCCCCGATGCGAGAAAAGTTAACCTCTGTTGTGACGTCTTATAACATGTAATCACCCAGTACAGTGACAAGTTAATACAACCATAAAGAAACAAATATCTGTCTATGTATAATCTAATATTCAAGGATATAAACGTATAAATTGATTCTACATGAAAGCAGATATTTGGACGTTGCACAAGGCCCACAACCTGACTGGTTCTGGTTAATGTGCTGGCTGATTGCGCCGTTAGGAAGCAAATGCCAAACAACGAAAGAAGAAGAAGAAGAAGTACTGCTGGTAAATAACGGCCCTTTTCAGGGCCAAAATAAATACTACAAGTAGATAAATACTCAGAACTCGTTTCTATTGACAGAGAAAAACCAGAAGTTAAAAGAAGTTAAGCAGGTTATTTTGAGGTTATGTATAGCTAGTAGAAATCCCTATTTTCGCAAGGCGGGTTTTTTATTTTACATCGGAATTCCACAGCCAACTAGATGACAATCAATTTGAAACACGTTGTATAATGAATATCACAAAATTCTAACTTCCTCTTTTTAGAGCTCCTTTATAATCCTCATATTCTTCTGCGATTCTGCGGCTAGGGAAGGAAGAAAACTGGAACCGTTCTGTTACAAATTTCTGGAAACTCTTCACTACGATTCCCAAATGCACAAGGAAGTTTTAAAGCTGATAGATATCAGTAAACGTTTCGCACCTGTGATATCAGCTGCGAGATTGATCCATATTCGAAGATCGAACATATTGTTCTTAATCAACTTGATTGCTCCGTATATTATCGTATCAATTCAGTTCTTGAATAAACAGAAGGTTATTATGTAGGAATAAAACTGAAAATAAAAATCAGTAGGATTCGAGAATATACTATGGTTATTAAGAGACTTCTTAGCACGTGTTTGATTGGGATGTGTTGTAGTACTGTACTGCTATCGGCACCAAACTCAGGCAGTTTCATTACAGGAAGTGCTGAATCGAATTTATAGGTGTTTCAACAGGAAAAATGTATGAAAATAATTTAGGATATTTTATTTACGAAAATTTCTTTTTAATGCATTATTTTGCCAAATACTATCGTGTTCTTATTTTATTTCTTTATCTTTTTAATTTTGTTTAGATTTTCATTAACAGTTCTAGAGATATTTGTAGGCGCTGATACATGTTGGATAAATGTGAAGTTAGCCACAACCAGACATTCAAAAAAATGCGAACCAGTTTCATAAAAATTTCACTTCATCCCATATAAACTTATAAAAAATTATATTTAACGTTATCAGTTGATTAGGAAGGTGTTAACAAATTATTACTGTCGAAGACGGTTTCCCCTCTACTTCTGTGGGTGGTGGAAATAGTGATGAAATGGAAACAATCCAGATTTCTTATTAAAATTTCTAACTTCCTATTTCTTCTTTCAAAAATCCTTAAAAAAAACCCTTATCATATGCCATCCGAAGAAATTCCTACACGGCCGTCAGATGGATATTAATAATAAGGATGGAAAGAAGGTTGATCGCTCTGTGATTTCTTTTAAAATTGGTAACATTAGTTTTTCTCTTATAAATTGTTAAATGAATCATTTAATCATATGCCCCCTGAAAAAACCTTTGCACGGCTGTCGGGGGCTTGTCAATAACGGCGGAAATAAGAATTGATTGGTAACTCTCGGTTTTTATTACAATTTTTAACAATCCAAATTGGTTAATTTGGATTGTTCTAGCTCTAGCTCTAGAGCACTAGCTCACAATATAGTAATATTTGGCTATTGTATTTTTCATTTAAAAAGGAATATAATAAAACGCTGAAAACGTGTTTTGACATTTTTAGAAAAATTATTTTCCTCAGAATGGACCATTCATTCAATAAATGGTTAGGAATTTTGGTTGACTAGGTTATTTCTTCTTTTATTTTTTACTAAACAGCTTTGAGAAGTTTACAAACACAAACATACAAACCGCAATACAAACGCAACATAAATACGGGATGAGGCTTTAAAGTGTCGTATTGCAGCGCAAAAATTCCAAAAACTTGAGAAAGTTTAACTGAGAGGACATACTTTTCAAAATATAAATTGCAATATTTTTGTAATATTTGGTAATGGGTTTCTGCTCGAATAATATATTACTCCATTTTAGTTTTCCAAACACTTTGGTTGTTCATAAATTTATTCAAAAACAGGTAGTTAAGGCTGTTCCTCTATTACTGTTTGAATGATCGGGCTGTAATGAACGAAGGTTAGCTACTATTCAAAAAAGTAACGTTGAATGATTTTTCGTGGAATTTTTAAAAGACAAGGTCTGATATTGCATGATAATTTCTAAATATTTCATTAAACCCCCATGGAGTTTCATCGATTTTTTACCAAATTGACATTGTGTAGTACTTACAAATAGGATTTGTAAGACAGATTCCATTTTAACACTATTAATTTTATAAAGAGTAAGTTTACCATGAGTTAGTTCTGGAGAACAAATGTAATTTTATAAAGAATCATTATTTATTGATGATGATAATATACTAAACCAAATTTGTACCTGTTGAACGTGTTTGTGAAAATGGATTTCATTTAATTATAGTTTGGTTTTCACTTTGTTTTGCAGTTCGATTGAATTGAAAACTCAATTGTTTATAACGTTGCCAGTTTTGTGATCAAAATTGCTACTTTATATAAATTCTATTCAATTATTCCGTGTCGATTATTCCAAAGGAAAAGGGCCTTTTGTTTTTCCTAAAATATACAATTTTCTGAGAAAGTTTTCAAATGTTTCATTGTATAAAAACTTGATTGGAGGTGTGAACATTTAAAAAAAAATTAGTATACTCTGTAAAGCCGTTCTCAAGTGATGCGATAGCCAACGAATACCATGTCTTGTTTATCTATATAGATCATTTAATATACAGGGTGTTCCATGATATATGGACAATCTTTAAGGTGTGATGAAATTAATTATGAAATGAAAATTAAAACTCAAATATCTCCCTATCGAGAAATTCTCTGTCAAATGCAGAAACAAACAAGTGGATTTTTAACAATAACTTAATTTTGCGTTTAAATTTTATTAGAAGTATTCAGCAAAATATAAGTATAAAAAAGACCTTTGAATTATGCAAGCAATATAGTACAATCAAAACTTGATAAAATTGGCATTATTCATGCAGTAACAGACAATTCTACGCCTTCAAATATGATTAATATACTTAATAAATCCACTTCTGATTTCTTAATCGTTTTAATGATTATGATAAACAAAGAAAACTCTTGGTTTTGTTTAATAATTTCGCCAGATATCTTTTTATCTTTTTCTTTTTTAAATCTTTGAACATTTTGTATATTTTGAAATATTTTTGAATCCTTTACAATTCTTACCAATTCACGCCATAAGACATTACTACCTTTGAGTTATTTGAGTTTTGAATTAACTGGACCTTTAGCTGCTTAACCAACCAAACCAACTATACTAAATCAAGGGTGCTGATATAATTTCTATATCAGTTATACTGAGATGCCGCTGACACTTACAATATTGGTGGTGGTATTAAAATTCTTGTTACAAATTATTATTCAGATTAAAGAAAATCTTACAGAAGAAAACTGTTTAATGATTAATTAATAAATAATTGGTGCAAGACCTGAATTTGCTTGTAGTTACTTTCGAGTTGAACATGAACTTAATTTGTGACTGGGTAATTATGTTTACACATTTGATGTTGCGTAAAAGCAACAACGAAACCATTTACCCTAACATGTCCATCAGTGGAATCTTAAAAGGGTTATTAGCGACGCCTTGTACTATATTTGTTCGAAAGAGCTTTTCTAAGTGTCAGTACAATTGTTTCGATGGATTAGCCCCTACACAAAATGAAACTTATAAGGAAGTTTTTGAAATTTGTTAGCTTCACTGGTGTGATTCCCGTGATAAACTACGACAAAAATGAGCTCGATATGAAGAAAACCATTCCCGTGCAAGTTCTGAGAGCTACAATATACGTTTTAGCGAGTTATTCACAATTTTTGAAGATCATCGTGTTTGAAAGCGCAGTCAAGTTTTCATCTGATTTAATACTAGGTTTGTCGATATTAAATATTCGAGTATTAATGCTGGGAGCATTTCCTATTCTCAACATTTCCAGCAACTTATTTCATGGAAATTCATGGAAAAGAATGTTGGGAAGTTACTTCTACGTTGCTTCATTTTTAGACAAGATTCATCTGCCGAGACGGAATGCAGAAAAAATTTGTTGGGTCATATATATTTCTCAACACATCGCATACGCATTTCATTTTGTCATATGCATGATAGGGGAATCTCCACCCTTCTTACCTGGATTTGATGCATGCGTATGTGTAGCGAAATACCACAGAACATTCACTGTTGTATTCATTACCTTCTTCACTTGGTGCTTGGAATGCAGATACAAGGATATTCTGGTATACCTGAGCATACTACGTATAAAATTTATCCGTAACGAGGATCATTCGTTGGATCAAGAAATCCGTAAAATTGGCAAGGTATACAGGATCCTCGGCGAATCGTTGACGGTATTCTTCAATATTTATCAGTGGCTGATACTCGACATGTTGGTTATATTTTTCCTAACTATAGTTGGAATCGTCAACACATTTGCTGTTCCCGGTGTGAGGTTACGTCTTCATAATTTCATAGATGATGCACATTTTCTAGTAAGAAACTAATCTTTATATAAAGTATATCACAACATTCTTATTTCCTCCTTTTAGGGCTCGATTATAATCCTCATATTCTTCTGCGATTCTGCGGTCAGGGAAGGGAGAAAACTGGAACCGCTCTGTTACAAATTTTTGGAAACTCTTCAATACGGTTCCCAAATGCACAAGGAAGTTTTAAAGCTTATAGATACCAGTAAACGTTTCGCACCTGTGATATCAGCTGCGAGATTTATCCGTATCCGTAGGTCGAATATACTGACTTTAATCAACTTGATTGCTCCGTACATAATCATATCGGTCCAGTTCTTAAAAAGACAGAAGGTTATTCTATAGAAGTAAAACTAAAAATAAAAACCAGTAGGATTCGAATATAGTTCGTTATTAAGATAATCCTTAGCACTGGTTTGATTGAGATGTGTTGTCACACTGTAGGTACTATTATAGTCTTCAAACTCAGGCAGCTTCATTACCGGAAGCGCTGAATCGAATATGTAGGTGTTTCAAGAGAAAAAAAAAATTTAGAATATTATAATTATGAAAATTCCTTTTTAAGGCATTATTTTGCCTAATATAATTTTGCTTATTTTAGCGTTAACTTTGTTTGTCTTTTCATGGATAGTTTTAAAGGTATTTATAGGCGAGGAAATCACGAATGTGAAGTTAACTACATCCAGAAATTCAAAATGATGAATACCCATATCGATAAAGTATTCTCCTCTACTTCTGATGGTGGTGCAAATAGGGATGAAATGTGAACAACCTAGTTTTTTATTAAAATTTGTAACATCTTATTTCTTCTTTAAATTATTTTTCAATAGACCACCTTAGAACAAACTCCCACACGGCCGTGATAGGGATATTAATAAGGGTGGAAAGAAAATTGATCGCTATAGATTTTATTTTATAATTAGTAACATTAATATTCCTTATATAAATTGTTAGAAGAATGATTTAATCATATGCCACCCGAAAATATCTTTTTACGGCTGTCAGGGGCGTGTCACTAGGGGTGGAATTAGTGATGAATTATTAACTCTCTGTTTATATTACAATTTCTAATAATTCCAAGTTAACCACGAGCTCACTTTATTATAATATTGGACTATTGTATTTTTCATTTAAAAAACAGTATAGTAAAACTGAAAAAGTGATTGATATTCTTAGAAAAATTATTTTCCTTAAAATGAACAATTCATTCAATAAATGGTTAGAAATTTTGGTAGACTAGGTTATTTCTCCTTTTATTTTTTACTAAACAGCTTTGAGAAGTTTACAAACACATACATACAAACCGCAATACAAACGCAACATAAATACGGGATGAGGCTTTAAAGTGTCGGATTGCAGTGCAAAAATTCAAAAAACTTGTGTGTAAATGAGAACGTTAGACTGAGAGGCCACACTTTTCAAAATATAAATTGCAATATGTTTGTAATGGGTTTCTGCTCGAATAATATATTGCTCCAGTCAATTTTCCAAAGACTTTGGTGGTTCATAAATTTACTTCAAAAATAGGTAGTTAAGACTGTTCCTCTATTACTGTTCGAATGACGGGGCTGTAATGAACGAAGTTAGCTGCTATTAAAAAAAGTACCGTTAAATGAGTTTTCGTGGAATTTTTAAAAAGTCAAAATATGATATTGCATGATAATTACTATATACTTCACTTAAACCTCCATTGAGTTTCATCGATTTTTACCAAATTATCATTGTGTAGCACAAAAAGGATTTGTAAGACAGATTCCACTTTAACACTATTAATTTCATAAGGAGTAAGTTTACCATGAGTTAGTTCTGGAGAACAAATGTAATTTTATAAAGAATCATTATTTATTGATAATGATAATATACTAAACCAAATTTGTACCTGTTGAACGTGTTTGTGAAAATGGATTTGATTTAATTATAATTTGGTTTTCACTTTGTTGTGCAGTCCGATTAAATTGAAAATGCTCTTGTTTATAACTTTCCCAGTTTTGTAATCAAAATTGCTACTTTATATAAATTATGTAAATTCTAGTCAATTATTCCGTTTCGATTATCCCAAAGGAAAAGGGCATTTTGTTTCTCTTAAAATATCCAATTTTCTGGGAAAGTTTTCAAATTTTTCATTCCATAAAAACTTTATTCAAGTTGAGAACGTTTAAAAAAAATAGTTTACTCGTTAAAGCCGTTCTTAAGTAATGCGATAGCCAACGAATAGTATGATTTATCAATATAGATCATAACTTTTTTAATATATAGGGTGTTCCATGACATATGGGTAATCCTTAGGGTGTGATTAAATTATTTATGTAATGAAAATTAAATATCAAATATCTCCATAGCGAGTAATTCGCTGTTAAATGCAGAATCCAACAAATGGATTTTTAATAATAACCTCATTACTATTCAGATTAAAGAAAATCTTACCGAAGAAAACCAATTAATGAATAATTAACAAATAATTGGTGCAAGACCTGAATTTGCTAGTAGTTACTTTCGAGTTGAACATGAACTTAATTTGTGACTGGGTAATTATGTTTACATATTTGATGTTGCGTAAAAATAACGAAACCATTTACCCTAACACATCCATCAGTGGAATCTTAAAAGGGTTATTAGCGACGCCTTGTACTATATTTGTTCGAAAGAGCTTTTCTAAGTGTCAGTACAATTGTTCCGATAGATTAGCCCCTACACAAAATGAAACTTATAAGGAAGTTTTTGATATTTTTTAGCTTCACTGGTGTGATTCCCGTGATAAACTGGAACAAAAATGAACTAGATATGAAGAAAACCATTCCCGTGCAAGTTCTGAGAGCTTTAATTTTCATTTTAGGGAGTTATTCACAATTTTTGAAGATCGTCGTGTTTGAAAGCGCAGTCAAGTTTTCACCTGATTTAATACTAGGTTTGTCGATATTAAATATCCGACTATTAATGCTGGGAGCATTTCCTGTTCTCATCATTTTCAGCAACTTATTTTATGGAAATTCATGGAAAAGAATGTTGGGAAGTTACTTCTACGTTGCTTCATTTTTAGACAAGATTCATCTGCCGAGACGGAATGCAGAAAAAATTTGTTGGGTCATATATATTTCTCAACACATCGCATACGCATTTCATTTCGTCATATGCATGATAGGGGAATCTCCACCCATCTTACCTGGGTTTGATGCATGCGTATGTGTAGCGAAATACCACAGAATATTCACGGTTGTATTCATTACCTTCTTCACTTGGTGCTTGGAATGCAGATACAAGGATATTCTGGTATACCTGAGCATACTACGTATAAAATTTATCCGTAACGAGGATCATTCGTTGGATCAAGAAATCCGTAAAATTGGCAAGATATACAGGATCCTCGGCGAATCATTGACGGTATTCTTCAATATTTATCAGTGGCTGATACTCGACATGTTGGTTATATTTTTCCTAAGTATAGTTGGAATCGTCAACACGTTTGGTGTTCCCGGTGTGAGGTTACGTCTTCATAATTTCATAAATGATGCACATTTTCTAGTAAGAAACTAATCTTTATATAAAGTATGTCACAACATTCTTATTTCCTCCTTTTAGGGCTCGATTATAATCCTCATATTCTTCTGCGATTCTGCGGTCAGGGAAGGGAGAAAACTGGAACCGCTCTGTTACAAATTTTTGGAAACTCTTCAATACGACTCCCAAATGCACAAGGAAGTTTTAAAGCTGATAGATACCAGTAAACGTTTCGCACCTGTGATATCAGCTGCGAGATTTATCCGTATTCGAAGGTCGAATATACTGACTTTAATCAACTTGATTGCTCCGTATATAATGATATCGGTCCAGTTCTTAAAAAGACAGAAGGTATTCCAGTAGGATTGGATTCGAATACACATCTTGTTTTTAAGAGAATTCTGAGCACTGGTTTGATTTGAATTGTTGTCGCACGAGACTCCTGTAAGCTACAAAGTTTGGCAGATTCATTACAGAAAGTGTAGAATTGAATTTGTAGACGGTTCAACTAATAAAAAAAAGAAAATAATTTATACTATTTACTTTAATAAAAACTCATTTCTGGTGCAATTCTTTTGCCAAATATATTTTTTTTCTTTTGGTGTTAACTTTGTTTTAGTTTTCGTTGCCACATCAGCAAATTCAAGAGATTGAAAACACATCTCATTAAATTTTTATTCATTCCATACAAACTTATCAGAAATTATATCTAACATTATCAGTTAATTAGGAAGATGTTAACCTATCATTGCTGTTGAAGATGGTTTCTCCTCTACTTCTGAGGATGGTGGAAATTGGGATGAAATGTGAACAAGCTAAGTTTTTTAATAGAATTTGTAACATTCTAATTTGTCTTTCAAAAATCCGTAAATAACTAACCTTATCGTATTCTACCTAGATTTTCTAGTGAAATTTAAAACACTAGTTTTTCTTTTAATAATTCCTATATAAATCATTTATTCATATTTCATCCCAAAACATCCTAGTATTTTCCCTAGTCAGGGACGTATAACTCCCGATTTTTTATTAACATTTTTAACATCCCAAAGTAAACTCCAATGCCATACATGGTGATATTTGGGTATTACGAAGTTCCCCAATTTCTTTTTCGAATTTAATTCTCTCTTTGAAGTACTGAGACAGTGCGAATGCCTCTGATGTAAAAATAAACATCGAGGACGAAATGATGTCCCAAGTTCCGATCTCTCCTCATCAACATGATTATCGCGACATCTTCTACGATTCTTCTCGCCGTAACGTCCTCCTTTTATCTCGCAACGTATCTTTTTTGCCGAGACGTTCGTTCGACTTTTTCATGAACTGTCGATTTCCCTTTTAATAAAGCGAATTCCCTTTCTCGGTTTGCGGACGAGCGCTCCCACAAAAAGTAACGATTCGTCTCTTCGATCGATCATTACACGCGACTGCTGCTGCGATATGAATTTTCAATTGACGCGAGGATATGAATTTTTTTCCAGGGGTAGGTACTTAGTTTTACTGCTGCCTCATCGCCTTTGAAGCGGGGAGGTTTATTAGAAATCCGGGTAGTTTGTTCGGTCTAAGGGGAGTGTTTGTTCTCAAGAAATTAGAGGGTACGCCCCTGAGGGTATAGAACAGTTACAGCTTGGTCTGTACATCGGTGAGTCTCGAACTGTGGGTCTCGAGATGTCTATATAGTTACCATAGTAATTTCAAGATTCTAACCTATCTCGTATTTTATTTGTAATTAGTTGCTAATTTATAACGAAGAAACAAATGTATTGCTGTAGCCTTTCCGGAAAGACGTCTAAGCCTACCAAAGCACAGCATTAACTTTAGAAGAAATGGAAATATGTAAACGATCTTAGATTTACTGGTGCCGGAACATCCTTCGATCACAATTTTTGGATGGCACAATTCAGCAATTGTTAGACGAAAATATTATTCGTTAGTTGTATACAAAACTAACTTAACTTATTCTGATAGCCTTTAAGCGACGATTTCCTGATGAATTCTATGGAATTATATTAATTTTGCACACATTTTCTATAAAACAATAAAAATGACCTTCCATTTTCAATCATATACTATCCATCAATTAAATTGTGTTTTAAATATTCAAGGTGCACCCTGTATTAACAAGCAGTACCAAAATATTGCATTAGGTACATTAACCTTACTCTAAACATAGGAATATTGAAGACAGTAAAATTCTAAGTTTCAAAGAAATTAATAGCTGAAGAAATAGACTTTGGTTTTAAAGTTACCGGTGTATCATACTATGGATATTGGGGGGGGGGGGGTGGTACGGTTCCTAAGCGACTTAAGTAGGTAAGAAAGAATTCCTTAGGACAACTTTTAAAATGTTACATAAATGTATAACAACTGGATGATCACCAAAATTGTTGAAAAATGAAATCAAGATGTTTCAGAAAGTCAAAATCTGTCTAATAATTATACATTCTCTTGTATTATATAAAGGGTGATATTTTAAAAAAATCTGCCCTGTATATCCCGATATCCCGAATCTACCCCGACAGTATTAAAAAATTCCCGAAACACTTCAGTTCCGATTATATAGTTTCTTCAATAAACCCTACTACTTGGGAATTTACTTCCCTAAGAATCATAAATTAGGCTTGAAATACAGCTGAAATTGCCTACCCAGTGAGGTACCACAAGGTATTTTAAGAGATGGAATTTAGGGGTGAGAGGGTGGGCGACAAGTGAGTAAATACATTTTATTACATAACCTTACTTCCTTTTATTTAGATAATATTTACGCATGTAACGAATAAAATTATTTTGTAATAAAAATACTTTTTTTAGAAATTCTTAATTTATATTTCTATCGTATTAAGGAAAAATTTTCCGAGGAGAGAAATGACATAGAGGGTTGTCACACATTTTACAGATTAGGTCAATTATATATGTAGGTAATTCGATTATTAATACATCTTGAACCCGATTAAAGGGTAAAATTAAATCTTATTCATTTAATGTAAAATTAATTCTTAACATTGTAAATAATCATTAAATATTATATGTCAAATGTCGATTGTCGACTAGAAATTGAAAATAGTTGCATTGCATTAATTATTGTAATTCTGTAATAGATTGTGATAAGACTGGACACTATTATGAAATTTGCGTTATGTACTCATGTCATTTTAAGAGTTTAAAAGGTGAATTGCTTCTGAAAGCATTCCATATACCGCACATGTTCTCAGAAAATAAATAATAATAATAGAATAAATGAAATGAATGGTTAAACAATATGGCAGGTTCAAATTGAAGTGAACTTCTAGACAATAATGGTATGCATCTACATTGATTTGTTTATAAATGTTTTTGCATACGTTAACATTTATTTTGAAAAATGTGGAATATATTGATTGTTTATAATGTGTAACTTTTCGCTGTTTGTAAACCTAGTAAGTATTTGGTTATATACTTTAACGTATACTCATCTAAATTGTCTTTTAGTGCCAACGAATTTAACGTTTGGTTTTATTGGGGCATATTGAGGACTTGCAAGTAACAAAACCAATTTCATAGGTGTATTAGGATATCACATATCACGAACCCTTTAGTTTTTCAATTATTTCCATTATAAGGACAAAAAGGAAATGAATGTAAACTGTACATTATTTGCGAAATGTGCTTGATTAAATAGAATTATTGAATCTTAAAATTGAAATTACCTACCATACCGGCTTTATTATCCTTATACCTCTACCATCGTCCTTGATAGCTCTGGTGGTTATACTTACACGAGATCACAGATATAAAATTCAAGACTTTTCGTGACAAAATCAAAATTAGATCTCGTCTCTTATTAAAGATTCAACGGCTAACCTGGTCTCGATTAGTTTAGAAATTCGAGACAAGACGAGACGATATCGAGGCCAATCGAGATCTCGTGTCCTTCGCTGTCCTTATGGCACATGAAATATGCCTTCACATGTTTGAAGTCGAATTCGCTACATTACCGTTAGGAATTTTACTCCGATTTAAACGGTATTGTCCCTACATTATTCTCTTTATAGTAGAATTTTAAGATTTGAACATTCGTCCAAGGTAATATTGCTACGTTAATAAGTTAAATTTGAAGATGAAGATAATTGAAGATGATTAGCTTGGAGCAAGTTTCCAAATCGTTTCACACCAACTTCCATAAATCCAAAGAAACGCAAACATGCCCGAAAACCTCCCCTAAATAACCCCTTACCCCTTCACCCTTCAGTATTCTCTCATTCTACCGTTGCGATGCTTTCGTCCGTACGCCGTCGAGTTAATCACGAAAACTTAATTCGATCCTCCGGAAACAGAAAAAATATTTCTACATTATTTAAACTCGACCCTCGCTCTTTTTTCTTTCTAATCCAATTCCGCGGGAACAGCTGCACCATTTCTTTCCTTCTTTCGCACCCTTCTGTTCCTGCATCAATCGGGAACGTTTCATTAGTCCGCACTAGAAAAAGGAAGGGCACGTGCATAGCTTACGCAATTTCCTAAAAATTGGAAACCAGAGGGGGTCGTTAAGGAGTTGGGAAGCTGTCGTGCGTATGTTGGTACGTACGTTAAGCAACACGTATAAAGTATTTAAGGGGTAGTGTTGGAAGACGTTTCAATCGACGAGAGTCGCGGAATGTGTCGTCTCTCAGATGTGCAAGTTTAATGAAAATTACAGCGGGATGCAGATGGAATTGATCCCTAGAATTGCCTAATTTTGCCCAATTAAACGAGTTTAATGATTTATCCAGATATCGCTGTATATAGCGAGTTATCTACGGCCTCTGACGTTTCGCCGTTTCTCAAATTCCAATATTTCTTTTTTGCCAGTCTCCTTCTTTGAGTCCCCTGGCTGTCATAGCTTTGTTCACATCGGTATTCCAGCTTCTAGGTGGTCTTCCTCTTTTGTTTCGTTCTGCTGGAACCCATTTCCAGACTTATTTAGGCCATCCGTTGTGGCCCATACGTTGGAGCCGCCCATACCACATTAGGCCTTTGTATTCAGTTGTATCTATGACGTTATTTTCGACGTTCATCAGTAGTTCGCGTACACTATCATTCTTAATGTGGTCAAGTTAAGAGATTCTAGCACATCTTCGCCGAAAATCCATCTCAAGGTCTAATTTTCTATTTTCTAATTTAGCTATTTTTCTGGCTCCCATTTCCGTAATTCTCATGTTTCGGATCCGTAAGTGTAAATACTCTGGATAACAGTTTTATGAAAGGTGGTTTTGTGTTTTATTTTGAATTGTGCTACTTTATAGCAGCGCAGTCAACAGGCAGCTCTTCCTCCTTGTTCTATCTTATTTGAAATGTCGTTACTATTTCTTCCCTTTGAGGAAAGGGTTACACCTAAATATTTAAAAGATGAGCAGTGTTTAATTGCATAGGTGTCTAGCTCCAAGTCACTATTATCATTTTCTCCTTCTGCTGTCATGTATTCTGTACTTTTCGTACTCCTCCTTCAACTTTCGAAACATATTGCTGATGTCACCTCTATCGGTGGCTATGTAAACCAAAGGAAAACACCAAGTCGTAACCAACTGCTTTGGTTAAGACTTTGGATAAAGCAGTTGGTTAAGACTTGGTGTTTTCCTTTGGTCCACTCTGGATAACTCTGGATAAATACTCTAATAACAATTTTATGAAAGGTGGTTTTGTGTTTTATTTTGAATTGTGTTACTTTATAGCGGCGCAGTCAACAGGCGGATAGCTCTTCCTCCTTGTTCTATCTTATTTGAAATGCCGTTACTTCTTCTTCCCTTTGAGGAACGGGCTACACCTAAATATTTAAAAGATGAGCAGTGTTTAATTGCATAAGTGTCTAGCTACTAGTCACTATTATCATTTTCTTCTTCTGCTCTCATGTATTCTGTTACTTTTCGTACTCCTCCTTCAACTTTCGAATCATATTGCTGATGTCATCTCTATGTAAACCAAAGGAAAACATCAAGTCTTAACCAACTGCTTTGGTTAAGACTTCGGATAAAGCAGTTGGTTAAGACTTGGTGTTTTCCTTTGGCCTACTCTGGATAACTCTGGATAAATACTCTGGATAACAGTTTTATGAAAGGTGATTTTGTATTTTATTTTGAATTGTGTTACTTTACAGCGGCGCAGTCAACAGGCGGATAGCTCTTCCTCCTTGTTCTATCTTATTTGAAATGCCTTTACTTCTTCTTCCCTTTGAGGAAAGGGCTACACCTAAATATTTAAAAGATGAGCAGTGTTTAATTGCATAAGTGTCTGGCTTCTAGTCACTATTATCATTTTCTTCTTCTGCTCTCATGTATTCTGTTACTTTTCGTACTCCTCCTTCAACTTTCGAAACATATAGCTGATGTCATCTCTAGCGGTGGCTATGTAAACCAAAGGAAAACACAAAGTCTTAACCAACTGCTTTGGTTAAGACTTTGGATAAAGCAGTTGGTTAAGACTTGGTGTTTTCCTTTGGTTTACATTGCTATGGCCAACTTAGAGAAGCTGGACAACCTTCGGTCGTTATCGGTGGCTAGTAAGACTTGATCATCTGCAAACTTCAATGTAGGTATAGAGAATACCGATGGGTACTCCCATACCACTACATTTTCTCTTCCAATATTTTAACGCTTCCTTCAAGTATATCTTAAAGAGTAGGGGAGCAGTGTGCAGCACTGTTTCAAACCATTAGTGACATTAAAATCTTGTGAAATTTTGTTATTGATTTTAACTAAACTTTTACCTCCCAATGACAGATTTCTCACGGCGTGAATATAGACTTTGGATATTATACTATTTTGAGTGGAGACTATACTACTAATATACTATACTACTATACTATTCAATGCTAATTGTGCTAAAGAATCGTCAATCCCAATGATAGACTTTTTAAAATATAAGTTTCACTTAACAATGTCTAATGATAATAGAATAAGCACATGATATGGAACAACAATTTAGTTTCATTATTAGTATGGGGTGCATGAGGTATGGGGAAAATGAATTTTTAATTGAAGAAATACAAAATAATAATGAAAATATAATGTAAAAAATAATGAAAAATATTTTCTGTAAATAAGAAAAAGTTTAAAGTATTTGTTGTTGGGATGTTCTCGGGGTCGGTAGCCGAAGCTGATGTGATTTTTCTCGATGGAACTCCCCAATGAAACAATTGTTTCAAAAAGTAATTTTTAATCTAGCCCACGTTTCGTCCAAGACCCTGGACATAATCATGGCGCTACAATTGTTTAGATACGTATGTGATATAACAATTTCAAAAAACTTACATTCAAAGGTCTTCAACATTAAAATAGTTAAATTTGCGATGGTCAAGTCAATAAATGGTGAAAGAATTTGACATTTGTCAAATTGTTAATTGGAACACCAATTGTTATTATTAACAAAAAATGGATATAATTTTAATAAAAACAGGATATAATTTTTTCGAAGGTCAAAGACATGACAGATATCAATAAAACCAGCTGCGTAGTATATCAAATTTCTTGCTTAGATTGCAGTAACAATACATCTTACATAGGAGAAACTAAACAGTATGTTAAAAAAAGAATTTATCAACACCAATTACATATCAACAAACATAACAATGACCACTCTGGTTTGGTGGACCATTCCCTGACTATGAATCATTCCTTTGATTTTGATAATGTGGTTATACTAGAAAGAGAGCCTAATTTTTATAAAAGGGTAATTTTGGAAGCAATACATATTATGAAGACACCCAATAACATTAATAGGCAACATGATTTCCATAACATTGCTAAACAGTATAAATTCTTAATTGATCAATAATAGTTTACACGTTTTATTCAACAATTAGGGAGTTACCAAGATATCTATCAACCCCTCGTGAATCTTGCATTTTTTGTTAATAATAGCAATTGGTGTTCCAATTGACAATTTGATAAATGTAAAATTTTTTCACCTTTTCACCATTTATTGACTTGTCCATCGCAAATTTAAGGATTTTAATGTTGAAGACCTTTAAAATGTAACTCTTTTGAATTTGTTATATCACATATTTACCTAAACAATTGTAGCGCCATGATTATGTCCAGGGCCTTGGACGAAACGTCGGCTAGATTAAAAATTGCTTTTTGAAACAATTGCTTTTGTTTCATTGGGGGGTTCCATTGAGAAAAATCACCTCAGCTTTAAAGTATTTGGATGGAAAGTAAAATAAAGTTTCAATTTATGTACAAAGTACAAATTTATTGTGAATAAATTTGCTCAGGGAGCGTGTCTTCGTTCTGGATTCCTGCAATGTCGGTCGCGACAATAATACAGTAATAAGCATTTGCTTATTTTAAATCTTACCGCCATATGAGGTCTGCACAAAATTTTTAATTGAAGAGACTTAAACCTTCTTAGCTTGCGCTCCTTTTGTACCCACTAGGCGTAGAACTAAATGCGAAGCATCCCCGCTCGTCATAACCACAAATTGTAGCCAATCAATATTCGATTTTGAGGGACCGGGCAGATAATCTGTTATTCAAGTTTTCGGAACAATACATTTTTTGCGCAGATTCAATTTTGCATCCCCCCCAATCCCTCGAGCGTAGCCTAGCTCGCGCACGACCGTGCCCGGTAAATCCGTCAAAAATGATCCCGATGCGAACGAATTGCTCCCGATAAATCATCCGTCGATAATAAACATCAGCCGGATTTGCGCGTTGATTGGATCCGTCATTCGATTGCTCACGCACAGTTAAATTCGTTTAGGCCGTTATTAACTAACGAATTAAATTAATGGTTTTGCGCCGTCGGGACGTTTCGCGAATTGTGCGATACATATTGCATGAAGTCGATGGAATTAGTAAACAGACAGACGTTCTCCGGGAGTGATCCGATCGGATGGGAAGAGGAGAGAGAGATATATATACATTCGGGATAAAGAGGTGCTCACGTCATCATCTTCGGGATTAGAAGTGATTAAAGAACGGATTTCGGTTAATTGATTTCATATCTCTTCAGGGGTGGATGTCGTCGATTCCATTCGATGGGTGGATGATTACGATCAGCGTCGTTTCTAATTAATGCATGGGTTTATCTCTAGGGTAGAACAACATATTTCGTATCGATAAATTCATTTTCGGAATGATTTGCAGCGATAATTGTTTGCATTATTCGTAATACACAAAACTTCACTAAAACTTCAAATATTGTATTGAAATTTTATCAATTTTTCTAATAGAATTTTAATTTAGTTCGCCGGCAGAACAGACGGAATATTCGAAAACAGTACATAGTTGGATCGTTACACTATTGACTGATGTACCGTTTGTGTTGTGTTGATTGTTGTTATATCATTGATTTTTATATTAGTTGAAGGTCTTTTGAAAGGTCTCTTATCTGCCACACAACTAGGACTGTATTAATTTCATAAGAAAAATTAATAAAAAACATGTAATAAACGTAACAGAACACATGTAATATCACATAAATATCTAAATGTATATTACATACGAAGAACACAAGAAATTGGATAACAAATGCTCCTAATTAGTACAATCGAATTAGGATTTGACCTTGCAAAAATTTTTTACAGCAATTTTCCTTCGGAATTGTTTAGGGGGGGTCACTTGCAGTCTAAATTTAGATTGCCGGAGTACCAGACCCGTTGCGTCATCCGCCATCTTGAATTTAAGGGTGAACTTTTATTTATTAAATAACTCGTTTATTTTCAATTTTAAACGAAATCTAGTTATTACAAAAGTTGTTTGAAATTAAATTTCCTACAATTTTGGTTCCTATCATTTTTCCCTAGGATCGATATTTTTCGATGTATACTCGAGAAAAAGAGGGGGTGAAATTTTATCATTGTCTTTTCACGTTTATTGTTAATTTTACGAGAAAAATTGTTATGACTAAAGTTGTTTGACATCAAATTCCCCACAATTTTGGTACTTGTAAATGTTTTCGTAGGATTGAAAAAAAAATATTAATACGAAAACATCAATAATGAACGCGAGAATACAATACGTATAGGTCCACCCTCACCTCTTCTCAGGTATATTTCGAAAAATATCGATCCTACGGCAAAATTGATAGGGACCAAAATTATAGGAAATTTTATTTTACACAACTTTATTCATCACAATTTTTCGTGTAAAATTGACAATAAACGTGAAAAGACAATGATAAGATTTCATCCCCTCCTTTTCTCGGGTATACATCGAAAAATATCGATCGTAGGAAGAAAATGATAGGAACTAAAATTGTAGGAAATTTTATTATAGACAACTTTGTTTATTATAATTTTACGCGTAAAATTTAAAATAAACGAGTTGTTCCATAAACAAAAATTCACCCCCACGTTTTCGGGTATAAATCGAAAAATATCGATCCTAGGAAGAAAATGATAGGAACAAATATTGTAGGAAATTTAATTTTAAATAACTTTTGTAATAGCTAGTTTTCGTTTAAAATTGAAAATAAACGAGTTATTTAATAAACAATAGTTCACCCTTAAATTCAAGATGGCGGATGACGCAACGGGTCTGGTACCCCGGCAATCTAAATTTAGACTGCCAGTGACCCCCTCTAAACAATTCCGAAGGAAAATTGCTGTCAAAAATTTTTGCAAGGTTTGACCGTTTTTGGAGCTAATTCGATTGGGCTAAATCGGCAATAAATTATTTGTAACGTTCAACAAAATTTCCTTCCCACTGTGGACAGCATTACGACTGTCAAAATGATAAACAACAGTGGTTAAAATTTTTACAAACATGTAAATCAGCAAAGAAAAATTATTATCTACCTTGTCAAATAACAAAATAAGTACAAAAAAGTAAAATAAATTTCAAATTAAGTTCGTCAAATGTGCTGCACATGAGGATGTCATTAACTATTACATTATTAAGTTTTTAAACGTTAATGTTATTAATTATTAGTTAGAAATTTATTTAGCAGTTATTTTGGTATTGTTTTAGTTTATTTTAGTTCAGTTTGGCAGTTAAGCAATTATTAATGTCTCAGTGCCAATATTTCTTCAATTCTCTGGTGATATTAAATTATATTAAATTAACTCTCTTGATGGTAAATTCTAGTATTGAATTCAATAGTTTGGGATCTGTATTATAGTAAATATCGACAAATAAAATTTCAAAATATGTCATATTTTGTTTTAGTTGATCCAATATTAATCAATAAGATTAAATTAACTATGGGGCAAACTTAAAATGGTATGACCTAATTTTCAGTTAAATCATGGATTACATACTGCTTATCAAAATTTCGGATGTGTGAAACTTCTAATAGACCTTTCTTAGAATAATTATATTGGAAGCACATATCTGGATTTCCGAGAAATATTGTTTTATTGCACTTCATTATTTGGTCCATATATAGCACCCAATCGTGACACAATTTGAGGATAGTTTTGGCAAGTGTTGATTTTGAAACCATTTTTCTAATAAGTTGACAGTCATGTCTTGATGGTAATCAACAGAACATTTTTGAAAATTTTTCGCTGATAACAATAGACAGAACCACAGTATATAGTGGTCACCCTGTTGTCCTTTGAATAGTGGACATTTGGTGTGTAGTTTAACAAACTATCAACCCAGCCAATTTGTCGTGTATATATCTCAAATGTGACTAGGTTTATGGTGTTATCATTTTCAACAATTCTTCCAAGGACAATATTTGACGTATGTAATTTTTGAAAAGGTAATGGAAATGGGTAATGATTACATCTTTTTAAAGATCAAACTAAAAAAATTGTCGAATTATTGAGAAAAAAAGGCCCACGAATTAATAAAAAAAACCTGAAACGTGTCGCGGGACACGCGTTAGGAACTTTAGTTCCTTTTAATTAATAACCAATTTTTTTTAAATTATTTATTAATAAAACTTTGTAATGTAACGTGAAACAGCGACAGTAAGACGGGCATTGCATATAATACACAGCATTGGTTCTATAAGTAAGGCAATGGAATATCGTTCCTCGGTGCGTCAAGCGCGTGGTCTCTCTCTCTCTCTCTCTCTCTCTCTCCCTCTCTCTCTCTCTCTCTCTCTCTCGCTCTCTCTCTCTCTCTCTCCCACTCTCTCTCTCTCCCACTCTCTCCCTCTCTCCCACTCTCTCCCTCTCTCCCACTCTCTCCCTCACCCCCCACTCTCTCCCTCACCCCTCCACTCTCCCCCCCTCCGAGCCACTACGAACGCCTCCGAGCCGCTACGAACGCTGCCGAGGTAACGCTTTCCGGTAACGCATTCCATTTAACGGTCAGATTTTTTGCGGCGCGACCACCCTCGCTCCCCAATCCCTGGCAAAAGGAACTAAAGTTCCAATTGATATTACTTTTTAATTTATTTTTGTCTTGATGTTTTCCGTACTTCAATTAATTATTGCTTCCATGGAAAACAGCCCATCTAGTCCTTTCAATCAAATTTCGTTTCAAATTTCAATCAAAAATTAAAATTTGAGAATTTTCAAAAATTTAAAATCAGAATTCAAGATTTAAATCAAAATTGATCATTTTCGTATTAATATTTTGAAACTTTAAAATTAAAAAATATGGAAAGTAAATGAAGATTAAGTCATTAAATTTTCATTTCCATCACATATAAAATGGATTAGACTCGAATAATATAATTAACTATTGCTGTAATGCTCGTTAGCGAATGTCTCCTCTAATACACTTTACGTTTCTCATGACATCCCATTCATATTTCGTTCCTCTCACTTGGTTTCTAGAGACGTAGTTTACCCACTTGTGATAAAGTCGTAAGGGAGAATCATCAGAAAAAACGTTGCTCCGATTCCTCCTTGCCTTCCACCCCTAAGTCGTGACATTAAAGCGCTAGCACGGCCGTATTAAATCCACCTGAGGTGTAATAGGCACGTAGATCGGCAACACGAGGACATAATTAGAGGCAGAAGGATCCGGAAGGCGAAGGAAGGCCTCGGAGCGTCTCCGTATCGATTCATAAATATGCATGGGTGAAGCTCTCGAAAACACCGACTCCTGTTCTTCGTCTCCTCTTCTGACGATTAAATGTGAGGTCGAGGTTTTTCTCGATTTTCATTTTGCACTTGTTTTTCCCCACCGAAGGAGCGGAGCTGCAAAACCTACAGTTATTTATTGGCAGTGAATAAGTAAATAGTAAATTATATCATGATATTGATAAAAATTTAAAATAATTTTGAAAAAAATATTTCCAATAATTTGGTTGTCTGTAAAGTCGGTTTACGGACGATAATTTTTACGTGATAACGTCATAAGAAAACATTGATGAAAAATGGAATACGTTTATGAATTGAATAGAATTATTATCACTTATTACTAAATTATCATTAGAAGGTTTTTTCGCACTGCGGTTGGCCGGCCCAACTGGTCATTATAGACACATTGTTACATTCAACTTCACATGTGTGAAGTTGAACATTAATCTTGAATCTTACATGAATTGCTGCGCAGGATAATTGTTTTCATTGAATACTAAATGAAAGCAGTCGACTTTTTACACGATCATTTATATCATTCATCATAATTTTTTAGTCGAAATCGTAACATAACCAATTATTACTGCACTCATTGACCGATGCAAGAACAAACATATAAGATTATATAGCTACTCGAATTGTTAGAATGCAAGAATTGAATACCTTATTACCGCAATTGTTGTTGTAATAATAATAAGCAATGTCATGCACAGTAAATATTCAGATAACTTGATAAATAATAGTGTGCTGACTGCTGTCGCCGTCGTCGCTGACGACGGAGTGGAAACAGTGCAATCAGAACGCGCGTAGCGCGTACCCCTTCGTCCCCTTTCATCGTGCTCGCGAACCGAGCCGATCGCCAAATCGAGCTTTCACTCTTACGATGTCGTGTAAAAATGCGTCGCAAGACAACCGCCAAGGTCGATCTCTGTCTATTGCTGTCACTCTCACTGTAGCTCGCACGCATGCGTCTGGCGTAACATTACAATGTTCTGTGAACCGGCAGGTAGCCGTCACATCGATTTGTAAGAAGTATATCACATGAAAAAGTGAGGAACAAGTTTAATAATACGCAATGAGAAGAATTCAACCCGTCATGGTACAGGATAATTTCCCGGGTAATTTCAATGTAGATCTGTATAGTTTATAAAACTTAAAGTGTTAAGAGGTATTACTGAACTACACGCCTAGTGAAATAAAATTGTTAGCTCGACTTTAATACAGAAACACACGCGGTTTCCAAGAGTTTAAAAAAATAATAGGACCGAATAAACATAACCTTAACCTCTCATTTTCGGAATATATAATTACATAAGTCTTTAGCAGCCAATTCACAAATATATTTTTACAAATAGAGCTGATAGAATTAATAGCTTCTTCGATTGAATACAATGCAACTATTGCCACGCACAACATAACAAGGATTTAGGAAAAGGAGTTAACAAATAAATAATTAATTAACTAATAATTAAATTAACAATTTGTGAAAATTCAGGAAGATATAATCTGACCTAGAAAACCCACAGAGACAATTAACTATATATAACTGTTGACACTAACGTCAACATTATTTTAGGAAATTTTTAGGGTTAAGAAATTGTAATTTATTGCGAACTAATTCAGAGAGCCTCTTACATCATTTAATTAATACACGCTTTGTTTTACGAAACGAAGCATTACACCGATCTAAGGTAAGTAGGTCAACAGTGTACTACTAAGGTACGAATTGTGGATGTCAGCATAATATTCACTCGTAACGTGATCGCAAATCCATCGGTAAGTTAAGTGGAGCAATTCTCGGACATTGGAAGACAACATTCAACAAAAATTAACAACGTTATCAATTAATTGAAACCAAAGGGTAACGTAACTGACTGTGTATAAAAGCTCGTGAATTTTTGGCAATAAATTAGTATACCTAGTATGCTCAAAACGACGGTGTGTTGTGGTCTTGCCTAACTTCACCCTAACCTACAAGCTCTCACGTTACGCTCTGAGAGTTCTACGAGATCTTCGAGACACGAGAACTTCTAACTTCAAGATCTTCAACCCCGGATCTGCACGTTACGCCCTCAGATCAACCCCGGAGAAGTACGTCACGCCCTCTCTCCAGACTATTAGAACTTCAACCCCGGATATGCACGTTACGCCCTCAGGTCACATCGGACAGTACGGTACGCCCTCTCTCCATACTCCAAGAGATCACGTCACGCTCTGATCTCCAAACCACGAGACCGTCTTGAGCCTTACAACCTGGAGACAAGATTCATCGCCGCAGCCACCCACGAGCTACGAGAGAGATCTATACAGTCCACTCTCTATAGAGGCCACTTCACACTTCGTTCAATAACTGTATATTGAATATGTTATTCTTCTGTCACTTTTAATTTATTTAATATTTTTTTCGCATTGTTAGTATTTGGTACTACCTGTTGGACGGAAACGGGTGTCATAATATGCTGAGAAGGCTTGTAACAAGTTAACGAAACTGAATTATAATGTGTCAGGAAAAATTAAAAGAGGTTTGTTAAACATTGAATCGAAAGTAATGAAGAATATGTTATTTCTTATCATATTATATTAATTATTGGGTATAAGTTACTAATTAAATACATAGTACAGATGATAATAATTAACACATTCATAATATCAATTGAAGCTTTCATTTGAAAAGTGCCATGAAAATTATAGATATTATATTACTGGTGACGTTGAGGTAATTCTCAACGTCTCTCTAAGCGTACTTCTCTTCGTCATGATATTTTGCACTAAATTTGCACTTCCCAAAACCTTTACGAACACCCAACGCTCCAGCTCAATTATTAAACTGGAACAAAATTATCGTGTACGAAGCCAAAGTCGATAGGAATGCGGGCAAGATCCCCTGATTGATCCTCAATAAGTTTAGCGCTCTAAACTGCGGCACCAAATTACGTACGAAATTCCCCAATCTGGCGTACTCCTCAACGAGCAACGGGTCTTGCACTTCTGTCTCCAAATACGCGCTCAGCGTTATCAACTTGGAGGCGGTACTCTCCACACGGCCGCAACCCACGGCGATAATAACGACGAAAAACTGAAAGAAGAATTCAATTGGAATAAATGTCGTTTAGGTATCTCGTTGTAACGTACCACAAATACCGTTTTTTGTGGAACTACTAGGATTCGTTCGTTAGTAGGTATATCCTGTAATAATATCTTGTGAATCGGTATCAGGAATTCTATTAAAGCCAACAGGAAAATCGTCAAGATAAATTTTCCGAAGATATCGTTGAAACTTTCCACTGTTTCATGAAGTATTCTGTACAGCACTTTAATATCTTCTATGATTTTTATCCGCTTAAGAGGGTTTAAGCAAATCACTTTTAATATGTCGTTGATGGACTCATACCTCCAACTTAACGTACGAGTTATGCACCAGATCGTAATCGCCATGAAACATATTTGATACAGCATGAGAGACTGATATATTAAGTAACATGAATTAATAACACCCGCGAGGTGCGTATGATCCAACCAGACGTGCAGTAAAACTGCGACGAGAAAGGAAAAATGAAACACTACCATTCTGACGATATGAGGCCTGAGTGGTATCGCTCTGGGCAGCCTGTACATGGTATCATCTAACTTGCGCAGATTTCTCAGGAAACCGATGTGATACGTCTCGCTCAAAGTATTCCACAAGCATATAGAATTAAAAAGGACGTATAAACTTCTCTCCAAGACGATTAGGAACCTGTGCGAATCCGAGGTTATGTCATGCTGCTTCACTGGGATATGAATGACGGCGATGAAGCTGAAAAGCAAAATAGGTCCTGAAATTAGGACACGTCGGTTCTTTTTCGGAAAGAGGCCAATAAAAGAACCGAAGGTTGTGTACACTTTTATCAAATGTGTGTCTGTCACCTGCTGCATCATGAATGTGAAAGACTGGAAAACATTGACGGGTTTAACATGACGATTCAGCTTTATTAGAGAAATGCTATCGATTGATTGCTGTTCACTTACTTTAATTTTCTATATGAAATGTTGTTGTCAAGTTGTAGGAGAATAAATAGCCACGTGGAAATAATCTATTAGGAATATTAAAGTCAAATCAATATCGAGGGGATATGACGGTACAAATGTTGAACCAAATGTTTATTGCCGCTGAAATACCTATTAATACAATTGTTATCTACCAAGTATCGTTTAAGAATTTTGATATAGGAATTTCAGTATACTTCACATTCATTTCTGGGCGTAGTAGAATAGTAGTTTAAAGTACAAGTTGCAGAAGACGGGCTTGGAATGTCTTCTACAACGAGTACTTTACAACATTTTTTTATGTTCCGGTTTCATTTTCATTTTTTTAATGTTTAAATAATTTAAAATCTCTTATCTGGGGAATTTTTTTATCGTGACATTTAAGTTGGTATTTCTGCTGTTTCCTAGACATCTGTTAATTTTCACACCATTTTCAAATTTAATTGAATGGATTTAAATAAAATCGAAATCATGTCTCCAGAATTCGAATCGCATCAAGTACAAGAGGGTGTTTGACGCGGCGGCCATATTTATTTTTAATTTCGTTTTGATAGACATCAGACAGCATTAGGGAATATCTTGTTACCAACCCAACAAAAAAAAAATACCAAAAACAATGCTTTAATAGGCCTCATTAAAGCACTGTTTCCGTCCATTTTAGTGCTAGAATAGCTGTCATTTTATTGCCGGAGCATAGAAAGAAAAATATAAAGTAACAACTGATTACAGTTGCTGTGCTAGCTAAAAACGTTTGATTATGTCAGACATAAATAAACTATGACGATCTCAAAACATTTTTAAATACGTTCAGGAAGTGTTGAAAGTTTTAATTCACGTGCCTTCAAAGAAATTTTCAAATTTTCAAAATTATTAAAAAATCAAGAAATATTTTATAAACATTAGGGATATTTCAATTAATTTAGATCCATGAATTGTAAAAGAAAATATAAAATGTTTTTTGAATATTTCAACTTCTTGATATCGTAACGCTACCGAAGGGCAAAATGTATAGTATTTTTTCGAAAGTATCTTAATAATTCGAAAATTTCTACAGATTGGAAATACATTGATAAACATAAAAATTTGTTATCAAAATGAATTGGCAAATTAATGGTGATTGTACAAAAAACATATGTACCTACGTAAATGCTTATCCATTGGAATATCCAATTTTTTTTAAAAAAGTAGGTCTTTTATCTAGCTTTCCATTGAGTCGAATAAAACAATGTTCGTTTGTAATAGTTGATAAAAGTTGAAGAGTACAACGATCGGTATCAATATAATGATAATTTTTTTCCAACTCACTTATTTATCCCATGATTACCATCCAAAACGACAATTATCAAAATTATTTTACTACATTTAAGTATCGAGTTGGCATTTTAGGTTTGATAATTTAATATCTGTCGTAATTATGTACTTTGCTTTAAGAACAAAACAAACACTTGTCATTTAGCGATTGGGTACGTGTAAACTCCGAAACACAATTTTTCCACTATCCTGTTTTGTTTTAGAATCCGATTACTCAGTCATACGTGATCTGCCATAAGATTAATGTATCAAAATTCTAATTAATGTTTGTAGAATCGCAATACCAAGAATAATACTACTATATAGACGAAGCCAATAATCATTACGATCAATTAAATAGAGAATGTACTAATAAGAAAGAAGAAAATTACAAGAGGATGTCACCGTTTATGATGTACATAAATTTACAAACACATCGCAGCAACTCTTCCGATTTGAAACATTATTTCTACTATTACTTCTATGATTTCGAAATATGTTTCGGACATCTAGTGCTCATCATCAGTCAACTGTGCAAGAGGATTACACACATAAATCAAGGCAAGATATCCTATCAACAGACCTTTATGTGGCAGGATAAAAACGCATTGAATGAAAGCCGGTAAATTGGGAAGATATTATGGTTATTGAAGTTGTTATGCTATTGTCTGGGTTTAAAGAAAATTCTACTGTCAAATTTTTAGTGTTAAGAAATGATACGAATACTTAAATTTTTATTTTGTGGCATGGAGCTGTGAAGTTACTTGAGCTCGTCTAGTGGGACACCTTAATATTTAATAATGGAATTATAAGTATCCAAACACACCGCCCCGATTTACGTTATGTTGCACTGCACTTCACCAAATCTTTCCTGAAGTACCTGACGGAACCAATAAAAACCCACTCATTCAAGCACTGACAAGTAAAGTTCCAACGCGACATGCAATCGATCCTAATTACACTACTGTTCCTACTGTCTGGGACCTTAGGCTGTTCCCCGAGGGTCACCGACGAAGGGATAATATGCGTTTGCAACGCCACTTACTGTGACACGGTCCCGCCTCTCGGAGAGGTCACCGACGGTTTTAAAGTATACTACACCAGCGCCACCGAACCGGGCTTCAACACCCGCGAAGTGGTAGCTGTAGATGAAGCTGATCCAGCCGTCACCATCGTCTCCGTCAATGAGGAACAATACCAGAAAATCATCGGTTTCGGTGGCGCTTTTACAGACGCTGCGGCAATCAACATCAAGAAACTGTCTGACGATGGGCAGCGGATGCTCTTGGAAGCCTACTTCGGTGACGATGGGATAGAGTACAACATCTGTAGGGTGCCGCTTGGTGCTTGTGATTTTTCCCCTAGGCCTTATACCCTCGACGATGTCGACGGTGATGTTACATTGGAACATTTCCAGCTACAGGACGAGGACGTGAACTATAAGGTAGCATAGCACTTACCTCTGGTCTGCATTGGGTTGTATTATCTATTACCTCTTAACCCAGATTCCAGTGATTCTGCAAGCCAAAGAGATCAGAGGAGACAAACCTCTGAACCTGTTTGCGAGCGCATGGACGGCACCCCGTTGGATGAAAGACAAATATGTGTGGCACGGTGGCTCCGTACTGAAAGAGGAATACTTTCAACTATGGGCGGACTACCATGTGAAGTTCTTCGACGAGTACCTAAAAACAGGCGTCAAATTCTGGGGTTTCACGATCGGCAATGAACCGTTGACAGGGTTCTATACTGGAACGGATATTCCGTCGATGGGTTGGCCCACAGCTTGGCAGGTATATTATTCGCTTACAACATACACTGTGACCCTATATACATTGCGTATAATTGATCTACACAAATTGTCTTTACTTGTAACATATTGCAGATTAGATGGTTGGTTAACAATTTAGGACCTGCAATAAAGGACTCTGATCATTACAATTTGAAAATGATAATACACGACGAAAGTTTACATATCCTTCCGTTCCTCGTACCAGATTTCTTAGAGAACGAAACCGCATTGTATTATATAGATGGAGTTGGCACACATTGGTATTATGATGGTGCTATCGATCCTGACGTCAGAAACATGGCAAAAACAGACAAGAAGGACATCTTCATATTGGAAACAGAAACATGTAAAGCACACATTATATCACTAGTTTTTATGCAATGCTTAAAATTTCGCTTTAAAACGACTTTAGTAATGTCTAACAATTTTTAGGCCATTTTCAAACAGAACCAAGACTGGGTTACTGGCCATTTGCTGCTGAATACGCAGACAATATAATTACTGTAAGTATATCGTGATAACATGCAGTACCTACCAAAATTAACATTATGTGCGATTTAATTACAAGTAGAGATTTTGAAGTATAATCCTATAAATGTGACCGTTCTGTAACTCACTCTGAGACATTTCGAGATGCATGAAGTCTTTGTATTTCAGTAAACTTTGAAATCACTTGACAATCTATTTTACTATATACTTCGTGTTTAAAATCACTTGAATCAATAGGCTTCTAAACACATTGCAACATTACAACTTGTACATTGAACACTGTAATTATAACAGTATTCTTGTTGGGAGCAAGATTTAACCACTCCTATATTTGAGGGGCCCCCGTATTTAAGCGCCTGCAAACGACATAGTTGCGTAATACTGTCCGCTTTCGGGATTTGGTCATAATAAACAGTCAGTCCTAGGATTGTTCAACTATTACTAAAAAATTTCCCAGCTTACGTCATATTGAGTTTTCCAATATTTAGAGTCAACGGAATCATTAGGATGTTTTTGGAACGTTTAGAGTTCATCAATTTATTCAATTGCAAGTCTAAAGTAAGCATATTTACAGTGCAATTTGATCATTTCACACGTTAAGTCGTTAGTTTCCTGCATAATATGTTCACAAGACTAATATTGCACGCAGTACAAGTAAGTGAAATTTATTCAATTAGCTAAGCAGGACCCTCAGAAACACATGTTAGGCACAATTCTTTTAACATCATTCTGTACTGTTCTAACGTCATGTCTCGATTATTTCTTTGATTTCTTGGCAGGACCTGCAGTACGGTTACGCCGGCTGGGTTGAATGGAACCTCCTTCTGAACATAACGGGAGGCCCGACCCACATAAACCTTCCCGGAGACGCTCCGATCATTTTGAGCGAAGACTCTTCGGAACTCTACAAGCAACCTACGTTTTACGTGATCGGCCATTTCTCGAAATTCGTGGTACCAGATTCCATAAGGCTCGGCGTGGACGTTATTGGTTCTCCGGTGAGATCTGTGGCGTTCTTGCGACCTGATGACATTAAGGTCGTTAACATTTACAATAGGTGAGTAGTCAACAGGCACCTGTAATGCACTAGGTAAACATGCTATGCTGTTTACCCTTCTTGAGAAGAAATTTTGTTAATGTCAGAGTGCAATTTCTCGGAAGTCTGACGTTTATCCGATGTGCCAGCAATTCCAACGCCACTGCCCTGCCATGCGACTTGTTGCATAATTGCAGATTGAGTGCATCTCGTTTGTACAAAATTATTGAATGTCGATGAAAGCAACTTATTATGAAGTGTAATTGTCCCAATGCTACAACTTCATCTCAGTATATTTGAACAATTTCATCGTGGTTAAAGCGAGGCACAATTTCATCTACTTCTGCATCTTTGGCGAAATTAAAATCATATTCCACCATTGTTAAAACTTTACCTTGGAAAGTTTTAGTTATGATTGAAGTGCTTCAAGTTTTTTACATTTATAACACTAAATATCTATAAAACACTTACCCAAAATTAAATTTAAAAACGATTTTGACGTCACACTCGATATATACAATATAATGCTTTTCGTATTCTTTCAGCGGTCTAGATACAGTTCCAGTGCAGGTCGAAGATGCCGGAAAGTACTCGGAGGTGATTCAATTATCTCCACAGTCTATAACGACCGTATTGTATCGTAGCAAATAAATATGCCGAAGTAACCAAAATGTTTTTTGTGTATAATACAACACATCAAAAACAAAATAACGATGTGCTTCTATGACAATTTACATCACAACATTCATTGTAAAGTGATATGTCAAAGCTTGAAAATAATGGGAAGGAAATTGCGAAGAGTGATACGCCAATTCTTAATAGACTTTAATATTGTCGCAGTTCGGCCCCCAGTAGCGAAACTGGGTCACCGTCTAAGCCAATTCAGCACTGAGGTGACCCAGACCGAAGGACAATACGTGACTCGCGGACGGACGGCGGGCACGTTTATCAACAAACTACAAGTATTTATACCGATCAATTAAATCGATCGGGGATCAGTTATCCAGTACCCCGTCACGCTGCCCGTCTGAGAGTCCGCCCTTCGACATGTCGCTGATTGGAGGAGCCTCGCGCCTACTGCCCTTCGTCACACCACAGTAAGCAACCACTTCTTCCACTTTTATATTTTCTTTTCACCCTCTAATTATTATTTTTTGCCCTTTGTCAATGTTCTCTCCCCTGTAGTATTTAATGTTTGAATAAATATTGTCCGTGTTGCCATGTCTTCTTTCCAGTCTCTACCTAGCTACACCCCCAACCAGAGCAATTTGGGCCCTAGTTCCTCAGGCTTGTGACAATATTTTTATGGGAGTTTTTATTCTATTGTCCTATATAATTTTTCACCTTGACTTTAACGAGATTGTTCAAGAGAAATAGGTTATTGTTCCCAGCGTACTTTCCTCTCAATTACAATGTTTTCACAGTTTAAGTATAAATAGCAGCAACCGTTAAAGGTAATTGAAATGTAGTTAGTGAACCATGTTTGGGACATCTAGTGCCCCTCATCAGTCAACTGTGCACGAGTCGAGTGATAAGTCGTGGCAAGAAATCTCATCAACAGAACTCTTTGTGGCAGGACAAAAATTCATTGCATAAAAGCCGGCCAATTGGGATGATTTTATGGCTATACCGTCAAGTTTTTAATCATAGGAAATAATGTAAATACTTAAATCTTTCTTATGTGGAGAGGAGCCATGAAGTTACTTGAGCTCGCCTTTTATTTTATCTGATGACCATTAATATTCCATAATGGGATTATAAATATCCAAACACACCGCCCCGATTTACAACTTAATGTTGCACTGCACTTCAAAACTTTCCTGAAGTACTTGACGAAAGCAATAAAAACCCACTCATTCAAACACTTGCAAATAATATTCCAACGCGAAATGTTGCGGTTCCTAATTACGTTACTGTCGCTACTGTCCGGGACCTTAGGCTGTTCCCCGAGGGTCACCGACGATGGGATAATCTGCGTTTGTAACGCCACTTACTGCGACAATGTCCCGCCTCTCGGAGAGGTTACAGACAGTTTTAAAGTCTACTACACCAGCGCCACCGAACCGGGCTTCAACACCCGCGAAGTGTTAGCTGTGACTGAAGCTGATCCAGCCGTCACTATCGTCTCCGTCAATGAGGAACAATACCAGAAAATCATCGGTTTCGGTGGCGCTTTTACAGACGCTGCAGCAATCAACATCAAGAAGATGTCTGACGATGGGCAGCAGAAACTCTTGGAAGCCTACTTCGGTGACGATGGAATAGAGTACAGTATCTGTAGGGTTCCACTTGGTGCATGTGATTTTTCACCTAGGCCTTATACCCTCGACGATGTCGACGATGATGTTACATTGGAACATTTCGAGCTGCAGGACGAGGACATTAACTATAAGGTAGTCAAAATTCGCTCTGGTCTGAATTGGGTTGTGTTATCTAGTATCTCTCAATCCAGATTCCAGTGATGCTGCATGCCAAAGAGATCAGGGGAGACAAACCTCTGAACCTATTTGCGAGTGCATGGACAGCACCCCGCTGGATGAAAGACAAGTATGTGTGGCACGGCGGTTCCGCCCTGAAAGAGGAGTACTTCCAAGTATGGGCGGACTACCATGTGAAGTTTTTCGACGAGTACCTGAGAGAGGGCGTCAAATTCTGGGGTTTTACGATCGGCAATGAACCTTTGACCGGGTTCTATACCGGGACGGATATACCGTCGATGGGTTGGCCGACGGCTTGGCAGGTATATCATTCGTTTGCAAAATACAATGTGATCCTAAATATGTTGCGTATAATCGATCTAAACATTTAGTTTTCACATGCGAAATATTCCAGCTTAGGTGGTTCCTTAAGAATTTAGTACCTGCAATCAAGAACTCTAGCCATAGCGATTTGAAAATTATGATCCACGATGAAAGTTTGAATATACTTCCGTTTCTCGTACCTAATTTCTTAGAGAATGACGAAGCATTGAAATATGTAGATGGGGTAGGCACACATTGGTATTCTGATGGCTCCATCGATCCTGACGTCAGAAACTTGGCTAAAACAGACAAGAAGGACATCTTCATATTGGAAACGGAAACATGTAATGCATACATTGCATCACTAATCTTTATGCAATACTTAAAATTCCACTTTAAAACGACTTTTGCCATGCTAAACAATTTTTAGGTCACGCCCAAACATTACCAAGACTGGGTTACTGGCCATTTGCTGCTGACTACGCAGACAATATAATTACTGTAAGTATAAACTAACATTCTTTACGACTTAATGATAAGCAGAGATTTCATTGTAATCCAATAAATATGACTGTTCTGAAACTCATTCTGAGACATTTCGAGATGCATTGAGACTTTGTAATTCCGTATACTTTGATTTCAATCGACAAACTATTTTACTAAAAACCTTCATGTTTAAAACCACTTCCATCTATAGGCTTCTGAACACATTGCAACATTGTACCTTGCACATTGAAAATTGTAATTATAACATTATTCTTGTTGGAAGCAAGATTTAACCAACCCTATTTTCGGGCGTTTGGAATCGACAATGAAGGGTAACATTATCAATTTTCGCGGTTTTATGAAACACATATTAAGCACATTTATTTTAAAACCATTCTGTACTGCTGTAACATCGAGCCTTCAATTTCCTTCATTAACCCTGCGATTTCCTTGCAGGACCTGCAGTACGGTTACGCCGGCTGGGTGGAATGGAACCTCCTGCTGAACATAACTGGAGGCCCGATCTACATAAACCTTCCCGGAGACGCTACCATCATTTTGAGCGAAGACTCTTCGGAATTCTACAAGCAACCTACGTTCTACGTGATCGGCCATTTTTCGAAATTTGTGGTACCAGATTCCGTGAGGCTCGGCGTGGACATTAATGGTTCTCCGGTGAGATCTGTGGCGTTCTTGCGACCTGACAACATTAAGGTCGTTATTATTTATAATAGGTAAGTAGTCAAGAGGCAACTATAATACACTGGGTAAACATGTTATGCTGTTTGTCAAATAGTTCAATCTGACTTGAAAAGTCTCCTTAGTGCCAGAAAACAATTGCTTGAGGTCTGCTACTAATTCTAACTACTGCGCTGCCATGCGATTTGTTACATAATTTAAGATAAAGAGCTGCACATTGGTACAAGGTTACTAGAAGCCGCGAAAAGCAACTTATTCTGGGGTGCAATGGTCCTAATACTACAACTTCATCCCAGTGTATTTTAACAATTTCACGGCCATCTTTTGCACATTTGGTGAAATTAAATTCTACTTTCATAAATTTTTTAAAGTTTTAGATTTGTAAGTTTTAGTTTAGCCTGAAGTTCTTCATTTATTTTACATTCGAAAGAATAGATTCCTACATAACACCTGCCTTAGATTAAATTTAGAAACGATGTCGGGGCCACACTCAATATACACCATACAACACAATATACAATTTTCTTTTTGTTTTAGTGGTCCAGATACAGTTCCAGTACAGGTCGAAGATAACGGGAAGTACTCGGAAGTGATTCAATTATCTCCCCAGTCTATAACGACCGTATTGTATACTAACTCGTAAAAAATAAATAAATAAATAAATAAATAAATAAATAAATCAATAAATAAATAAAGTGATATATCAAAGTATGAAAATAATCGGGAGGGAATGGTGAAAGGTGATACCTACGTCAATTCTGGATACAGTTAAATATCTTGAAATTGGCTTTAGTTTTAATTGTCCTATTTAACTTTTCACCTTGACTTTGACGAGATAGTCCAAGAGAAATGTGTTATTTGGTTCCCAGCGTCCTTTCTTTGTAATTACAATGTTGCCAAGCCACTTTTAGGGGATTTATTTAGTTTGATATTTTTCAATTACATTACGTATAAGGTATATCCGCGACAGTTGGTACGACGTTACTGGGAATGAATTCATCTGCATGAATGTATTGTTGGCTACATGTAAAATGTTAGATGATGGTAAAGAAAACAACGGAATTTTGATTTGGAATAATACATTGAATGGTGAAGAAGGGGGAACTGTTTGATTTGTTAATAACAGTTAAAAATACATTATTTTTGTTGTTATAACTATATATAAACACAGTTATTATTCACGTGATTTCCAACACCACACTATCATTGCTCAACAAGTTCTCATTCTTATACGTTTGCGCGCTCTACTTCAATTCGATTTGAAGACAGAGTGGTGTTTTGAGGTTTTACATTGATAGCATATCGAAAAACATTTTTCTGCTTTCTTTTTATTGCCAAGTCTGTCTTATTATTACTCAGCGTCAATTTCATGAATCTTATGGTACACTATAAAAAATACAAAAATTAATTTTCTACCTCAGGTATTTCTAAGAATGTTCATAAGGTTTAAAGGAAGTTTACTAAGAGTCTCCAAAAAATCCTATCTCTTGAAGCAATGACCCAGAAAATTGTTGGAAACTTACCCAGGTTATCGAAATTCATGGAAAATAATAAATTTTAAAAAAATCATTCGCAACATTAGGCATGTTCAAGCATGTCTTGAATGTTTCCAACGTTCAAATGGAGTTTGCTTAATTCCTCCAAATTTTCTTGGCCTTGAAGCAATTCCTCAGGGAACTTTAAATCGCTTAACAATACTTCAAAGCATTAAGATTTATTAAGTAAATATTTATTAAGTAAGGGATGTTCAGAAAATTTTACTACTGATTTTAAATATTTCTGTGTGCTCCCTATTAGATAATAAATATCACTGGAGTAAGTATGAAAACGTCTTTTGCAAAAAGTTAAATGGTAAGCTGAATCTATGGTAACCTCGTCGGAAATTGAATTAAATACAGAACATAAATCTTTAGATAGGATGCAAAGAAAAATTACTTTAAGAGTGTATTGCTTAAATAATTGGATAGTTCTTTTGAACGTGTGTCTCTGTACTACATCTTTTAAATTATATATATTATATATAACAGTTAATGTATTATAAAAGTGGACAAATTTTAAGAATCTTATTCAACAAACAATCCTATTTTTCTTAGTCTCGTATCTAGCTATCGATGATGTCAATTCATTTGTAATGATTAAAAAAAAATATCAATACAATCGTTGGTATCTGAATTATAAACAAAACAGCAAATTTTGTTCATTCATTAATTGAATACTCCTGAAAAATATAATTATTAAATTCATTTTGCAACATTCTTTGCAACATTCAACTATCGAGTGACAAGTTGGAATTTGAAACAAGACTTTCTATCATCTGTAGTACCTATGTACTTTACCTTAAAAGCAGAAAATAAATTGGTCATTTACAAATTGGGTACATGTAAACTCTGACACACATTTTTTCTCAACAACTTTTCTCAATATGCTGCTTTGTCAAATCTGGTTTGCTAAAATATATGGAAATTTGTTTGTTATGATGCGAAATTGTCGGGAATTTTCGATTCAGCTTATATTGGCCAGTAATTGAAAAATTTCCATTTAGTTTTTTTCCTCTTTTTAAAATGCTGTAAATCCATGTCATGTGCTCAAATCTTCGACTATAAGCGGATCGTGAGATTAGCCCGCATGAATCTTAAATACAAAGGTATGATCCTAAAATTTAAGTCGAATTTCAATTTGTGGGAATTCAGGAAGATATTAACTGACCTAGAGAACTATAGTTACAACTATTTTTTTGTGTTATTTTTGGTATTACCTACTGGAAGGGAAAACATTGTTGAAATGGCATGAAAATTAATAAACAATTGAAAGCAAAAATTAAGTTAAAGTGGAAATGGATTTAGTCATATCCTCAGAAGACTTATAACAAGTTGACGTGGTAAACGCTGAGCCATAATGTGTCAAGAAAAATAAAGAGAAGTTCTCATTCATTGATCAAACAGTTTCTAACTAAACAAACTTCTATGGATATGTCAAATCATTTGAATTCATGAATTGTGAAGGAAAATAATAAACGTTACTTATTTGAATATTGCAACTATTTGAAATCATATGGCTAACAATGGACAAAACGTACAGTAGTTTTTTCGAATGTATCTCAATCAGAAAATTTTCACAGATTGTAAATATATTAATAAATATACAAATTTGTTATTAAAATTAATTGAAAAAGTATTTACGAAAATGCTTATGCAATGCAAAATCCAACTTTAATAAAAATAGGTCTCATATCTAGCTATCCATTGTGTCGAATAAAATAATGTTCGTTTGTAATAAATGACATAGGTACAAAAATACAAATGACGGTATCAATAAAATGACAAAACTTTTCCAATTCACTTATTAATCTCATGATTACCTTTCCAAAATACAGTTATCAAATTTATTTCCTGCATATAAGTATCGGGTCACCAGTTGGTATTTTAGGATTGCTAATTTGTTATCTGTAGTAGTTCTGTATTTTACTTTTTGAACAAAACACACACTTGTCATTTAGAAATTGGGTACATGTAAACTCCGAAACATAATTTTTTCTACAATCGTTTTTAGTTCTTAGAATCCGATTACTGAGTCATACGTGATCTGGCATGAGTTTAATGTAACAAAATTTTAACTAATCCTTATAGAATTGTTATACCCAGAATAATACTCCTATATAGACGAAGCCAATAATAATTTTTTGTTCATTTTACCCAATGATCAATTAAAAAGAGAATGTGAATTAAGAAGGTAGAAAATTACAAGAGGATATGTCACCGTACATACATTTACAAAAAACAAACACATCCCAACAACTCTTTTAGAATTTAAGTATAAATAGCAGCAACCGGTCAAGGTGATGGAAATATATTTAGTGAAATATGTTTCGGACATCTAGTGCCCATCATCAGTCAACTGTGCAACAGTCGAGCGATAAGTCGAGGCAAGAAATCTCATCAAATATACCGTCAAATTTTTAGTCCTAGGAAATAAAATAAATACCTAAATCACTATTTTGTGGAGAGGAGCCGTGAAGTTACTTGAGCTCGCCTTTTATTTTATCTGATGCCCTTTAATATTTCACAATGGGATTATAAATATCCAAAGCACACCGCCCCGATTTACAACTTTATGTTGCACTGCACTTCAAAACTTTCCTGGAGTACTTGACGAAACCAATAAAAACCCACTCATTCAAGCACTTACCACTAAGATTCCAACGCGAAATGTTGCCGCTCTTAATTACGTTACTGTTCCTACTGTCCGGGACCTTAGGCTGCTCCCCGAGGGTCACCGACGATGGGATAATCTGCGTTTGTAACGCCACTTACTGTGACAATGTACCGCCTCTCGGAGAGGTCACAGACAGTTTTAAAGTCTACTACACAAGCGCCACCGAACCGGGCTTCAACACCCGCGAAGTGTTAGCTGTGACCGAAGCTGATCCAGCCGTTACGATCATCTCCGTCAATGAGGAGCAATACCAGAAAATCATCGGTTTCGGTGGCGCTTTTACAGACTCTGCGGCAATCAACATCAAGAAGATGTCTGACGCTGGGCAACGGATGCTCTTGGAAGCCTACTTCGGCGACGATGGGATAGAGTACAGTATATGTAGGGTGCCACTTGGTGCTTGTGATTTTTCCCCTAGACCTTATACCCTCGACGATGTCGACGATGATGTTACATTGGAGCATTTCGAGCTGCAGGACGAGGACGTTAACTATAAGGTAATAAAAGGTCTGAATTGGGTTGTGTTATCTATTATCTCTCAACCCAGATTCCAGTGATGCTGCAAGCCAAAGAGATCAGGGGAGACAAACCTCTGAACCTATTTGCGAGCGCATGGACAGCACCCCGTTGGATGAAAGACAATTACGTGTGGCACAGTGGTTCCGTACTGAAGGAGGAGTACTACCAACTGTGGGCGGACTACCATGTGAAATTTTTTGACGAGTACTTGAAACAAGGCATAAAATTCTGGGGTTTCACGATAGGCAATGAACCCTTGACCGGGTTCTATTTTGGTACGGATATACCGTCGATGGGTTGGCCGACGACTTTCCAGGTAGGTGATTCGCGTACAAAATACAATGTGACACTAAATGTATTGCGTATAATCGATCTAAACACTTTCAGCTTAGATGGTTCCTTAACAATTTAGCACCTACAATTAAGAACTCTAGCCATAGCGATTTGAAAATAATCATCTTCGACGAAAATATGCAGATCCTACCGTTCATGGTACCTAATTTCTTAGAGGACGACGAGGCATTGAAATATATAGATGGGATAGGCACCCATTGGTATTATGATGGTGCTATCGCTCCTGGCGTCAGAAACTTGGCTAAAACAGACAAGAAAGATATCTTCATTATGGAAACGGAAGCATGTAATGCACACATTGTATCACTAGTTTCAATATTTAAAATTCCACTTTAAAACAACTTTTGCAATGTTTAAAAATTTTAGGTCATTATGGAACATATCCAAGACTGGGTTACTGGCAATTTGCTGCTGAATACGCAGACAATATATTTACTGTAAGTATAAACTAACGTTCTGTGCTACTTAATCACAATTAGGGATTTCAAGGTAATCCCATATATCCTTGATTTTAATTGGAAACGTATTCTAATAACATCTTTCATGTTTATAATCACTTGAAACCATAGGTTACCGAACACATTTTGTAACTACGTAATTTGCACATTGAAAATTGTTATTATAACATTATTCTTGTTGGGAGCAGGATTTAACCAATCTTAACATCGGGTGTTTGGAAACGACAAAGTTGTGTAATATTGTCCACTTTCGGGGTTTGGTCATATTCGAATGGCCAAACCTACGACTGGTTAAGTACTACTGTCATTGGCACTTTCCCAGCTTACGCCATATCGAATTTTCCAGTATTTGGAGTTAACGGAGTCAGAAGGATGTTTTTGATACGTTTAGAATTCATTAATTTATGCAATTGCAATTTTACTTACTTGCATAATTTACTTGCAATGCAAGTAAGCATATTTGTAATGCATTTTAAACATTTCACACGTTATATCATTAGATTCCTGCATAATGTTACAACAAGACTTCCATAGCACCCTGTGCAAGTAACTGCAATTAATTCATTTATCTAAGCAGAGAAACACATCTTAAGCACAATTATTATAAAATTATACTGCTGCCATATCGAGCCTTGATCTTCCTTGATTAACATTGCGACTTCCTTGCAGAACCTGCAGTACGGTTACGCCGGTTGGGTGGAATGGAACCTCCTGCTGAACATAACGGGAGGCCCGACCCACATTGACGTTCCCGGAGACGCTCCCATCATTTTGAGCGAGGACTCTTCGGAACTCTTCAAGCAGCCTAAGTTCTACGTGATCGGTCATTTTTCGAAATTCATCGTGCCAGATTCCGTAAGGCTCGGCGTGGACATTAATGGTTATCCGCTGAGATCTGTGGCATTCTTGCGACCTGATAACATTAAAGTTGTTACTATTTTAAACTTGTAAGTAGTGCAAGGGTAACTGTAGCGTATTGGGTAAAAATACTGTGCTCTTGGTTAAATAGTTCAATGTGGCTTGAGAAGAAATCGTGTTAATGCCGGAGAACAATTTTTGACAGTCTGACGTTTATCAGATTTGCTACCAATTCCAACGCAACTGACCTGCCGCGCGACTTGTTGCATAGGGAGTATCACATTTGTACACAATTATTGAAAGTCGATGAAAATAACTTATAATGAAGTTCAATTGTCCCAATACTGCAGCTTCATCCCAGTACATTTCAACAATTTCATCGTGGTCAAAGATGCGAAGCAAAATTTCATTCTCTTTTGCATCTTTAGGGAAATCAAAATCCTTTTCCATAAACATGTTTTAAACCTTTGTCTCAGGAAATTTTGGTTTGGTTTGGTTGAAAAGCTTGAAGTGCTTTAATAAATACTTATATTGCACACCTGCCCAAAATAATAATTAGAAATGAATATGACGTCACACTTAATATACACAAAATGCTATTCATATTCTTTTAGGGGTCCAGATACAGTTCCAGTGCAGGTCGAAGATGCCGGGAAGTACTCGGAGGTGATTCAATTATCTCCACAGTCTATAACGACCGTATTGTATACTAGCTCGTAGCAAATAAATATGCCGATGTAACCAAAATGTTTTTATATATAATACAACACATCAAACACAAAATAACGATGTGATTTTATGCTAAATTGCATTACAACATTCATTGTAAAGTGATATGTCAAAGCTTGAAAATAATGGGGAAGATATTGCGAAGAGGGATTCGTCAATTCGGGATAGAGTTCAACATTTTTATGGGAGTTTTTTTTATTGTCCTATTTAATTTTCCACCTTCCTTTGACAAGATGATCCAAGAGGAATATATTATTAGTCCCTAGCGTTCTTTCTTTATAATTACAATGTTGCCAAGTTACTTTTACCAGATTTGTTTATTTACATATTTACAGATTACAATATATGTAAGAATTTCCTGTGAATGAATGCATCAACGTATGGCTGACTATGTATAATTGTCTAACAGTGCAGGTAAACTAAAATTGTTGTACAATTATATCCGTCATTTCAAGAACCTATTTATATAATATAGGCAATACTTCTAGCAATATAGAGTACAGTAACAAAGAGCAAAATGTAAGATGCCGCATTCTTCCCATATTGCCTCATAATGCATTTTCACTAACTTGAAAAATCTGTGGTCACTCACGTACGTTCTAACAGTTTTAATTTTTCAGCTTATTCGCTGGTATCTTAATTTAAAGGGCAAGAGTTGACCCAAACAGAACAACCAAATATGGGATTTAAAATCCATGGGAAATCTATGGAATTTAAAAGCTTCCATTGAAATGTCTCATAATAGAGTGTTGCAGGTGTAACCATGGTGCTTTCCCTTTTTATAATATTTTACTACTTTTGTTCGTATATACCAAAACAAGGAGAAAGCTTAAATAGAATTTAACGAATTGAAGTAGAGCGCGTAGGCGTATAACAGTGATGGCATATAGAGCAATGACGTCACGCAGCGTTCGATATCGACTAATTACTGTGTTTATATTTTTTTCTGTTGAAAATTATGTGTAGTATTGACGAAATAAAATTGATTTTCGGTATCTTCATAAATCAATCAAACAGTAATGGCATATAGAGCAATGACGTCACGCAGCGTTTGATATCGAGTAATTACCGTGTTTGTATTTTTTTTCTGTTGAAAATTATGTGTATAATTGACAAAATAAAATTGATTTTCGGTATCTTCATAAATCAATCTATCAATGGAAAGCAAAATTCCGTTTCTTTCTTTTTTACTGCCATCTACCCCATTCTGTAATTTGAAGAAAACCGCATGAAACTTTTTGTATTTTATTTTACGTGAACGGTTCTGGTAGATCTACATTTCTCTTTCGCGCGTTCCGCATCTGGCTTACCCTGCACTTTATTTTATTTCCGTACTCACGGTGTTGTAAACTCTCCTCGAAAGTACCGTGGACCTGCTGCCGGTCTTTCAGGAGGTAGCGAATCGTCCCCATAAAGACCGTATCCGTGTTCCGTGTGATCCGTCCTCTAATTCCTCGACAGAGACGTCGGCGTCGTTTAATTTCGCGTGCCGATGCAGAAGGGAAGCAATTTAAAGCGGGCTTTGCTTGCATAATCCTCCGTGTGGGAGATCTCTACCTCCTCCTGCTACGCCGTTTCGCTACGTGGGAGATTTCTCTCTCTCTGCCTCGCTCCAGGGACGTTCCCTTCGTCCCTGTCTGCCCTCTCTCTCTCCGTCTCCCTTATCCCCTTCATCGCCCTTTGTGCCATCTTCATGAGATTTTAATCACAGCTGATGTACTTCGGTTTTCTAACCTTAAAGGATAACTGGCGCCAGGGATATCGAATAACCGAATCCGGGAACAAACCGCTTTACTGCCGCCGCTTTGCCGAAGGAGGGTGTGGATTCCGGTTTACTATTTTTGTAATTGAAATGAGCCACGCTATTATGCTTTGATAGATCCCGTAATTCCGGTGTCACATATTCTAGTGGGATAATGATAAGTTCCAGGTTTTCTGCTATTTTTTAAAACTTGAATTTTACTGTAATTTGGTATCCTTATTGGTATTAGGAAGGTAGGCCATCCTACCTTCCTAATAATAATAAAAAATTATTAAACGGATGATCTATTTCGACAGCATTTTATTGAAACCCATAATTCAGTGGTCTTCCCAAGAAGAACAATGGTTTTCCTCGAAAAATCTGAGCTACAGATCCTACAGATGATACCCATGTCAATATTGACAAGCCTAATCACAGACCATATACAGGGCGTTAGGGGTTTGACTGCCTTTTTTTAATAGGTGATAGTATTCATCAAAACAAACAAAAAAACCTTATATAACGGAGGTCCTAAAACCAACCGTTTTCGAGAAAAGTCGAGTTATTTTGTGAAGGTATTTCACCACAACTTGGCAACACCGACAAGAAAGGAAACGTAAACATGACGTTTTTGGTGTTGGCTCTCGGTAAACATGACGTGTACACAGCTGATCGTGCGAGGTTAACGTTTTTGCGCACTCTTCCTAAATGCCGTCTTTACGCTGTACGTAATAGTAAACGAAATAATTGTAAGTGATTCCAATTGATTCAACTATGTAATTATTACATTTGCATGTATAAATGGTAAATCAATAGCGATCAGTAATTCAGGGCCACTAACAGCATTAGAAAAGGATCATGTTGCTATTGATATGTTGTAATTTTCAATATTTACCTGGTTATTACAGCATGTGTTCAAAATGTCCACCGTTGTTCTCTCACTTCAACAAATGTTCTACGGTTAGGCAGTCGCCGTTGAGGAAATCGTTCGTGATAGATACGACGTGCACTTGTAGAACTACAACCTACAACGCGCCTCCCCGTAAATTAATAGCATATCGTGATATTCTCGTATACTGAACATTTTAAGAACCGAAAAATTTACACACACCGAAAAGAAACCGTAACGATCACACATATCTTTCGAATTCAAAGATGCACACTGTAACAGTCAATAGTGTCACTGGCTGGCTCTCATTTCGCGACGCGTGCGATACGTTCGCGGTGTTGCCACACCACATCGTAACCATTTTATCGAGTTCTATTGATTGGAAAAAAAATCGTATTCTTTAAAGAAAATATTGTTTGGTTACAAATTAAACATAAATACATTAAAAGAATACATCTTATAGTCATTTCATGTACAAAATTATGTGACATTCTTTAATAAAACTGAATTTTCACACCTTAATATTAGAAGTTTGCTAATTTTTTTTCTCGAAAACGGTTGGTTTTAGGACATCTGTTATATAAGGTTTTTTGTTTGTTTTGATGAATACTATCACCTATTAAAAAAAAGGCAGTCAAACCCCTAACACCCTGTATATTATTAAGAAGAGCAAGTACCGTATTATTTTAAGGCGACATGAAATGTTTTTGCACTGCCTCCCACCACTAACCATAGCGGGAAATTTGAAATCAGCGGAAAAATTAGAAAATTTGGCTATACTAGCATTTTCAAGTAGTCATATATGAATGAATGAGTGGCATCTCTATTTTTGCAATGTTAGCTAATACAAATAATGGAGAAAACACACATTCAAACAAAACTTTTGTACTTTAGTGATCGAGTTGAATTGAAATGAAATCAACTTACATCCGAGACAGTTTAATCAAATGTAATTCAATAACGAATAGTTAAAACTGTTCTGTAGAATTTGCCATCCTTCAGTTTTAATCTCCATCATACCTAAAATAATTTCTACATTAGAGAAGTCATAAATATGTGATCAAACAAAGTGTATCTTTACTTTTGTTTATTGAAGTATCTTTTAATACAAATGTACTAAAACACAAAAAGTAATTTGCCGTAGTTGATAATGTTATTGAATGTAAAGAGAATTCAGTTAAAATTAAAATCGTGTGGCGCGGATTACAACTAAAGTAAGCGAATTATGATTAAATGAGCACCTCACGATTTCATTTTTAGTTGAATTGTCTCGTATTATATTAATATTATAAGCGACGAGAAATTATATTTATTTTTTTAGTATATGTATATCAATTAAGACTAAAATTAAGCCTAAAAAAATTTTTTTATGCCATTTTTATTTCTACATAATATACATTTATTCATACTCATTTCGTAACAATTGTTCAGAAACTCAGTTATGTAGGTATGCATTAAAACGAAATGGCGACGTTCCCCATTAATCACAATCCATTTTTTTCTCGCTTTTGTCGTGATAGTGAATTTACGAGTCCATTGTCACCAAAAGCGGCAGGAACTGTTCCTCCATCGTCGTCTCCAGAGCGAAATTAACACCAGATCTAATTTAAACAGGCTACAATATAACACAATGTCACTCATTTATGTAACTATAAAGTTGGAGATAATATTTATACAGTTTCGAAACGCGTCGTAAATGAGTTAGTAAAAAGTTTTTAGTGAGCGCTATTCCGCGGAATTGAGTGTACTCGAACAAAACGGAAAGGACGGGGCGACGAAACCAATGGAACGTCGTTGTTTTTGGTTTAGCGTTCTCCCTCCCTTCTGTTTGGATTTAATTAAAAATTACGCGGCGACGAGAGGATCTGGATCCGATATCAGTTTTGTAGTTCGATTGAACGGGAACGTTGAAATTTATTCATTGGACGGTGAGTTTTAGTTTGTCTTATCTTTGATGATGGGAATCGTGGGACATTGTAGCTTTTAAATAATCGCGTATTTGCTGATGTGCTTCAATATTTGAGAATACTTTATATTTATGCATTAGCGAGTCTTTAAGACTTGTAAATTTTTCTTATATGAAGCTTTTAATCATGCGTAGATTAAACCACTGTGTCAAATATGTTTGTGAAAATTTATTTCAATCTTCATTTCAATCATTATAAAAAGATCTTTCTTGATAACGTCATCTTTAACTTTACTAACTTAATTGCTAATTATACTCCAGAAACCCCTTTCTGCTCAGTTGTTTGCACTACTCTCTCCTGCAAGCACCAATCGAAAATAGTACATTCATACTTGAGTAAACCTTGGAGTAAACTTTCTCCACTTCTTCTATCAAAATTGCTTTTAATGAAAAGGTATAAATCGCTAGATTCCTAAATTGCATATTTAAATATCTGCTTATAAAGTTTTTTTAACAAGGCAAGGCTTAAACACCGTGCCAACAGTTAAATATGAATTTAACTCTGTTGGACGCAGGAACAATACAGCTTACCAGTTAAATTAACGCGGCCATTAAAAGATCAAAATGGCAGAGTTCCTATTAAAATTGTGTATTAAGTTATTTGGCCCCTAAAGTTTTCTTAATTGTTCAGCAACTGCCCCTAATGTACCCTTACCATTTTTAATGCGCTATAGCTCTTCTTCTTCTTCTTTTTAAAAGCATAGTGCTTGTTTATTGCCGATTATGTTGTGGTTACTCCTCGGATGCTGACTACCAGCTGTCTCTCCATCTTTTTGACCAGATCTCCCAACTGGTCTTCTTCCTTGTGGATTGTTATTTCTTACAACCTTGGCTATATGGTCGTCTGCCATCCTGGACACGTGCTGATTCCACTTTTGTCTTTGCTTTGTTATCCATCTTACTACGTCTTCGGTAATACATTTGGCTCTGATATCGGATCTTTTCTGCCTATCTCTTAGTGTAAAGCCTGTGATGATCCTAAGAGTTTTCATTTCGGTAGTTCTGAAGAGTTTCTATGATCTTACTGTTTCGGCTCCGCATGCCAGGTCTTGTAAATTCTCGAATTGCAGCTTATGCTTAGGTGTTTGTTGTTCCATATCTGTTGTCTATGGTGTCAGGTTACAACTGCCCCTTTGTTTGTTTGCTGCCTGATATCTCCCTCCAAGTATCCTAAGCTGGTGATTCTGCGACCTATACCCAAGTTTCGATTCCTAGCGGAGTGAATTCCTAGAAGCCATTAGTCCTCCGCGGGATGAAGAAGTGAGGGGTAAGTAGAAACAGGGCGTGTATTTTTCATTTTGTCTTCGAAATATAAATAATCGAAGTTATATCATTTAATGGAGTGAAACAATGTTAGTTTGAAACTATAATATTGAAATAATTATAGCGCTATTACAGAAATCAGATGACTGAAAGAAATATTGGCTAATGAAAAATAAAAACGAATATCACACGTGTACTGACTGTCGCCGGGCACAGACACTGTTCAGCCGACACATGTACGTATTGTAAACAACTTTCTCCATATTGCCATTCTACTGGTTTCGACTTATGTTTTATAGAGCGGATTTTTAAATTTTGGTAACTCCGCTTCTCTCTGTCTCTCTCTTTACGTTAAATTTGCTAAAGCGGCGAATCGCTGGAACTTGGGATGTGATTTTATGAGTTTTGCGTGTGCCACTCGCAACTTGTTGTGGCGATGAGTCACTCGAGAAGCAAAACGGATTTTGGTATAGGTATTCGACCCCATGACTTGTTCTATACATATATTTTTAACCAACAGGTTGCAACGTAGGTATTCTTTGGCTTGTCATTGTTTTTGTCTGCTTACGGCCAAATTTAGTAGCTCTGCTTGGGCATTGAACGTGGGCGTCATTGTCTGAATGCTATCTTCGAAATGTTGTAGTTCTGTTTGCTTTACTGCTTCTATTAGCTGGTCCATTATTAGGTTAGATAGAAGAGGGTTAGGGCTGTAGCTCGGTTAAAATAAGAAAATAAATAAAAATTGTCATATCTCTAATACGTTTACTTTTTGATACTTATCAAAGCACGCCACTCGCCCCCGAAAACAAAATTTCCAAATTTTTGGGTTGGTGCACAGACAGATCTTTTAGTCGAGTTATAAATCCTACAAAGAAGTGTACTAATGAAATAGAAAGGGCTGATGATAGTAGAAAGGATGTATCTACGCATTTCCTGTGATTTACATGGAATAATGTGTCCCTCTCTCCCATAAGTATTCCACTATTTTACAAGTTTGTCAACAAGCCTAAGGGTGAATCGGAGGGATGGCGCTTTCAGCGCAAAACTTCCACCCGATACATACCCCCGACAGCGAATCACCCCGTCGGCGATTCCCTGTTTACTAAACACCCCATAACAAACACACGGTCCGACCTGCAAGTTTAATTTAGATTTAGTTTCAATTAATCTTTAGAAAAGGTCATTAAAATGCCCCCTCGGATGGCCGGCGCCGACCTTCATCAAGTGTACCTAATCGCGTCCCTTTCCCCAGGACCTCTTGCTTATCATTTCGCACGCCGAGAGAAGGGTTGCGGTTGATTTACCGAATTCGAAATTATGTCCCGACTTTAAGGGGTTTTGTTATAAGTGACCGACATCTGGTGCGTGTGTGTGTGTACGATCAACCCTTACGGAGAGGGTTGTTTGGCTTCGATGGCTCGGACACGAGCCTCATTCCGATAGGAACGACTGGGGCGAGCGACGGGGATAGGGGAGGAGAAGTTGGGTTATTGGATACGTTCGGAGATCCCTTGTGTGGAAAATCTGAATCGTTCGCACTTTTGTGGTCAGTGGAATTCCTTGAATTTTTATAAATTTTATGGATTTCGGGTTGTTATTGCTATTCGTGAGGAATCTATCTCGATACCTTTGCTTCTCCTATATCATTTGCTGCTATTACACTTTTGATAGCATATATTGCCACGGTCCTAAGGGCCCAGAAGGGTGATTGGTTTTGGGGTGGTAGCACAAACGAAAAAAAAGTTAAAAACAAATATACTACATTTATTGGTGGCAACAGGAGTTGGTTGTGGCTCGTACAGTGTTATTCAGGGGAGAGGGGGGGGAGAGATAGTACTTCCATGATGAAGGAGGGCCAAGAAAATGTTAACTCGCTAAGATAAACAAAATTAGAACAATAAAAAAACCGAAGTTAATAATGGTTTGTTCAGCTGTAGCTCTGTTATTGTAACCCTTTCTGATATGTTATTACCCTTTTGTTAATTAAGAAACCTACTTTGCTGTCGTTTCCTTTATAAAACAGTACCTGGTTGAATTTTTAATAACATACTGACTACTACCCAGTGCAAGTCATTTAATTATGGGTAGCGGGTAGACCCATCTTTGCGATCCCGGCACAGGATGGGTCTACTTCAGGGAAGCGACCCTGCCCACGCGAGCCATGATTTTTCTCCTACGACCTACTAGAATAGGAGGAATCATGTCCTAAACCTATTTCCGCCCAAATTTCCTCTTTTTCCTCGTTGTACAGGTTGCCATTCAAACGCCTCTTTTGTTATTCGATTTCTTTCCTTTTAAATATTCATTTGAATCAACCTGTTCAACAATCCAAAACCTCTCAAACGCTTCTAAGCAATTATGTTTGAAGTGCAAGTCTCTATTACGGTCATTCTAGAAATAGAAGGTTTGCTTGTCAGTTCTTGGATCGCAGCAAAATGCTTCAAGGTGACTCTATTGAAGTCAAGTTTTCATTTTGACATATTTTTCATATTTACAGAACAACTTCGAAATAAAAATCTTTCTTCTTCAAATTCTAGAAGTGAAAATAGTAGTTGACATTTTCGGAACCATTGTGGAAACCATTTAAACGTTTCTAGACAAGCCTATTGTAGTGCCATTCTCTATTACGGTCATTCTAGGATTAAAGGTTTGCTTCTTGTGTTCTACAACACACCTAAACTGACTTGAATAATGTTTTCTAAGTGTAAATCCGCTTTCGCAAATTCTAGAAGTTAATATTTTAGTTGATATTTGCGAGACCGAGACTACGGATCTCTCGGTATCGTGTTCGCATCATGAAGCTCTAATTTTTACAAAATGTTCTAATTATTGTCTTAACAATGGATTCACAGTCAAGTAACGTTTAAAAAATTTAGTTTCAAGCTGGACCAAGACTAGGTCAACTCTGAGTATCGATTCCATCTCGTGAAGGAATAATTTTTGGAGAGTTTTCTAATTGTTGTCTTAACAATGGATTCACAGGCAGCTAACGTTTAAAAAATTTAGTCTCAAGCAGGACCAAGACTAGGTCAACTCTGAGTATCGATTCCATCTCGTGAAGCTATAATTTTAGGAGAGTTTTCTAATTTTTGTCTTAACAATGGAATCACAGGCAGTTAAGGTTTTGATACATCAAGGATTCTTTTAATAAGGGATAATAGTGTTCTCCATTTTGAGAAAAGTAAGATTAGCTATAATTATTGATAATTGGAGGTGAGAAATATTTGAGGTGTCGAGTCACATTAACAGCAAATATATTAAAAGTACAGTTTTTCTTGTTCCGTTTTGGAATTGTTATTTGATGGAATTGACTGTTTACAAAAACACACAACAACACGATTATACAATTTTGTTTGTTGCTAATCATAATCGACGTCCCTTGTGCTTGATGGGGGATTGGAAATGGAATGATGAGACTTGTAAGGGTGGGTATTATGAAACTTGTTTGACCTATAACTTAAAGTTAACTTGTGGAATGACGTCACATACAGTAGTTAACTTCAAAATGTCAGAGATAATATTATCGGGAGGAAAGGATATCGATTAAAGTTAACTTTGTAGAAAATCATGTTTTTTTTTCGCATTTCGACAGTTCTTCTTTCAATAACTAACTATTTTGTGCTTATAACCTCAATTTTAATGGGACTTTTATAAATCTGGCATTATAAACGGTAAAGTTAACTTAACTGTTAAATTCAAAGTTAACTGGAAAACATGTTTATAATACCCGCCCTAACTACAACATTTAAGTTCTCTTCTTCTTCTTCTTCTTGTCATAAAACCACTTTTACAATCCGTTTTTGGATGTAGGTCTCCGCTTTCTCCTTCCAACCTTCACTATTTTGCGCTACTCTCTTCGAGGCTAGACCAACGTGTCCCTTCACGTCGTATACATCTCATTTTTCACCTTTGATCAGTCTGTCCATATTTTTCATGTCAGTGTCCATGTCTGGCAGGTATATGTCAACAATGGTAGAATGCATGTGTCGAAGACTGTCAATCTTAGGAACGGTGGTGTGTTTTTATTTCGAAGTATGTCACTTAATCTTCCAAAAGCACCCTAGCATAACTTTATGCTCCTCTTGGTTCTCCTCGAAGTGTGGTTTCTTGGCCTTGTTGTGTATATTTGTCCACTTGTTCTAGCTTGATTTGTATTTCTCCTTGTGCGTGTTCGTCCGTGCTCGTCATTATTTTCGTTTTTGATAAGTTCATCTTCAGACGTATGTTTTGACTATATTTGTTCAGTCCCATTATCATTATCTGTAGCTGTTTTTGACTTGTGGCGAATAAGACTATATCATCTACGTACTTATATTTATGCCTTTCTCTTCCCAGTTTAAATTATTAAATACGTCTTCAAGTGGCATTCTAAAAAGTTTGGGCGATAATAGGTCTCCCATTTCCGTTGGAATTAAGTTTGTTTCTTCTGGTATTTTGATGGTAGTACATGTCTCTTTATAAATAGCCTGTATCAGTCAAACATATTTGTTATCAATCCTTCCGTTACATAATGACCAAAGGGCGGAAAAAATGCACGTGAATAGTTTAAAAAAATGCGCATTAAAATGCACGAAAATTTCAAAAAAATGCACGAAAATTTCAAAATAATGCAAGGAATGCATAAAATTTGGTAAAAAATGCAAATGCTTAAAAAACGTTTTTTTTTTTCGTTTGGATCGTCCTGGATTAAGGAAAAAGAATACTCTTGTTTAAAATGTATCTGATTTTATTACAAACCACAATTTAGTTTCAATACTACATATTATATTATATTATATTATGTATAGGTACATAGATATACAAAAGAAATAGGAAAAAAAACAGACTGTAAAATAATAATTCATTTTTCATTCATTAATGCTGGCACAAAATGCATTTATAATTATATGTTTTTCAAAGTTTTCAATAAGAAAAGATTGTCTTCTATCAGTAAACATATGTTTGAAAATAGAAAAAGTTCGTTCTACATCTACTGACGTAAGAGGAGCGTATTTTAATGTATGTAAAATATTTGGTTCTACATCAATTATACAATTAAAGTCGCCCGTAAACATTATTGCAACAGTTTTTAACACAGAAAATCCTCCGTTAGCTTGTATAGTACTGGAAAATTTGGACAAAACTAACTTTCCAATGTTTCCATGTACCTTTTTACATTCCGCTTCAAAAACATTTAATAATTGAACTGCTTGAACCAGAGTCATACATGTATTTTGCAATTGAACCATAGTTTTAGAAACAAAAGAATAATTAGTTTTATAAATAAGAGTTTATTGTGGAGAGTCGAATTTGTAAATATTTCTTGACATTTTAAAAGAGCCGCAGAAGAGGAATCATGCAAATCGGTAATAACTTCCTTTATTTCATCGTAGTGTTCGGCATAAAACATTGCTGCATCAAGCCATGTTCCCCATCTAGTTATGACAGGTCTTGGCGGCAGTTGAACTCCCGGAAGTCTTTCTCTATAAAACTGAATTCGCGATGGACACTTAATAAATACTTTCTTCATATAACCTATCAAGTCGTTAACAATAGAAAATTGGTTTCTTATTAATTCTGCGACTCTGTTAATGGCATGGGCTAAACAAGTAACGTGAATTAGATTTGGGTAAAAAAAATTTAAATTTTTACCAGCCTTAGTCATATATGGGGCAGCATCAGATAAAAACAAAATGAGTTTCTCAAATGGAACAGTATTTGGTAAAAACAAATTACTCAAAGAATCTTGAACAAATCTGGTGATTGTTAAGTATTTGTCAAGTTGTTTTGAAGAAATTAAAAATGATTTGGATGGAGTGTTTTCTTCTAAAACTCCTATTAATAAATGTGCAATATATCTTCCAGTCGAATCAATCGTTTCATCAACAATAACATAGAAGTAATTCTCGCATATAATATTTTTTATAGTCGCTATCGTGTCGGTGTAGATTACATCAACACTCGATTTCCTTAAAGCAGATTCATCCGGAATATTAAATGAACAAAATTCTTTCAGAAATGATTTTAAATGAAAATTATATAATTTTTTCAATGGAATATTGGCCGCCACCATAGCCTTGCAAAGTTTTTCATTGAACTGCTTCTGTGGATAATTTTTTAACTTTTTCTGTAAACAGGACGTTAGAGTTTGATGTTGTTTAGCGCCTTGTTTCGATTTATTCAAACTTGCGATATGCTTTCCACTCTTCACATGTTGCTCCACTATGAATTTTTTTGCAGCATGGATCTAAATATGAAGAAGGTACTGTTAAAATATGTTTTGTTTCTTAATTTTAAAAGAAGAATAGGACTTAAAATTGAAAGTAAAATAAATTCAGCAGCTTTGACATATATAGGGGCCATTCACAATTCTTTGATAAAGTAAAAAGTGCAAAAATGCGTCAGGTAATTTATGAATGGCCACATTAATTGATATCTACGTAGATATCCACTCAAAATAATTGCCATAATTGGAATATTGTAAGCAAGTAAATGAATTACTAATTCAGTTAATTAAATTAAGTTATAAAGATACTAAGTTATTCAGTATTAATTCAGTTAAATTAATCTAGGTAGTTATTGCTTTCTATGTACATACTATTTTCGAACATGCTGTGCAAAATAATTTGTCACCATCCCACTTCAGCTCACTATAAGGTTTAATCCACACTTCAATTAAATTTGTCTTGGGCATTTTTAACTTTACAGAACAACCGTTGAATTTAACTTCTCTAAAGGTAGTGACAAATTGGAAGAACATCAACCTGGTCCTAAAACCGGTACAATGGCCGGAGAGGATTAAGAAACACACTAACACTAACAGCTAACCCTGCCCCGCGATCAAAATAAGCCTTTCTACGAATTTTAAGTATAATATGTCATTAAGTACATCCTCCTCCTATTAGACTACCCAGGTAAAAACAACCCTTATGACAGGAACCACTGCCAGATAGTAAAGGTACTTGATTACAGTTCCAGTTATAACTTATATTGTCAATAAGTTGATTTGTCACTCATCAGTACATTGTTTCTCTAAATATCCAGCAGATTGTAAAGAAAAATGCAAAATATGCACGATTGAAAAAAAAAATGCAAATTTGAAGAAAAAAACGAAGAAAATGCAAATAATGCAAAAAATGCATTTTGCATTTTATCCGCCCTTTGATAATGACTGTTGAACTACCCACGTTTCCACGCTATCGAACGCTTTTTTTATAGTTATTTGTCCTATGTATATTGGTAGAATAGTTGATACTCATTTCTTTTTTTCTATTAATATTTTAAGGGTTAATAGGTGGTCTAAATCTAATCTAAATTGTACTTGTCAGTTGAGATCTATCTTTAAATTTATTTCTAGTCTTTTTGGCATTGGCGTTCACTTCACATATTAAACTATTAGACACTATCTTATAGCCTAATAAAGTAATTGAGTATGTTACTATAGTTAAGGCTATAGGATTAATAATTATGTTACTATATTTTGGAAAAATGTCCACCGCCGGTAATTAGGCATTTTCACATTTTTTGAAAACTGGCTAAATGAGTGATTATATGCCTATAAATCATAGGTTAATATTAAAAAATAAAAATTAAAAACATTCAAGCAAAAAAAGTCATTTGAAATTCAAACGATTGGAATTGGCGCCAAAGCGCCGTCTGACGTCACATCGCCTATAAACAGAGTAGTGAAAACACTATTTTACGACGCGAATAATACAAATTACCATATTTGGTCGGAATTTAACCCCTACACTCCAACGGAAACAACAATAAAGTCCAAAATATTCGAAAAATCTATTTGTGGACTGCAGAACGGACCCGTGTTTATAAGCGGAGTGACGTCGCGATGAGCGATTGTTTCGCTGGTCCTCGCACACTTACTGCTTTTTATACCTGAAATACTTGGTGCTGGGCCTATTACACGATTTTTTATGAATATAAAATTTGTCTGAGGGTTCGTCCCTATGAATTTAGATATATTTCTTTTAAGTTAAAATATACGGCAAATACCTAATTAAGTGTGATGTAAAAACCTACATGACGACGGTATTGTCAACGTGGGTATTGTCGACGTAATGAACCCCCTCCCCCTCATCCTAATTCGCATCTGGAAGATCCACCGCTATTCACATTTCCACCCCCAGAAAAGGTCCGTATTCTCCGAGAACACCCGCGACGTCTCGAACCTCATTCTCGCAAATAATAATTCGGAAAACCTCCCCCTAAAAGCGCCGTTCTTTCGTCCCCCTTCCCACTTTTAAATATGCCATTATTACATATTCCCCCCGAGGTACACGCAAGCCACCTTACCGCTCCCCCGAAATGAATATCTCTCCCCCCATTGATTGGGTGTCCCGGTTGTTTACCCAAGCTGGCGAAGTGTCGATAACGCAGGGCGGACGGGAGGGCGGCCCTCTCGGGGGGGTTCCTTATATACGGGCCGACATAATTAATTTCCTTTCGGGATACCCCGACCTCAACGTCTTTATTATTAAAAGTTTTTTGCGACGCGACGCGTTATTGAAAAATGGAAAGGCTCGAGGAACGAGGTGTCGGACGGGAAGGGGGGTGGGGGATCGGGGACGATTTAGGTGTTCTGGTAATTAGTTTGAGGGCGGCGGAATGGTGCCAGGGGAGGTTTTATTGGGCGATTAAGTTAAAAATTAAGGAGTAAGTGGAGACGGAGGGGCGCGAAGGGGTGACAGATTGAAACCCGTCGTTTCGAATCGAGAGAGGGTAATGCGAATGCTGTGATAACCGGTGTTTGGGGTGAAGTTTAATTTTTAATTTCTCAACTGGATTGAAGGTTTAAAACTACGTTTCTTGGTGTTATAAATTTTGAAATTTTAATACTCATGACTAGAAAGCGGATAATAAGTCATTTACCTAGTGCCTGCCTTTTTGCCTGATTTACCTATTTTCTGAGATATTTGCCTGATTCATCACATTTTATTTTATTGTGCTTTTTTAGGTATTTTCAAATGATAAACATTTTGATATTGAAAAGACAATCGAATACAACAGAGCTTTAGTAATGACATTCGTGGACTTCCACAAAGCCTTTGATACAATAGAGCTAAATGCATTGTGGAATGTGGAATGCACTTCAGGCATGTAGGATTGACTACCGATGTACCAAACTCATCCACAATATCTACAAAAATGCAACAATGACGGTAAAACTACATGAAAATACCAACCTCATAACTATTGAACGAGGTGTTCGGCAGGGTGACACGATGTCACCAAAACTGTTTATTACAGTAATGGAGAGTACATTCAAACAATTGGACTGGAGTCAGAGAGGTATAAACATAGATGGCAAGAACCTAAACAAAACTTACGTTTTGCAGATGACATAGTGTTATTCTCGGACTATCTAGAAGAAATGCGACTGATGTTGCAGGACCTGCAGGAGGTGTGTGGAAAAGTCGGTCTTAATATCAATATGTCAAAAACAAAATTCATGACAAACCTTTTTCCCAGCTGTGGCTTGAAGATTGGCGGAGCTGAAATTCAAATGGTAGATAAATATGTGTACCTTGGCCATGAGGTCAGCATCTCAAGGGATAACCAGACATGCGAACTAAAGAGAAGGCTCACTCTCTCATGGGCAGCTTTCGGAAGACTTAAAGACGTTTTCAAGAGTGACATTCCCGTCAATCTAAAACGAAGAGTTTTCGATCAGTGTGTGCTGTCGGTGATGACATATGGGTCTGAAACCCTAACACTAACAACAGCAACAGCTAAGAAACTTACAGTCACACAGAGGAAGATGGAGATATCCATGCTTGGTGTGACCCTGAAGGACCACATAAGAAACGAAAACTTGCGAGGAAGAACCGGTGTTGTTGACGATGTTGCGATGAGCGATGTTTTTGAAGCTATTGCGAAACTTAAGTGGAACTGGGCTGGCCACGTTGCACGGATGCGGGATGATCGTTGGGAAAAGAGGCTTCTTGAGTGAAGACCTAGAACGGACAAGCGAAGTAGAGGAAGACCGCCTACGCGTTGGTCGGACGATATTAAGAGGATCCGCAGCAACTGGATGCAAACAGCACAAAATTGATTGGAATGGAAAATGATTAGGGAGGCCTATGTTCAACAGTGGACACGGAGGGCTGAATGATGATGATGATGATGATGATGAAACATTTTGATGCAATTAAGGAAGTAAGATCAAACGATTAAAGTTCTTATATAAGAGAAAAATTAATGTTACATAGTAACATATAACCATTTAACAATAATTTTTTAGATAATTAATTCATTTTCACCGGATGAAGCTGCGTCTATTAAGAGAGAGCTCAAGCAACAGTAAATTCCAAACATATAAAATTTAATTTGGCATACATTTCTGGGAATTTCGAAAAATATCCCCAAAACATAATTTGTTTGGTGAAGAGGCAATCTTTAATGGAAAGTCTTCAAGTCTTTTCTGAGACTGAAAATAGTTATAAAAATGCTGCTGGTTCTGTCGGAAAGAAGTTAAAAATTAAACTGGAACAAGTAGTGAGGGAGCATCCTTCTTTGTTAATCCTAAAAAACGTATGTAGAATCCATAAAGGTTTTGAAGAGGAGGTGGATTTGAACATACAAAAGATAGCATCACTGAAATATGCCTCTGTAACATCCTGCGATGTAGAGAGATCTTTCTCAAAACTAAAATTACTTTTGTCAGAAGACAACATTTTTTACTAACAATAGAAAAAAAATTTAGTTTGTTCGTTTAGTAATGATTAACCATAAAATTAATAAATATAATTGATAATGAAAATAGTTTGTAAAAAAAATTAAAAAACACACATATATTGTTAATTGTGTTATATATTAATTGTCTGTATAAGTGCTTTCAATTATTTAAATTATAAGATAATCCGATTTTTTTTTGTAGTTTTTTTTGCCTAATATGTTATTATAATTGCCTAATTGTGCCAGTTTTTCGTGCCTAATTGCCTTTCTATTTTGCCTATTTTACGATTTCATCGTGCCTTACTATCCGCTCTTTACTCATGACATGACTCATGAGTTTAGTAAAACTCAAACTAAATTCATGATTTCGAATCAATGTACTTTGAAAATTGAAGTGAAAATGAATAAATCGAATTTAATTGTATTGTTGATGTGAATTGAATGAAGTGAATTGATAACGTGAATGTGTATATATGCGAAAAAAAATATTTTATAATTTTTCACTAAAATTATTTTAAAGTATTAACACATTTTATTATGTAAAATTATTTATAAACACTTTAAGTAATGATAATTTATTGAAACTTTATTTAAATAAGAGTTTAATATATAAATATATTATTTTAGTGCTCAAACGTATTAAATAAATTATACAGCCTCTTTAAATTCTACATTTATTATAGATTACAACGAATTGCGAACTCGAAGGAAATGGTATACCAAACAGACTAATATATTAAGTAATATTTTGTGATGCTCCTTGCAATTACAAAACTGCAAAAGTTTTCTTGGAAATGCCCCGACTATGCTTTCTCATATATCCTGAGTAATTTCATTTCATACGTTTTGCAATACATTTTCCAAGCTACTAGATTACCCTTAATGCAAACGACTGAGCCGGGGAATACATTCCCCGTTTAAAGCTATTAGAGTCTCGACTTTCTGCCTAGATAGCAGGTACAAACACTAATGGTGACAATAAGAAACATTAAAGTGAGTGGTAACAGAATTAGCCAAAGTTAGCAGAATTTATAGTAAATTAAAAAAAATATTGAGTACTTCTTTTATTTTTTTTGTATTCTATTGTAAAAGCGGAAATATCCTTGACTTGACTATTACTATTTATTTACAATGTTTAATTTATGGACCATATCTCGTCACTATAATATTAATAACAGTAAAATGTCTTTATTGGGTTTAAATACATAATGCATATGATCGGAGAACTTTAGCTATGATAGCCATCCTTAATCCTTAACTTTCAAAATTTTCAAAACTGAAAAATTGGACAATTTTAAATAAATAATAATAATAATAATAATAATAATAATAAAGATTCAAAAGTGAGACAATTAAGCCAAAAACAATTTTACAAAATTTATCTCTTTAAGTGACGCTTAAATTGACGATGTACGAAAAATATAGAAATTTTCAGCATTGTTGGTGAAAGAACGCCGAGATAGAGATGTTTTGTAAATCATTATGTTTTGAAAACATCTCAACTTTCCCAAAGGTGTGCTTCTCATATGAATATGTTGCCCATTTTTCGTAAAGTATTCGCTGAACAAAATTTAGTAGAAAATATGAACTCAGAGTGTCAATCTTAAGTCACTTCATATCAACTATGTAGGTACAAATATAGCCATATTAGCGCAAACTACAAGAATTTTTGATCAACTGGAATTTGCAGCTGTCGCCTTGTAAAGGTATGCATAATAATGAATATTGCAGTATACTAATTGAGGCAAAACCAAGCATTGGCATGACTTTTCCTTGAATGAGTAACTTTTTTTACAATTACCCTTTTACAATTACTTTTTTTACAATTTTTACTACTGTGCGAAAACACATTATCACTATCATCACTGGTATTTCACTAGTATTTACCATTAACGTATGTAATGAGTACTTCAAAATGAGCTTCCATCATAGATAGTGTTTGTTATTACTACTCATATTCAATGTATTGGTTATTATTACATTTTTTTTAAGTTGGTTCGTGTTTCTTTCATTAAAATATGAAAACATCAAATATTTCGTGATAGGTATTAGAAAATTATTACAAGGGTTATCATCACTTTAACGGTCCTGTAGAAAGATGAGAGAGGTGCCAAAGTGAAAGGTTTTAATGGAGTAGCAAAAGTTGTATAACATTTATTTATCTTTAATATTTGTGTTCCCTTAGTGTCTCACAAGTTTTTAATGTGAAACCTACAACGGATACCCTTTGTTAAAATAAAAGTCACTAAATAAGGAACATCTCATTCGATAAAAGGAGAAATGGTATCAGCCGAATTACGATCTTAACTTAATTTGAATTAGTTCCTAGCTTCGCTCCCGGACGGCAATAACTACGGCAACAAATTACAACTGGCGATAAAATTTACACACGTCCATCCCCTAGAAATTACCCCCGAAACCCATCGACCCTCTCAGTATAATTTAGAGACAATTTCGCTAAGTGTTCCACACTATCCCCATAAATTTAAACTAGCAATTAATCAAAAACCAACTCGCCATTCGTCAAACGCAACGCACGAACGTTAGGAGTTGCATTAGAGTTTCCAGTACACTCAGGCACCACACTCGCACACACTCCCTAAAAGTGTATGTTTTAATAAGCTATTTCGCGGGATTAAAACGAATTTTTACCCGGCCACGTTTCGCCCTCAAATTGGCTCAAAGAAAAGCACTTAGCCGGGGGTAACTTTTGACGCATTCTGAAAGAATGACGAGACATGTATGGATGGGGTGCGAGTGTTCGTTTCGGGAGTTTTTCTTTGATGTATCAGAGTAACGCAGGACCCCGCGAAAGCGAGGGCGGAAGGGAAAAAGTGTAGGTGTGCCCAGAAGAGAGGGATTAAGCCCACAAAAAATTACAAAAGGTATCAGATTTACAAAAAGCCTACAATTATTAAAGAGACTAATGAGTGAAGTAAACTAAATACGATGCATTCATTGTCACATGCGGTAATCAATAACTTTGAGGTAAAGAAAAATGTACAATAGATGGTACATAAGGTAAAGGAATATATTGTAACTACATTCTATCTTTAAATGGTAATTTTAACACAACTGTGATGTCAAAGATACAATTATGAAGGTGTTTTTGAATATGGGAGTAAATGTGTAAAAGTTGTTGATATGGATTATTTTTCATAGTGTATATCAGTACAATTGACAATTGGCAGTGAGTAAGTGATTTTTACTTTTAACTTAAATAAATTGAAAAGTAAGACAAGACCTAAAATAAAACATCTAAGTGGTTTTTGAGTGAAATGTCACTCAATTTGTTTTGAAATAAGAACAAATACTGTAATATATGTACTTTACAGGAAGTATCATGAAAAACAACTAATGGGTTATTAATGTATTATTCAACAAGTGTGTAATAAAGTCGATAAAATTCTACATGGAGGTTGGAATGTAAATACGAGTGCAAGCGTATTTTGTTTTTCTTTTATAATTTCTGCTTGTCACGAGGCTTCTCAAACCATCACAATATGCTAAGTGTGAAGAAGATAATTATAATATTTTCAATTTTCATCCATTGAATTGCAATATCAAGGATCCATAACCTATTGATCATATAACAAAATTTCCACATTTTACCGCAAATGGACTGGAAACTTCCATTGAACTCCACACTCACAGCAATATTTTTATATCAAAGATTCATTCAAGACAGCGTCATTTACAGATGCCTTTGGCTATTTCAAATTCAAATTTCTGGTAATCTTTTCAAATTTATTTATTTAAAATGGTTTTCACGTTACAACACGATATTTTCATTGGAATGGCGTTCTTTCGAAGCGGGATTTATAACCCAATTAGTGGCTGGCAGTACTCTCTCGAAGCGACATACCAGCAATTTCAGGAAATGTTTCCGGAGACTTTGGTCACTTTTGCTGCCTTTCAGCAACATTGCATGCGAGTAGTTGAACGTTATTTCAACACAGGGAGCGTAAGCAAAGAAAATTAACTGGTAGACCTTTTACTCTAAACGAGGAAGTTGTCGAGGATATCAGAACTCGAATGCAAACAAGTCCTCGCAAATCCTTAACAAAGCTCTCCCTTCAAACAGGTTTGTTCCTTATGCCTCATATTCAACCAATTTTCATTCTTACTCATAAGACTTTTCCATGTTGTTCTAATTCACGGTTTTACAGGTTTATCATATGGAAGTTGCTCCACTGTGCTTAAAAAGAAATTAAAGTACCACCCTTACAAAATTTATATCGTCTAGTCATTAATCCCTCCTGATCACCGGGCAGAGAGTTTTATTTTGCAATAAATTGGTTCAATGACATATCAAATAATAATGATATCCTTGACAATACCTTCTTTTCCGACGAAGCCTGGTTTCATCTCAACGGCTATGTGAATAAACAAAATTACAGAATTTGGTCAGGTGAAAATCCTTACGCTGTCAGAGAGACACATTTGCATCTGGTTAAAGATGGTGTTTAGCTGGCAGTCTCAAGGACGTGGGTGTATGGGCCAATATTTTTTAATTTTACCGTCAATTCCGAGAGATATATCCAACACCTTTTGGGGCCTTTTAGAAACCAATTAACAGACGAAGAGCGTCAAATTGGATATTTCCAACAAGACTCTGCAAGGCATATACGGCTCGTGCTACTATGGGATATTTAAGAGAGAATTTTGGCGACAGAGTAATTAGTCAGTGTATTTGGCCAAGCAGGTCACCAGATCTCACTCCATTAGATTTTTCGTTATTTGGGCTCTTGAAGGACAATGTCTTTAGGAACATATTGCATACTGAAGAAGAGCTGCAAGAGGCAATAGTTCAGGAAGTAGCAAACATTACCCCCAATATGCTCGTGAATATCTTGGAGAGCCTAAAAAGGAGAGTTTATTTATGTCTAGACCAAAATGAAAGGCATTTTGAGCATTACCTTTAGCTGTTTAATTAAATTATTGTTCTGTATTTCAAATTTCATTTGTTAAGCGTTAATTTTTGTTCGCATATATATCGCTGATTGTTATGTCAAATTTTTGTCAAATAAACATTGTCAAAAGAACAAGTAAGCAATTCTCTAAAAAGTGTTGCCAACTTAAACAGTCATTCTTGATCACCCAGTATTTAGTTAAAAGTACACTCGACAAGCTTCATTGCCTCAATTGTAGACATTTAATAAAATCCTGGAAAACCATTTGAAATGTCCAAATGAGCTACGCATTCATTTAGCTATATAAGTACTTTATCTAATTACTCCAGATGAATTAATTTCAGATATTATTCATAAATGTATGTCAATTTTATTATAAAAATTCAATCTAATAACCATGAAAAATGTCTGAAGACAAAACTAATTAACTAGCATTTTCACTAGTAATACGTTAAGGCTAGGAATATCCAGGACATTTGCACCCACTTGAAAAATTGTTATCAATTGATAGGTATTCTTTTCATTTGTTTTGTTCTGTTGTTTCAGTGCTACCCATGAAAGTATTTTCATTCTTCCGTTCATACAGTCACACATGCAGATGTCCTTCATCCACTAGTTCTCTTATTTCATTGTGTCATTTGTATCCCAACGAATGAATCTTGTAACCGCTCTCAAAATCTATCCCTAGTGCTAAAATCTCCATTTATCTCTCGGGTAGCGTGAGGACACTTCCCTCCCTCTCCTCAACACTGAACTTTTAAATGTATTCCGGGAATGAGCGTATCGCCGCATTGCCGAACAAAATAGAAACCCCCCCCTCTCTCTCTCCCTCCATCTCTTTCTTCCATTTTTTCCATTTCCAAACTTTTATGAAGTTGTTGGTCGGAAAGAATGGCAGAAATGCATTCTCCCATTTGCGAGCTTTATAAATGTAAATCGCTCAAAAACGAACGCGACTGAGTCCCCGGGACTCCATTAACACCGCTTGTATTATTCGATAAATTTGTTTTAATAGTAACGAAGAAACTTCCGTCCGGGGTCTTATAATCGAATCCCGTGGAATCGCAAAGAAATCCTTCGGGTAAATCCCGTGAACAGGTGGAAGTTCTCTTGTTGTTCCGTACCAACTTCCAGCTAACTTTTCGAGGGAAGTCTGTTTACCTGGATGGCGAATGTAATTTAAGAGTACGAAGTTTGACCGGTCATTTTGCCGTTGAATGTTAACTAGTCGGTTAACTTGTGAATGTTAACTAGTTCGCCTTTCGTTCCAAGAATTTCAATTTTCCAGTATGTGGTTAAATAGTGCTAAGGGCGAATTTACACGTGTCAAGTAGCTAACCCGAGTTACCAACTCGAGTAGATGAATTCGGTTCGTTTGTGTTTAGTGGGCGTCTACATACGTACTTGCTAGAATATTCAAGTAAGTTTTACACACCATAAAAGAAAGTAATTTTAACGCTATCGCGTGTAAATCTACCTTCAACACTACAAAACGATGACATAGTAGGTTAATGAAGTGTTATTAATAAAGACCCGATGTTCAGGCAGGAAAAATTTTTAAAATAGGGGGGCAACACTAAACATTTACAACACTAAAATCTGATCTTGAACTTCTATGGAAGTTATGAAAACTGGAATAGCAGAATAATTTATGGCAATAAATCTTAAATCATTTTTAAGATTTTTCTTTTTAAACAGCTTTTTTGTTGACTTGATAGATGCTGCTTCAGTTTCATCTAACTGAGAAATAATCTCCTCAATGTCTTTAAAATGGGTTGAGCAATAAATGGCAGCAGATATCCAAGTACCCCAACGAGTTAAAAGTGGTTTGGGAGGTAATGGCATTTCTGGAAAAATTTGTCGAAATAACAATTTTATAAGTTTTGCACCGAAAATATTATGACTATATGGGCATTTATACCAAAAGTAAGCATTTATTTTAGAAAATTGCCACAATATGTACTTTTAAGGATTTTAGGCATTATGCCTGAAGCTCTTTAGTTATTAATGTGTATAATAATTCAATACTAGAAGGGAAAACATGTTTATACGTATATTGTTAAAACTGTCGTATTCATGTTATAGGTAAAATATAATTTTAGGAATAGCCATGACAATGAGAAACCAGTTATAAAGACGTAACCATATTTTACCCACAGAGGAATGTTTAATGTATGATAATTGGTATAATTACTATTGAATCTAATCCATATTTTTAAATGATTGATTCAGTAAGCGCCTGCGCCGACATATCTATCCAATGGAATTAGACTAAAATAGACGAAAATTGGACTAAACTCGGACTATTGGGTAGATATACCAGTAAGGAAAGTACCCGCGGTTTTGATCCCATTTTATAAACGGGGATCATTTGAAATAGCTCCTAAGACTAAATAGAAATATTCGTTTCTTTCTCGTCAGTAGGTAATAAAAGCAACGGTTAACATTAGAACTATTTAAACCACAGATATTATTGGTTTTTTAATATTAACCACAAAATTCTATTAAATGTATTCATACACCATCCCCCTCCCAGATCATCTTAATTGTGGCAACAACATTTAATTGTGGTAACATTTTCGTAACAAAAGTCATAAAAACAAGTTACCACAAATCATAGAGATTGTAAAATTAGCGGAAGATTCGCGACGTACTTCAATTAATCAACTTGCTTTTAATTTTAGATTTTTCAATTCACTAATTTCTTTGGATTACTAATTATAACTAAGACATGCAAAAATTTTACAGTTTCAATCACTTCTTGTCTTATATAGACGCTATTTAAAAAATATATATTCTAGTGTCTTAACTACCACATAGTTTCCTTCCGTCATTTTTACAGTAACTTATTGATGTCAGGAAGACATTGAAAAGTTTTTGGAATTTTGATCTTGTTCGTTTTTAAACGTATCAAGTGATGTGACTATTTCAATTTTTAACTGTTTTAATTGACTGTTTCAACTTCATTTTCACCTTCACCACATTTCCAATTTTCCAATTCCAATATCCAATTTTGTTATTAATCATAAGAGATAATAATTTATAATTCCCAAGAATTTTTTAAAGAGGTTTTAACTTTTACATAATGTTTTCACTTGATATATTTTCCTCATATAGATGCACTGATGATGGGTACTAGTGGCCCGGAACGTCCGTTTATATTTAGTGGAGACTATTTAGGAACATATTGTTTCAATTGGGTGGTGTAACGTTAAAGATTTGTTTGGATTTAAGTATGACATTATTGAGCAGGTTATCCCTTAACATTCTTCGCAACACCCTGTATGCAAAGCAACTTTTTGGTCATTATGTATATGATTTATAAATAGTATGTATGTATGACGTTTTCGGTTATTTTGTGGTCCTCTCCTTGTTCCCTTTTATGTAGTTTCACCTACATATTTGTGTTTAAAATAAACGAATACTTTTAATTCACTTTAAAATTTTTCTGCAAGTAATGCGATTTACTCGCATAGTCTTCGCTCTTATCAGTGATGCGTAATCGCCGGACACTACTTTTTGTTCCTTATTTGCCTCGCTCGAGCTGCTTAGAAATTTTTTAGGATGCCTCGACTGGCAAACACTTTAACTCTCCGAATATTTTCTCTGTTAATTCGGTAAGAATTTTCGTCGCGAACGGGTGTTTTAAGTTCCTCGCCGGGTGCTAATGGAAATTTCTTTTTAGTTTTTCCAATTTTTCGCGTCGCAAGTAATTTTCTTTTGTGACTTTGTCGTCTAGTTTAAAATCTGACAGATTTGTTTGATCACTGCGCGCTTTACATTTCGTTACAATTCGGTGAATTTATTATCAAGTTAAACTATCAAGTGTATTGTGTGTAATTGTTTGATCGGTATTAATATTTTTGTGATTTTCCGGTGATTCTCGTGTTAATAACGTTTGCGACGGTATCGGTAGTGTGGTGTTTGTGACTGTAGTTTTTGAAATGCAAGAGGCTCATTGGCGGAGGTCCTGGCAGAGGCGGAGAAAATATCTGTCATCTAAGGTTAGTTGTTTGAAATAATTTTGAGAAGCACCTTTGCAATTTTCTTCTTTATTATTACACCTCAAACAATATTTTTATCTACAACTGTCAACTATCAGCTTAATTTAATATGTAATTTTGGATGGGTACCTAATGAGTAAATAATTAGTAATACAAGCCATACAATAATAAATTATTCAAAACTTGGATTTGATTAAAGATTCAATTATTACTCTCAATAGGTGTTATAATGCTGCTCTAAATTATAATGATAATAATAATATGAAAATGACTATTTCCATTATTTTTCAAATATGACCTGTTGGAAATAAATTTGTTATTTGTAAATAATTGGAATGTCATCACCATAATATTCCATATGGATATCATATAGATATGGAATATCATATTATACGTAATCTTAAATGTGAGTATACTATTTATAAGTTTATTATTATTACTACTATTATTATATAGTAACATATTAATATTAAACTATTATAAGCTATATTATTTGTTGACACTAAAAGGTGAATTTTATATTAGATTCATACAAACGGTTGTAGATAAGGTTTAGTATTCCACATGCGTAATAATTCTCATTAAACGGTAAATTGTTTGAATTACTATTTTTGTAAATTTAAAGGAGTCTTTTAATAATGTTAAATTTTTTCAGGTAGGTGTAATTAGCGGCGATGACAGAGACCTTCATATAAGGGCAGAAAGCCAGATGTAGCTGTTTACAAGGTAAGCTACTTTTAGAATTATTTATGAAACGTTGTTTGATTTTTCTGCTGAGTTACTATATTTCAGTGTTAGTAATAAATTCTTTTCCTTTTTAAGGTAAGTCTTTGAAGTGGCAATGGCGGAGATCTACGCAGAACGACAGAAAGACAAAGGCAGTTGTTATCTTATGGTTAGTGTTTTCAAACATTATTTTGAAGGGACTATTTCAATTTCGTTTTTATTTAATTACATCCAATTTATTTTTTTTTATAAATTTAAGAAACTAGGAAATCTGAGGAATGCATTAGGGACAAAAGCATTTTTTTAATCGAACACGTTACATGAGCATCAACAATTTTCAAGTGGGTAGATGGATGCTTTTAAAAAATATCATGACAAAAACTTTTAAAATTTACTCATAAAAAACGTTCTTTTTTGAAATGCAATCATACTAAATATTTTAAAACAAAAGACGAAAATTTTTAATTATGTATAGGCAAATCAGCTATAGAACATTAACACCGCCTTTACATATATTTTCTTTCTGTTTATTCCATTATTAACCAAAATTAGAAAAAACATTACTCAAATTTTTATGTCATTAAAACAATAATATCTTCGTAATGAAATGAAGAATTCAAAACTAATTTGGTTGTAACAAAAACTCAGTAGCATACCAATTATATTTAAGAAAATGTTGCATTTCTCCATACTTCCTCCATTGCCACTGTGATTTATATTATTAGATGAAATGAAATATTGTTACACCTTGCAGACGTAACGCTTTTACTACAACACCATGTAGGTTTAACATGATATTTCATGTCAATGTTGCCAATTCTTTTTGAAGTTATTTTTACTACCCAATTCGCATTGGGCCATCTAATTGATTTTGAAAAATTTCACCTCTCTTTCAAATTTCCCACAAATAATTGTTTGAGGATTTATGTCTAATACTATGTATGGTTCGATATAAGTTTATATTGACCAGTGTAACATCAATTTTGTAACATATTGTACATTTTTACAGTTTAAAACATTTCAAAATTCGTGAACCGGATAATAATTAACGACTTAATTATATTTAAGTCATTTATACATGCGAGCGTTCATTACATAGCAGCACACGTTTCTTTGTTTATTTTTTCAATTACATATGTCGATCCTATAATACAATGTGTTTCAAAATGATTGTCATCTAGTCGGCTGTGGAATTCCCATGTAAAATAAAAAAACCCGCCTTCCGAAAATAGGAGTTTCTACTAGCTATACATAACCTCAAAATAACCTACTTAAGCTCTTTTGACTTCTGGTTTTTCTCTGTCAAAAGAAAACGAATTCTGAGTATTTGTAGTATTTGTTGTGGCCCTGAAAAGGGCCGTTAATCACCAGCAGTACTGATTGCCAGTTTGACAATGTGTGACAAGTGACACTTGTTGTCAGAATTAGATAGGTTCAAATAAATAGAGCGCGGCACATCAAAAATTACATGCACAGAAATTCCAACGACAACTAGATGACAATCATTTTGAAACACATCGTACTATTTTACCTATGCGCTAAAATTGACATGCTTACCTGTATAGATAAGTCTTAAATTAAGGGTTACCTGTCAGTGATCAGTGATTTTTAGTGTTTGACAGTGCTTAGTGACGCCCAAGTGCAGTGCGTAGTGTATTCCATTGTAAACTATTTTCTTTAAAAACAGATTGATAATGTGTTTAAATAAAAATATACCTACATTTTAATGCAAGGTTTGAAACTGATGAATTTTGTGTTGTATTCTCTGGCATATTCTTAAAGTTTTTATTGAAGCACAGTTGTATTAAACACTTACTAGACATTCGGCTTGATTCATGTAGTAACTCAATTTAACAGTTGGAAATGTTACTAATTGATTTTTTGTTATAATGAAGAAAAGTTTAATTAAATGGGATTGGCCATCCCGTTCAATTTCAATCGTACCTTCTCTCAGCCTAGTATCCTTTTGTTAAATAGTAACTAAATATTCTGCTTCATGGTAGGTTATCTCATTATCGCTTATCTTCAAGTATTACGGATTTTATTACTAATAATAAGTAATGAGGTACATGACAGTATTTTGGGCCTACGGTTTGTTATGTTTTCAATTACTAAACCTCCTATTAGAGGCATAACTTTTTCTAGTTTATTGTTAATCTAGATGTTTTTCTGGACATGTCTTGGTTCCAGGGTCTGCCTCTTTTCTTTTCCTGGTTCTTGCCGTCATATGGTTTTGATGTTTGTTTTTTTCTCATTTTTTACACCTATACTAACCCTTTTGCTTTTGAATTAAATGCTTGTAGTTGGTTTGCTGAATAGTTCATATAACTTTTTATTTGTACCTACACGTTTCCCAGTGAGATTTTAGGCAAATAATTATTATCCTCCTGTTTAGTTCTTCTTTGAGTCTTTGTTTACCCGTCTTATTTCCATTCAACAAAGTTGGCATGAACATGGTTTTGCAACATGTTGTTATTGTGATAAAACTTATTTCGTTCTCTGTGTTAGGACATTATACGCAACTCTTGTCTTTCCGTTTTTATGTTTATGGATTACTCAATACATATATTTGCCTATTTCGTTACAATTTCTTTAAACTCTCATCTACCCTTTTTACCGTAAATTCACCTTATTTTATATTTTCTTAATTTTAATTACGAAACAACTATTTAAAAAAATTGTGTCATGTGCAACATTAAGTAACTTTAATTGCTTGTAATTAATGCTTAAGCTTGCTTACGTAATGCTTAATTACATTAAGTAAGTAATTAGTAAGTGAGAAACTTATGATATAGGTATTATATTATTCTATAGCAGAAATTAAACCAAACAACAGACAAATTATACATACGCCGTTCTTGTACTGATACTTTTTATAAATACATGTGACTAAAATTTAACATGCTACTTTTTTAAGAAAAATTGAAATCAATATGTAAGTAAAGTTACTCAAATGTAAAAAACTCTACTTACATGTTTAAAAATATTTTATAAAACACTTTATCTTCTATTAATTGTGTGAACTCTTATCCAATATCATTCCGGATAAATTATTATCCAGGAGTGCACAAAACTTTTAATTTATGGTATATTGCACGTTACAAAAAGGAGTACTACGTCGTATCACATTACGGGTAAACGAAGTATATAGAGATAATTTTGGCTCTAACTTCCAATGAGTATCTATATGCGATGTACGAAAAATATGCCGAATTATACAATATTACATGAAGTATGCACGAAATTATATGACTACAGAAAATATGCACCTTTGCCTAGACAAATAGCTTAGAAGTATCCGAAACACCAATATTTTATTAATACACCTCCATATATCAATTACATATTTTGCATACAATCCGAGCATCATTCATATTAAATCTTCTATCCCAAAATCATTCAAGTTTCCCATCTGGAACAGCGTAACCAAACTTGATTATAAAAGTAGGTATCTTTATGATTGTTTTCGCAGCCCCTTCTCCCCCTCACCCTACTCGATATTCCCGCAAACTCCTGGTGTTTCGGAGTTTCTCAATTACGAACTGCTCTGATGGACCGCGACACAGAACTCTGGAAAGGCCGCCGCCGCCACACGCACAAGATGTGAGCGAGCGGCAACTTTTCCTCCCGAAAACGATTATTGCGAAAGTTTCCGCCGAAAGAGAGAGGGTGTAAGTAAAGGCGGCCCCGGACTTGCTAACAACCGTAAAATCCCGACAAGAAAGTCGTTAATTCGGCTACTACTGCATTTTAGTGCCGCTTATAATAACTCACCAAGGTGTAAAAACTCGCGCGAGAACTCCTGGAAAAGTTTTTTCTTTATTTTATTTCGAAGTTTCCACACCTTTTCCCCCTCGCCGGTACTTTCTCACTCTTGCTCTCGGGATATAGATGTGCGCCCTACGACGTAAGTCTGGGAGGAAATGGCACAGAAACTTGTCTACGTGTAATCTGGGGAAAAGTTCAACGGGATATGAAAATTTTGAAACTGTAGGAACTCAAACGAAAGTTTAACTAAGTACACTTTGTTAGTTCTTACTTAAATTTCATAGTAACATGATGATGACGCAGCAACATATATTTCACATTTCCATGAAAATAATTACTGCTCTAACTACGATTAAAGTTTGACGACAAGTTATGTTTCAGTTCTTTTGAATCATTTTTCTTGAATAATCTTGATAAAAGCCTCTTAGTTTGCAAGTCTTGCAAGTTTTAAGTGAATACTCCACATTCCATTTAGATTTAGGTACTCAAAACTTTCCAATGCCAATACTTTTATAAATATTTACTTCATAATTCAGGGCGATTGTTTTAACATAGACATCTCTGAAAATAAGAAAATTCTTTTTTTTTACATATATTTGAAATCTTTTGACATATCGTTAAGATATCTTGTATTAAGTAGAGTTATCTGTGGACGAAACTGCATTTTTGACGGTAACCGTATTTTCTGTCATTCACAAAACACGCATTTCTACGCAAATATGACGTTCCGAGGTTATCGCCATCTGTGTTACAATAGAAAAATTGCTTGTCGAACCAGTACCAAAGACAAATACGGTTACCGTATTAACCGTATTTGTCTTTGCCAGTACTTATTGAATCTATAACTTACAGAACGAATGCTTTCAGAAACGGCACTAGACTTTGTGTTCAGTAACTTTATGGAACCTATTGTTCTTGAACCGATAAGGGAATGTACCAGAAACCGGGCATTAATGATGTACCGTAATGATGTACCTCTTGATAACTGATTAGATAAATAATTTCTTCTGGGATTCAGCTAAATGATTTTCATATTTAACTTATAATTTTTTGGGAAGTAATACTCTCCAAGTTTCATAGCTCAGTTTAGCGAATGAAGAAGCTATATAATATTGTGCCAAAGTAGGAGTGTTTCGGGAATTTTTTATTACTGTTTTGTTTTCGGAGATATTCAGGGTGGACTGTTTTAAAAATAACACCCTGTATATTGTACAAGAATAGTATATTATTATACTAGTTTAATAAGACGGCGTATTGTCACACGAGAGTTTTAAAGCACGACGAGCGAAGCGAGGAGTGCTTTAATAGGACGAGTGTGACAATACGTCTTATTAAACGTGTTTAATATACTATTTTATCTACTTTGCTTTATTAATTCATTAAATTTTGGCTGTTCAAGTTCTGGTATTACACTAGGGAATTTTGCTTGGGTTGGTCACACTGACGTCACTAACATGGACGTTTCATATTTGAATTTGAAAATCTAATAGCCCTAGGACAAATTCAATAACTAGGTACTTACTTACGTGCCCGAAATGGAAAACAAAAATGTAAAATTGACCTGTACAGGCTCAGAAATACGCAAAGCGGCTCAAGAGATTTATTGAAATACTAATAATTTAACCTTGACGTCTAGTCTACCCACGTCTACGTGACAGGCTGACGTACCAATCTAACAAAACTAAAAGTTACCAAAAGTAGTATAATAAATAATATGAATATTATTACACTTCTTTCGGGGTCAATGAAAAGGCTACTGATTTTAATTGAAAACGATTCGTTCTATTAATCAGTTACACGTAAAAATGGTTTACATTTATGAGAGGCTGGAAGTTATTTTGGGTGCCGTTCTTATCATAAGTGTTCTAGAATAATTCCCAAAGAATTTAATGAGAAGCCCTAAGGAAAGTATATGGAACAAAAATACGTTACACATCTTGTGCACTAATTTAAAGAAACGGGATCAGTGGCAAATAAGAAAAGGGATGGTGAACAGAGTGGTAAATTCCATCCCTATAAATTGAAGATTTTTCAGAAAATGGGCAAGGACTATTATGATAGGAAATAACACTTTTGTGAGTAACACATTCTTCATTACTGCCTTATTTTTGGAAATATTTAGCATTGCTACTTTTTACAAAATCTCCAAGTACTCTAGAAATATTCTCCAAATTGCACCATTTCATTTTTTGCTGAACTGTCTATATCAACTTTTCAAATTGGTCAGGGTTGAAGACTCTAAATTGTTGAAATATTACATTCTTTTTAAACTCACTGTATACGAGACGGTATATTTTCTTAAAAGGGAATACAAGCATTACCATTAAGTTTCCGCCATTTTTCCCGTTGTTCTTTAATTGAAATTTTCGATGTTTTATTATTGGTGACTATATCAATCTACAATGAAACGAATAACGTTCATAGCACACTGTTTACTTTTTGATGATATTTTAATTGGCGCTTGCCAATTAACTTTGCCTCAGTAAATCCAGGTCTCATTCGAAATTATCATTTTTCTGGAAAAATAAAAAGGAAAGAGGGTTTAAATTGAAATTTGGCGTAATATGGAAACAAACTTTTTAAATTAGCCGATGGATGAAAGCGCTCTGTAAAATTTTAAGGAGGATCAACCCCAGTCAACCTTTGGGAACATTTCAATTAACTTTTACTCGCCATGAATTATGATCCTTACTGAACATAAACAGCGTACTAAATTTTATCCTTTTAAGTTACAGATTTCGAAGTAAGTTTAGGTTACATATTTATATATGTGTATTACATACTTACATAGTTTGATAAAGCTACCGAAATCTATAATCTTGAAATTTAATAAGTAATAACATATAATAGACAGATATTATACTATAAATTAATAATAATTTTTTACATCAAATTTGCTCTGGTTTGGGTTTCGATCACTGCAATCAGGAAATCGTTAAACATTTCTTTGAAAACTTCTAGAATCTTTCATAAAAAATATATAACTGCGTCCAAATTTGATAAAGTTATACCAATGCAAAACATTTTTACTATGTTTAAGTGAAACACCCTATCAACCCATCTAAGCTCGACATCTTAATTTTATTAACTTTACATGTTTCAAACAAGTAGTGTCCATCATCAGTCAATCCCTGCATAATCATAAGATGTGGCAAAAAATATTGTGGATACACGTTCATAAATTTAATAAACACATACAAACAGAATATTCGGACTGTGTATGTTGATACGAAAATTAAAATTAATAGTGTTATTAAATTATTCCATCTGTTATTAAAGTTTCCATTTACACTATTCAGTATTATACATAGATTATACATACGTACCCTGTGTACTCTTGGGGCACTTTTGAGTACCTTATCCGACTATGCACTTTAATTCAAAATATGGCAGTTCGAATTGATGCAACTCTTTGGAAGAAACAATAACGATAATTAAAAAAAATCAATTAGTTGGTACACTGTATCTAATCCAAATGTCATTAACGGTTCCTTTAAATTATGTTCAAAGCAGAGTTTGTTATAGCTCGTTACCACAAGTCTTACAATATCAGAATGTTTTTAAAAGGCTGTTAGGAAATTTGGGAAGGTTTTAGTGTCGTACAAGCTAATAGTAAATATTTATTTTTACTTTATTCCATGATGCTCTGATACAACACAGTATTTATCGATAATGGTGCCACTTCCAACTTCGCAAATTTACCTTGATCTGCTATCTGAATCGTTACGGGGTTAGTTTGGCTGAAATTAAAAACAACTATTATAAATCTTTATAAAGTACTAATGAAAAATAGATCTAAAAACTAATAAAATTTAAGACATAATTAAATAGTTCCATAGGAAATTCGTTTCTAAACTATAAATATAATTTGAACAATGAAACTTAGGAATATATTAGACGTTAGTTGTTCCAGTTTTGATATATGCCTCTTAGTCTGTACCTTGCCTAATTGATATTAGCTTGATGACTAAGTTTTTATTATTTCAGATATTCCAAAGTAGTGTCTTTACATAATACAGAATACTCAGTTGGAATCTATCGTTTACCTTTCTCCTCTCACAAACTATGAAATCACAGACAACAGAACTTCGATTTTTGGTTCTCTCAGTTCATTAAGAATATCTCAGTTAACCTGACCGGTTTAAATCAGTTTCATCACGTTCTGGGTTTTTCCTTTTTTATCTTTTCTGGTTTCTGGGATAGTTTTTACCGTACCTGTTCAGCATGACAACTGCCTTCAGGTTATCAGGCCTCAGGAAGGCGACGATCCTAATTCCCGTGCCCGGGTTGTCCACGCCCAGTCTAACCGAATCGGGCACGACGAACTTGGAGAAATGGCCCAAACCGTAAAAAGAGGGTTGCTTGTAAAACTCAGTGCGATCCTCGCTAATGATGATCGGAGCGTCCGCTGGCCAATTAATGTGGGTTGGACCGCCCGTCGCGTTCAAAGCTAAGTTCCATTCGACCCAGCCGTTGTAGCCCCATTCTAGGTCCTGTAAGCATTTTCCGGATCTCATCAGTTTGTAAGGAATGAGTCTTTAAAATGGGTTTTAGGTGTTGTAGGTTTACCATGCGAAACCCTGAGAAAAAGAGGCTAAGTTTGGATGAACCAGGGACATGACGATTTTGGTATGAAACTAAGATATTTTACCGTTATTATGTTATCCACGTAATCGTTAATTCTAGCCCAGCTGCCCAGAATAGGTTGGGTAATGAAATGGCCTGTAAATAAAAAAAAGAAAGTTAGAAAGGTTAGAAAGGCAAAATGGATAAATTGAACTCCAAGTAGGAGGCATAGGCATCAGTATCAATACTGAAATTAAAGATATTATATTAGATACAAGTAACTTGTTACCCGATACAAGTAAACGTAAATTAGATAAAGATGGTAAAATTTGAAATTAGTCCTTTAGGGAGTATTTAGATAACCTTCCATATACAAACAAACCGTATGGTGTCGATACTTTCCATTAATTTAAAACTAGGAAGATTTAATAAGCTTCATTTAATGCAATATAAAAGACCCATATTGATTTTAACTTCCCAAATTAGAAAACATTGCCGAATACAGTACTGCAATTGTTGCATTGAATACGATACGCCTATTAAATTGATACTAAATACCAATGTCATCATTTCAACTATATGCATTCATACATGCTTCAGTATTTAAAACGAACACGTCCTTCTTGTCAGTCTTTGCTAAGTATTTAGTATCTCTGGCAACGCTTCCATCGGTATACCAGTGAACTCCAACCCCATCTATGTACTGAAGGGTGTTTTCATCGTTCAACAGCTGAAATAAAGAATTTAAATTCAAGTACCAAGCCAATCAGAAACAGCTAGTTCTTACAGGTGTAACCAAAAACGGAAGCACACTCAAATTTTCGTCATGGATGATAATCTTCAGATCCTTATGTTTGGAATTGTTCCTAATAGTAGGCCCCAAGTGATTGGCGATGTAATCCGCCTGGCTGGCCGTGTCCCAACCCATGGAGGGTATCTGGTTACTAGCTGCGAATCCTGTAGAAGGTTCGTTCCCGATAGTGAGTCCCCAGAATTTTACACCCCTTTCCAGGTACTCGTCGAAGAACCTGATGTGGTAGTCCGCCCAGGCTTGGTAGTTTTCCTTTTTGAGTTCGGAGCCGCCCCACCAGATCTGCTTGTCTTTCATCCAAAGCGGGGCGGTCCAAGCGCTGGCGAATAAGTGCAGGGGCTTGTCGCCACGTATCTCGAAAGCTTGTTGCATCACGGGGATCTGGAAATTGTGTTAGATATTGTGAATTTGGTTGTTGCGGACTTATCGTAAGATGCGTTGTACAGCATTCAGCTTAAAATTTGGAATTTATCTGGAACATGCTCGTAGTTACACCCTTAAAATGATTGGTTGGGTTAGCAAAGCATACTCAAATTTGGAAAAATTTATCTGAATTTCCCCTTACCTTCATATGAAATTATGTTGCTACATACGTATTTATTGAATCAAAAAATAAAATGACAAGTTAAGCGTTTTATAGTATATCTAGTATTTTCTCGGTACGGCATAAGGATTCTAGCAGCTTTCTTGCAAACTTGAGTCGCCATACACTAGAGGCGATCAATAAGGAATTTCTAAAATTTACAATGTTTATTTGAATCGTGTAAACAGGCTGATCCATCTAATTTCACTGCCTCAGAAAATTAACTGAACTACACAATTCTATTTCCTAATGATGCTCCACATTCATGGCCCTCATCAGTATTGCAGAAGATTCAATTTAATTTGTGTAGTTCTGAACTAATTTACTGTGGTTCATACCACTCTTGAACGCCTTGTATTCTTATTTTTAAATCCTTTAAAAAGTTAAAATATAGTTGAAAATCTATCATGCACCAAACTATGTCCAATCTTAAAATCCACATGCTTCATCAGACCTATTGTGTTTTTGATGCTCTAACTGTTTAATAAAATTTAACAATGAATTAGTATTATTAGTTATCAAGAGTGCTAGTTATATAATTATAAGTATTCGAGTGAAACTATATAATTAATAAGTACATACACTGACATAGACACTGTATACATATTATCGTATATCGCGTCGGTACTTATAATTTGATACTTAAAAAGATTTAAAGTGGCTCGCTTTATGATTACTTAAATGCTTGTGAACTTTTCTCAAGTAGTTATTAATCAGTTTTTTGGAGTGTTTTCGCACTCAAAGTTGTTTTCTATTCTAATTGATAGGAATCAAATTCCATACATTATTAATTATGATAAGCACATTAATGTTATCTAATTGCCACTAAATTTCCATTATACTTTAATCACATTTGAGAATTATTTAGAGCACACTTTACACTGGCCCATAATTACTTTTTATTGCAATTTCCCGTTGTATTCGCACTCTGTTAGTTTTTTTACGATGAGCATAAGTTTTGATATTGTAGTTAACAGGTTGGAAGCTTTCCAGTGGCAACTTTTAATAAATAAAGTAATTAGTATGAGTTAATTTTAGTTTTCTAAATCTATAAAACTGGCAAATTTAGTTAACCTATTAATATAAACATGTATACATAATTAGGATTATGGCAATATACGTCGAGTTTTCTTTAAAGCACTTTTATACCAGCACTTCATAGTTGAGAAATGGGTCCTAAGGATGAGAAATGATATTTCGAAAAGTATTATTTTGAAATAATATACACTTATGGGTCCTGAAAACCCCTGAACTAAGAAATATCGTTGAAATATGTGACTTAAAACAACATCTAAGCTATTGCTGTAGTCAAATATACCTTATGCAGCGGTTGTTATAGCCTGTTAGGAGGGTTACATCAATTTATTGGAATTGTTCATCTAACTCATTGGAATCGTGAAATTGATAAAGTCTACATTAACGTATTGGGGCTGTTGATCCAACTTGATACCCAACTAAACGGTTATATGAACTCATCATAACAGTTAATTTAACTATTAACACAGTTAAGTTGAACGGTTAGAGCGGTTAGATTAACCGATAACCGATGTTAATTAGACCCTGCAGGACGGTTCAACTTACCTCATCAGTCGGTCGAGCCAACTTGCTTAAGGGATTTGTGTTTAACCTTTTTGAAACCGTTAATATAACTTTTTGATGGGTAGGTTATATTTTAACGGTTTCCATGGGTAAGATATACTGATCTCTCTGTTGAAACTGATTATTTTTCGCAGTGCAATACCTTGCCTTAACCTCCTTAACCTTTACAATTTACTATTAATTATTAGTAACACACTCCAAGTTGTTATTACAGTGTAAGTTGAAAAGATATAACAACAAGAGGAAAAGTAGCTCTCATGGCTACGCAACATTAAAAACTGGACAGGATTAGGCTTCGAAGAATTGATCAGAACAGCGGAAGACAGAGAAGAGTTTGCCACTGTTATCGATAACATCCACTAATGGAGACGGCACCAAAAGAAGAAGAAGAACAATTGTTAACCTTGACAATTGAAGTCGCCAAGAAGCTTGAAGTTATACAAAGGAAGATGGAGAGATCGTTGTTGGGTCTAACCCTGGGTAATCACATTAGAAATGGATTGATGGAACAATGGATAAAATTATTGCTTGACAGCACAGAACAGAATAGGTGAGGCATATGTTCACCAGTGGTCGCAAAGGGCTGCTTGATGATGGTGACAACGAATACCTTGCCTTATTTAAATAGCCTGGAGCGTGTAGCTCTCCTTACCTTATACTCCAAATCCTCTGTCTGAAGCTGGAAATTCTTCAGCTCGGGATCGGCCACGTCACCCTCAGTATCGTCCAACGTGTACTGCCTAGGCGAGAAATCGCAAGCGCCGAGCGGCACCCTGCATATATTATACTCTATCCCATCGTCACCGAAGTAGCTCTCCAATAACAACCTCTGAGCGTCCTCCGGTAACGATCTTATGTTGATGCTCGCCGCGTCGGTGAAGGCACCTCCGAAACCGATGATGTTCTGGAGTTTCTCCTCCGTTATTGTCACCACGAGGGAGTCCGGGTCCTGTTCCTCGCTGAACGTCATCTCTTTCACATTGAAGCCCGGCTCGGTGTTGCTGGTGTAGAACACCTTCAAGCCTTCATTGATCTCCCCGATCTGCGGGACTTTGTCGCAGAAAGTTGAGTTGCATACGCAAATGAAGCCGTCCTGGGTTTGCCTAGGAGAGCAAGTTTCCGCCTGGGATGTTAAGAATAGGACCGCTAACAATAAGAACATTTTTGCCAGCGTCGTAGGGATATGGAGTAGAAACAGCAAAATTAAGGTTCGTTTCTGTTTAAATAGCGAATTGCAGATGTAGTTGAGGGGTAATTGAGATTCGAAGTGGTTTATCTATTGTCTTGAATTTAAAAAAATTATGTCGTACAGATTCTTATCGTATCGATACTAGATATATCCCATAACGTGCATATTAGGTTGATGTTACTTTGTCTTTTCAGATTATTAGACTAAAATGCATTTGAAAGAAGTTTTAAATTTTAATCATTTAGTCATTTAATCAATATAACATACATTTTTGGAGCGCTGTCGTAGCTTTTAGAAATTTTTCAGTATAATTCAAATTGCTGATTAACTGCATTTCCCTTTATTGACTGTCACCTTACGTCTTCCAAGCAACTCTAAATTTTTAAACTTGTTAATTTTCCTCCTGTTATGTTACATGTCATCTAAATTCCTTTGTCGTCAAGCTGCAATCAGCAAGATCGCACAGAACATTAGAGAAAACAGTTATTGCAGGATTTGTGAGGTCTTTATTGATATTGATGCTTGGACTGTTTTGTTTTAAATTAAAATGTATAATTCAATAATGAGCAATACTATTGTAATTTACTACTCTAATTTGAAATAACAGCACATAATCTAGAGGATCTGTATACCTACTGACCTTTATCTTACATTGAAGACATATTAAATTTAACCAATCTGTATTTGATAACACATATGTTACATAATTTAAATCACGTTGGTACTTTATGTGGCACTTAAAGAGTTTCTAGTGGTTCGCTTTGTAAATCCGTAATTATTTACGAAATTTTCCGGTATAGTTTGGAATCTACCGTTTGAAGTATTTTCGCACTCGACGTTGTTTTGTATTCGTATTGATAGTAATCGTATTCCTATCAACCTCATTAGGTATGATAGACACCTGAGCATTATGTCACCCTCATAAAATTTCCATTCACTTATTATTGTCAAGTGTGAAATTTATTTTCAATTATGAGTATCAAATTAAAATTACATACAATTATTAGATACTGGGCATTACAAAGGGGCTGAGATTCCTCCTGTTGCTTCAGAAATCCCTTAACAACCCCAGTGACTGCTTGAGTGGGTCTCGGAAGCTTATATACCTTACTAATTAAGTAATATACCTTAAACAATTAATAGTTATCTATATGTTATTTTATTATTGGTTTTTAGTGTTTTCCAAAATATCATGTAATACATGCTTCTAGCTGATTATTCGACGGTGCACGTGTATTCATTTTTACAAATTTCCTAACCTTGCATCACTTTTTAGAAATATTTACACAGCTGTATCCATTTTTATGATTCCCTTAAAGTTCAGTTCTATTAGTTTTCAAAATATTCTCGAACGTTATGTCGAATACTATCCATTTTTCTTCCAGAAAGCACATCGTCACCAATAATCACTAAGAAATTTATTGTGAATATCACATTCACTGAAATGTTTTAATTGACTGCAATGCTTGCCCAGTATTCCTACGTGGGACACTCTTACGTTCATCTAATATGTTCTAATATAGAACTCACCTAATATTTGATTGTATTCTAGAAACAAAAATATAGAATATTTCTCAAAGGCGCCCGATCTATATGTGGGCTTTTGGACTTAAGTATTTTAAAATACAATTTTGAGTACGTGCATTTAAATACTTAACAACACCACAAATGGTTTTCTCAAGGAAGCAGTGTGATAGTACCATTTCTATCATTTGTCCCAAGATAGGTGCAATGGTATACACCAGCCTGACAACTAACTGTAATAAATGGTGAATGCTACACTCTTATGAGGAATAGTAAAAGTAAAACATTTATTATGAATGATACAATTCATTTATTTTCTATATTACTTTTCGTTATGTTTTTTGTTATTGTGGTTTGTATATTACAGTATTTATTGATTGCGCTTGCAGTTCTATTCTACCCGAATATTTTCCGCTGTCTTCGACTTGGATGTTTACTGGATCAAGAGCACTACAAATAGAAAAAAGAAAAATTAATCCCTTTGTTTCACTGCTCTCTAAAACAAATTTTAGTTTTACCTTAATATCAAGGTTTCTTACTTAATATTTATCGTTATAAGTCCCAAATCGATCTATAAGTAAAATTCACCAGCTGGCAGTGAGACATGTAGATCATGGCTTACTGTACCAATTTTTGGCAGAGTAATTATTATTGTACATATTTGCCAAGCAAATTAAATTGGTCCATCCGTTTACTAGCTCAAATCAGACCATTTGAGGCGAATCTGATGTTACGATTGGTTCGACCCTTAATTTTGACCTCCTAATAATAATCAAAACCGCTTACTAATTGTGCATGACGACCACTTTGAGGCCGTCCGGCCTCAGAAAGGCGACCGATCTGACCACACCGTTGGCCGGTTCCACCCCTAATCTGACAGAACCAGGTACGACGAATTTCGAAAAGTGCCCGATTACATAGAAAGTGGGCTGCTTATAGAACTCGGTCATATCAGCACTGAGAACAATCGGCGCGTCTGCAGGGACATTAATGTGGGTCGGACCACCAGTGTCGTTCAGCACCAGGTTCCATTCGACCCAACCGGCGTAATCGTACTGTAAATCCTGAAAATGGTTGAGGGTATTAAGTGGAAACCTTGGGCTCTATGGGTTCTTACGGTGATAATGTCGTCGATGTACTCAATAGCCCTCTGCCAACTTCCTAGAAGTGGTTGCGTGATGAAATGACCTGAAATTGGTCGGTATTGTTTCACAGATAAGAATTATTGATATTGCAGCACTTACAAGTCTCTGTCTCCAAGAGGAATATATCTTTCTTATCGGTTTTCGCAAGGTTCCTAAGGTCGGGGTCGAGGGCGCCATCTTGATACCAATGGGTAGCTACTCCGTCCACATATTGGAGAATCTCGGAATTGTTAAGCATCTAAAAAAACGTTCAAATTACCGGTATCAAATTTTTAAACCTCTGTGTACCATGAACTTGTCGTCTGTGATCAATGGTTTTTATTGGAAAATTCAATATTTTGGAAAATAGATAGTGCACAAATACATCATTCATCATTGAAGGAAACAATTTACTTACTGGTCCAACCATATAAGGTAGAACGTTCAAACTGTCATCAAGGATCATTAGTTTAAGATCCGAATGTTGCGAGTTCCTCAAGGTGGGCCCCAGATGGCTTATAATGTATTCAGACTGAAACAAAATTGGAGGAAATATTAGTGCCGAAGTTCGATATTGGTTTTAATTAAATGGTACTTTAACTATTAGACTGGATCATAGTTGGACCCATACATAATATCTTATAATTTTGTGTTAATCTTTTAAGAACACAAAATGTATTTATGATTCATTATATAATGTTTAATATTATTTACTGAACTGAATACTCTGAACAATGCCTTTCGCATTATTGTAATAACTTCAAAATCGCAGTACAGAGCTCCAAATGCAGATTAAATGTGTATTATCGGATCAAACCTGATCATACCTGTCCCATTGTATCCCATCCCATCGAAGGTATGGTCGTACCAGTCATGTATCCAGTAAGAGGCTCGTTGCCCACGGTTAGTCCCCAATATTTCACGCCTGCGTCTAGATAGGCGTCGAAGAACTTTATGTGGTAGCTCGCCCACACCTGGTAATACTCCTTCTTCAGTTGGGAGCCCCCATGCCAGATCTGTTTGTCCTTCATCCACTGGGGAGCCGTCCAAGCGCTCGCGAAAAGATTTAGCTGTTTGTCTCCACGGATTTGTTGAGCCTGGAGGATCGTCGGGATCTGGGAGAAGAGTTAATGTTATGATCGACGTGATGCACTTTGAACCACAGATACAGTATAGATTTGACAGGTGCAAGGTGCACGATCAGTACCAAATATGTGTTACAATCAGCAGGTAAAACCAATAAACAGCGAAACTAGGAAAACATGACACTGCCTGTACATAGACTGGAAAATAATTTATTATTCATTATGCAAGAACAGAAATATAAAAATTATATTTTCATGTATTATAAGATTATCATATATAACGCACTAAATACCAGGTATATTAGATATTATACAAGTTAATATTACCTAACTAATGCTGGAAATATGAACATTGATAACATACCGAGAAGCTTGTTATTATACTAAAATATGTTCTGCTGCAACTCCTTAATCATACATCAATCAATCTAAGCACGCCATTTATTAACATTATTAAACATCCATTTCAATCGAGATTGACAGTGCAGCTTAGTATTCGAGTGCGGAACACAAAAGGGATGTCGCATACAACTATTAAGTTTTGATATATGAAAGGGAGGTATATTCAGTGGATTGAAATTACGAACAATATTAATTAGTCATTTTAATTAAACGACATTTAAAAAATATTATCCCAGAAGCTACCAATTGATCACCCAATGATTTGTAATTAAATTCTTTACACAAATCGATATAAAAGTAATTCCAGGCAAGTGTGATACTTTCGAAAAGTACAACTTTCTTTTTGACACCTTTAGTCATAGCTCTGTATATCTAATATATTCAGGATTATCCACATAATCCCACAGCATTCAAAGATTTGCTACAAATAAGTGCACTGCAAAAATGTTAATTGGTGTTCCTAATCAAAAGACAAAGTATTCCAAGGTAGTCTCCACATATCTTCATATTGATTTTATTAAAATTGAGCTTGGGGTCCAACAAAATTTGGGGATTTTTGATGGTTTCACAGTTTTCAACTCGACTTGAAAATCATTGAAAATTGGTTACAGTACAACGAAGAAAATGACATGACTTTTCTCTTCACTAAATTCAATCAAAGACAGTTGGCCATACCGCAAGCCAAAAGGGTATTTAAATCTTTCCGTAGAATTTCACAGTAATGCATGGTTTTCATTTTAAGATTGATTTTTATGTCATCAACTTAAAGCAAAAATTGACTTTAAAATCTTGACAATATAAAGGAAATCATGTGACAAATTGAAGAAAGTAAGGGCAACTATGGGATAAAAGAAAATTCTTTGCAACAAGGATGTACGAATATCAATTCTATGTAAGAAGATATATTTGGTTTACGTAGCTAAAATGTATCATATGGAATTTAATTCAATTGTATTTTGCAAATCTTCCACATACTCGATGGTACATCAAAACGTACCATGAGCATATATCGAGTTTTCATGGGAATATGAACAATAATTGGGAAACTTCCCATAGATGTAATATTGGAAAATAGCTTACCAATCAAATGATTAGATTACTTAATGATTTGTAATTGAATTCTTTACACAAGTCGATATAAGAGTTACTTATAAGTCGACTGAGTTAAATGATTGATTATTATTAAAATCAGTAAAAAGTAAGCAATGACTTATTTGGATATATTAGGTAAATGGATAAATAGAAATTGTCGCATTCTCTTCCAGAATATGTTACAAATTAAAGCGGCTGAAATGGAATTTCTAAAAGGAGTCATGGGATGTGCAAAACTAGACCATACGAGAGGTACTGATATTAGATAGAAATTAGATATTGAGTCAATTACAAACAATGTACCGAAGTATCACAGGAATTAACACAAATTGGAATTGGCAATCAAAGGAATGCCCAACGAATGCAACAATCTCGCCTACCTCGAAGAGCATTAAATTAATGTCTAAGCCACATCATTCATTTCATAAGTCAACATTTACTATAGACTCATATTTTATTGCTAATTTACTGCTAATATTACGCAAGCCACGGTTTTATTGCTCCACCCCTTAGCGAGGGGTGGAGCAAGGTGGAGCAAGGGTGGAAAAAAGGGAACAATGTGACTTAAGTCTTAAGCCACATCATCCACACCTGTATCTCCGAAACCGCAGGAGATTTATACACAAACCAAGCGGCATATTTTATTGTTAATTTATTATTGACGATAGGCACTAGTGTCGCAATCCCAGTATATATCTCCTGCGGTTCTGGAGATACAGGTGTGGAGGATGTGGCTTGAGTCTTAAGTCAGATTTTTTCCTTTTTTCTCGCTAAAGGATGGGGCAATAAAATCATACTTTGCTTGAATATTGAGAAATTAAGTAGCAATAAAGATCTCAGGCTCTATTTGACGGGCATACATTTCTTTAAAATTTTCCTGATGTTTGGGGGTAATGCTAAGGATTGAAGAGGTGGGATTACCTGGGGTGGATTCTGGGATTACGCTACTAGTCCCTATCGTCAGCAATAAATTAGCAATAAAATATGTCGCTTGGTTTAAGTATATATCACTTTCGGTTCCTGAGATAAAGGTGTGGATGATGTGGCTTATGACTAAAGTCACATTATCCCCTTTTTCTCTCTAAGGGGTGGAGCAATGAAATCGTGGTCTAGAGGAGCAATGAAATCGTGGTTTGCGTAATGAATTAGCAATAAAATGTGAGCCTATAGTAAATGCTGACTTATGAAGTGGATGATGTGGCTTAATAGACATACTAAGTTATAGATCAAAAGGAAGGTGTAGCGTAGGGCAACGTAGGAAAAGATGGGCAGTTGAGTCGGAACAGGCCAATAGGCCTAACCCGTGAAGTGGACGACGACGAAGAACGTGTGGATGCATTCCTTTCCTTGGTAGGTACCCTGTTTTGAATTGTTTGTGAGAAAACGTTTTTCGAATAGATATTTCGAACAAAGATACGGTCCAAACAATTGAAACCTCTCCTACAAAATCTAAACAATAAACATCAGAACGTAAATACAACTTTCATCACCTAACCTTGTAATTGAGGTCCTCCTCCTGTAACGCGAACTGCAGCAACGCCAGATCCTCCGCATTGTCCACCGTGTCGTCCAACGTGTACGGCCTGGGCGAGAAATCGCAGGCCCCGAGAGGCACCCTACAGATATTATACTCTATACCGTCGTCCCCGAAGTACGCCTCCAGGATCGACTGTCGCAATTTCTCAGACACCTTCTGTAGGTTGATGCTCGCCGCGTCCGTGAACGCGCCTCCGAAACCGATGATCGTCTGATGTTGGTCGTCCTTGACCGAAACGACGTTCGCCGTCGGATCCGCCGCATCAGAGTACTCCGGGTATGCCTCGTTGAAGCCGGGCGACGAGGCGCTCGTGTAGTACAACTTCATGACGTCGGAGACGTCCCCGATCTCGGGGACGACGTCGCAAAAGCTCTCGTCGCAAACGCAGTACAAGCCGTTGCCCGTGTCCCTTTGGACACAAGCCTCGGCTCGTAGAACGAGGAACGAGAGTAGTACCGCGGGTAGTTTCATAACGGGGAGGAAAGTTTGAGTGGTTCCCGTCATGGCGTTTCCTTAAATAGATTCGCGTTGGAGTGGTTTCCGTATCTCAATTAGTTTCGATGAGTGCAAAGATTTGTTGTTTCGATTACGTGCAAATATGTTAAAGTTGAATCGCAATGAGTGAAAAATTCCGTTAGAGATAACTTGTAATTATCTCATTGTATATGTGTCAAGATTGTTTTAAATATTATCAATAGAGAACGATGCTTAAAAAATAATTATCTCCTTTTTCGGCTTGAGTCCATCCATTGTTGAATATACGCGATCTCTTGCCAATCTCATCTCTTCCTGCCACTGATCTAGCGACATCGATCCTTTGGCCAGCCCACACTTCTTATTGTTCCTCTTGGTCTCCATAGTATCGCTTTCTCGGTACATCTCCATGGATCCTATCTCGTCACATGTTCGATCCATGGCCACTTCAGGTTTGCCACCCTTTTCACATATGTCACATTGAACGAAGGCGGTACAGCTGGTCTGTATGTAAAATCTTGTAGTTCTCGTAGCTTCGTTGAGTGGCTACAGTGCTCAGTCTTATCTGCAGGACGTAAGGCTATACAGGATGGTTTTGTGTAATGGAGACAGGGCGTGTCGTAATCTCCCATGTAGATCTGAGGGGGTATCGTGCAGATACTGGATCCAAAATTTACTACATTTGCTTTTATCACAGTACAAAAATAACGTATCCGAGAGCCCAAATAGTTACGCTACGTTAATTAACTTTTTAACTAATATATCATACACTAATTATTGACATCTTGGTTCTATCTGACTGATCGAGGTACAGCTGGACTGTATGTAGAATCTTGTCGTTCTCGTAGCTTCGTTGAGTAGCCACAGTGCTGAGACTTATCTACAGGAAATACGGTGGTAGGTGGTCTTGTAAAATGGAGACAGGGCGTGTCGTAATCTCCGATATAGATCTGGGGGGGTATCGTGTAGATACTGGATCCAAAATTTACTACATTTACTTTTATCACATTACAAAAATAACATATCCGAGAGCCCAAATAATTACGCTACTTTCATTAAATTGTTAACTAATTTAACATAAACTAATTATTAACATCTTGGTTCTATCTGACTGATCGAGGTACAGCTAGACTGTATGTAGAATCTTGTAGTTCTCTTAGCTTCGTTCAGTGGCTACAGTTCTGAGCCTTATCTACAGGATGTAGGGCTGTAGATAGTCTTGTGGAATGGAGACAGGGCGTGTCGTAATCTCCCATATAGATTTGAGGGGGTATCGTGTAGATACTGGATCCAAAATTTGCTACATTCAGTTATACCACAGTACAAAAATAACGTATCCGCGAGTCCAAATAATTGCGCTACATTAAATAACTTCTTAACTAATTTATCATACATTAATTATTTACATCTAACAATCCCATTAACAGGGGTCTAGGGCGCATTCACCAATCAATAGACCTAAGTGCAATTTATTATTAGGCTTGTTAATTTGGTTTTGGCAATTAAACGCTTATCGTGACATTTAATCCTAACGAAAAGCCCAAAATTGAATCCAAAATGTCAACTAAACGTTATATTTCACTTTAGCTTTATTTAATATTTAATCAGAATACAACATATTATCCGAACGATCGAATCGCTTTAACTCACTACAAATAAATAAAACAAATGTGCTAACATGTTGAGTCTTCTATTATCGAGTTTCAAGTTACTAAAATCCATCATCAGGCGATAACATCTAACAAACGAAATATAATAGAAAATCTATAACGCTTGACAACAATAATTCTATTAATGATGGAAGATAAGCTTTACCTGATTTGATTAGAGTAACAAAAGCATGTCGTTGAGTATCAGCTCTTGAGACATCCACCATAAAAATGCAATTACTATTTTATCATAATCGTTTATGAAACTAAACCTAATTGTTCGGCCTCAAACTGTCCCAAAACTAGGTTTTTGAACTAAATTGCACTCTTATATTTATAGTGAGATAGCAAGCCAGATGATTTCTTTTCTCTTAGCAAATTTGGGAATTTATTTCACGAAGTCAATTATCCTTTCACTTTCTCATTATATAAACTTTAATTACAATCTATATTATGGATTGGAACTATTACAAGAAGTGCACAAACTGCTTAAAATAAATATGTAGCTACTGTAAGGTGTACCAATTTTTTGCTTTAAAATAATCCCTGAACTTTTGAAGAAATCAGAAGTTTTGTATATGATGGAGAAGTAAGGAAAGCTACCATTTAATTGAATCAGATATCGTATTGTTCAGTCCCAGTATAATGACGACATTATAATATTAAATATGGTAACCTACGTTTAAAAAATATAATACTTTTAATTTGTGTAGTACTTGATTTACAATGTACGTGCTACACGACAACAATAGGACAAACGTAATCTTCACAATGTGATTTAGAATGTGTTAATGATGATAATAATAATAATTCAGAATAGGTCTTACATTGTTTTAAAGTAGATCAAAATACAAATAGTATGTATTCGACAATAGCTTTCTTTAACAGATATCTTTAGAACCTTGAGGTCTATTCGAATTGTCCCAAAACTACGTTTTTGAACTAAATTGCACTCTTGTATTTAAATTGCTGAATTGCTGAATACAAGTATTTACTTAAAAGAGACACTTTATAAATCATTTTAAAATATCTTTATTGTTATAAGTTTAGGCCTGTTGGTTTGGGTTGTATATAACAGTAGTAACAGATTGCGGTGAGAGCTCCAAAGCCTCGGAAAAGATACCTTCGTCATTAACTTGTACTACGACGCTATTGGGAGCGCTGAAACAGAAAAATGAATAAGTATGAGAGATAGTTTAGTATATAGAGTTTTTAATGTGTTTCTTAAATTGAGAAGAGCATAGGGGATATTAATTTAGGCTTCCAGCCAATATTTTCATTGATTTGTTTTCGTGCCACTCGTAAAATTTGCCATAATAGTATGGATATGCTATGTTGTTATGCCTATTATTTTAAGAAATTATAAAGTTATTCAATTTAGAAAAATTCTGAATATAAATCGTGTTTGACATATGATAAGTAAGGACTGTTTGTGTGAAATAACTAATGAGTGAAACTTTGAGTGAAATAAATAAGAACAGTTTGAGCGAAATAACGAATTCGATCTTCAAATGCCACGCCTGGATTTACAATGGCTTTAACAGAAAGGGACTTATCATTTTCTTTTATTATCATCTTTCATTTTATTATCTTTCATTATAATATCTTTTGCGTTTGTAAACACTTTATCTTAACAATTTTAACACACATATTTTAACCTCCCTTCCGAACTGAACTAGTGACAATATCAAAATGGAAGTACAAAAGGAGAAATCGACCATGAACTTATTCACCTGTTGTACATCAAGACGACCTTCAGGTCGTCAGGCCTCAAGAACGCCAAAGTCCTAACGGGATCGTTTTCGTTTTCGACGCTCAACCTCACCGATCCAGGAAGGATATGTTTGGAGAAATGACCCAAGATGTAGAAAACGGGCTGTTTGTAAAACTCGGTGAACTCGTCGTTTATTATGATGGGAGCGTCGGCGGGCCAGTCGATTTGTGTCGGACCTCCAGTGCTATTCAGGGCAAGATTCCATTCCACCCAACCGGCGTAGTTGTATTGTATGTCCTGCGAAGTAAGTCGGTCAATAGAGAAGGTTAAAGGGAAAATCTGGTGTCACTACGTACTGTTATAATGTTTTCCAGGTATTCAGCAGCCCTGGGCCAACTCCCGAGAATGGGTTGGGTGATAAAGTGGCCTGTAAAAATATTTTATTGCTTATAAGTCGTTGTAGGGCAACTAATGCAAGATCATGGTTTGCTTTGAAACCAATTTAGTAAATTAAGTTGAAACAAGCAAACAAGCACTCATAATTCTTTGCTTCTTTGTGGAATTAAGTAACTCAATTTGAAATAGTAATGCCTTTTTCAACTAAGTGTACTTACAAGTTTCAGACTCAAAGACGAATATGTCTTTTTTGTCCGTCCTAGCCAGTAATCTCACTTCAGGATCCATGGCAGCATCTTGGTACCAATGGCAGGCAACTCCATCGATATATTTTAGAACATCATCATCTGCCAGTAGCTAAAATAAATTATTTTACTCAACCAATAAATTTTGAAGCTATAGAAACTTATGATTTCTAGTAAAGAAAAAGGAACCAGTAATCCATATATTTCCAATTATTTCCCTACTTTTTGATAGTTGAATTTGTTTAAATTATGTAGTTATACAACAATTGAACGTGAAAATAGCCAGGACAATAGTGTAGTATAGTGGAATTTGGTAAATATGGTGCATATCCGCCAGGATAATTGAAATGATTTAGTGATGAGAACAGCTTTAGAATTTTAGCAAGAAATTATAAGAAAGTTACTGACAACAATAATAAGTGAGGAAGAGGAAGATATATTTTTGAATCTGCAAACAATTTGATGCTTTAGGCCAAAAAAATGTTAATATTCAACTACAAATATTATTCAAACATTACAAACTATCATCCTTTCAACTTCAAAAATAGATTCTTCGATGACATAAACTTCGGCCAAGTAATTACTCCCGGGTGATATTGAGGAAGTGGTGACAGTGAAGTTGTCACAGGCACGCCAATATTATAAGGAAAAACTAAAGATTCAGACGGAAAAATTACAACTACGTAGGGACAAGGAAGAAAGAAACAGAAGGAAGCTATATCCTTTAATTAAGAGTTATAATATTGTATCATTATCAGAATCTGAACTAGAGTTTGAAGAGCTACCCGAACCTGAACCTTATTCATTTTGAGACACTTATGGAGATACTAATGTATTAAATACCAATTGAACTTTTGCCCACGAATACAAAGTATAGTGACATGCATTACTTAACTCTCTAGTACTACTCTGAATTATCTGCCACAGGTAATTGCAAGAATTATATATTATGCCTCAATTTTACTTACCGGTGGTACCATGAACGGGAGCACGTTCAGACTCTCATCCAGAATCATAATCTTCAGATCCTTGTAAGTCTCCGAGTTCCTAACAGTCGGTCCTAGGTTATTGACGATGTACTCAGCTTGACTGGCGGTGTCCCATCCCATTGAAGGGATCGCCGTGGTCGAGAAGAAGCCGGTGAGGGGTTCGTTACCGACGGTCAGTCCCCAGAATTTGATGCCGTTCTCCAGGAAAGCGTCCATAAACTTAATGTGGTAATCCGCCCACACTTGGTAGTTCTCCTTCTTCAGTACTGAACCTCCTCTCCAGACTTGCCTGTCTTTCATCCACAGCGGTGCGGTCCAGGCACTGCCGAAGATGTTCAGTTGCTTATCTCCGCGCAGGGACAGTGCTTTTTGGATGATTGGTATCTAGGAAAATGGAGTGAGTTGATTACTTGGGAGAATTGGCTATGTAAAGGTTTTAATGAAAATGCAGGCACGTTCACCATATTATGTTGGAGTGCTTAACGCTCCTCTTTAATTTATAAAAAGTGTTGGACTTGTTTATTATAAGGTTGAGGATTTAAAATATGACAACTTTAATAATAACATTGTGTATCATTTTAATAAAATATTTGATTCAATGATGTACAAGACATTTTAATTAATAGATTAATGATGTGGGGATAAGGAGGGTAAAATAGGAGGAGGGTAGTAAGTACTGACACGTCTTCTTTATGCTTTTCTGACTATGTTGAATGTGGTTAGTGTGTTTACAGATTATTGGTGAAATTGCCAAAAAGTTTAAACCAGATTGGAGTCACTGTTTTCGAATAAATTTTGATAAGATATGAAAATTCCTTAAATAACAAAATAATTCTTGTGTGTACAATTGTGGGCCATCTGAGCTTCAATAAGTTTTAAAAAATTAGTGTAAATAATATTCTTGTTTCTTGATTTTTTTACTTACTTATACTAACCATATAATAAGAGAAAGTATTGTAATCTTGCTGATTTTCGGAATTTAAGATATTGGCATTTCTCGATGTTTTGAGGTCCCCTGAGTTTGAAATACATGTATTTGGAAACATGTCTGTGTGTGTATGTATGTGGATATGTGGTCAACGTTTTCTCAGAAACTGTAAATAGTGAAAAGTCAAAAATTTTGTATTTAGGCTGGATTCCCTAAAAATTCTCGGCCACATAAATTTCATTATAATCAGATAAAGGTAAAGGGCATTTTACTCGTAATTTTCAGCTCTTCTTTGATTTTCCCAAAAACTGGCTCAACGCTTTTTTTTAAACTTCGTATGTTTACTCTACTATTTAATTATTATTGATTGCCGTTATCGTTATCTTGATTGATCTTCTCCGAAGGGCGCTCTGCTTTTGTCATTTTTCAGGTTATCAGAATTTTTTTCAAAATGGCTTTACCGATTCTTACTAAATTTTAGAATTAGACTAATCTAACTAATGCCTAAAACTTTTATTTGAAACATTTTTTTCTAAAAGCTTTCTAAAAGGCACTTTACTCCTGAACATTTTCAATTTCTCATTTTTTTAAAAGGCTTTGAGTATTTCCACTAAACTTTATATTTGAATAAACATATTAAATGTATACATTTTTTATTCGAGATGTTTCCTAAAACTGTCCTAAATGGCACTTTTCTCTTAAGAATTTTAATTTTGTTGTACAATTTTCCTCAAAACGGTTTTGGTGAGTTATACCAAGTCTCATAACTTAAGTTAGCTGTTGAATGCCTATACCTTTTTTTTGAAATATTTTTGTCTAAAATTGCCCTTGAGAGCACTTCCTTCACTGCATCATTTTGTAGAGTATTGTTCAGTTTAAATGCTACATCTCCATCAAGTAAAGTTGTTTTTATTTATTCTAATTCGATGAATGGATTTCTATTTTCAAGTATGGACATTAAAATTTGTGGTTATTATATTACATATGTAAATTTATTTGTCGTTTAGACAAAGCTAGTTGTATTCAAAAATATTTTTCAGAAACCATTGCCATCTAACAAACAACCGAAAGAAATATTTACTAATAAGAGAAAATGTTAATATTCAATACTAAATTTAACAGAAAAACAAACTAGAACCGATGTAAACAAGAGATCTTACAACCAAATGTCTAGTAGAAGGACCTGCATAAACGATCGTAGAGAAGCTATGGGACTTGTGAAAAATAATGGAAGCGTTGAAGTACGTATGCATCGTCCACGGCGCCGCTTGGTTCTTGAATAAGCGAAGTAATAGAGCATTTTGTCGTGACAAAATGCGCGAGGAAAGTGTGACGTCAGAATTTGGTGACGATGGCAACTGTTTCTACACATTTTTTTTGTATTTTCAATTTTAATTATTCGATTTCTTATTTTATATTGTAAATTATTAAATTGTATTATAACTGCATATAACATTACAAATTCAATTTATCGTCTGAAATAATAATACTAAGGTATGCTTCAAGTAAAACGTTGGCGAGTCATTCATTTACATAAATTATTCATAAACTCACAATAATAATTTTTAATCTTCTATAAAGTTACGCAAACAAAGCTAGCTTTCGACTGTCGGCACTCCAAGAGTGTAACGTGTCTGTATTTAAATTAAGGGTTAGTTATTCTGTTTCTTCATTTTCATCACATTCGTTTTTGACAGAAACCCATATCCACTATTTCTTCTTGACACACCATTCAAAGATTTTAAAAATTATCATAAATAGCCTCTCTTTTTAAAATTATTATAAACTTTTTATAACCATAATTTTATAATCAGCACATCCGGACATGAGAAAGTAAAGTAAATTTATTAGTATTTTCTATAGCTCACTTCTTTCTAAATTCTCTGGTAGTCTTTTCGGGTATCAACTACTCATCTTTCCAGTGGCTAGATTCAAATAACCAAACTTCTCCAGTGAACACCACCCACCTCCCTAAAGCAAACCTGGTCAGATCATTACCTTGTAGTCGATATCTTCCTGTTGTAAGGCGAACCTCTCTAAATCACGATCCTCCTCGTTGTTCTCCGTGTCGTCGAGCGTATAGAGCCTCGGCGAGAAGTCACAAGCGCCGATAGGCACCCTGCACAGATTATACTCGATCCCGTCGTCCCCGAAGTAGCTCTCGAGCAGCTTGTCCTGCGCCTCCTGTGGCAGCTTGTTGATGTTGATCCCGGTGGCGTCGGTGAAGGCGCCGCCGAAGCCGATCATCCTCTGCAGCTTGTCGTTGGTGATCTTTATGGGCGCTGCGGCTGAGTCCAGCTCGGCCGCGAACCTCAACTCCTTGGTGTTGAAGCCGGCCTCGGTCGCGCTGGTGTAGTACACCTTGAGGGTGTCGGTGACCTCGCCGAGGGCAGGCACGGTGTCGCAGAACGTCGAGTTGCACACGCAGATGATGCCGTCTTTGGTGGTCCTCGGGGAACAGCCCAGGGCGAAGGGGGCGATCGCGAGCAACGTGGTCAGTATCAGAGGCGACATGGTTCGGTACTGAGTGGGATGAGTGAGCCTCGTTTTTAAATATCGTATATGTGTTACAGATAAAGTCGTAATGAGTGTTTAAGATATAAATTGGAAATTGAGTGGAGTACTGATTGAAGATATTGAAGTGTTTGCACGAGTTTGAATAGGAAGATAAGCAAATCGATGATATTTTTCGGTCTGATTTTTTAAAGTGGAGTGGAAGTTATCTCCCTATGTATATGATCGTAATTAGTTCTCTAGAGATCTGGGGATCCTGTTTACTATTCCTAAAGAAAACTGGAGTTCCTTGGACACATCATGCCTAATTCAAAATACGAAATTCCCCAACTTATCATCCAAGGAACGATTGTGGGACGCAGAAATATCGGACGACGCAGAATTTCCTAATTACGTAATCTACTTGAAAGATTTGGCCTCTGATCGGTTGAACTACTTCGCACAGCCATCTCTAAAGTTAGAATAGAAATGATCAGTAACCTCCTAGGTAGACGCTGAGTTCAAGAAGAAGAAGAATTGGTTCTCCTTCACTCGGAAGATGATAAGTTCGTCGAAAATTAGAGCCTGGGCGTGAGAAATCATGGAGGTTCAATGCTTACAAATTTGCCTAGAAGCGAACAACTTTACTGCTTGAATACTTTCTTTAAGAAACAAAAGAGATAAAACCGACATGGTTAAGTCTTCACCAAAGAACAAAACAGGAGATAGACTGTATTCTATCAAATGACAGAACACTATATTGTCACGTTTATTCTAATCTAAGTACACATTGCCTTAACACTACTTATTTATCTAGACCATTTCCTAACTAATTAATTTATATCACACTCTTAACTACTAATTTATTTATACAATTTCACTTGTCCGTTTATCGCACTGTTTACTCACGCGGCATCTCGTCTAATTTGCTCCTTCGCTTTTTATAGCCCTCCATAATGTATTCCGGGACCTTCTTGAGAGTACTCGATTCATCTTTTCCCTAATTTGTTTGTTCTAGAAACGATCCGAAAGTAATAGAGCATTCTTTCTTTAACTGCATATTCGTGATTATTCTGGAACTGTTTTTATGACCCAATTAGCGGAGCGGCCTCCCTTTGAGGTGGGCCGCCTCGTCCGATAAGGAGTACGCTCACGCTGGTTATTTATTTTTAGTTATTAGTTATTATTTTTAAAACGCTGTTTCAATATACTATAACTGCTTCCAATTTGAAGCGACGCCCAGTGTAAAATTGTAAAATTCCTTTGCTTTAACTGTAAAATATGTACGTTATACATGAACACTGCTTTTGAAAACTATATTAAGACGAGCCACAAGTACTGAATTAGATACATATCTATTTATTTAAAAATTTTATCTTTAGACACATTGCGAAAGATACCACCTCCATATTTCCTAGATGAACCTTAAGAGGCTCGAAAATTGTCCCAAAATGCTTCCGATCCACCCCTCGTCTCACCCGTTCAAGGGGTAAACTTCCCTTATTTTTTCCTTTTCCTTTATCCGACACACTTTCCCGGGATAAAAAGCATTCTCGAATAAATCCACTTATCTGATGCGGACTTGAAGGAAAAATCAGCGCTGTTAAAAAGATTAACTGCTAAAGTTGATGGCGGAGTTATATTTTTCCACTCTTTTTTGCGAGAAAGAGAGAGAGAGAGACCTGTTGACATCCGCTTTGTGGAGATTTATGGATTATTTTGGCCACAATTCACTTAATTTAGTTAAAAGATTTCTTCACTACTTTTTATCCCTAATGTGATATAAAAACTCCAATAAACTCAAAGCGGATCTATTAGCGGATATTTTAGATTTGTAACAACAGTGCGACGCCAGCCAAGGTCCACTTGGCTGGCTTATCCTTCGTTTTCAAGTTGAACGTCCAAACGTAGGTAGGTCCCCTTGTCCTTGTTTTGTACACAGGACATTCATACATGTTCCTCAGGTCCTGTTTATCCTGCGTAATAGCTCTAACGTTGATTACCGGCATGGAAGGAAATAGCTCCTTCAATCTGGAATCCATTATTATACCCGTTTGGACGTCCCAACGAGCGCCTTCCATGTGCAACCCATGGATATATGCTCCTTCTCGCGGAGCACTCCTGTAATACAAAGTGTGAAGTCGTGGAAGGTTTGATGGGTAATAAATGCGTCTTACGTAAATTCCTCCTTTTGCTTTTTGGTAACATCACATTGCAAACACATTTTGTCCAACGGCAGCTCATTTCTTCTAGCCGTGCTCTGCATTATAGCTGTAAGCAATGATTGTGGATTGAAAAATCCTCCCAACCAAACAGAGGCTGGTAGCTAGAATTAAACATTAAAAAACAGTTGTCTTTATAGGTGCATTCGCAGTACTTACGACGAAGTCTGTAGACCAAGTTTCAAGCTCTCTAATTCTAAGCAAAAGATCCACAAACCACGATGTTAATCCCAGTAGTGAAGGGTAAGCTCTATTCGCCCAAACCGGCGGGACTTGATCCAGGAAGAGGGCGTTTTCTAGGTCCTCCATGTCAGAAGTATAAGTCAACTCTCCCTTGATCCCTAACTCCAACTCCTTAAGGGACCTTTTAACTTCCCCGGTGAGATAATTCATCCGTTCGCACTCTTGGAAAGCCACTATTACGTAAGGAGTTCGTTCTTCTACTTTCCCCATGATTTCCACCATGTTAAAGTCTTCAGGTAGTTTCTCTAACATCTCGTCAACAAGTTGCTTAACCTGGAAATATAGAGACATCGAATGGGTAGGATTTAAGGTATTATTTCAATTACCTTATCCTCCCTGGTAATCGAAGCGCCACCAGTGGACCCCACGTCCCTAGGTTGCATCTCAAAGACGGTCCTGAATAAATTGTCCGCTGTGGTGGTCAAGAAACCTATTTCAGCATTGGGATGCAGACCGTAAAGGTATGGGGACTCTGAAGGCATCATGTCATCGATGTACGTGTGGTATCCTACGTAGTCGGTATTTGGTGGTGCCAAGAAACCTGGTGCCAACATTAGTTCTCCATCGACCTGGAAAGGCAGTAGTTTGTCGTTTTTCCGACTTTATTTGGAGAACGGCACTTTCCATATTTCATGGTACTATATCAACATAAAATTGATTTATAAATCTTAATGAAGCTTATTAAAAGAATATGATCTGTGCGTTATGAGTTGAAATGATAGTATATGATAGTATATATAAAGGGATTGAACTCGATTCGTTTCCAGCGAATACAATGAAGTGAAATATGGTAAGTATGCCTGAATCCTCCTGAAGAAAGTCTTTCTGACTGCATCTTTTATAGGTTTTTACCAGATCAGGTTGAAGAAGTTCCTCCAGATAAGTAATACACAACCTCCTGTCCCAATCATCCGTAATGTGCCCACCGTACATGATCTCCCCGAAGAGATATCTGAGATCCTCCCAAGGGACCTTCGAATTGGCCTCGAGATAATTGTACAAGACAAATACGCTTATCGTGAGGTCTCCAACGTTGAACGGGTAGATCTTGTTCCATCCTTGGGGACCAAATTTACGCCTTTCCGCTACCACGGCGTGGAAGTAGCAAAGAGAGAATAGTATGACCTTAAATTCTGCTTCTTTGCTGCACTGCTCTAGAGTCTCTTGATTGAAGTTTGTTAGGGCTTTGTGTAAATTCGCTTGCATGCCAGTGGGCGGCTCGTTGGTGATCTTTATGGATGATTCTAAGATACCCTGTGGATTAAGTGTCTATTAAAATATTGTTCTATGCCTAATTGTTGTACATACATTACAATAAAAAACTTAACAAGACCAACAGTTAACTAATTCAAGTATTTGTTTACAAATTCCTGTTCGTGCACAGGAATGTAGAATGCTAGTTATAGCCTGTGTAAAGGAACAGGTTGAAAGAACTGTAGTATTACCCAAAAATAATTAATATGACCCCAGTTATAGTGAGGCAATAGTGAGTATCCTATTCATAAAATACCTTTCCACAAGTTTGCTCTGAATTTGGTTTATTCCCTTCCATTTAAAATGGGATAAATGATGTCTACTGCTTTGACATGATACCCCCATTTATGCCAAATACACCAAATGCCCATCTTCAAGTTACTTATTCAGTTGGGATATGTTATATATTCTTGTTTTCTTTGTATTTTGTATATCTTCTTTCCAAAATTTGTATAATTTTGCTATAGTCTTTTGGTAATTGAATAACCATTGCAAAAGTTATCTATTTTTCTTGGTAATTGGTTTTTTGTTTGATGTTCTATGAGCTAGATGGAAATTATTCGTTATGACTTGGAGCAATATAGTTTCAAGAATCTAATTTTTCCCTTAAAAGATCCTATGTACCCTTTCCATCAGAATTCTGAAAGTCTTTCTTCAAACTATTCTCTATCTTCAATTGTGTTAACAAGTTGGAGTATGTCATACATTCTTGTTTCCCAATAATTCATATATTTTTGTTTTCCGATCGGATTTTGTATGTATTTTTTTCCAAATTTTGTACAATTTTGCTATATATATATATATATATATATATATATATATATATATATATATATATAGTCTTTTAGTAATTGAATAACTATTCCACTTTTATATCTGTCTTAGTGATTGGGTTTTATTTGATTTTCTATGAGTTAGATCACAGTTACTCTTTACGTTTGTAACAATTTCATAGTTCCATATACTTTTTTCATCGGCATTATGAATATCTATCCTCAAACTATTTTCTATCTTCATTTGCCTTAACAAGTTAGAATATTTCATGTATTGTTATCTTCCAGCAAGATTTAGTATGTATATCTTTTTCCCAAAATTTGTACAATTTAACTAAGACATTTTATTAGTTTGCAATAGGGCGTTAGTTAATTATAGTTAGTTTAGAATTTAGAATTCAAAATTTAGAATAGTTCATATATTCTAACTTTCCAGCCAAATTTAGGACATCTTTTTACCAAATCTTGTACACTTTGGGTTTAGTACTTTAGTATATTTCACTAGTGCGTTGGTTAACCATCTCTATATTGGTAAATGATATTCCCTTGAATTTTTATGAGCTATATGAAAATTACTTTTTACTATTTCATGCATTCTTCTTAAAGCAGACGTAGGCTCACTTGTAGCATCGATTTCATCCTAATTCTCATGCTTATCTAGTTTACAAAATCTGTTTTTCTTGTAATACAAATTGCACCTGGTAGTGCTTTTTAATCTGATAGTGAAGTATAAGCATTACTATCACTTCCTTCCACATTTAATGTCTTTAAGGTATCAACATAGCAATATAGGTATCCGAATCCTTCATTTCTGTTCCTAAGATGGCACCCTTTTTCATGGTTTTCTAACTGTTCTTTGCTTACTGAAAGCTTGTTTTTAAGTTCCACGATCTGCAGTTTCCCATATGTATTCATGTTTTGAATTTTGTACTTACCTGCGGAATGATGTGAGCTGTCGGGCTATTGGCTGGCTCAGCGCTCATGAACACCCTGTATCTCGGGTGGGAACCTTCCCCGTACTTCTCCAATAGTTTCTCTAGGTGCGGCAACCATTTCTTGACCAAATGTATGTTTTGCAGTACCACCCAGTGCCCTTCTCTAGCTGCCACTTCCATCGCACTCTCTGCTACGACTTCTTGTCCTTGACCTGTGAGAAGAGAGTTGTTAATTTTTAGAATTTACTATGCCAGATCGTACCTAAGCTGACGTTATGGAAGTTCTGCTTCTCAGCAGTGAATCCGAGTTTCTCTCCAAGCTCTTCGACGTCCTTGAGCGGATTTACACCCGGTGACAGAATGAAGAAGATGGGGGTCGTCGGACTGGTCTCTTCGTAGGACTTCTCGAATTCCACCGTCTTATTCTCTACGTACTTCGTTCCCAATTTTTCTTCAATGAAAGCCCTAAAAGTCGTCAATTAAAGGTACTGTATTCACAATCTAACACACCATTAATACATCATGGCGTATATCATGCGATCCGGTCGTAGCGCCCTCATCATGCACAACCTTTGGAGCGCGGTTTTGCTCTTCCACTCCTGAGGAAATTTCTCCCTCTCCGGGCACTCGCACTCCACAAGCTTCTTCCAGGGTTTCGGGGAATTTTCGATAGCTCTATCCAGATTTCTGAACTCGTCCTTCGTGGCTAAACTGCAGATCCCGCCCCAACTCGTGTTCGAGAGGAAATCGACGGGGCTGGTCACGTGGGGCTTTATCGGGAATCTCAGTAGGAAATCGAGATCAGCTGCCATAATTTCCTCGTTCATCAGCAGGATCTACGGAAGTTTCAAATTCATGTGAGTCGAGAAGGGCTGAAATATTTCTACCTGAAAGGTCATCTGTGATGCGAATATTAACTTATCGCATTCGAAAAGACCTCTGGTTGTATACTGGAAAACGGAAAAGGAAATGCAGGAGATTAGATTATTTACTCTATCCACGACGTTCTCTGCAGGCTCCGCCTTTGCGATAGCTTTTTGGAATACAACGCTAAAAGCCTGCGGTAAAAAGTTTAAAAATTTGTTACGAAAAATTACTAGCTTACTCACTTTAAGCGAGAATTGGTATATGGGATTAATAGTATTCAAATCATTCAAAATAAAATACAATAAACTCGCTCTAGCAGCAGCTGGCCTATAATATTCCCTAGCTTCATCTATTTGTGTAGAAGTAATTTTAGCTTCAGCTACTTTCAGCTCGATTTCAGCAGCGGTTTTCTTAGTAGTTTCCAAATTCTCCACCAGAGTAGTGTCTCCTAGAAGATTACCTCCAGCTGAAGATAATCGCGATAAAAGGTCATCTTCAAGTGACTTCAGTATTATTTTAAAATCGTTCTGTTGCTTAGTGAGATCAGCCTAAAAAATAGTATTGCACGTCACCGTCTTCCCAAGTTCGATTTTATAATTACTTTCAGTTCTTCTAGATCCGGTCGTTCGGCCTTGACAACCTCAGCTAACAATTGATCCTCTAAACCATCTCTGGTGACGGTGAAGTTAATGAGGGTAGCCTGCGCTTGCATCTCAGGCTTGTAATGCGGGTTAGCTAATTTGGTGTGCAGGATCAACCTAAATTTTGGGTTATATTCGATCTCTTTGTCGCCAATCTTAATAGCTCTGCAAGAGATTAATTCCAACATTGAGTGTTTCTCCGAGGGCGTCGACTAGTACTCACTTCCCCTTTTTAATGAGGTATCTTCCAAGCAAAGTGTCCAACACCGGATCCACACTTTCTTCTATGTTTTCCAGTAACACTGTAGCACCTTCTGTTATACTCTTCTCGATGATATCGAGGTAACTCTTTTGGCCCAATCTAATCACGCGAAGGTCGTCTCCGTACCTTTGCTTGATCCACTTGATCCCTTGCAACTAAAAGTAAACGACGAATAAGAATGTAGGAAAGTAATGTGATGAGTACATACTTGTGGATCAATCATTAGGGGCCACCTTTCCGAATTGGAAAGAATCGTAGCATTTTCTGTAGACATTCGATCGCTTGGTAAGCCTTCATTGTTCCACTTGGCCACTATGGTGTCATCAGTCAGTAAAGAGAGCGGATCCAGCTCTTCAGTAATTGGTACTTTGGGCTAAAATTAGCATAACTAATCGTTCCGTATGGTATACAAAACTAACTTACATCTAAAGTGTTAAAGAACGGCAACCACATTTTATGGAGTAAATCCTGCCTATACTGCTTAGTAAAACAACCTACATAAGATATAAAAGCTGTAGTAAGCAGCACGTCACCGGGCATCATTTTCCCATTTTCAATAAACCTGCAATTTGAAGCTACTAGTATCATAACGCGTGGTTTTTGCAAGTTGTCTTACGTATTAACCGTTTCTGCCCAACGGACATTCTCACTAGCTAATCCACCAACTAGCCTGTTTGCTAACTGAATCGTAGCATTAGTAGCATCAGCTTCTTGTTGACACAGCAACTTCTCCTTGGTGGCTTCTTCGAAATCTGCCGTTAGTTTCGCTAACTGCTCTTCCAAAGACTATTGAAAGTATGAAATGAAATTAAAACCATAATATGGATATTATTGCAATACATACAGCTACTTTCTTCTTGATGGAATTTAATTTCTCCTGCGCTGCAGCTAACTCGGCATTAGCCGCAGCTAGGGCTTTCCTTTTCGGTTCCACATCGCAGAAAACCTCGTAGAATTTGATGATGTTGATAACCCAAGCGCACAATCCGGCAGCTGCTGCCGATTTCGAACGTATAAACTCCGGTTCGAATTCTGCGTCCTTCAGGTACGGTTCTATTGCTTTTATAACTTCGGGATGAATGTTTTCCTTGTCGTAGGTTATTAGAGCGTCAAGAAAGGCATCTACTTTAGCCATCATGATCTTAGCCGCTTTCCAGCTACGATCCTTGGGTATTTTACCGCCGGGTGAAAGGAGTACCATTACTGCCGAGGTGACGTTCGTAACAGCGCCCGGAGGAGAACCGAAAGATTTCAACTCCGTTAGATTCGCTTTGTTCAAAGTATTTAACGCTTCTTGTGCGGCCAGGAGCGCTGGTTCCGCCTTGAGAAGATCCTCTTCGCAGTCCTTTTGTTTCTTGGAGACCTCCTCTGCTATCACAGCTACTTTCTCTTCCTCCTCGTCGGCTAAGTTCTTCTCTATGGAAACCTTTTCGGTTTCTACTCCAACTATTTCGATTAAAGCGTCCGCAGCATCGTTTTTCTCCTTGAGTTCCACCTCTTGTACAGCTAGTTTCTTCTTGAGCTCGTCGACTTGTTTCGCCGTGCTCCTCAACTTGTCTAAACCGTTTTCTAGGCGTTTTACTTTGGATTGTAGTTCCACGCATTTCTGACGTAAAATTTTGGCGTACAAAGTGATTTGTTCCAAGTATGACTTTGGGGTGGTGTAGTTGTAGCGCCGTTCGTTTTGGAGGTACAATTTCGATGTGGCGTTTACTGAGGTATGCACGTACGCCATGAATCTGGCGGAAGAATCACGCAGTTCATCTGGTAGAACCTCCACCTCTTGAAGGAATCGTAACGCGACAGACACTAACGCTTCCTGGGGCCATTCGTGAAACCAGTTAACTTGCGTGCAGTTTATGATAGCAGGAAACTTTCTCGAGCGCACTCT